>CP126894.1:147426250-148105625 GCA_030440675.1 Furcifer pardalis | reverse complement strand
AAATCACAATATAAATCATCACATCATAACATATCATGAAATGCAGTCAAAGCTCGCATAAAGAGCACCTTGCTTAAAGAGCACCTTGCTTAAAGAGCACCTCGCTTAAAGAGTAACTCGCTTAAAGAACAGAATTTTCTCTGAATTTTCGCTTCGCTTAACAAATAAAAACAAACAAAAACTCGCTTAACAAATAAATCAGGATTTGCAATCCCCCCCCCCACACACACACACAATTGGTCACTTACAATGGTGTTTCGCTTAAAGAGCAAACTCACTTAAAGAGCAATCCTGTGGAACACATTATGCTCTTTAAGCGAGGTACAACTGTACTCATACAATATTCGTAAATGTCCATATTCATAAATGTTCATTTAAAGTCCCGTAACAGCACAAACAACATATCCTCATCTGGTGTAACCATGAGCATATCACTATAATGCTTTGTTCAGTATTTGGAATTTTTATTTAAAATGTGTGCATATGAAATATACACCCATGTTGCTTCACCAAGGAATGTATATGGGCACAGTCTGGCAGATATCAATATATGTGAATCTGACATTTAAATATAATGCTGTCTTAGTGCTAATCCTCTTGGAAGTAAGTCTCGTTTATTCCTCATCAATGTGCTTAAGATGGAGGGCTTATTCTTTCATCTTTTAAATCAATGTGACTTTCATATTTTTTTTAGAATCATGACTAAGTCCCACAGTCTGCAACCTAGATAGGCTGAAATATTTGGGATTTGGTAACATTGAGGGATTGTGCCTTAAGATGCTGAATTCGCTGACTGGAAGGTCAGAGTTTGATTCCCAGGTACTGCATGATGGAGTGAGCTCCTGTCTCTGTCCCAGCTCCTGCCAACCTAGCAGTTCAAAAGCAAGAAATTGCAAGTAGATAAATGGGGATCACTTTGTTGGGAAGGTAAACAGCATTCTGGTCACTACGGTGTCTAGTCATGCCTGCCACATGTCTACAGAAACATCTACAGATGCAGACAGCACTGGCTCTTTGGTTATAAACAGAGATGAGCACTGAACCCTAGAGTTGGATATGACTGGCTTTCAAGTAAGGGTGACCTTTACCAAACATACATTGTGTCAAGCCCTGAAATGTCTGAATTCTAGGACATAGTCCATCATTGTCGTGGTGGCGGTGGCGGTGGCGGTCGTGGTGGTCGTGGTCATGGTGTGCCATCAAGTCAATACTGACTCTTGGCATCCCTTTCCATGGTTTTCTAGGTAAAGAGTGCTCAGAAGTGGTTTAATCTTCATTTCTTCTGGGGGCCTCCTGAGACTATGCAGCTTGCCCACATCTACACAGACTAGCTCTACTTCCAGGAGGCATAACCTCTGAGTTAGAAAAATATTTCTAGCGCTTGGGATCAGTTAGCATTGTGCTGGATTGTTGTCATGATGTTGGTTGGTTGATGTATCTCATCTCCAAACAGAGGCATTCTGTCCACTGATGTCTTCAAAGCTTTACAAAAGTGAATCATCCATTTGTTCATTCTTCCAGTACATTTCATAGTGTTGTTTATTCAAAACATATTCTTATGGTATTTGTCTTATGGATATTTACATTAAAGGTATGCTTGCTCTCAAGCTTATTGTGTAACACAACCTAGCTTTATAAAAGTGCAATGCAATAAAATAATTCAATGGTAATTGACAGCTGAGTCCTACTGACAGAAGAAACACAACAAAAGAAGAAAATATAATTTCTATGAGTGCTGTCTTGTGAAACAGAGAAGTGAAGTGGCATGAACTGGCCTAAGATTCAGTGCATTTGATGATTCTTAAGGAGGTGGATGGGACCTGGTAGATACTGTTATACAACTATACAGGAATGATAAATCATTTCCTACAAGGAGATGTGTGTATTTCACACTGTTATATACATTCATTCATAAGACAGTTCTGCCTGTTTGCACATTGATCTGTGTTTTTTAAAAGAAAATCATTGCAAAGGCTTGTTATGAATAAACTTTAAATGCTGGTATTTGTAAATGTGTTTTCTCCCAAAACATGGACTTGAAATGCATTGAAACTAGACATGTGTTACATTTTGAGACAAATGCATGAGTATAGGCTTAATAAGGACATTGTACATTACATTACTAAGGCAGTTATAGGATGGAGTACTCAAGTGACAGAGTAATACCTCTGCATATGACTTTTAGCTCTGGCATTTGTGAGGTTTTAAATATTCCACTAAAAAGACATTATGCACTTAAGAAGGGTGGCAAGGGGATATCAAAATATCAGTGATCAGAATCTTGTTGACAAATTAAGCACATAAGTGAAATAGTGTAAATCATAGTAACAAATTAACACAAATTAAAGAAATACAATTGACATTTCTGGTTGTCATGCCCACTGCATGATGGGGTGAATGAGCAGGAATGGAACCAGCAATTAATTAACTAGCAGGAGTCCTTTACTGGAACTTTCTTCATTTTACTTACTCACATGCAAAATCACCAAAAGGATTTTGGCCAAAACTCTATAAAATGCTGAACTGGCACCAAGGGAAGTGGATGATAGCTTCACAGTATCACAACAAAAAGGAGGAACCAAGCACAATATCCAGGCTACTAAACCAAGGTCAAGACTCCTGCAGAGTCAAGAAAAAATGCAGATGGGAATAGCGTTCAAGATCCTGAGTCAGCACAGTTCAAATTTCAGTTTAACAATAGCTGTTGATTGTTTGTATTTCATTTTTAAAAATATTATCTATTTTTGTATTTAATATATATTGCACAATTTGAAAATGGAAAAGGAAAAAAGAAAGAAATGCAGAACCAGGATTGTTACAAGAACAAATAGGTCAATCTTAGAAGAAATCAACTCTGACTGCTCCTTAGAAGGTTAAATCGTGAAGATGAAGCTAAAATACTTTGGACATAAAATGAGAAGAGAGGATTCACTTGAGAAAGCCTTGATTCTGGGAGAAAGGTAGAGGGCAAAAGAAGAAGGGGGTGGCCAAAAATGAGATGGCTAGATGGTATTGTAGATGCAGTGGGCATAGAGCTGAGCAAGTTGAGGAGAATGGTGGAGGACATAAGTGCCTGGGAGATGCAATCGGTCAGAATCGACTGTGTGACTAAACAACAACAAAAAATATGTTAAAGATCAAGTATGGAGACTCCAGGGCCCATAATCAAGACAAGGTCAGATTTCAACACAGATGAATAAAGCAGGAATTTCCAAAATGGATGCAGTTGAGAAATCACTTGGCATTATTGACACATTGCTTTTAGCAGCCTCTGTGTCTGCAGTCTTCATTTATACAGATGTTGGCAGGTCCCATCCATAGCACATCTGCATCAGATAAAGAAACTCTTATTCCTGGGAGACCTGTACTACATCCTCACATCTATTCTCTTCAGGTCCACAGATCTTTTGGCCTCAGAGCCTGCTGCTGACCTCCCCTTCTTTGGACGGGAATGGTCCCTTAGCCATCAATTCCTTTCCTAGGCCTTTGTGAAACATACAGAATGCCAGCTGGGACCATACAAAAAGCATACAACATCTGCCACAAAATATTAGACAGACTTCTGGTAGTTTGTTAATTACAACTCAGCATTTACAGCAAATATTGAATGCTCTATAGTAATTTACTGCCAATGAAGAAGACCCCATAGACATAGAGTTAAGAATTTTTTTTTACTAGACAAGCTCTTTTTGGTCGTTTGAAGAACGGATCCTATGGATGCCGTTGAGTGTGAAATGACTCATTTATGAAACTTGAATCTGTAAGGAAACTACTTTTAAATCAAATGCATGCTTTGCTTTTCCAGGGACACTTGTGTGTTTTTCTCTCAGAAGAAAAACTGTTTCTGCTGCCAGTATGAGAAAGATTCTTTAAACATTTCCAATATGTTGTTAAAAGATACGGGAGTGGGTGTGGGGACCAGCTATTTAGCAAATTCTGGAGATGAAGTGTCAATATATTTTGCTGTGCCATTCATTTCTAAATTCTGATAAGTCTGCTTTTCTTTGATTGCCTATTTGCATATCCCAATTGCTACAGGAGTGAATATTTGCATATGTAGATACAGGCTCTCCTTCTAAACCATAGGTTTCTGTTTTGGAATTTTACATTCCTATTTGCATGTTATTTTAAAAAATGGATGTAATAATCTCACAATACTCTTGCCAGTTGAGTCACTTCTTATGAGTTAAAGAAAAGTACAGATATCAAGATTTTTGACAAGAACATCACCTATTCTTTTTAAAAAGACAAAGGTTTCTTGCCCACATGTTTTTCTTTTCTAGATGCAGGCACAGAGTTTGTCTTGAACAAAGATCAAGGAAAGTTTACTCCATCCCTATGAGTGGCTCAAGTCACTAAGACGCTGACTGGGAGGCGGAAGGTCAGCAGTTCGATTCCCGAGTACTGCAGGACGGAATGATCTCCCGTCTCTGTCCCAGCTCCTGCCAACCTAGCAGTTCGAAAGCAAGAAATTGCAAGTAGATAAGTAGGGACCACTTCGGTAGGAAGGTAAAACAGGTGTCTAGTCATGCCTGCCACATGACCATGGAAATGTCTGCAGAAGCAGACAGTGCTGGCTCTTCGGCTTAGAAACACAGATGAGCACTGATCCCTAGAGTCGGATACGACTGGCTTTCAAGCAAGGGAAACCTTTACCTTTACTATGAGCAATCTAAGATGACTACTGTGGATTTGATCCATAAAAGCTCACATTAAAATACAGCATTTAATCTTTAAGGTGCCATAATGTTTTCCCTCTTCATTTTATTCTTATTTGTTCTTATTTTTGTTTTGTGTCTTGTGGATATAAGGGCAATATGTTTGCTTGTGCAGTTGTTTACATACTTGATTACTGGCATTAATATTAAAACAGAGAGACCCTAGAGGCAAACATAATCTCCCAGGTATGTGTGTACATGGAGAAACACTTGTGTGATTGTGCTTCCATGACTATGTAAGGAACTAGGATTGTGGACCATACATGAAAGTAGGATTTTCATAGAAACTGCTCATATATATAGTAGTATGTTATACAATAGTCCAGACCTAAAGACAAAACTTGCTATGGTAGAAGGAAGGCAAGTGGTGGATGAGGTCCATACTTTCACTGTGATCTGATTGGCCACATCACGTTGGATACAACACACCACATAGATTTTCCCTTCACAAAGGAGCAGTGAGGAACTGGTGGTCCAATATATGCCATTGGAATGTAGGAAGCTCTCCCAGTGACTCTGCAGGGACCCCCCCCCCCAGTCCCACCTGGAGCTTATTGTTTTTACTTGGTCATCTTATCCAAATACTAACCATGTCTGACCCTGCTTGGCTTCCAAAATCAAACTAAACTGGATATGTTCAGAGTTGTAAGATTTTACAGGTCATTTACAGAGATCATTGTAAGTATGATCTCTGTCTCTAGTTGTGTATCAATTACAGGAATGGTTGGCAAACAAAATCATCTGGAGAATAAATCCCAATGATAAAGACTCATCTAAGGTCACTAATCATTCTTTCCTAAATGATCCTACTATAGCAGGTAGAGGATCTCATTTTCTGTGGACTTCTACAACACACACTGTATTGTCTATATACTGATTAGCAGCTGTTATTCAGAGCTCCTGATAGGGTCCTGGCCATTATTTTAGACTTTCTGCAAGGAAAGGTTACCATTGAGTGACAGCAATTCTCATGTTGCTTTCTATGCATATGATATACAGTTGTACCTCGCTTAAAGAGCATAATGCGTTCCACAGGATTGCTTTTTAAGTGAGTTTGCTCTTTAAGTGAAACACCATTGTAAATGACCAATTGTGTGTGTGTGGGGGGGGAATTGTGAACCCCGATTTACTTGTTAAGCGAGTTTTTGGTTGGTTTTATTTGTTAAGCGAAACCAACATTCAGAGAAAATCCTGCTCTTTAAGTGAATTACTCTTTAAGCGAGACACTCTTTATGCGAGGTTTGACTGTATCATAATCATTGTCTTCATCCTCACCATCACTACCACCACCATTGCCATCACTGTCACACGACAGGTCCCCTTGGGATGGAAGAATAGTCCATGCATTGGATATGCATCTGTTTCTCTGTAAGTGTAGTGGGTGTGTAGACATGTTCATGGTCCTGCACCAAGTCTATGAAGAAAATATTTCAATGACATTGAGATCCAGCCTGATGAGAAAGAACACTGTGCAAAATGAGATTTGTAATATCCATTACTAGTAAGGATAAAGAAGTAATGAAGAATTTGATGCCTTTTTAAACTGATAAACAAATGTTTTAGCCTGAGTTAGCCATGCCACTCTGTCTAATGGAAGGGCCAGCCTTGACCATTCCATATTTGCAGGGTACCTTGCTAGTGTCAATGATTCAATAGATATAATGGCAAATTTGCCCTGCTCCAAATAGTTTAAATATAATATATCTCAAAGAATGCCAACCATTATTCTGATCAAAATACCAAAGGCATTGCTGAAGTGAAGCCATCTAGTAGGTATTCATCCCAGCAGTATGTGGTAACCTACACAATGTTCAGAAAATACAATATGTTTCAGGTGGGTGTAGAAAAGCTGAATATCTCAAGATGAATACTTTTATTTCCAGATTCTTTATTATCCCTTTCAAGCAAGTCATTAATTTAATGTAAGTTGGGGTGGGCATAAGAGAATGTGAAAAACAGAATTCTGGAACATGCTAACAAAGGATGTTGAGAGATAGTATGTTTCAGAAATGCAAAATTGTCCTGGCACCTCATTCAACGTCCTCTTTTTAAAAGATAAGAAAGGCATAGGTGGAGAAGAAAGAGGGGAAATGCTGGATACAATTGACTAGAGATCTACTAAATTCACTGAACTGTGTGTGTTAAAAATCCTTAATTCCTCAGGCCTTACATTAGTTTAGGATGTTCTTTGGGCTTTTTGTATTTCAATGTTGTTAGTGTGAAATGGAGGGAGTTGTCAGGGGAGGTAGGTGTTGTTCCCCATAGCCATGAAGAAACACGAAAAAACATCATCACTTTGACATGGTTTGTTTTTGAGTTCAGATTTGGTAATGCCTTTTGTTTCCCTCTGGCTTTCTGTGCTGAAATAAAATGGCAGGATGATCTCATGACACAGGAGGTGAATATTTGAGAACTTGCAAAGCCTCTAGAAATTTTGAAAAGAGAACAGAATAGCACACCAAACGTTGGAGGGAGAATTCCTTCACCAATTCAAAAAAGAAGCCCAAAAAAGCTGACGACTAAAGACCATCTTTGAATATGAGCTTAATCTAGAGGTTGTATCAAGATGAGAGCTTGGATATAACATGACTGAAGTAAGGAGGGCACATTATTTATAGTGAGATACACTACTTTTTTTGTACTGAAGTACACTTTTTTGTAAGAAGTAGCTTAGAGCAGTATCCTGTAACACCCTTACTCTTTTGCTATAGTGAGTAACACTTAGATTTTATGATAAAACATGGCGATTGTGGGATATTTTGGGGCAATTTTGGGAGATTTTCTCATTTTACAATAAGAGATTCAAAAATAATTAAAAATAACAGATTATAAAAATTAGTTTTAAAAGTTACTTTTTAAAGGCAGTAATCACTGAACTACAATATTGTGCACAAGTCTTAAACCAGCACCACCTGGTTTGGTGAATATTCAGTGAGTGACTTGGGGGGGGGGCATAATTTGGATAACCTAATTCCAAACATCACCAAACTTGGGGAGTGTTGAGAAGAGATTCAGGAGAATTGCCTTTCCAATTTTGGTGTGTCTAAGTGGCTCAGGGGCTGAGTTGTTTGCCCCCACCATCACTCATTGAATTTTCCCCAAACCAGCTGGTGGTGGCCTAAGACTTTTGCACAGTACTCTACATTTAAAAAACAACATTCTAACCTCTGACAATACTTCATTTGTTGGGTGATTCTTTACATTTCTGTAATAACATTATGGCTGGATTCCAGTAATATAGTTTAAGCTGTCCAGGATGGGTTTTTAAAATAAAATAAAAAATCTGACTTCCCCTCCCTGGGTTGTTTTCTTTGGGATTTTTTTTACCCATGGTGAAGTCTATGGACCATGTGGGATTAGAGGAAGTCTTCAGTTTTTGAAAACTGCATCCCTTGGTGAAATCATCCTGGTGGCAGTGATTTTCTGAAATAAAAAACTTCCCCCACCCATTCTGTGGTGCCCAGTGGCTTCTTTAAGATCTATGAGATCCCAAAGGAGAGTCAGATTTTTTTTAACCTCAATATCATCAGCTTCGTGTAGTATTAAGTCACCTATATGACTCAAACAGCACAAAAAGACATTGCATTTCAGTTACAGAGTGTCTCCATCTGAGAGGCTGCTGTACAGTTCCAGCATCAAATTGTCAGAGAATGATAACAAGTTGCCTGAATCTTTAGGTAAAAACAGTATTTCACTCTACAGACATGGAGAACAAATCCTCACACCCTAATCCAGCTTTCACAGATAAGAATGAATCCTTCTCTTAGCTTTGACTGTAGTCAAACTAGTACTGCATTTGAGACATTGCTCAATCTGCCCAAATGATTTTTGGAGGCCATTACAATTCTCTACGGTTGCATTTTATGTGCCTTATATGCACCACTGCCACCATCTGGATGTTAACAGAACTAAGCAAATGTTTGCGGTGATCTCTCCCTCTCGTGGCCAATTCCTTCCAGCTCTCAAAGTTTAAGTGGTAGTAGCCTGGGATTGTGAAACAAAACGATCATAAAAATCTCTCTTTCCTCTGTTTGTATATTAGCTGGCAAGAAAGATGTCTGTGTCTCTCTCATTGCAATAAGTTTCATATCACTATAATGGAAATCTTCTCTTCATAGTTTTGAAAGGTTGACAGAATGGAAGCATTGTACTATAAATGAGCAAAATTCAATCTAGACACTAAGTTACCTGGTTAGGCTTCAGAAAATAATGCAAACATGTGACAACTTTATCTAGGGATGTAAAGAATACAAAACAAATCTTGTTTTCACTTGGTTTTCCAACATGTGTCTTGCCAGGACTCCACACTGAAACTTTCCCCTGCACCAGTGACTGTTTCCTAGCATCCTGGAGAAAATGAAATCAGTTCCCCTCTTTAATGCTTTTTTAAAGTCATGCTCCCTCAGGCAGCTTTGGGGGCCAGATAGCTATTTTGTCATTCTTCCACCACTTGGCAATTTCTGGTATAGTGGAGGTGGTGGAGGACCATATGAAATGGTGCTGTAGGTCCATCTGGCCCATGGGCTGCAGGTTCAATGTCTTTTCCAGGGAATCTTGTTCAGGAGAGATATTATTATGCAGATTCTGCACAAATTGCTGGTTCTTTATTTAAAAAATACCATGATTTTGCACCTTGGGGTTTGGTTTTTGGGTTTGGGTGTGTGTGGTGGGATTGTTTGGTTTGCACTCATTTGTGTAATCTTTTTCTTTTTGTGAGCCCCCTAGGGTTGAGTTCGCCTGATTGGGGCAGGATAAGAAATCAAAATAAATAAATAATAAAAATTGACAAGATATCCATGAGATTTCATAGAAAGGAACAAGAGAGGGGGGATTCATGCACAAATAGATATCAATAAGAGAAGAAAAGAAAGATTTTATTCTTGATTACTCAGCAACGATGAAGGGCTGCAAATTTCAAATTCCTAGACTTCTCTGTCTCCCTTCTTCCCTCTTCCACTTTCTTTCCCCTTTTCTTTTGATGGATGAGAAAATCCAGCAAGAAAAAGCTTCATATTTCTGACCAATGTTATACATTTAAGAACCTCAGTAAGCAATAAAGTAGTGAAGCCATCTGAACATGCATGCATTTGTGCATACTATTTCTCCCAGAAAGCCACTCCACAGCAGCCTGTGAATAACACTCCATAAGGTGAGAAGACTCCAAGTGACTGTAGTAGTTTTGGAAGCTGTTGAAACAAAATGTAGAGAGGCCCCTCTCCATAGTATGCACAAAATGTAGAGAGGCTACTCTACATAGTATGCACAAATTGTAGAGAGGCCCCTTCCTATTTTCACCCATGGCCTTCTGCCTGTTTCATTGTACAGTATCATCTCATCCAGATTTCATATAAATTCCTTGTTCCTTAAGGAAAAAAAAAAACCATTGCTGCAAGTGAGAAAGTAAGCAGACAGGGGAATTGTCTGAGGTAGCTGTTGGCACCACTGGCTGCTGTGGGTTTTGCAGATGCTTCCTAATTATATGGATCCCTTTTCACAGCCTCCTGTGAGAATCAGAATGTAAATTGCATTTTTTATCTAACTCCTCTTTGTTTCTTATCAGCTTCCACATTAAAATCAGTGGAATTCACACTTGCCTGATCTGTCTCTGGAGATGCTTTGGGGCTTCTTATGAGATAAGGGGGAGATGAGACAACAAATGGCATAATTCCCTCCAAAGTTACCATAACCAATAAAATTAGTTCAGTCCCTATGGTGCAAAACTTGAAAGAAAAAAAACCTAATGTACATCTCCATGGTAGTATACATTGCTGTTCTTGTGTCCTGCCAAATCAAGATGATACAGGATAGACTGCAACAGTATGTGGAGAGAGAATTACCAGAAGTGCAGGCGGGTTTCAGAAGAGGCAGGGGGACTAGAGACCACATCGCCAACATAAGATGGATCATGGAAAAAACAAAGGAATATCAGAAACAAGTCTACTTCTGTTTCATTGATTACACTAAGGCTTTTGACTGTGTCGACCACAACAAAATGTGGCAAGTAATTAAAGAGATGGGAATACCGGAACACCTTATAGGCCTCATGAGAAATCTGCACATGAATTAAGAGGCCAACAGTTAGGACAGAAAATGGAATGACTGAGTGGTTTGGAATAGGAAAAGGAGTAAGACAAGGCTGCATTTTGTCACCCTGCTTATTCAACTTATACACAGAACACATAATGCGAAATGCAGGGATGGAGGAATCACAATTTGGGATCAAAATTGCTGGGAGAAACATCAACAATTTGAGATATGCAGATGATACCACCCTAATGGCAGAAAGTGAGGAGGACCTAAAGAAGCTCCTGATTAGGTTGAAAGAAGAAAGTGCAAAAGCTGGCTTGAGACTCAATATCAAGAAAACCAAGATCATGGCAAGAGGCCCTATCAGTCCCTGGAAAATAGATGGGGAAGAAGTAGAAGCAGTGACAGATTTTACTTTCCTAGGATCAAAGCTCACTGCAGATGGGGATTGCAGCCATGAAATAAAAAGGCGACTGATTCTTGGGAGGCAAGCGATGAGAAACCTGGGGAGCATGGTGAAAAGTAGAGACATCACATTGCAAACAAAAATTCGTATAGTCAAAACAATGGTATTCCCTGTGGCAATGTATGGTTGTGAGAGCTGGACCATTAGGAAAGCTGAGCGCAGAAGAATAGACGCCTTTGAGATGTGGTGTTGGAGGAGAGTTTTGAGAGTCCCCTGGACAGCGAGGAGAACAAATAGGTCAATCTTAGAAGAAATCAACCCTGACTGCTCCTTAGAAGGTCAAATAATAAAGATGAAGCTAAGGTACTTTGGACATCAAATGAGAAGAGAGGATTCACTTGAGAAAGCCTTGATGCTTGGAAGGGTCGAGGGCAAAAGAAGAAGGGGATGAGATGTTACATACTGTATTCCCATTGTTGCTATATGGAGTCAAAGTTTGGACATTGACTAAAACATCTGAAAAGAGAATTAGAGTTTTTGTAATGTGGATCTACAGACGGCTGCTAAGGATATCATGGGTTGACCATGTCACTAATTTAGAAGTATTGTTCCAGATGGATAAAGAAAAAGAACTCTTTAAGATCATTAAGCAAAGAAAGCTCCAATACCTGGGCCATATCTTGAGGAATGATATAAAGTATACAATATTCCAACTTGCTCTGAAAGGAAAGATCCCTGGGAAGAGAAGCCCTGGACGTAGATGGACTTCATGACTGAAGAACCTGAGAGACTGGTGTGGCATGTTCTTCCGAGTTCTTCCGAGGAGTTAAGAACAGGAATTCTATCACCATGATGATAGCCAATATCCAGAACGAATACGGCACCTGAAGAAGAAGTATTCTAAATCAGGCTGAAGACTGCAGGGTGAGTCACATACATGAAGAAAGAGTGCCCTTTGCTTTTACAAGTTATCTCAGGATTTGAAGGAGTAGTAGCAGAATGTTGGTACCCAATGTGAACAGAGTGGCAGAGTAGGATCCAGGAGGTCTGGATTTGAATCCCTGGAACTGGTAAAACCACTGTTTAAATATCTCACTTAACTTGAAAACTCGATTAAGGTTGACATAAGTTGGATTTGACTTGATGACACATAACAAGAAGAGCTGGAAGTGTTTTTTGTATCAAGCAAAACATGCAAAATAGTTCACATCTCTCCACTCCTCCCTGAATATTACATGTACATTCCTGCTTCTTTTAATATTTTTGCCCATAGAATAGAGGGTTTAGGTGTGGACTGCTATGAACTCACATATTTTCCATACGAAGCAGGCAAACCAGCCCCACACAAACCTATGCTAGTTTTATGTAAGTTTTCTTTTCACTTTAAGAATTCCTTGCTGGTTCCCCCAAATGAGAGAGCCTTCCAAATTTGCTGCAGTTTTGCTTTAAGTAAAATGCAATCCCAGCTCTCATCATCTTTTCATCACAGTCTTAAATGCCTCAGTGTGGAAAATTGGCAGATAAGCCCCAATATGCAGTCTAAAGAACAAAAGCAAAGCAAAACATCCAATCCAGCAAGGCATAGATAGCTTTAAAAATTGCCATAGGTAGCAGGAAGAGAAGAGGTTGATTCCATTGCACCACTTACGACAGGGGTGCCCAAACTTTTCAGGCCGTGGGCTGGTCATATGGTTCTGCGTGCTGGTCATGTGGTTCCTGCAACCGAAAGTGGAAGTAAAATGCCCCTTGCAATCTGTTTTGCAACAGGATGAGATAGATTGTAATCTGCCATTTTCTCTGTTTAAACCAGGGATGCCCAAACTATGGCCCATGGGTCAGATCTGGCCCAGCTGCACGATTCTGCAGAGGTGTTGGTTGCCTTTTGGAATAAGGAGGCGGTGGCCTTGGACAGGATTGTGCCACTATGGCCCCTTCGTGCACATAGACTCCACTCTGTGTTGTGGTTTATGGAGGAGCGGAGGGAGTCTAAACAGGCAAAGAGATGCCTAGAGCATCACTGGAGAAAGACTCATAACGATTTCAACTGGACACTTGCTAGAGCCGCTATTCAGGACTACCTTGTGGCGATAGAGGCAGCGAAGCGTCAGTACATCACCACCCTTATTGCCACGTTATCAGGGATTGGTTTGATCCAGTTGTTTCTGATGAAGTGGACAAGATCCTTGAATTTGTCTGAGCTACTCCCTGCCCATTGGACCCCTGCCCCTCCTGGTTGGTTATGGCTGCCAGGGGAGTGACAGGGAGTTGGGTCAGAGCTGTCATCAATGCTTCTTTGAGGGAATATATGTTTCCAGCACCCTTGAAACAGACCCTAGTACACCCCCTACTCAAGAAACCATCACTTGACCCAACAGTATTAGCCAACTTCCGCCTGGTTTCCAATCTCCCCTTTTTGGGGAAGGAGGTGGAGAAGGCAGATGTGTGGCAGCTCCAGGGTGAAGGCAGCTCTATGACGCGCCTTATCTGGACCCTTTTCAGTCAGGATTCAGGCCCAGATATGGCACCGAGACTGCTTTGGTTGCACGTATGGATGATCTCTGTCAGGAGTGGGACAGAGGTCATCCATCAGTCCTTGCTCTTCTTGACCTCTCAGCTGTCTTCGATACCGTCAACCATGGTATTCTTCTGGATAGGCTCCTAGGGATGGGGATACAGGGCACAGTGTGGTCCTTGTTCTTCTCTTTCCTTAGGGGTCAAAGCCCGTTGTTGTTGTTAAACCTGTTCCTGGACCGGGACTCCCTGCTCATGGTCACTCACGCACTGATCACCTTCCAGTTAGATTATTGTAATGCACTCTACATGGGGCTGCCCTTGTTGACCATTCAGAGGCTACAACTGGTGCAGAATGTGGCTGCCCTCACAGTGATGGAGCATGGCCATTATGACCATGCCTCACCCTTGCCGCCGGAGCTGCATTGGTTACCGGTGTGCCTCCGGGTGCAATTCAAGGTGCTGGTTATTACCTTTAAAGTCCTACATGGTAGTGGATTGGGTTACTTAAGAGACCGCATTGCCCTGAAAACATCTGCCCATCCCACTAGGGCAGACCAGGCGGGCTCTTTACGGGTACCAACAGCTGGAGAGGCTTGTCTCTCCAGCACTAGATCGAGGGCCTTTTTGGTATCCACCCTGGCCCTATGAAGCCTCCTACAGACAGATCTCTGCCTCCAACCACAACTGCTGCCCTTTAGGAAAGAACTAAAGACATGACTGGCCCAGCTGGTGTGGGGTGCTTTTACTCACCTTGAAGAACTCAAAAGAAAGAATGACGATAACAGTTGTATCTTGTTATTATCTGTTGCCATAAAACCCTTTGATCCTGTGTCTGAAATACAAGCATTCATTTGGACAAGGGGTAGGAGAAATATGGCCTTCTAGAGGTTGTTGGAATGCAAATACCAACAACATATTGATGGTCTTTCCAGTTCAGCAACATCTGGACAGCAGAATTTATCCTACTCCAGATGTACACCATTGATTAGTGACCTGATATATCTATAGTCCTCTAGGCGATGTGCAAACAGAGACATGTTTCCAAGAAGACATAGTTCACTATAAAAGCATCCAAAGACCCATTACAAGGCAGAGATTAGAAGAGTTCCTGCACTAATCGTGTAACACAGGCTGCCATAAAAATATTTTTGTGGAGATTTTTTTTTAAAAAAAGTTATATTACAACCAGAAAAGAAGGTAGAGTTTAAGATGCTCAAGATGAAAATGCTAAAAATTAAATATTTTTTTAAAGGCTGGTGTAGGGTGGGAACTACTTTTTCTGCACCAAAATGACATTCAGGTTGATGTCAGACAAGTCTCTTTAGAAACATTCAGTATTTGTTTCCAATGATGCATTTGACTTAAGAGACATACTTCTTTGTCTCTTTCCTCCATCACTTTGTGTACTTGAAAATGGTGCATCTGCAGCAGAGACATTCTTGCTGATGTGCAGGTCCTTCACTTGAGCTAGAACTCTGATTTTCCTGGGTCCTTACTCACATAAAGAATACAGAGATACAAATGCCTCTGTGGACAGGTTGCTTTTCCTGCATAGAAAGGCACGATGGAAAGTGGAGCTAACAGCTGAATACTCTTCCGTCTGTTCAGTGATCTCACAAGCAGGAGATTACACTTGATTTGACTCATTTTAATGAGTTCTAAAATTGGATCTCATTGAGAAATGTTGTTAACTGTTGAAACTTATTTTCTTTGCCTTAAGTTCTTGTTGTGCTTCATCTGAAGAGAGATCAGACACTTTCAGATCTGTCTCAAAACTGCCTGGTAGATGACATCTCCATAATAGAACCAGCTCAATTTCCCTGAGAGGAAGTATTGAATTAGACATGAGAATCTACTGTAAGATTGACCCTTTTTTCCCCAAGTCATTGAAGGATAATATTATTATTTTTATTATTTATTATACTTATACCCCGCCCATATAGGAGATTTTCCTACTCTGGGTGGCTAACAGCACAAACTCATACATCAAAAACTGACATCCATTTTAAAAACTTACATATATATATACATAATAAGTCTTTACTTCTAAGACAAGCATACTTTTAAAGTAATGATTAGGAAAAAAATACATCAAAAATAAATTGAAATTAAACAGGGTCTATATGGCGTTTACCTCTCAAAGTAGATAGTGTGTAAGATTCTCTTTCTGTTATTTTCTTAAATCTGATGTAGACACATTGGCTTTCATGGAGAGAAACACACCAGGGTTGAGTTGCTTAGCACATCATCTTATTTATTTGTGGTTTTTTGTACTTTTATGCCCTCCCTCTGTAAAGTAGCATCATTCTTTTTTGTTGATCTAGTGGAACAGACAGCAACTGTTTTCAATGCAGTCAAATAAAGATACAGTACAAGACTTTTGTTCCCATGCATTACAGAATGCATATATTAGTGTAATAGTGATTTGCAATAACTATGAACTGTAATATATTACAAAGGAAAATGCACACTTCTTTGAAAGTGCTCATGATCTCAACTACAAATCCAATCTTTCAAGCTCTTTTCACTCTGAAGTAATGCTACTTTCAGGGATGATCTTATTGATTTTGGGCAGTAAGCTGTTTTCAGAATTGTGCTTGATATGTTTGAAACCTTTCACAGATCCCAATCAATGCTATAGTCTTAATTACTATGTCTGGCCATTGAACTGAAATAGGCTGGTCTAAATAGAGTGCAATTACTTCAAAGTGCTGTAGCTAGATTACTTATTCAGATGAAACACAGCCTTTACTGACTAAGCTTTCATTCGTACCTTGGATGGTGGTAAAATTTTACATTGGTTTCATATGTTTTTGTGAGACCTTTCAAATATTTTGTCATTCATGAAGAAATGTCAACAGATTCTTCAAACTGTCCCTCTTCATCATAATATGCACATACATCATCTCATTTTCATTGGGAGATTGATAGTTAAGTACCTAAAGTACCTTTCGCTAAATAACTTATAATTGAAACTGAAGATTATTTTATACTTACATATACATCAGATGATGTGGAGATCCTTAGACCTTTTAACTTGCAATGAGGTCATTGGTTCGCTTTGTCCATTTTATCATCAGAACAACCCAGCAAGGTAAACCAGTCTATCAGATGGTAACTGGTCAATGGTTATCCAATAACCCCAGTGACTAGCCATGTTAGTCTGTGCAAGGATATTAGACAGGAAATAAAACAAAGCTGAGAAGAAAATAATTATTAAAAATGTTGTGGCACTTTAAAGACTTACAGTGGTACCTCGCTTAAAGAACATAATGTGTTCCATGAGATTGCTCTTTAAGCGAGTTTGCTCTTTAAGTGAAACACCATTGTAAGTGACCAATTGTGATTTCTGGGAAGGGGATTGCAAACCCTGATTTAGTTTTTAAGCGAGTTTTTGGTTGGTTTTAGTTGTTAAGTGAGACGACCATTCAGAGAAAATTCTGCTCTTTAAGCGAGTTACTCTTTAAGCAAAACACTCTTTATGCGAGGTTTTACTGTATTCCTATATTTTCATGTTAGCTTTTGTGAATCAAGTCCAGTTCTTCAGACCACTGAGCTGTTGTGACAGTACTTGAGCAAAATGATATCTTTCCTGACCAAGATTAACAAGAAAGGGCATTGAGGTGCACAGAATTTGACAGTTTCCTATGCAGAATGATGGATGAAATAAAATGGCAAGATGAGAGCATGGTTTTGTGGGAAGCCAGGAAAAATCTCACTGAAGCAGGTGGAAGTTCACAAGGCAAGGCCAGAAGTAAGGCTCTCTGCTACCTCACAATGTTACTTTAGGCCAGGGCTTCATAAAGAAAAGGCAAACTGAGGGGACCAAGTTCTTGGCTTCACCAATGCCATTTGGCTGGGAAATTTGCTCAGAAAATGCTCTGAATAAGGAAAAGGAAGGTGGTATACCCGGAGTGATGTAGTGGACAAAATGGCAAGATAATGGGTCAAAACAAGGAGAAATGGAGGAGCATGTGAACAAATGAAGTAACATTTGAACAACTGACATGCTAGTTTGCTCCTTAATTATAAAATAGGGAGTATCTAATGGTTGTCATTTAATAGTGTTTTGATCATGCACCCACACATTTCAGGTCTTTGCATTAACTATGAACAGATGATGGTGTGGATGCCAGAGGTAAATCTGGCAAGGGTGCCTCTTCCAACTTTTTTGATTCTCAGCAATTCAGCCAAACAAGGTTTGTATGAAATCAATTATCTAAAGGGGGAGTGTTCTCCCTTGCTGAAAGTCTTCAAGTAGAGGTTGGGCACCCACTTCAGCTCTGGACTACTAGACCTCCTGTGATTCTGTTATTAGTAGGCTATTGAGCAGAAATGCTCATTAGTGTCATGATGTGGAATAACATCGCTTGATCATTGCAGTAGTGAAAGCTGTGCCTCCTTCATGAAGCCTGCTGCTGGCATATATCGGTATGCACAAGCAGTGCAGTCACTAGTTAGTATAATAGCAGAAGTTTCTTTTCATTGAAAACTTAGTAGGGTACTGGTCTATGACTCTGAGCTCTACCAAAGTTACATGGTGTCAGTTCCATCATTACCAGTATTGTACTCAGTAAGAAAGATGGAGATTAGTGTCAAAAGAAGGGTTTGATGGTCTTCACACTTCTTTTCAGTTTCAAAGAAAAAGGGAAAATACTGGGTTGTTCTAAACAAGTAGAAAGAACACAAATGATTCAAAAGTGTTTCTAATCATCCTATAGAACAATAGAAATGTTAGAAGGATGAGATCACAGGACACAAGCTTCAAGTGTCAACTTGTCAACATGTTACTTTAAAAGCAGTTATTAAAACCATTATTCCATCAAGTCATAGAAGTTTAGACATTCCAAAGATAGCAACCTGGTTTAATTGCTCACCACTTTTAAGTGATGGGAGGCAGGAATGAGCTCAGTGGGAGAAGAGCTGAGAAAGCAAGATGTTTGCAAGTTATTCTCAAAGTCTCTTCCCGCCCTAATCAAAATGAGACATACTTGCAAAACAAAATTAAGAAAATTCAGTAGCAAGAGTGGCAGGATAAAATAAATATAATTTGTGCAATCAAGTCAGAGACTGAATATTGAACACCTTGCCAGAAGTGTAGTTGGCTGCATGTTGGAAAGCAAACAATAAGGATGGGAGAGCCTTTGAAGAATACAAACAAAACATATGTTGATTTGGCTTTGCAATTCTAAAAATTTTTATATCCAGAAATAAAGCTATATAAATAAGAAATACCACCTTGGGAAAAGGAGGGAATGAATGTTCCTCTGTCCCATTTGAAACTAATGTTCCTCCTGCGAGATTATATTGTATCAAAAACCAGAAGTTGGTCTAGAGCAAGGGTGCCCAAACTTTTCGGCCCGGGGGCCGGATAACATTTTATCAGATGCTCCGAGGGCCGAACTATTTCTCCATGGTACATACATCCACCCAGCCTTGCCCCCGCCCCCGCCACCACTAACGCCTTTGCCGCCGGCTCCTCTTTCGCCGGCTCCTCCTTCGCCGCCTTCGCGGTGTCCTTTAAAAGTGTCCTTTTAAAAAAATATGACAGATCCTAGAAACTCACATCCAGCTTGGTCATTGTGGCATCCAAGGAGCTGTTGTTGTGTTCCAAAGCTTCAGGTAGGTGGGATTTTAATTAGCAATGAAAAGTCATTAGCCTTAGAAAAGATCTGCTTCCTGACATCATGTCAGGAAGCTGATCTTTTCTAAGGCTAGTGACTTTTCATTGCTAATTAAAACCCCACCTACCTGAAACTTTGGATTTTAATTAGCAATGAAAAGTCATTAGCCTTAGAAAAGATCTGCTTCCTGACATCATGTCAGGAAGCAGATCTTTTCTAAGGCTAGTGACTTTTCATTGCTAATTAAAACCCCACTGACCTGAAACTTTGGATTTTAATTAGCAATGAAAAGTCATTAGCCTTAGAAAAGATCTGCTTCCTGACATCATGTCAGGAAGCAGATCTTTTATAAGGCTAGTGACTTTTCATTGCCAATTAAAACCCCACGTACCTGGAACTTTGGATTTTAATTAGCAATGAAAAGTCATTAGCCTTAGAAAAGATCTGCTTCCTGACATGATGTCAGGAAGCAGATCTTTTATAAGGCTAATGACTTTTCATTGCCAATTAAAACCCCACGTACCTGGAACTTTGGATTTTAATTAGCAATGAAAAGTCTTTAGCCTTAGAAAAGATCTGCTTCCTGACATCATGTCCTGCCTGGCTTGCTGCAGCCTCAGAGGGTGGGGGAACTTCAAAATTAGCGCACATTGGGTCTCCCAATCAATTTAAAATCAGGAATTACACAATGCACAGCCATAATACTGTAAATCAATTTCGACTTCCAACTTATACTAATACTTGAATCAGTGTAAAATAAATCACTTCAGACCAGTGATGGTGAACCTTGGCACTACAGGTGTTCTTGGACTTCAATTACCAGAAGCCTAAATCAGCACTTCTGGTGATCAGGACATCTGAGAATTGAAGTTCCATAACACCTGAACTACCAAGGTTTGCCATCACTTGTTTAGACTTTGTGGCCACTCCTGTTAATGTTTACCTGGGAAAGCCCAGATAAACTTGCAGCAGGAGGTGACATAGATTACAGCTGATTGGCAGAGGCAGCATTAACAGATCTGCTGCATCTCTCTGCAGCTGCAGATCAGCTGACACCAGTTACTACCAATCAGTGGGAGCCCCTCTGCTGCTATGGTGCATTGTTTTTTAAAAAAAATATTTATTCAAAGTGTCATAGCACTAGGACTCTTCAAATAAACATTTTTTTTAAAAAAAGGATTACTGGTGGGAATAGCAGTTAGTCTTTAAAGTGCTACTGTGTATTTTATTTTATTTGTTTTGTTTTCTGAGATAGCTAGGAATGGTCTCCCTTGATCAGCTGGAGTCTGTTTTCACTGATCAGTGGGTTTGATCTGCCCTGGTAGTGCAGACAGATTTCCAGCTGATGAAGGAGAACATAACCATTTGGTCCACAGCATCTCTGATGCCATCGTGACTGCCAATCGGCTTACCTGGGACATCTCTATACCGCCAGTCAGCTGATCAATGGGAAATCTCATGGCGGCAGCGGAGATGCCACTGATTAGCTGGGGACAGTTTGCCCCATCAACTGGAGCTACCTCTGCTGCCAGAGTAGAGTGCAGCCACTATAGACATACAGTGTATCTAAATAGCTTTACAGTACTGCATATATACATATGAGACTGCAGTGGCTCAAGTCACTAAGATGCTGACTGGGAGGCGGAAGGTCAGCAGTTCGATTCCCGAGTACTGCAGGACGGAATGAGCTCTCATCTCTGTCCCAGCTCCTGCCAACCTAGCAGTTCAAAACCAAGAAATTGCAAGTAGATAAATAGGGACCAGTTCGGTGGGAAGGTAACAAGTGTTCTGTGGGCTGCAGTATCTAGTCATGCCTGCCATAAGACCACGGAAATGCCTGCAGAAGCAGACAGCACTAGCTCTTCGGCTTAGAAACAGAGATGAGCACTGACCCCTAGAGTCGGATAAGACTAGCTTTCGAGCAAGGGAAACCTTTACCTTTATGATTGCAAGTAGATAAATAGGGACCAGTTCAGTGGGAAGGTAACAAGTGTTCTGTGAGCTGCAGTGTCTAGTCATGCCTGCCATAAGACCACAGAAGTGCCTGCAGAAGCAGACAGCACTAGCTCTTTGGATTTGAAACAGATGAGCACTGACCCCTAGAGTTGGATACGACTGGCTTTTGAGCAAGAGAAACCTTTACCTTTATATATACATATAACCTAGCAGTTCAAAAGCAAGAGATTGCAAGTAGATAAATAGGGACCAGTTCGGTGGGAAGGTAACAAGTGTTCTGTGGGCTGCAGTCTAGTCATGCCTGCCATAAGACCACAGAAATGCCTGCAGAAGCAGACAGCGCTAGCTCTTTGGATTTGAAACAGAGGTGAACACTGACCCCTAGAGTCGGATACGACTGGCTTTCGAGCAAGGGAAACCTTTACCTTTATGATTGCAAGTAGATAAATAGGGACCAGTTCGGTGGGAAGGTAACAAGTGTTCTGTGGGCTGCAGTGTCTAGTCATGCCTGCCATAAGACCACAGAAATGCCTGCAGAACCAGACAGTGCTAGCTCTTTGGATTTGAAACAAAGATGAGCACTGACCCCTAGAGTCTGATACGACTGGCTTTCGAGCAAGGGAAACCTTTACCTTTACGATTGCAAGTAGATAAATAGGGACCAGTTCGGTGGGAAGGTAACAAGTGTTCTGTGGGCTGCAGTGTCTAGTCATGCCTGCCATAAGACCATAGAAATGCCTGCAGAAGCAGACAGCACTAGCTCTTTGGATTTGAAACAGATGAGCACTGACCCCTAGAGTCAGATACGACTGGCTTTCGAGCAAGGGAAACCTTTACCTTTACGATTGCAAGTAGATAAATAGGGACCAGTTCGGTGGGAAGGTAACAAGTGTTCTGTGGGCTGCAGTGTCTAGTCATGCCTGCCATAAGACCATAGAAATGCCTGCAGAAGCAGACAGCACTAGCTCTTTGGATTTGAAACAGATGAGCACTGACCCCTAGAGTCAGATACGACTGGCTTTCGAGCAAGGGAAACCTTTACCTTTACGATTGCAAGTAGATAAATAGGGACCAGTTCGGTGGGAAGGTAACAAGTGTTCTGTGGGCTGCAGTGTCTAGTCATGCCTGCCACATGACCACAGAAATGCCTGCAGAAGCAGACAGCACTAGCTCTTTGGATTTGAAACAGAGATGAGCACTGACCCCTAGAGTCAGATACGACTGGCTTTCGAGCAAGAGAAACCTTTACCAAATTTAATGCATTCTCCAGGGCCTTTTGTAGACTAACTCCTGTATTTAAATTTGAGCTGTATTTAAATTTGAGGTGGACTTAAGATCAAATCCACCACATCAGGCAGAAGAGCAAAGCTTCATGGGTTGAATTTGTAAGAGCACATCAACTCCACAGGCACACAATGACGGGGCAAGCCTAAAGGTAAAGTAAGGTCTCTTTTTGCAACTGACGAAAAATCCTGGGTTATTTAAACCTTTGCAATTGCAAAAGGTTGCAGAGCAAACTTCTTTGCACAAGCGAGCTGAAAAGCAACATTTGTTGCTTCTGACAGTAAGGGAACATCCCGGGAGTCTTATTCAAACCTCCTACAAAGGGCTGCAAAACAAACTTCTTTTGCCCAGCCAATGGATGGGTGGATGCATTATTATGCATTGTGGCACCTGAGAAGTTGTGAACTTTTTTTGCTTCTCTTCTGATATCTTAAGTTTGCAATATACGCAGCCTGACAAAGAGATCTGAAGAACTCTAAACCTCGCTTCCCTCCCCCTCCCCCCTGCTCCTGGCTTTCTTTTTTAATTGCTTTAAATCAGGCATGCCCAAACTACTTACTTTTAGCTCCCACTGAAGTCCCTCTCTCCACTCTGGCGTATTGATTCAGCCATTCTAAAGTAGATTTGGCAGAACTCCTAGTACTAAGCAGGAGGAGGAAGGAACTAGGCAAATCACTCTTTCACTGACTTGTAATCCCTCCGCCCCAAAAAAAAGTTCGCCCAAAATTTTTTTTAAAAAAATAAAATAAAATTATAAGAGTTCTTATACCATGTCGGGGGCCGGATGAAATGGCCTGGCGGGCCGGATGCGGCCCGCGGGCCGTAGTTTGGGCATGCCTGGTCTAGAGGAGCTTTCTAGCACAAGGAATGAAGTCCAGTACTGCATTTTTGAGTATGAAAATAAGTTATTTGGTCTACCTCTATTAAGGTGTTATAATGTGGGTAGAAGAATCTAGCCCCACCCAGAGTTACCCCACCTTCATCAGCTTCCTACATGAAGAGGTAGAGCTCTGCTACCTGCAAGAA
This sequence comes from Furcifer pardalis, assembly GCA_030440675.1. Lineage (NCBI taxonomy): Eukaryota > Metazoa > Chordata > Lepidosauria > Squamata > Chamaeleonidae > Furcifer > Furcifer pardalis. The sequence continues at coordinate 148,082,070 of CP126894.1, read as the reverse complement.
CTTTCCATGTGTGTTGGGATCCTGTTTTTCCAGGTTTCTGACTCACACGGAGAACCCCTGTGGACCGGGGATCCTGTACTTCTCCATATTTTTTCATCTTCCATTTACAAGAAAATGGAAGTGACTAAAAAGCGGGATGAGTCTAGAGTGTTCTTCTCTACATGTCAGAGTCTACATATTTTCCAGCACCTAAATAGCATAAATCAGATGAATCGATATTCTGACTGGGCTTTCAGTACTGAGACATTAGAGAATGCCTGTGTTACATTAGGATCAGCATTTATCCCACTTACTATCTCAGTGTCATTTCTACCCAAATTGCTTTGTCATTCCATTATCTTCACCGATATTTCCACTGAAAGATCATATTCCTTTTCTGTTTTGGCTATCTTTGGTGTAGTTAGGCAGATTCTGTTATTTTTGTTATTTTTTGTGTGAATGTGATGTGGAACATGGTTCCATCAGGCAATTGTTTGACTCCCAGTGGAAAAGCAGTGAAGAACCCTTGTGGTGGAGTGGTTAAAACTGCTGTACTGCAGCCAAAACTCTATTCACAATCAGAGTTCAATCCTGTCTGGGATCTAGGTTGACTCAGTGTTCCATCATTCTGAAGTTGGTAAACAAAATACGCAGCACATTGGGGGCAAAATTTTTGATTACATCATGAACCACCCAGAGTGCTATGGAGAGGTACATATGTCTAATTGCTATTGTGAAAATCACCACCATTTTGACACTCTCTCTCTCTCTGAAATGCATGTCCCAGGTATCACAATCTGCAAACATAAAATGGCAAACATTTAGTGCCAAACAGGGTGAAGAAGAAGGGGACGGCCCAAGATGAGATGGCTGGATGGTATTGTGGAGATAATGGGCACAGAGCTGAGCGAGTTGAGGGGGATGGTGGAGGACAGGAGTGCCTGGAGGACAGTGGTCCATGGGGTCGCAGAGGGTCGGAATCGACTGTGCGACTGAACAACAACAACAAAAAAAAAAGGGTGAAGTAGTCATTTTGTTCCCTTCAACACATTGCTAGCCAATCATTTGTGCATGTACGATCCAGAAGTGGAATATAACTTTGACAGCTAACCTGTTAGTATTATGTCTATAAAAAGTGCTATACTGTATTATACATTACGCTTGACAGGAAAGGAATAGAGCTTGCTAATTTTTAATAATATGTTGCTAGCACATAGGCTAAAATCTTGTTATATCATTAAGCACCATTCAAGTGGTGCAGTTTATGGAACCTTTAAGTGAATAAATTTCTGTAGACATGATCTGTTGCATACTGAGTAGCGTGACTCCGTGTCCAAGAAATAACACTTAGGGAGATTTATGAAAGTGCATAACAGGACCTCTTCCATTAAGTTTAGTCTTTAAAAATATCAGTTAAAAATACATTAAAGGGTTTCCTTAAAATCACACCCCTGCAACATTTTAATGAAAAAGCCAATGGGGGGTAGGGGACAGAATAAGGACTCGGGAGATATGGGTCCAAATCCCTGTTCAGACATAGCATTTTTTTTTTGGGGGGGGGATGTGAATCTTAACATACTCCTTGAACATCTCTCATATCTTGAAAAACCTATTTGGGTTGTCACAAATTGGAGGGATCTTGATGGTATGTAGCATGCATAACATTTTAATGAGTAAGCAGTATCTGTCACTCAATCTTTACAGTGATGACATCACTACAGTTACAGTGCTTAAACATAATGGTCACACTCAGAGCTCAAAATAGATAATGAGTGATACCTTTATTTTTAATACTTTACCTACAAGTTTTGGTGTGATCATCAGTAGCAATAGCAAATCCAAACATTAGTGGGGCCAATCATTGTAGGGAATGGGCAGAATAGGAACCAGACCCACCAGGTTCCATCATGATCTTGAAAGATCTGGGTGCTCACACCAACATTGCATTTTGTTGTTGATATGTGATGTCTGCCGTCATTTGATTTCACTATGTGAATTGTGTGTTCATTGCAAATCAAATCCCTGAGCTTTTAGTTATTTTGGAAGCTGCTTTGCACTGACAGCAGCACTTCCAAGATTCAATTGTGAACCAGCGGTTTGTAAGGCAGAATGTGGGACCAGGAGATAATTCAACCTGTGAAACTTAAATGAAGAAAGAGCAGAGCTTTTCTGTTTTGTTATCTCTCTCTCTTTTTTTTTAAAAAAAGCAAATGTCAGCAGGATTGCCAAGAAAGAAATGATTGCCAGAAAAGGAGTTTAATTCAGCACAGCCTGGGATCTGCTCTGAAGTCACACCTTATGTGAAAGTTGCACTCAGATAGATGTGAAAGACTTCATCCCCCCCCCCTCTGTACACAGTTTTACAGTTAGAAAAGGGACTGATTTTGATGCAGTAGCATTTGGCAATTTGTCCACAGCTGACATTTTGTTATTTTATTTTAAAAAAATTATTTATAGGGTCAGCACAGGGCAAGAGAGAGAGAGAGGGAGAGTAAACCTCAAACAAAAAGAAGTGACAGGCATGCTGATGAAATCATCATCCTCCCATTGTGAAAATCCGTGAGACTTTCGCCACCTTCTATGATGAAGCTTTTTTAAAAATTACACTGCCTGTAATGTGTATGATAAGAGTTTGGTGGAAGGTTCAGGCCTGAATCTCTTATTGACGTGCTTTCTCCTGGAAAGCAGTGGCTTGTGATTTGGCTGTCTGATCCAACTTTTGTCAAGCAAAGCAACACAAGGTCCCAAAAATGTTCTTCATACTGAATGAGGTTCAGTCTCCTGTCCATCAAAATATTCAAGGTGGTCCCAATGTGAGCTGTGATTTAAACTGCATCCAGCGAAGGTTACCACACACACTTTGAAAATGATTCTCCCCCCTCCCGCCAGTTGTTTAAATGATTTTTTAAAAAATGAGAGCTCATTCTAAGCCTCCTCCTAACATTAAAAACACATTTAAACATCTATCTTTCCACCTCATTAAATAATATTTAAGCTTTCTTTTGCAAGGTCAAACTATGGACATCTTTTAAAATGCTTTTTGGAAATAGGAGAACATTTTAGTTTCAGCTTCAAGATATAAGTTTGGTCTTAAACAATATGAATGAAATCTGTGGGTCATGATTCAATCAGGACTAACTTAAGCCACCTTGATTTTAATGTCTCAAGTTTAGGTAAAAGTAAAGGTCACCCTTACTTGAAAGCCAGTCATATCCAACTCTTATAGCCAAAGAGCCAGCGCTGTCTGCATCTGCAGATGTTTCCATGGACACATGGCAGGCATGACTAGACAGCAGAGTGCACAGAATGCTGCTTATCTTCCCATCAAAGTGTTTCCTATTTATCTACTTGCAATTTCTTGCTTTCGAAGTGCTAGGTTGGCAGGAGCTGAGACAGAGATGGAAGCTCACTCTGCCATGCATCACTCGGGTCTCGAACTGCTGACCTTTGAACTTCCAGTCATCAAGTTCAGTATTTTACCCACTACATTTAAAGTAAGGTACAAGTAAATCTGAATCCACCCAATTATTCTGCAGCTAACTGCTTTGTCATTGACTTTTGTGGTTGTGTGAATACTCACATTAATTTTCCTGTCAGGGCACTGGAGCTCAGTTGCTTAGTTTTAAATAAGAAGCAATGATAATTGCAAGAAAATGGAGTTATAGACTGGCTTTCCTACACCTCATGCCTTCCAAATGTCTATGATTACAACTCTCACTATCCCCTAGTCCATGTACAAAGTGGCTGGCATATTGTAAGGACAGATAGCTGTAGAAATTATAAACATATATTGTCAATCCCTTCACAGCATGCAATAACCAAATCTCTTTTCCAAACCATGAATGGATCTCTGCTAAAAGATTGATAACTCGGTTTATTACCTGTTTGGATTTTATCATGTGAGTAGAGGCCATTGAGAAGAAGATGTAGACAGAAGGTCTCTGGTTAAACTTTTGCTATGTGTATTTGTTACTGGTTAGCTGCCATTCCAGTGAGGCACAACATTAAGACAAAAATCTGTGGAAAAGTGATAAATTGCTTGATGAGGGAAATGATTTAGTACTCATTGATAGTCCTTTAAAAAGACTGCGTGAACTTGCTACTATGACTTTGTTCTTAGATTTCCTCACAAACTCTGCTTGCCAATTCCTCCGTTGTCAACTGTTAAACCATTCCATCTAAATAAATAAAACAGAATCATTAAATGGTAATCATCTGTCTATCTAGCTATCTCCTGCATTCCAGGGATTAGGGAACCTGTATGTTTTTTTGAGTGGCACCTTTTACAGAGCCTGATGAACAGAGAGACTGCCAATCTCCTAATCTCTTGCAGTTCCTATCAGTGGTGGGTTGTCAAATTCTTCGCTACCCCACCATGACGTCATTATATCGTGGCCATAGTCGATGTCATGATGTCGTGGGCAGAGCAAAAACAATTTTTAAAAATGGCTGTGCATGCGTCAAACCTCTATTGGATGCATGCATACTAAAAAATAGAACTGTGCATGAGTCAAACGGAGGTTTGACACATGTGCCTTTCCAGGCAGCCATTTTGGCTGCCCAGAAATACATTTCTGGAGGGAGACCGGAGAGGCGACCGAACTAGTAGCCCAGGGGTTTACCATCCCCCCCCCCAGAACCCTCCTTCTGATTGGTGCTACCGGTATGGACAAACCGGTCCAAACCGGTAACATCCCATCACTGGTTCCTATGGACTTTAGCCATTTCTGTTCATTTTCTTCTCCTTCAGGCTTCAGACTGGGGTAGTTCTTGAGAATAATTCTTACTTTTCCCCCTTCTGATACATGTACCAGAGCTTGTGTGTGTGGTTAGTGAGGGTGGCAGTAGTAATTATGGTGCCATAAACAAATTGATTAGAAGGAAATGGCTGGAGGTACGAAAGTGTTTATTTATTGGGAAAAGCAGAATGTGCTTGCTTGCAAATATTTAACCAATTTGGAAGAGAAAATGTTGCAAGAAAAGTGTCCTGGAAGGTAAATGAATTTACATTTCACTGCAGCGTTCTCATTACCTTTAAAATTGAACATGAATGGTCAGCAATGAAAGACTCATATTTGGTAATTTTTGTCTTGCAAGGTGCCATTTAAAATATGAGCAAGGTTTTAGCTCTCAATAAAGGGCAGGGCCAAAAATCAACATAATATTTGCTTCTGCATAAATAGGATGCTGAGGGTTTTATAAGTCATTATGGTCATATTACAGTGGTATATTTTGGCTTCCTACAAATATATTCGGCACCACTAGAGTGGTGACAAGTTTAGTGTGTTGGAATAAGGCTGGAAAGAAATAGCTCAAGTTCTCAGTCAGCCACAGAGCTTGGGTAATGGCTACTTCTCCTGTTTCTCAATCTCACCTACCGTCCAGAATTATTGTAAATATTTTTTTAAAAAAATGAGGAGAAAGGTGCATGCCATCTTGGGCTTCTTGAAAGAACCCTGGTTTGTCGACCAATTAACAAAGTAGTGAATAACATTTTCACTACATATTTCACTTTTCTTTATCTACTTCACTTTTCTAAGAACATCCTTGTTGTGCCCCAGTTCATGTTGCCAATTGATGAAAATTGATGAATTATTAGAATAAACAAGCCAATCTAGTCAGCTTTGCACATATTTGGTCCAAAATCTGTTCCATCCAGTTCTCATTATGGTCTCTTTGTAAGTAGAAGGAGGTCCAGGTTTATTTTCATGTGGGTTTTATCCAGCATGTACATGCTGGTGGGCAGTTTTCCTGAATGCACATGTCAGCCATTATTTTGCTGAATATTTATAGGCAGGGAAGAAGAATCACAAGCTGCCATGGCTCATTGATGGGAAGCTGTCCACATGTCAGGTGTGTGCTTGATCACATTTCCAATAATGCCCTGGTATGAGGCTAGCACTTATGAATTAGCTGCAGTTAGTCATAATGGTGTTTACAATACTTCTTATGTATGTGTAAATAGCGAACAAAACGTTGGCCAATGTTTACCGTTACCTTACTCTATGCATGTTTGGTGCCTTTTTTCTTTAAACCAAGTGCTGTATTCTAAATGCAGAGGAGTGTGTAGTCCAAAGGATCATGGTAGGAAAATCTGGTTATTTGTACAGTGTCTGCCAATGAGGTCATATTCATAAAACTATTTTTGTTGTTCAGTCGCATAGTTGAGCCCGACCCTTTGCGACCAATGGACCACTACACACCAGACACCCCTATCCTCCAACTTCCTCCACAGCCTGCTCAGCTCTATGCACATTGCATCAACAATGCCATCTAGCCATCTCATTCTTTGCTACCCCTTTCTCCTTTTGTCTTCAATTTTTCCCAGCATCAAGTCCTCTCTTCTCATTTGGTGTCCGAAGTACTTTAGCTTCATCTTCAATATTTGTCCTTCCAAGGAGCAGTCAGGGTTGATTTCCTTCAGGATTGACTAATTTGATCTCTTTGCTGTCCAGCGTACTCTCAAAACTCTCCTCCAGCATCACATTTCAAAGGCATCTATTCTTCTGTGCTCAGCCTTCCTTATGGTTCAGCTCTCACAACCATACATTATTACTGGGAAAACCATTGTTTTGACTATGTGGATTTTTGTTAAAATTCTTCCCCATCCCATCTACATTCAGATTCCCAGCTCACAAGTGTTTTTCTTGCCCATTTCCATGGCTGGAGCTGTTGTGTGTGCAAAAGAGCTCCTTTTTTTTTGGGGGGGGGGGGAATAATATTTGGCCTAATAAATCACATATGCAACCTGCATATTTTGCCTCTTGAAACTATCCAAACTGTTTAGTTGTGGGCAGCAAAAGGGAGTGGGGGATGTTTCATATTTATTTTGGGCAAATGTTTTCCCAACTGTTTCTCTGAGCAGGTCTCACAATTAGCACCCATGGGGAAGCACTTCCTTTATTCCAAAGCTCCTACCATTCTTTTATTCACTCCTTTGCTGCTACTTCCACAAATGGCAGGAACAGTAAATCTGTAGGCAGCCTAACTGCCATTTTGCATCCTTCATAACACCTTGAAATTAGTGTTCACCCAGACCACTGTGATGAAAATTGGTAGGTGGGCACACCCACACAAACACACTGAATTATATTTTGAGAAAATTCTGTCATTTTTTTTTCTGTGGGAGGTGGTAGAGAGTAAGAAAAAGAAGGAAGGAATCTGAAAAATAATCCTTTGAGTAATTTTAGCTCTTCTCTGTTCCCCGTAATTATAGGTAACTGAGAATGTCTCAATATTTTTAGTGCATGACCAACACTGTTGCTTCTGGTTTGAAGTGAGGCTAATGTAAGCAAAGCTGTTACACTTTATCTAAAGTGAAATGTCTACTCAGTGGGGAAAGCATTTGCCAGAAATTCCAAGTGAAATAAAAGATGGAGGAGAAGCTCGGATACATGGCTGTGTGAGCATTTAATCTACCTCTTTAATCCCAGACTTTTCTTTAATTATGTATAGAAGACACAGTTTTCTGTCATCCTCACAGGCCACCCAAATTGGAGCTAAGGGTATCACCTGCACTATTGCACTCCATAGGCTGCTTGGATGGCATGCCGTATATCCGAATTAAGCACTGGGTAGGGGCTGCAGTGGCTTAGTGGTTAAGACATTGAGCTTGACAACTGAAAGGTCAGCAGGTCAGCAGTTTGAGACCCAAGTGCTACACAATGGAGTGAGTTCCTGTCTCTGTCCCAGCTCCTGCCAACCTTGCAGTTCGAAAGCAAGAAATTTCAAGTAGATTATGAGTACCACTTTGGTGGGAAGTTAAACAGCATTCCATGCACTCTGGTGTCTAGTCATGGCTGTTCCATGACCAAGGAAATGTCTGCAGACACAGACAGTGCTGGCTCTTGGCTATAAATGGAGATGAGCACTGAACCCCAGAGTTAGATAAAACTGGCTTTTGAACAAGGGCAACTTTTACCTTAACCTAAAAATCAAAGTACAACAAGGAAAACTAGAAGGACAAGGCTGTATGTCACCCTGCTTATTTAATTTACATGGAGAATACATCATGCGTAATGCAGGGCAGGATGAATCACAAGCTGGATTTTAAGATTGCCAGGAGAAATATCAACAATTTGAAATATGCAGATGACACTACCTTAATGGCAGAAAGTGAAGAAGTCCAAAAGCTGGCTTGAAACTCAGCATAAAAAATACAAGATCATGGCATCTGGTCCCATCACTCCTTGGAAAACAGAAGGAAAAAAGAAGGGGAAGAAATGGAAGCAGTGACAGTCTTTTTCCTTCGTGGGATCAAAGATTATTGCGAATGATGACTGCAGCCATGAAAGAAAAAAAATGCTTACTCCATGGGAGGCAAGCTATGACAAATCTAGGCAATATAATAAAAAGTAGATGTCACCTTGTCAACAAAAAACCACATAGTTAGTCTTCTCAGTACTAATGTATGGCTGTGAGAGCTGGACCATAAAGGAAGTCTGAGTGCAGAAAAATAGACCCTTTTGAACTGTGGCTGGAGAAGACATTTTAGAGTCCTGGACTGCAAGATGATCAAATCAGTCCATCCTGAAGGAAATCAACCCTAACTGTTCCTTGGAAGGACAAATACTGTAGCTCAAGCTGAAAGTACTTTGCCACCAAATGAGAAGAGAGGACTTATTAGAGAAGACCTTGAAAGATCAAAGGAAAATGGACAGCAGAGGATGAGATGGTTAGACAGCATAGTTGACGCAGTGGGCATAAATTTGGGTGGACTATGGAGGAGGTGGATGACAGAGGAGCATGGCATGCTGTGTTCTGTGGGGTTGCAAAGAGTTGGGCTCAACTGTGGAACTGAACAACAACAACAAAAAATCAAAGAATTCACCAGAAATAGAAACAGGGTTCTGTAGGTCAACAGGAGATGTCAGCATTGATTTTCTGTATGACCTTTCATTCTTGTGGTTGTTTGTAAGATGATTTTGTCTCTAACAAATTAAAGACCTCACAGGATACACTGCTGAGTCAGGTTGCTAACATAAAGTGTTCACTGTAAATATGCTCTTCATATCTGTAGTGATGAAAGAAAAATCATACAACTGCAGTATGACTGGTAGGCAGCCAAGAAAATGCTAATATAAATTAACAAGCTGCCTATGATAATTGCTATAATTTTAGACAGAATTCAATCAACTCTTTGTTGCTGCACGAGAAACTGTCTGAAAGGCATATATCTGTTGCATTTTAACCAGGTCCTAGCTGTATAAGGACACAAAAAACTGAAAGACACCACTGGGGGAGGCTCTCTTTCAGCTGCAGCATGCCCAGAAGTTGGAATACCATCACGTTCTGATCTGCCAGACACTGATGAGTCAAATTCAACCACAATTACTATTTATACTACTCTACTTTGGTTTGGGAAAACGTTCATAATGGAGCCCAAACGTATCCTGGCCCCAAAGATATAACTGAAAACATACTCTTTGTGGCAACTTTTCATTGCACAGCATTTATATCAGGGAACCAAAAGAAAGACAGAAAAAGAGAGAAATAAAGTATCCAAGTGCATAGCCTACATATTGGAGGATGTACATAAATTAGATATGCATACTGATACAGTTTAATGACATTGAAGGTCAATATTTTTGCTTGCACCAGAGACCATTGGAGTGACTAAAACCCACAGTGTTAATTCTAGTGTGGTACGAGTACGCCCTGATCCAATTTGTATCCAAATATGTACTAAGCAAATTGGGACCAACCCTCATTGAGCTAATTTGTAAAAGGTCTGAACCTATTTCTGCAGGTGCTTGCATGTCTCTGTATATTTCTAAATGGAGGGAAAAGAGAAATTGAGAAACCATAGCTTATGACCTGGAATAGGTTGTTTGGGCATATGGCTTGGGTAGAGGGTGGACTTTCAGTGTTTAGGCACAACATCTCTCCTCTTCCTTCTGTCTCCTTCCCACAAGTTTTTCCCAAGGTAATCATATGTTTCAAGTGCTCCAGTCAGTATTCTTGCTTACCCCAGTTACTGTTGCATATTTTGTATCATCTCAGCATAGAATGTATGCAGGCACTCATAGCATGCCAAAGAAAGAATCCCCCTTGATCTGAGTACAGGAGAAAGGCATTATCTCCCCTCTCCCATGCCATAGAGAACAACACGGAGAATAATTTTGTGGCAATTCCTCACTCATTTGTGCAAAGATGAGACAAAGAAGTATCCACACCCCTTGGTCAATGTAGTTATTATTTTTGTTACATGCCATCAAGTCACCTCTGGCCTACGGTGACCCTATGAATGAGACAGTTCCAAAATGTTCTGACCTTACCAGCCTTGTTCATCTCTTGTAACTCAAGCTTGTGACTTCCTTTAGAGAGTAAATCCCCCTCACATTTGGTCTTCCACTTTTCTTACCACCTTCAACTTTTCCCAGTATTATTGTCTTTTCCAGAGACATTCTCATGAAGTGCCCAAAATAGGACAGACTCAGCTTCATGATTTTTGCCTGAAGATATAGTTCATGCTTGGCTTGCTATAGGACCCACTTATTTGTCTTTTGGGCAGTCGAGGGTATCTTTAAAACTCTCCTTTCACATTTCAATCAGTTTTCTCCAATGTCCACCTTTCACATCCATGCATGATAACTGAGAATTCAAAAGTGTGGATGACCTTGATCTTAGTCTCCAGTAACACATCATTACACTTGATGACCTTTTCTAATTCCTTCATTGCTGCCTTTTCAATTCTCCATCTTCCTTTGATTTATTGGCTATAGTCCCTGTTTCGGTTGATGAATGAACCTAGGTATACAAAATATTTCACTATTTCAGTCTCTTTATTGTGTAGTTGTGTGGTTCTTCTGTAGTCATGATTTTTGTCATAATATTCAACTGCAGCCCTGTTTTGGTACTTTCTTTTTTCTTTTTTTACTATACAAACAAATGCAAATATTTTTCCACACTACTTTTTTAAAAATCTCAAATCCACCCATTCCAAATATGTAGAAATGGTAGAATATTTAACCACTTTTATATTTAAAAAAATACCCCCACATTATTTTCCATTTTTAAGTTACAAGAATACAACCACAAAGAATCTGAAAACACAAATCCATATCAACAAAATTACAACCTAATGATATGATCCCATTAAAAAGCCTTGAGTGTTTCCAGTGAACTGAACCTCACAAATCATGCTGAAGATACTCACAAGTTCATCTCCAGCAATTTGATTGAATCATTAACAAGTCTTTTAGGACCCTCCGTGACTGGCTTAAAAAAATATAATTCACTTTGCCCTCATCCCTTTGCGAAGTAATTTTGCTGTCAGGTTAAAAATGTTTTCATCTGCTTGAAGCCTTTAAGTGGACAAATAGCTAAAATGTTTTACAGATTATATTCTTGAGCAGACTGTCTCAGAAGTCAGATACAAACCTTGACACGCAGATGGGGAAAGCTATGACCACAACACACTAGGTTCCTCTGTCATCTATCTTACATACATATAAGAAAAGAAAAAAGAGGTTTTGTAGGGATAAAAGTAGTTTATTAGTGTGTATCTCACTTTTAGAATGCTGGGGAAAATAATACAGTGTTGCTGAAATATATTAACTTGGGCTAATTCATTGTTTCCTGAAGAAGGTATTTAAGAAGATCTCATTTACCTTAGAAACCAGAGATTGGGAATCCTGCTGGTTTACTGCTAACCGTTGAGCTGCAGGATTTAAAACAGGTATTGGGGTGGAGGAGACAAATTATTATCCTCACCCTGTATCCCTTTTCAAAAAGTGACTTTTAAAATTAGCATTCTGATCTGAGGGTACAGAAGCCAATCTTAGAGATATGTTTCCTATTTTTGTTAGGTCAAGAATTATATCTATGAGTTCTTCAAGGACTCCTGCCTGAAGGACCACCATTTAGACCAAGTGATTTGTTCAGTTTTGAATGATTTGCCTAGAACAGTGATGGCTATCCTTGGCACTCCAGCTGTTCTTGGACTTCAATTCCCAGAAGCCCTGATCATTTGGTGTGTTGACTTGGCCTTCTGGGAATTGAAGTCCAGGAACAGCTGGAGTGCCAAGGTTAGCCAACACTGACCTCGTACATCATATATTTCCATCTTTCTGAAATCACAACTATCAAAGTCAACCAACCACCAGTTGCTAATAAATAATAATAATAATTAGTTTGACAGGTCATGATGGACTCCAATGCAAAATTCCTGTAGCATTTCAAGAAATGTCCACATTTTCACAAGTTTGCAGGAAACATTTGAATGGGATGAAGTTCACCTAAAGAGGGATTGTTGTATTTCTCCTAAATTGGAATTTAAAGGGGAAGGGACAGAATGGGAAAAGCTTTTAGTGCAGGGGTGGCCAACCTTGGTGCTACAGATGTTCTTGGGCTTCCATTATCAGAAGCCCAATCCAGCATACCTGCTGATCAGGGCTTCTGGGAATTGAAGTTCCAGAACACCTGGAACACCAAGGTTGGCCACCCCGTATTAGCGCCTGAGAAAAAATATTTGGGTAATATGGAAAGCCAAAACATTGAAATGAGTCTAGAAAAAAACCTTTAAAAAATTCGATGCATCACTAGGATTTTAAAACTATAGCATGATATTTTAGTTCACTGAGAGATGATTCAAGGGGATATTTTTGGATTTAAGGGAACCAAAAAGAGCACATTCCATTTCTGCCTGGCAAAATGCAAATTGTAGAGGAGAGGAATGAATTATCTTTCATGGAGCACGCACGCACGCACGCGCACACGCACACACACACACACACACACCAAGGTTGTATTGGTGGGTCCACTAAGATGCTATCTGTGTAACTAAGATATTTGTTGACTTCCTCTTAATGTGCAGCAATTGCTGAACTTAGAATTCAATTGTATTATGTTTTATAGGAAATAGCACAGAAATTGTTAAAGATAAGATTTTTGAAGTGGTAGTTGTGTCAGTTTGTGCAAGCTTATCAGGGAGAAAATAAAATAAAACAAAAAAGGCAAACAACATTGTGACACCTTAAAGACGAACTACTGTATTTTAATGTTAGCTTTCATGGGTCAAGTTCACTTTGTTAGACATAAGAGTGAGACTTCATGGCATTAATTTATATGCATCAGGTAGGGGTACAGAGGTACACAATGGTTGGTTAGTATAACCAATAAAGTTACAAATCAGTGTGGCTTTTTACACCAGGTGTTCACTGCAAGTCCTTTGGGGATGTAGTCTTGTTCGACTTTGGTGAGGAAGATGCTATTTGTACCTGTGCAAGTCTCTTCATGAGGTTGATGGATTTCCACCCTTTTCAGCAAAATATATTCCAGACTGTTGGGCAAGGAACTAAAATATACTTCCTGAAGCATGTTAAAGCATGCCCATTGTGTTTCCAAAGAAAAACAAGCAGGCGAGAGAGAAAGAGAGCAAATTTAACATGTAAGCTTCTGTATAATTATTTAAAGCTTGCCCCACTGGGAAGTATCTTTCCAGTGACTTGATCTTTAAGCACTTATGGCATATAACTTCGTAACACATCATGTAAGAGTAGTAGTGAGATTCCCTAAAGCTATAAAGGGACAGAAGAAAGATGGCAAATTTCCCTGAAAAGGCTTAATGGACTGGAAAGATATTAGAAAATAGAAACCAGGATACACGAACAGGGTGGAGAGAAACAGCTGTAGAAGAAAAACCAGGCTGCTACTCACATTTTGTTCAGCATCTCTTTGAATACAAATAATTTTAAGTTCTAAAGTGCTTTGTTCAGAATGGATATTTACTTCTATTCAGGATACCTTTTTGCAACACCTCAAGAGCTGAAATGATTAAGATGCACTCTCTGAAGGAACTGATTTGCATTTCTTTTTCTAAAAAATCAAAATCTTTAAAGATATTAACTTGAAAGGAAATCAGTTCAATCGTCAATTGTAATGAAGCTCAGGGGGATGAAAAATAAATAACTTAAGTATACATAATAATATCTGATAAGCTCTTTCATGATTGCCATTTTTATTTCAGTTACAGAAAAAATATTAATTAAAGAGAGGGTGGGGAGAGAGAAAAGCCAAAGGGAAATCTGCTGTCTTGAAAAGGATGTAAGTCAGGGGAGTGGGCAACTCTTTGCAATTAAAAAAAACCCCAACTCTTAAATCTTCCCAGAGACTAAGGGGAGCAATTAGGTTTGCACATAAGTCTGCCATTGAAATCACTTCAAAATGCTAGACTTTTGGCTGGATAGCTCATGATTCAATATGATGTAAAGAAATCAACGGGGTTCATTTAATCTACCATACTGGGCTAGGGAGTTAATTACAAGGGGAGTAGTTAATTACAAGGGTGGTCCACAAAGGAGCCACATAAATAAAATGTTTGGAGCCAGAGGTCTCATCTGCCTGTGAAAACAGTATTAGGGGAGCCATGACATGACAAGTATATATCTGGTTGTATCATTCACTTTTAAGAAGTTGATTTAATTCTCTTTTATGCTTGTTGTGTTACTTGAAATAGGAAGTACAGTTGTACCTCGCTTAAAGAGCATAATGTGTTCCACAGGATTGCTCTTTTAAGTGAAACACCATTGTAAGTGACCAGTTGTGAATTCTGGTGGGAGGGGGGATTGCGAACCCTGATTTATTTGTTAAGCGAGTTTTTGGTTGGTTTTATTTGTTAAGCGAAGCAAACATTCAGAGAAAATTCTGCTCTTCAAGTGAGTTACTCTTTATGCGAGGCTTGACTGTACATATAGTTTTCTGGTATATGTCTGGCCAGACATCCCGCTACGGTAATGGAATAGACCATACTGCCAGTGAATGGTGTCAATGCTGAATGGTGGGCAGCGGTAAATAACCTGACTCTCTAAAGGGTCCAACGGCTATGGGTGGATGAGCCCCTTTAGGCCACTGGAAATCATCCTATTGGGCCCATTGGCAAAATGTGTGGACAAGGAACTCTGATTTGCAAAGGTCATGGAGGCAGACGAGGCTATGCCAGATGGACTGGCTGTGACGGTGCACCTTGTCCATATCCTCAAGACTGTGGCAGTACATTGCATCCCAGTGTTAAATCCTGCATGTCTCATTTCATGTGTGCCGAAAGAGATGGATCCTTGATCATAGTGTGTGGGTCAGTTCATAACAAGCTGGGATCCACCTTAAGCAAATTCACGTCCAAAGGGATTTTTCCTGCTTCAAGAAAAAAAATGCTTTCTCGGATATGAGTTATAGCCGCTGCCAAGAATTAAAAGCAAAAATGTGCACAGAAGAACATATCATGGTGTAAAACATGGAATACATTTTAAATATGAGCAGAAATGTGCATTAGTCAATGCTGGATGATTGCAAAGAATGCATTTAGGTTTCTTTTAAATGAAAGCAGAAATGTGCATATCTAAAGAAATACACTCCAAAAACCTCAGACTTCTTGCAATTAAATGAAACCATACAAAGATGCAAAAGTGGTGTTAGTCAGACATAGAGGGAGGAAAATAGACATGTCTTTGTGGTGCTGGGGTGTGAGTGTTATGCCCATGCCTCACCCCTGTTGCGGGCACTGCACTAGCTGTCAGTATCCCTCCGGGTGCAATTCAAGGTTTTGGTGATTACCTTTAAAGCCCTACATGGTAGTGGACCAAGTTACTTAAGAGACCATGTTACCACAAGGACATCTGCCCATCCCACTAGAGCAGACCACAGGGGTTCCCTAATGGTTCCATCGGTTAGAAAGGCTTGCCTCTCTAGTACTAGAAGGAGAGCCTTTTTGGCATCTGCTCCGGCCCTGTGGAACCTCATCCTGAGCGAGCTGCACCTCCAGGTAGAGCTATTGACCTTTAGGAAAGGCCTAAAAACTTGGCTGGCACAGCAGATGTGGGGTGCTGCTGGTGGGGCTGCCTCTCCCCTCTGGCTTATATGAAAGGCCATTTGGGTTTTAAGTTTTAACTTATTGTGATTTTTGGGAGAGAATTTTAATGGCTTTTCAATGTTAAATGCTTTTATGATTTTAATTGACATTAAGATGTTTTTATATTTGAGAGTTTTTGATGGTGATTGTGAGCCGCCCAGAGTTGCTTTGGTGAGGGGCAGAGATAGAGATCCAAATGAATGAATGAATGAATGAATGTCAGACACAGTTATCTTGAGAGAACTTGCTCTGAACAAGAAAGACCCCTAGTTTGATTCCTGTTATCTCTCAGTAAGACTGTCAGAAAGCCAGCAGAGCCTCTACAATAGGGACTAATTGTCTGACACAGGTTAAAGCTATTTCCTGTGTTCCTCTATTAGGATACATCATGCCATCTTTGCATAATATATTTTACCATACTACACAGAACAGGGATGGGGGGCTTCAGCTGTGACCTTTGTGTTCAGTGCTTAGTTCAGATTGTGGGGAGTCTCTATCTCTAAAATGTTTACCTTGGATCTTCCCTCCACCCCCATCTCTGTTGCTTCTTGCAGTGCTTCTTCATCTCCTACCTTCCCACGTTTGGTACTCAGGGAAAGACTGATAGGAGGCAATCAAAAAACTGTCAGACACATGCACCCTTTAGGCCTTCCATCTGTTAACACTTGCAGCCTCCGGAAATAACAGAAGCTCCTGAGACATGAAGGACAGCAGCTGTGAATGGCCTGTGTGTGCCAGCTATCTGTGTTATACGTTGACAAATAGCTTTGATTGCTCTTGACAGATGTACCAAGATTCACTTGACTGGGATCAAGATGCAGTTGTGATTAGCCTTTGTCACCTTCTTCACGAACAGTCCATATAGACATTGAGAAAAGAATTAAATACGGATGCAAATGATACGGAACATTGAAGGTTACTTTTGAAAGACAACCCATTAAACTTCCTAGGCCCCCAAAGTTGTTATTTCTCAATATACTATATTTTACCTTTTTTATTATTCAAAATTAATTGAAATAATTATTAAATAAAATCACAACGCTATCAGCTGTTGTCCTGTGATACAAATGTAACAAAGCTATACCAACCATGTAATTAAAAAAATGTATTAATGTTACAGCTGCACTTCAAAAGGAGTGACATTTCATGATGTTTGGATTATAAGCCAATTTAGTTCTGGTTTTGCTATTGCAAAACAAGTTAATTACAAATAGCATGTTGTTTGTAGTTTGTTTTGAGTAATTGGGATCATTTACTTATCATGGAGGGGGGGAATGTTGTACAGCAAAAGCTCACATAAAGAGCACCTTGCTTAGAGAGTAACTCGCTTAAAGAGCAGAATTTTCTCTGAATGTTCGCTTTACTTAACTAATAAAACCAACCAAAAACTCACTTAGCAAATAAATCGGGATTCATAATTTTCCCACCAGAAGTCACAATTGGTCACTTACAATGGTGTTTCGCTTAAGGACCAATCCTGTGGAATACATTATGCTCTTTAAGCGAGGTACAACTGTATGTGTGTTCCACCTGCATATTGTTGGTACCCCAAACAGCCAGAAGTGACAATAACTGAGAACACAGGTGGTGGAAGGGTGGACATTGGCTCAGTACACCTATTTGAAACAAATCTGGGAGTTCAGCACTGGCAGTGTGACTTGTGAGGCTTCCGTTATGTGATTCCTGACAAGCCCACATAAGGAGGAAACCTCCCCATGAGTTGTCATTGAACTCCAACAACAGCATAGGGCCTAGGGTTAGCCATAGGATCTAGGGCAGTGATGGCCAACCTTGGCACTCCAGGTGTTCTTGGACTTCAATTACCAGAAGTCCAAGTCAGCGATCCTGATCAGGGCTTCTGGGAATCGAAGTTCAAGAAGAGCTGGAGCACCAAGGTTGCCATCCCTGATCTAGGGTTGTTCCTCTTTATTCGTTTTCCCATGACATCCATTTCAGACATCAGCTAATTGAGAGTGGTTTCCGACATTTGCCTTTGCTTCTTTGACAACCCAGTGTTCACCCCTAATCTCAAGTTTTAGTCTGAAACCTCTTGAATAAGATTCAACACACCTAGACATTTATCTTAACTGACATTTTGACTGTCACCTATGTCACAATATTATGACGCTAAAAATAACATTGCTTTTTATGTCCACTGATTATGACAGTGCACCAACTTCCAAAACAAAATATATCAAGTATGTTGTCTTCTTGACCTTCTAAGTTTAACATAAGCTTAGCCAGATATATCTTTATCTTTCATTAAAGCTTGGTTGTGACAACTAAAATTTAGGATGACATACCAGTTAAAAACTCTGGAAAGGCCAAACCTATTTTTTATTTTCTATAAATTGATCACTAGTGCCCAGGTCGTGTTGTCGGTTAGACCAAGGATGGTTCTATAAGAGTTCACTAACATAATGTGCAAGATGCATTTCCATGCCCATATGCAATAATATTCTCCCTTTGATTTACCTCCTCAGTTTTGAAGTACATCAAAGAGCATCATAAATAATAGATAATAAACACAACACTGTGTATAACAGCTTGGCTAACATTTAAAAACTTAATCAAGCAAATTTATGGCCCTTTTTTTGCAAAGGTAAATTTGCATTTGCAACTATGTTTGCTTATTTGGAACACACAGGATTTGGCTGATCTTAAAATTGTTGGACTAATTTTCCTATTGATACTTAGTGACTTTGGTTTCCTACTGCCAGGTTTTTCTTTAAATGAATGCCTATGCATGAGACAGTTGTCCAGCTACCGAGTTATGCCATATAACAGAACTGATTATCAATTGCCCCTCCTAATGTTTTGAATTACATATCCCAGATCCCCTTACAATCATTGGTTATGCCCGATTTCAGGAAAAAACATCTGGGGGATGAAAGACACACACACAGCATATACTCTGGAGACATGAAGTTTTTTTACAAGTCTTGGACAAAGAGGGCAGGTAATAGGTCAATAAGCCTATGATGCTTATCAATATAATTTAATTTATGAAGGGCTTCTCTATTTTTGCTCTGTTGTAGATGGCAAAGTAGCAAGGAAGTGGACAGTAACTAACTGTCCTTTTTACCACATCCCATTGGCTTGTAGCACTGAGATCTTGTTCCAACCCTCGAAAGGTGTCACAAGAGATAAAGGCAAAGTTTTCGAATCATGAAGTCTGAGATATTATTGGACTACAGTTTCCAGAAGCCCTAAGCATTGGTTGTACAGCATTAGCTTGGAATTTTGAGAGTTGAAAACCAAGAACATTAGGGGCCTCAATTATTCTGCCCTCCAGATATTTTGGGCCACCTCCTATCATCCCCATCAAGTATAGCCACGGACAGGGGGAATGAAACTTGGTCAAAAAATTCAGATGGGCCAAAGATTCTTCTGTTGTAATGGTGCTGAAAGTATAAAAGATACCCTTATCGCCTCCCCTACATTTCTTCACTGCCAAATTCTTCTTCCCTGACCCGATCAAACCCTGGACTGCCAAAAAGAAGCCACTTTCTTCACTTTGTAGTTGCCCAAACCCAGGTGCACATCGGTGCATGGGTTTCCTCTGTGGGCATAACCATGCTGCAGCATATTTATTTTCTCCCCATATTCACACAGTAAATTGTTTACTATTTTTCATTGAAAACAGCCCTGCAACCCTATTAAATGACTATTTTAATCTCCATATATGTTTTATTGTAATGTACTTATTCATAGAAGGTTTTGACCCCTGATCTCCATGCGGGAAGGCAGGAATTTTTTCTCCAGAAATTAACATTAACTTTGCCTTAGGCCTGAGAAATATTCATTTTATTTATCTACTTTTCTTCAAGATTAAAACTACATTTTCTTAGCCTTGTGCCATTCAAAAGCCCTAGAGGGAGATGTCAAATGGAACACAATTTGGAGTGTACTATTTTTAGAAATAATAATAATAATAATAAACGTTGTGCTTCTCTGTTGATAGAGCAAATATGCTCAGACTTACAGTTGCATCAGTGTAAATGTTGACAAATTTGATTAGATTACATAAAAGGGGGGAACCACCCACCAGATTTTACTAGCTGAATAATAGCAAAATACTTTCTCTCCCTTCCCCTTTCTTTTCTCTCCATAGGATTATGCTGAAAAGGAAAATACGATAGCTAAGGCTCTTGAAGACCTTAAAGCCAACTTCTATTGTGAACTTTGTGACAAACAATACTACAAACATCAGGAGTTTGACAATCACATCAACTCCTATGACCATGCTCATAAGCAGGTAAGAATTCCACATGTGTTTTTGTGACTACCATCTGGACTTCACTAAAGATCTCGTCACTTTCTGCCCATCAGCCCTCCCTTGGTGAGTTACAATTATCAAGAACAGGTTTAAAAAGACAACAGAACTGGAACCATTCAAAAACCAGATTAAAACATTTAAAAATAGGTTCATTAAAAAAACAGACCAAAATACAGGTGAAGGATAACAAGCTAGGACTTCATTCCATAAATACATTTTTAATTAACATTCTTCCATCAAAATTGGCACATTTCAATACAAAAACTGAGGTTTCTGAGCCTTAAACAATATATCTATGAATTTATGTAACAGTCCAGAGCTTGAAAAAGTTCCTCTCTAGATTACAGCTCTCAGAGCCGAAAAGCCAACATAGCCCTTGAGTGAATATGCATAGTATTACATCTGTAGATGGCCATCGCCAGTATACCTATCTGGGAGTAAGCCTTTTAGCCTATGCTTTTTTGGGGATTGGTAATTTTTTGTCCAAAAGAAGTAACTTGTAAATGAATTAGATCTGCCTACCTGTCTACTTACAGGTACTGTACCTGTTTGCCTATTGGACTCCTAATTACATTAACCATCTGTCATTTTAAAAAGCTGATTACTCATTAAGCTCATTATCTGATAATTCCACTGAAATCTACACAGTTAAGAAGTATGTCATTTTTTCTTCTTCAGGTGCCCCTGTTCTCAAGCAATACTTGTTGTTGTTGTTGTTGTTGGTGGTGGTGGTGTTATGTGTCATCAAGATTTCCAAAATGTCTTGTCCTCAACAACCCTACTTAGGTCTTGCAAACACAAGAGTTGATCCATCTACATTTCATCTTCCTCTTTTCTTGCTGCCTTCCATCTTTCCGGCATTATTGTCTTTCCAAGGAATCTTCGCTTCTCATGATGTGCCCAAAGTAGGACATCCTCATCTTCCATCATTTTTTTTCCTCCAGGAAAAGGCAAAACTTGTTCCAGGACTCATTTGTTTGTCTTTCTGGTAGTACAGGGTAAGCACATAGCTCTCCTCCAGTACGCCATTTCAAATGAACCATTTCCCCCTGTCTGTTCAGCTTTCTCATTCATACAAGGTGAGCAGTATCAATAGTATGAATGATCTTGGCCTTGACTTTGGTAATATCAGTGGCTTATTGGGCATGGACCCATAATTACTGTCTTTTAGCTGGCAGGCAAAATCCATAGGGACTTTTGTGACATTTAGGCTGTCCTTTAGAATGATTGCACCCTTCTTCAGTGTTCTCTTTTGATTGGCTCTCATTTTGCTGTAATGATCTTGTGCTTCTGACTGCTGTTTTGCAGTTCCTTTGTGCTAGTTTAGTATTTTAAAGATGTCATTCAGTACTTGCTTCCCTGGGAGTTTCTTCTGTTGAATGGGGCTTACATTGGCGTAGACCTCAAAAAGATTACACTAATAGGATGCCATCATCTCATATGCACTTATGTGGGAGTAAAGTCCACTAAACTTAGTAGAACTTCTGAATAGACATACGTGGGATTGAACCAATATTGTGTTTTATTAGTCAGCCTCTCTAAAAGCTTTCTTAACAATGGGATGCAAACCTTTTTTAATGAATGGAATAAATAAATTTAAATACTTTTGTCATGATTGAAAGTTTTCAGTACAAGGCTTTTTTGAAAACTGAGATACAGTACTAAACAATATATGAGGATCCACAATTTAATGAAGAGACAACACTCACTCCATCTTGAATCATTGATTCCTTATTTCTGAGGCAACAAGTTAGTTTCAAAAGGTTAGCTAGTGTGCCCTTAACAGTCAGCCCCTCCAATTAAAATCCCCTTTCTCTAATTAATATTAGACTGCCAACTAATTAATTAACTAAAGCATTAATGGATTAATCTACAGATTAAAGTTAGCCAGGCAACAAATGAAAGATTACATCCTCACAGTTCCCTTGAATTCATGCTCATCAATTGCATCTTGAGTGATTCTGAATGCCCTGGATTTACATGATTTTCTGGTACAGTTGTTCTCAATTTAGCCCCAAAAGAATAGAACATAAAACTACCATCCCTTGCTTCCTTTACACAGTGGGGGAAAACTTCTTTCCTTAATTCTCAGGTGTGAGAACAAGAAGTGTTACATTTTCTCTCCCTTTGCCCATGAGACAGTAGGATGGTTTTCCTCTGGCCTCACAGGTAGTTTTTGTACTTGTCCAACTGATTTTTGCACCAGCTGCACAATAGAACTATGATTGCTATGGGCCTGCTGTGTGAACTTTTTTTAAAGGAGAAGCACCTGATGGGTTGCTTGAATCTTCCAGATCAGCCAATCTTACTGTGCTTTCTCTCTCTGTGTGTGTGTGTGTGTGAGAGAGAGAGAGAGAGAGAGAGACAGAGAGAGAGAGACAGAGAGAGAGAAAGAGAATTTTGCTTCACAAAGGGAAAAAGGACATTATTTTTGCCCAGAATGCAAATACAGAAACCTCAGTGTGGGGAGGTATTCATTGTTTCATTTTCTTTCTGGAAATGTGAGATATTCAAATGGTTAGGAATTCCTTCACAGGCTTTCCCAGTATGTAGAGGTGGCCTGTCTCAGCTGCAGATGAAAAATTCTTCCAATCCTTAGCTAAAGCCCAATATTTTTAACTCAGGTTAAAAAGAAACATGATTGTACTCAGTGATGGGCAGCCAAAAATTTTACTGCCACACTGTGGGTGGAGCTGACATTATGGGCAGAGCCAACATGACATCATAGGTGGAGCCAACATCATGATATCATGGGCAGAGCCAATGACATGGGCATAGCCAAAGTTAAAAATAAAAATAAAAATACAGTGCAGGCTGGCTAGAGGTGCCTGACACCCCCAGCCAACCCCATCTTAAAGGAGGCAGCCTAGCGCTCCAACCACTTGCCTTGCAGAGGGTGAGAGAGAAGCCCTCCCCCACTCCACAAAGCAAGGGCCTGGATACCAGCACTTCAGTCGCTTGCCTTGCAGAGGGGGGAGGGCTTCCTTTCCCCCCTCCACAAGGCAAACTCCTGGAGCGCTGGGATCTAGGTGATTCCTTTGCGGAAGGGAGGAGGGCTTCTCTCTCCCCTCCCTTCCGCAAAGCAAGCGCCTGGATGGAGAGGCGACTGAACCAGTTCAGTTGCCTAAAAAAAAAGTAGCAGTCCCAGGTGGTCTCTTGGGAAAGTTACTCTCCCCCCCCCCCCGGGAGACCACCCAGAATTGTTGCAACTGGTTTTGGAGAACCGTTCTGAACCGGCCCATGCCCAGCACTGATTGTACTGTAAGAGACACAAAATGTTGTATTTTTTTTTTTTTTGGGAGGAGTCTTACCTGTTTGTATGCCAGTTTAGTATTAATTTACACATTACAGGCATGGTTTTTAAAAAAAAGCACAAAAGAAGGCAGTTGACACTCAACTAATTCATGAACTGTTCCCAGTGCTTTTAGACTTAAATTCCAAAAACACCTATTCCACAAAATGTACTTCTAAGTAAACTTTAAGAAAACATAAATAAATTCAGTGAAAGAAATAAAAGGGTAGCTGACAGTAAGGTGTGATATTTTACTGGACAATAGCAGTGCTGGAAAGTATGCAATCATGTCTTTTGTGTTTAAAACTGAGGAGGTGGAGTGTGCCCTAAAGTTAGCAAGCAGTTTTGCAGGTTTGCGAATGTTCTCAAAGAGGAAGGGACATGCCTCTTCTACCTCTCTGACATGACAGCTATTGAAACACTTGAAGGCAACTATCATATTACCCCTTGGTGTTCTCTTTTTGAAGCTAAACATGCCATGTTCTCTCAAGATTTCTCATAGGGCTTTGTTTCCAAACCTTATATCATTTTGATTGTGCTCCTCTAAACACATTCAAGCTTCTCTGTATCCTTAAGCTGTGGTGCCTAGAAATTGTGAGATCTACCAAAAGCAGAATTGAGTAGTTTTATTATGCTCCTTAATATGGATGCTCTACTTCTGTTGATCTAGTGTAGCATTCACTTTTATCGCTGCCACATGTCCACATCATGTTTAGCTTGTGATCTACGAAAAGCCCATAATCTGTACAGCTACCAAGCTAATTTTATTCATCTTTTACTTGTATATCTATTTTTCCTGCCTTCCTAAACCCAGTATTTCATATACTTCCCCTCTAAAACTCTTTGTATACAATCAGTTCTCTAATCTGTTAAGGCAATTTTAAATCTCAGTTTTTCTTTTGGTTATTAGTAACCCTTTCAAAGTTTGTGTCATGTGCAAATTTAATAAGCATCACCTCCCTGCCCTCACCCAAGTCATTAATAAAGATATTGAAGAAGCTTTGTTATCAAATAATAATTTTTGGGAATGCATGCTCCTGCATGCCTGACCCCAATCAACAGAGTAGTCTTGCTCTAGATTTCAAAATAAAATGGTGACCTGAAGAAAACATTTTTACTTAGTTTTATTTCATTTTATGAATTTCAATTTGTTTTTTAAAGTCTACATTTTAAATGTTTTTGGTGTATTCCCCCCTTTCCCTGAAGCATTACATAGGGACCACTGCAGTCTTTAAGAGGGATATGCCTATGCTTCACATCAAGGAACAGAGAGAATTGAACATCTTGTTGGAGGTGACTAAACAAGATATTGTTGGAGGCTATATTTTATCTGTTGACACCCTATATAAATATTTGACCAAACAGAATAAATAGGCAGAAGCTCATAGGTATTGATCAAAAATGACAAGAGGAAAGCAAAGACAAGGCTGGATGAAATGTTGTTAGACCAGCCCCCACAAAAAACAACACAAACATGAACTAGTTTTTAACTATGCATGTGTCTTCATCAGGATGGCCACAACAGAGTGGGGAACATTGCAGAAGAAATATAAAATCATGGAAAGGGCAGGCTCCTTTGTTAAAAACAAGTTTAAAAATGGGAGCTGCAAGGCCATGTCAGAAATTTAGGTTTCTCATTCCACAACCAGTGAGGTAAAGTTGAACCTTCCCCCTCTCTATCTTGTTAGGCAAAAGTTTACAAAGCATTCAGCAGACAGACACACAGTGAGACACCCAACTCTGATTTTTTTTAGAACATTTGTCTTTATTCTTCACCACCCCCACCTCTGTGGCACCTAGCCTGATGAAGACCTAGACTAGGATGAAAAATAATTCACACGTGTGATTTCTTTACTTATCTAATTAAAGATATTATCCACCCTTGCCTTCAAAAGGGCACTCATCTTGTTATTGTTGTAAGTGCCAATCAAAGACAGAAATTGTGAGTGGAAAGACAAAACATGTAACTACTATTTCATTATGTTTTACGTACATGCTTTTTGTTGTTGTTCAGTCGCACAGTCAATTCCGACCCTCTGCGACCCCATGGACCACTGTCCGCCAGGCACTCCTGTCCTCTACCATCCTCCTCAACTCACTCAGCTCTGTGCCCATTGTGTCTACAATACCATCTAGCCATCTCATTTTTGGCCTCCCCCTTCTTCTTTTGCCCTCCACCCTTCCCAGCATCAAGACTTTCTCAAGCGAATCCTCTCTTCTCATTTGATGTCCAAAGTACTTTAGCTTCATCTTTACTATTTGACCTTATTTTTTTCTTTTTGGAATTATATTTTTTATTTATTAACACATATATATTGCGACAAACATATAAAACAATATTATAACAAAAAATAAATAAATAAACAGTGAACAGAAACCAAAATTGTACATATAATGACATCTGCGAATACACCCACCCATTCACATGTTCTGAACCCACACTAACTTGTAAACAAAGCACATAAATCATACCAGCTCATATTGTACATATAATCCCAGATAAGTTGAGTATCTTGTAGATGTTAAAATCTCAATTCTGCCAAAACTTCAACATTTCTTGACTTGGTTTAGTACCGTCGTTACTAGTCATACCAAATATAACGAATGGTTCCCAAATTTTCCTGTCCTCCACCATCCCCCTCAACTCACTCAGCTCTGTGCCCATTGTCTCTACAATACCATCTAGCCATCTCATCTTGGGCCGTCCCCTTCTTCTTTTGCCCTCGACCCTTCCAAGCATCAAGGCTTTCTCAAGCGAATCCTCTCTTCTCATTTGATGTCCAAAGTACTTTAGCTTCATCTTCATTATTTGACCTTCTAAGGAGCAGTCAGGGTTGATTTCTTCTAAGATTGACCTATTTGTTCTCCTCACTGTCCAGGGGACTCTCAAAACTCTCCTCCAACACCTCATCTCAAAGGCATCTATTCTTCTGTGCTCAGCTTTCCTTATGGTCCAGCTCTCACAACCATACATTGCCACTGGAAATACCATTGTTTTGACTATACAAATTTTTATTTGCAATGTGATGTCTCTACTTTTTACTATGTTCCCCAGGTTTCTCATCGCTAACAAAATGTAGCATGAGTAGCATGAGTCATGACACAAATACTTTCAATCCCCATGTACAATTTCTTTAGAAGTGAAATGATCATTAAAGGAGAAACAGGCTACCCACTAGATAGCAGAGGGCTGTAGCAGGACAAGCTAGTTTACTGCCTGAAGCAGACCAACAAAAGGCACCCCATAATAGCTGTAACTGGCCGCATGATTTTGGGACAAGAGTGAGAAAAATTTGCAAAGTACCTCTTCCCATCCTTGGCAGTAAACAGACAGTAAAATCGAGGCAATACCAATGAATTAAATGCTCAAAATTTGCTTCATTTTCATTATACCCCAAAATATGTATCTGGATCTAAGCCACTATTTCCCATTACTATAACTTTTATCAAAATCCAGAATTAAATGGCTCTCCTTTCACAGATAAAACAGAGTCATGTAGTTCAGCTATATTTACCATACTGGGTGATTGGGAAATAGTCATAGTCTTAGTAAGGGTTTTACAACATTATCTTTTAGTCAAATTTCAAATCAAATCACTTTATTATGGTCAATGATCAGCAGAGTAAAAAGGGTTTAATTCAGGGATTCTCAATCTGCAGCTCATGGTCTGGATATGGCCCACAGCACCATTTCATGTGCCCCACCACCGCCTCCACAACACCAGGAAGTGCCATGGAGTGAAGGAAGGGCAAAATGGCTGTCTGGCCCCTGAAGCTGTCTGAGGGAGTGTGACCCGGGCCCCGCCTTAAAAAATTTGAGAACTCCTGTTTTAAGTGCACGAGATACAATTAAAATGTACTACCACAAATGTATCTACTTGAGTTAAAATAAAATAGAATAATATCAGTTTTTAAAATTGGGGCTACATTTGGGCCCAGTAATGGAACATCACTTGTATCTGATTTAAAAAGAATAAAACAGCACAGATTTATATAGATAGGACAGCTAACATCTCTAAAATCTGACATAAATTCAGAAGTTTAAAAATTATAGTTATAAACATGAGGATAAAAGTGTCTGTATACAAATGCGCATAATGGATACAATGGCTAGAGGGGAGTTAGTCTGTGTTCTGCTTTGGTTGTTTTGTGAGGTTGTATTTTATGATTTTTACTATACTGTTGCTGTTTTGACTGTAAGTTGCCCTGAGTTGCCTTGGCGAGTGGGCGGCAATATAAATCTGAACAAATAAATAAATAATGAATAAATTGCAAGTGCAAAGTAAAAACCATTATAGCTGATGTTTAATCTGTCCCCGATTTAGCTGGTTCTCTCTAATGCTCCATACCCTGGTTGCCTTCCAAGCAAATCTGGCAACAGCGGCAGTCCGATCAGTGATTCTATCTGAGAGCATGGTTCTAAACCTATGATTATTCAGCTCTATTTGAAGGAAGGCAGCAATAAGGTCATGTCTAAGTTTATAATAAAACTGGCATTCTAGAAGTATGTGTTCCGATGTCTCCACCTTCCCAGCCTGACAGATACATAAGCACTCCTGAACAGGAACTTTCTTAAATAACCCCATTATCTTTTAGTTTGAAATGAGGAGGGGAGCTACAAGAGAACCTAACATGGGAAGCTGGATGGAAAGGGGCTCTGAACATTTCTAAATTCAACTTTGACAGTTTGATGGATGACAAGTTGTGCAGAATTATCCTGTGATGAATTTCTCAACCGTGTTTAAGTGTGTAAATGTTTAAACATCGGTTGCTTTTTCTCCTCTCCTTCTTCCTAGCATTAAGGTGGGATAAAAATGGGGGAACATTGCCTCCCTATTTATGGCATTAGAAATATTAAATACTCAGCACTGAAGAAAATGTAGGACATGTTCTATAGCTCTTGTGTCTTGGGAATCTGTCATGGTTGTGGAAATGTTTTATTCCTGTTTGGTTGCTTTTTGAGAAGTCTCAAAGGGGTGAAGCTCAATGTGCTTCCTTGACTCTTTCCCGTAATGTTTTGTCCTCTCTAAATATAAATGACTTTACCAGACATAATTGGGGAACTGACTTACTGTTGAATGATTCTTCACCACCAAATACTGAGATGGTTTCAAGAGTTTTGGGAGACATTTTATTTATTTATTTATTTATTTATTGGATTTCTATACCGCCCTACTTGGTGTGACCAACTCAGGGCGGTGTACAACATAATTAATATACAGTCGATCAATAGAGTCCAACAATAAAGGCAGAAACATACAATATATAACAAATGTAACAGTATAATAGCAAGATAATATTCCAATCAGCATTACAAATATGGTTCAGTGTCATAAATACAAATATCAAGTCACAAATACAAATACAAATATCATCAACTTTCACAAGTATAACGTACGCCTGCCAATAGCTATTCCTAATCAGCTGTCGGGGAATAGCTGTTCCTAATCAGCTCTCCTCACCCCCGCCGCCAGTCCTTTATCGGCCTCCGGGCCGAGATGGAAAGAGGTCCCGGAGGGAGGGCGGGGGGGGGGGAAACGCCTCACCGGCCACAGCTGCGGCAGCTTGTTCCATCCCCGGGCGAGGTGGAAAGACCCGGGGAGAAGCGGGAGCGTCCTCTCGTCGCCCCCCGCCGCCAGTCTTTTATCAGCCTCCGGGCCGAGGTGGAAAGAGGTCCCAGAGGGAGGGGGGAAACGCCTCACCGGCCACAGCTGCGGCAGCTTGTTCCATCCCCGGGCGAGGTGGAAAGACCCGGGGAGAAGCGGGAGCGTCCTCTCGTCGCCCCCCCTGCCAGTCTTTTATCGGCCTCCGGGCCGAGGTGGAAAGAGGTCCCGGAGGGAGGGCGGGGGGGGGGAACGCCTCACCGGCCACAGCTGCGGCAGCTTGTTCCATCCCCGGGCGAGGTGGAAAGACCCGGGGAGAAGCGGGAGCGTTCTCTCGTCGCCCCCCGCCGCCAGTCTTTTATCGGCCTCCGGGCCGAGGTGGAAAGAGGTCCCGGAGGGAGGGCGGGGGGGGGAACGCCTCACTGGCCACAGCTGCGGCAGCTTGTTCCATCCCCGGGCGAGGTGGAAAGACCCGGGGAGAAGCGGGAGCGTTCTCTCGTCGCCCCCCCGCCGCCAGTCTTTTATCGGCCTCCGGGCCGAGGTGGAAAGAGGTCCCGGAGGGAGGGCGGGGGGGGGAAACGCCTCACCGGCCACAGCTGCGGCAGCTTGTTCCATCCCCGGGCGAGGTGGAAAGATTCTACTTTGATTTCACCTAGTGCAATGATTCCCAACATGGGCCACACATCCCACAGGAGGACGTCATTTCTTAGAAGTTGGGCTTTAAGGTGCCACAGCATTTTTGTTTTGTTTACACTCTGATTTGCTTGCACAGACTAACATGGCTATCACTTCAAAAATTTCCCAGAAGCCTAAGTCAGTACATTGGCAGTTCAGTGCTTTGGGTAATTGACTAAGGCTT
Source organism: Furcifer pardalis (assembly GCA_030440675.1). Lineage (NCBI taxonomy): Eukaryota > Metazoa > Chordata > Lepidosauria > Squamata > Chamaeleonidae > Furcifer > Furcifer pardalis. Next base: position 148,052,211 of record CP126894.1, on the reverse strand, counting down.
CTGGGAACTGAAGTCTAAAAACCAAAGGTTGGGAAACATTGATGTAATGCAAAGCTCTGTTCAAAAATTATATCTGTTGTGATGATTTTGAGAACTCCACAACACCTAGGTAGCTGTCATTTTCTAAGCCTTAGCCCTGATTATATTGCTGCTTCACAAGACCGCAGAGTTGAAAGGTTTAAGTTTAAGAAGAATCCAGGAAAGTGAGAATGTATCTAAGATGTTAAAGGGTCTAGAAATCAAGTCCAGTGAGGAATGATGGAGGGAACTAGGTATGTTTAGTCTGGAGAAGAAATTATACGAAATGCATTTTCAAATATCTGAAGGGCTGTCATGAAAAAGATGGAGCAAGCAAAGCAGGGCTAGATGGCAGGACCAAAACCAGTTATTCAAAGAGCAAGAACAAAAAAAAATCAACCAAATATTAGAAAGTGTTTCTAATGGTAGGAGCAGTGGAATAGATTTCCTTAGAAGGTGAGGCACTTCCCTTCATTGCATGTTTGCCTACCTGATTGGATAAACATGTGCTAAGAATGAATTACTGTAGCTGTGGGTTTCCTCCAGTGGTAGGGGCTGGACTAGAGAACAAGTAGGCCTCTTTCCAATGTTTCAGTTCTACAGCACAATGGTCCTTTCACCATCAGGAAAAAGGGCTGGACAGAATTGTTTTACTAATATTATAGAAAGAATTGCTTTTCTTTTGTAGAACATAATTTAGTAATATTCCTTTCTTCTCTTTCTCAACACATTTTTACATCATCCAGTAGACAATCTCAATGGAATTCTTACTTCAGAACAAAAGTTGCTTCTTTTGCTTGTTTGAAAATGGCTTCTTATAGTCCAGAGGTGTCCAAACTCTGGCCCATGGGGCTAATTGGCTCCCTGCATATAATTAATGTGCCCACGGTGACATCAGCCCGAGTGCACCAGGGGGCTCTCTTAGTACTGCTAATTTTGACTTGCAGGAGGCTCCGAAAATTTCCCCGAAGCAGCAATTGGCTTCAGCACAGGCTGCTGAGGGGAAAGCAAGAGGCTGGTCAGAGCAGCCTGGAAAAAGGGCAGTCGCTGCCTCTTCTGCCACCACTGCTGACATCAAAACTGTCACAACAGTGGGAGCAGCCTGCCTCCAGCCCCCCGCAGCTGTGTGTCGGGGGTGGGACTGGCCCACAAGAAAAAAAGGTTTGGGCACCACTGTTTTAGTCTTTAACTAGTTTTAAAAGGATGATGCTTCTGTGGCCTTGACAGGTATTTTCGTTGGCCATTCAGCTTATTCAGGAATGTAATATGTAAGCAACTGACACCATTAGTTATAGACATTTTGTCTTGAACATTATATCCAGCCCATGTACTAATAAGTCCATGTACTATGGACCATAAATGTAATTTCAGACACCCTAGGGTAGCTCTGCCCATCTAAAATGTGGGTCAATTGACATAGGGACTGTACCATGAAAAAAAATCAACTTTACAATCTATAACTAGTTACAAAGAATTTGTTACCTGCATTTCATTTATCCCTCCTCCCGGTAACACAAAAATCTACCTACAGTAATATCTTGGATAACGACTGCATCGGATAACGCTAAAACCGGATAACGATGCAAAATTTCTAAAGAAATTTTGCATCGGATAACGATGCAAAATTTTAAAAGAAATTTTGCATCGGATAACGATCTACTAGCATTATCCAAAGCAGTAGCAGCAGGGTGGCTGGAAAGCTGAACTGGGTTCTCTGTTCAGCTTCCCATCCACCCTGCAGCTGCAGAGGCAGGGGTGGGGTGGCTGGAAAACTGACAGGGGGCTCCCCCGTCAGCTTCCCTAGCCACCACACAGCTGCAGAGGCAGAAGCGGATGGCTAGGGAAGCCGATGGGGAGTCCCCGTTGGCTTCCCCAGCCACCCTGCAGCTGTGGATCCCTCCCCGGCCTGGCTTGGTAAGGGTCTTAGCTATAAGGGAGCCAAGCCTCTGTTAGGAAGCCCCCCCCCCCACCGGCCTGGATTTCTAAGCTCTTTAGCAAGCCAGATGGAGGTTTCTAAAAAGAAGGTAGGAGGGAAAATCCTACCTTCTTTTTAGAACCTCTCCCCCCCCCCCCGGCCTGGCTTGGTAAGGGTATTAGCTATCCAGGTGGGGGTTGGTCTTCTTAATAGAGGCTGGGATAAGGGAGCCAAGCCTCTGTTAGGAAGCCCTCCCCCCCCCCGCTGCCTGGATTGCTAAGCTCTTTAGCAAGTCAGACGGAGGTTTCTAAAAAGAAGGGACCCAAGAGAGGCTTGGTAAGCAAACCAGATCGGCCCCTTGTTCCCTTTCCTCTTTGGAAAAGGAACAGGGATTTTTTTAACATTGTGCAATCAATGCATTGTACAACGTTAAAAACAGGAAAACTTTATGACTTGTGGAACCAAGTCATAATGTTATCTGAAGTACTAGTGTACTTCATATTGTGATTGTAGCTGAATAAGCGATAATTTTTACTCCTTTGAACTCTATCTGTTGTCATTTTACATAATGAGAGAGGACTATTATGCTTCAGTACTATTCCCTACAGTGACTTGTGCCACTTACTGCATGGTCCTGTCTGAGGATGTGGTGAGCGGGAGGTGTTTTGCAATGCAGTCAAGTGGCTTGCAGAATTCCAATATTCACTGGTTCATTTTTAAAAGTAACTAAAAGAGTCTATCTTAGTTATTACTTTTAATGGAAAGTCAAGTGCTACTTTAAAAAAAAATAAGTATAGTAATAAACTACTTTTTGGACTTTGATCTATGATTAAAGTCAGTGATTTTATGAAAAGGTAATTTTCCAGCCACTTTGAGACTGTGTTTTCTCAGCCATTACTGTATAGGTCCACTCAATTTCCACAGCATGTTAGCAATTCTGACAAACTCTAAAACTCAGGGAGAAAAAGAATTATAATGACATCCTGTTCCCAACTATCAGCTTAAAAACAACAAGCTGCCCTCTATTTATAATATTTCTATGCCAGTTTTTAAACGTGTGGTGATCAACTGATGTCTATGTGACTATTCCAGAAAGGCAGTTCTGGATTTTTTTTCTGTTCAGAAAAAGATTTACAGATAATGGTTCTAGTAGTGATGTCTGTACCTAAAAAATAGCCCTCTTTCTGCATTAAGGCCTGTGATGTATTTTTCTAATGCAATTGTGTTCTCTGTCAGGATGATTTAGAACAGATGTTAAAAACCTGCTGTGGTCTGAAATGCACCACATTTTTAATGTTCTTAATGTGGCCAAATAGAGTCATTTTATAATTATCTATATTCAGTTCAACAAAGATCTTTTGTTTGATTTACACACACACTACGAATGCCAGTTCAGGTGTGTCCTTTACGAAATTGCCTACATCTTTCTACTTAAAGCAATGATTTTTCAGACTCTTGACATCTAGGAAATATTGAGGTTCTTGGAGGTGCTTTTCATGGCGGTTGAGGGTATACAAATACAACCCCCAACACCCCTCAAACCTAAATAAAAATTAACTGAATTTGCCGCTCCTGTCACTTCTTGCTCTAATTACTTCACTATGGTTAAAAGTAATTTTTGATCATTTCATTGTTTTGCAAATATGGAGCGCCAGGTTGTGTGTGAAAATATAACTCCTATTTACCCAAAATAGGGACCCATTTCTCCCTTAATGACAAACTCTTTTCTTCCTGGGAAGGCTCTTGACCTTACACTGCCAGATATTTAAAATGAAAGATTTTGGTATCAAATGTATTAATGAATTTATTTATTTATGAAGAAACATTCGGAAGATAAACCATTTAAAAAGTGGTTGAAAAGGAGAACAGGGCAGTGTGCATAATATCTCCCTCTCTCTCCAAATGTTTCTTATAAACATTAGGAAGGGGAAAAATTGAATGATGCAGTCAGGAGCAATTTAAAAGGCAGTAAGATATGAACGAATGCAATAACAGCTAAAATGTTGAAGGAAACAAGCTGAAATGTTTCTCTTCCTTTTACTGAAATTTCCCTTTTGAGGGGAAAATGCAATTTTAAATAAGCCTTTATTACCTCTCCATGTGGGGATGGACAAATCAGTCTGTTGTGCTTATCCCCACGTGCTTTTCATCCTCTTTATACAGAATTTTGGAACATTCTAAATGAAAACAAACTGGATTACATTTTCTACTATCTCCATTGGCCAAATAATACAGGTAGATAATTCTTAGTACAGAGAGTTTGGTAAGTAACTTCTTCTTTCATGTCCAGATCAAACTTTTGACTGTGAAAATGAAGGCACTTTCTTGGCTTTGTTGTTGGCCAAACTTAAGTCCCTAATGGTACATGTTTCTGGCAGCAATCAGCAGACCAGTAAATGAGCTGGGTTCTGTATCTCTCCACATTCACTCAGTGAGTTGATGTCTGCCAGCTGCCTCCACTTGAGCATGTTAGTCTTGCATTTAGGAACTTCAAACCTCAGACTATCCAGTGTCCTCCAAATGAATTAGGGGAGGTTGAGTTTCTCAGCTATATTCCCCTTTAATGTTATTCCTTCTCCAGTGAGCTCCTTCCTCCATCTCCTCAAGAATGTTTGTTCTTGTCATAAAGCTCTTCCTGGCTGTGAGCTGGTAGACTTGAAACTCATATCTATTCAGAAGATGTTGAGGTTCATTCCTTGGTTTAATTCTCTCAGTGTCTATTGCTACTCCTCTCCTTATCTTAGGTGGAGTGATACCAACAAGAGGATATATTTTCTCAACTGGTGTAGATTTGAGACATCCAGTCACTTTACACATTGCTTTATTAACAGCAATGTCAACTTGTTTCATGAGTGTGGATGTGCTCCTTACTGGAACAGCATACTTTGCCACAGAAACTTTATGTAGCTGCTAAAAGTTAAGAATCTGTCAAAATCAATAATTGGTAGTGACTCCGAACCTTCATTGAGCACATAGGAAGTCATGGCCAGATTTTCAACCAACATTGGGAACCATTGGTTTCTTAAACTACAACTCCTAGAATAACTTAACCAATCATTACCACTGTCCTAGCTGGGGGATTCTAACAGTCTGAAAAAATAACCTGCCCCTTCTCTTTTTAAAATAACTGAACACTTAAAATCTGTTGTTTGCCTGGGCAGATATGTCAGTTTCACTTTTCTTGCATGCTTGTAGGTTTAAAAAAAAACACAATCCTTTCCACATGATGGTACTGAAGAGATTTGGTGATTTTGGATAGTTTATGTTTTTCAAAAAAAAAAATTGCTAAACAAATTTCTTACTCATTCTTACAAGCCTATTTGACTCCAAATGGCAATGGTTGAAAAGGATTGTTATCATAATATATATGATTGTTTTTGAAATGTTCTACCTTCAGCAACCCTTTCTATATTGTCATGTCCACTGAAGAACATCTGCATGACTTGCAGGCATATTCATATCTTGCCTCTTGCCCAAGGTGGCTTTCAAGTTTATTCACTGTTTTTGTCCTCACCACAATCCTATGAGGGAGTTGAAGTTGAGACATCAGCTTATCTAAGGTCACTTGGTGAACAGAGATGTGATATTTGTTGTGTTGCATTTTTGTTTTGTTCTGGAGTCCTAGATTCAACAAAAGACAATCTGAAAATACTCACAATGAAGAGCCAGATAGTAACTCTAATGGCCAGCTGAAAAGCTTCAGAAACGCCCCAACTGAATCACAGTTCTGTGAAGCAGTAGCCCCCTCCTCTTTTAGCCTAGTTGTTATGAACATATGTATCATGTCACTCATGAAGAGGAGGGACAGGCTACTGTGGTAAGGCCTTTGTTTATCTCCTTCCTAAGCTGACTTAAAAACTGCTGACATTCCCATTCCCCCAAGGATGGTGCGATTGCTAGAACAACAGGGCACCACTGGACCATGAAGAAGGAAAAACAGAAATCCCACTGACATCCAACTCAGATGACATGTGGAAATGTGACTAGAATGCTAAATCTGAAATGAAATATGGGTGGGTGGGGGTGTTGCTGAGATGCTAGACAGAAGGATATGCTCATGAAATCAGTTACTCTTCTCTATAGCAAAAGCTCAAATTGAACACTGAATGATGGCTTGTGAGAGGCCAGGTTCCTGAATGAAGAAGACGTCCATTGATTTTTAAGTCATGACATTCTGGGGAGGGTTTGTGTGTTGAAACGTAAGGCCTCCAGTGTCAAGTGGCTTTTTTAAAGCTGCTTGAAGTCGGGAGGGAATTTTGCTCTTCCTAGGAGGCAAAATGGGATGTAGGGTAAAAGCCTCTTCACAGCTGATGGGTGGAGTACTCCACCCTTCAGCTAGGAAAACACTCATTTAGCTGTGTTGCCAGGGACCCAACTCAGCAACCCAATCACACGTGGTGTGGGGAACACTCCCCCCTTCAACTGGGAAAAGGCTTCACACACATACACCTGCCATTGATCCAGAAGTCAAATCAGCAGCAGATACAGGGGTAAAAGCCACTTTCTAGCTGATGGACAAAGTTGTTTCCCACATCAACAAGAAAGCAAGCTGCACTTTATTTTATCCTGTCCCTAGCTTACACATTACACAAGGGGTGGTGTAAAATACAGCTAGGCTATTAGTTGAGCCCCTGACAGGATACATGTCTGAGTAGAAAGCTTCTTAGTCACTTGTTGCATGTGAAGAAAACAAACATATAATGGCAATCTCAAGATTAAGTTCATTACATTTCCTGCTAGGAAAATAGAAGGAGAAAGGGCATTGATCCCCCCCCCCCCCGTTTTAGAAAAACTTTGTCCAGTTGCTTGGGAACAATCCACTGCCTAGGATTACCAACTCAGCATCATCCTACTTGTTGAGATTTCAGGTGCCAAACCTTCAATTAGGAAGAAGTCCCTTGTGATATCAAGTTGATGGCTGGATCTCTTTCTAGGCAAGGTGGTTTTGGAAAAGGGCTTGGAGGGAGAATCTGGATAAATAACCCATGAATCCAGCTAGCCAGGTTAATGTGGCCTGTGTGTGTGTGTCAGCATCCAGACAAACAACAAAATGAAGCCAGGACCTGGATCTTGAGCTACATGTGGCCTTAAGTATAGCAAGCGTGACATTTAAAGAGTTTTCCAGTCCCTGCACTGCAGCAAGAGCTTGTTTAAACCACACAGCCAGTTGGTGGGGATTTCAACCAACACCACCAGATTTGCACAAATGCTCTTGAGGCTTGTAAAACAGTGAGAGCCACCAATCAAAATACTGGTGCTACATTCATTTCTCTTCTCTGTGTGGAAGACAGGCCTAACTACAAGTGCCCCAAGTTGTTCCCCCAGTCCCTTCCCCATACTGGCTTGTGTGCGTGCGTGTGCGCGTGCGTATGTGTGTGTGTTGATGTTGGACAAGTACAAGATATGCACACAGCCCCTTTATGGGACTCTGGTGACAGCTGAAATGATTGTGCTAGCTTTAAAGCTACTCCACAAATAAAGAGCAAACTTTCTCCTTCTCCAGTTATGTCCACCCAGAAATTTCTCTCTTCAACAGGAGAAACAGAAAAGCAGAGCATTTCCCTAAGATTTCAGCCTGTGTCCTAACACCCAGCAACCAGACCTATACCCCACAGTCTATGTCAGGAGTTCTCAACCTTTTAAAGATGGGGGGGGGGGGTCCACACTCCCTCAGATAGCTTTGGGGGCCGGATGACTATTTTGCCCTTCCTCCATCACATGACACTTCTGGTTGTGGTGGAAGCGGTGGAGGGGGGACATGAAATGGTGCCGAGGGACGATTTTGGCCTGTGGACTGCAGGTTGAGAATCCCTAGTCTATATTATGTGGTTTGCTTTTGTTCTAAAATGTCACTATTTCAGGGTGGGGCAAGCTTACCAGTCATCTCTTTCTGTGATGGGAAAAAATCTTTCCTGGAGGACTTTCTGTTCTGAATTTCAAAGCTAAGCACCACAAGGTTGCTATGGGTAGCCATAATGTGAAATGGTACAAATCTCCCCACTCTAAAAATAACCCTACAACTTTGTCGAAAGGGAAAAAAGAATGGAATAAATGTTGGCTACCTAATCATGAAATGTAAGCTAAGTTAACCCACCAGATGGAAGTTTTTCAGTTCCATGACCCCTTGGCCTGAGAAGATGCTCTGAAAGAAAGTTTCTACTTTCCCTTAAAAGTTCAGTAAATCATCAGGTCAGTAAAACATCATCTCAGCACAATTTGGAACAGGCAGCTGAAGGAAGTGGCTGAAGCACTGTATTGATTTTGTTTCACTTCCAAAATGTAGGCTATAGTGCAATATGAGGAGCCTGTGCTCTTTTATGAATAGACAGTCGTCAATGTTGACCCTGAATCAGAGCTGGTGGATCAATATTTCAGAAAGAAGGGACTCCCAGTGCACTGTTGTCTGAAATTAGGGACATCCATTATACTCCTTGGAAGAGGGACAAGTGTAAATAACAGGCATCCATTATGTCGCTTGTGATGGGAGCCTCTGGTAGATGTGCTTGTGCCTCATGGCCTTTTGGAAGAATATCTAAATGCAGAAGTACAAGTGAGTAGCAGAGGTTATATTTATAGAGCATTTTCTGTTGGTCTTCTTTTCATGCTGTTACATGCAAATGTCCACTGCTTCATGTATAGCAGGGCTAGGTGATGTTCCTTTCTTGGACTGCAGTTTCCAGCATGTCTCAGAAACTGGCTGCTGTTGGTCAACTCCTTCTCCATTATACACACAAATCATTTGCAAAAATCTGCCATAGGCTGTGTTTTCTCCATTCTGATATTCTTCTTGTTGTTCTGCTATATCCAAATATTGGTGATCCTCATGGTGATAAGCCATGAAGAATGTAATGCAGTGGCCTATTAAGAATCCAAATTTCTTGAAGGCCAAAGCCATTACCAAAAATCCCTAAATGTTTTACTTGACAAAAAAAAAAGTTAAGGCTTCCGTGTTGCAGCTGAAGGCTCTGAATTATGATTCCTCTGGCACATAAAAGCCTGAATTTTTCACTTATGTTCCTGCCCAGAAGAAGGCCTCTATCATGTCCGGCAACCCCTTTTCACATGAATAATAGAAATTGGTGTAGCTTCCTGACGCTATTACCTTTCTTTTTCTTCTGCCTCTGTGTTACACTATCCTCTTTTTCTCTCAGCCTCAATTAGTTCTGACTGGGCCTCCTAGGCACCTCTGCATTACCAATAATGAATAATAAATAATAATATTAATTCCAGTTCATTAATGATTAATGCTGCTATGTTAAAATGCCCAGCGGCTGAACTGCAGCCAGTCTGATTCATCTTTCAAGTGTACGCTTGGCAACACAGCTCCTTGGATATATTGGTAGGGTGATTATAAGCCGGCATTGTCCACTATGGAAAGCCCACAGGACATGGTGACATGAAATGCGGTGAAATAAAGGAAGTTGTACTGAATAGAATTACCAGGGTCTAATTTAAAACTCATTATTCAGCATTAGTCATTCCTTTTTGAGTCACATTTGAAGATGTCTGTGAATGACAGCAAACATTTATTCACTGTTCCATGAAAGCACAAAAGCTTATGCAAGCCCCCATCCCTGTTGACATATAGTTGAGTGGAGGATTCAGTTTCATATACTGTACTGTATGTCAGTAACCTAGATGTTTTGGGACTTCAGCTCACATAATTCTTCAGCTTTAACTTACTGGCAATGGCCAGTGGGTGTTGAACAGTGGGGGAAATACTCTGAAGGCTTGCTGCTGTCCATCCTTGACTATGCAGAAAGAGATAAAACCATGGACATTGCTGTTAATGCATACATATAGTGACAGGATCCTTCAAACCTACACTAGTTGAGAAAATATACCCTCTTGTTGGTATTGCTTCACCCAAGATCAGGAGAGAAGTAGCAGTGGACATCAAGAGGACTAAGCAAGAGAACGACCCTTGACATCCTCTGAATGTATATGAGCCTCAAGTCCACTGGCTCAGCTCCAGGAAGAGCTTGATGGCAAGAACAAACATTCTTGAGGGTACACAATAGCGAACCAAATTAAAAGATGGAGGAAGGAGCTCACTGAGCAAGGAACATTATTAAAGAAGTATATAGCTGAGGAACTCAACCTCTCCTATGTCACTTGGAGGACCCTGATTAGGCTAAGGGTTGGAGTGCCTAAATGTAAGACCAACATGCTCAAGTGGGGGTGTTGGTAGACATTAACTCATTGTGTGAATGTGGAGAGATACAGAATTTGCTGCTCTGCCAATTACTGCCAGAAACATGCACCGATGAGGATTTACATTTGGCCAATGCCAAAGCCAAGTAAGTGGCTTCATTTTGGAAGTCCAGGGTTTGATCAGAACACAAAAGAAGGTTTTATTTACAAATTTTCTACCCACTGAATGACATTAAGAATGGGTTTTTTAAAATGTATTTTCACATGCTGACTTTTTTTCTCAGAAAAACAATATCTGTGCACTCAAAACCTTGTGCTATATGCAAAGGGCTTGAATTCTCACAGCAAAAAGTCCAATAAACATACAAAGGTTTAATGCAAATTCAGGGGATTTTTTTTTGCACTTCTTTCAGTGTGTGCAAATGGTTTTGCTGATGGAAAATGCAAGTCTTTTGAACTTAATAAAGGACTGTCAAAATCTTGTAATGCTGGCACATTTTTTCAGTAGCATATCTCAAGACACCTTTTTAAACTTTTGATTAGAAAATATAGGAGCATTAATCAGAACCATATATTTGACCTCTATGATTTCCTCCCCTGTCCCTACACACTTGAAGCTCATTTTAAATTCTTAGGGGATCCTGGTCACACATAGCTTCTGGAACATGTGAGAAAAGGATTGTGAACTCTACTTCATCAGATGCAAGATGAAATGGGCCACAGATGACAAAAGCCCCAAATAACCAATTGGTCTTTAAGATACTGCAAGACTATTCATTGTTTGTTGAGGAATTACTTCTGATAGTTACTTCTGAGGACTCGCTCTCTTCTGTGTTCTTCCATATAAAATGGCAGAAGTTGTCAGGCACACAGAGGAAAACACTGACTGCAAAGCAGCTAATCTGAAGATGTTATCTTTCAATTTGGGGGTAACATAATTATCTTATATCTGAATCTTATCATGTACTACCATGGTTGCTTTCAGGTCTGCACCACCAATTATTCCCAGAAACATTTAACTTGCGGCTGGACACAGGTCCTCTGATCCAATCTTTAGGCCAATTCAATCTTTTGGCATTTGTCCCCATTTAGTCTGGAGCAATTTGTCCATCATCCAGTTCTACTTGTGCCCTAGATCCAAGTCAATTTATGAGGCTTCCGTTGACTTGGACAGGCGAAACAAAATACTGAATACCTTTTCTTTATTTTATTTTCCACTGACATACTTTAGACTGGAGAAATAATAGAACTAAGCAGGGAGCAAATCAGCCAAATTCTGACAAATAGCTTCAGGGGTTTACATTCTAGGCACCTGCAAATTCTGTTTCAAGGGGGAGAAATGGTTGAAGCAATTGATGTCCTCATCTGATTCTGGACACAAACTGATTTGTAAATCCATTCAGTTTTATCTCAGAACCGGAAAGCTAACCATTCCACTTTACTCCAGATCTCAGAAAAATTGGTCCAAACCAGGACTATTCAGGTAGTAATTTGGAATTTGTTCAGATCCTGTGCACAGCCCTAGTTAGAACATTTTAAAATAAAAAAATGTTTAAAGCAATTGCTTAGCGATTGTTTAAAGCAATCCACTTGATCTAAGTATAAAAAATATTTCAGAGGAGCATCACTCGCCTGATCAGAATCTCACTGGCAGTAAAAACATGTGGCTAATTTGCACACTCGGAAACATCTAATGAATTCAGAAGGAAGCGGAAGGAGTTTTGATAAAACTGGCAAACCCATGGAAATTCACTTGTACATTTTTAACGTGGGCTCAGTTTTGCTGCTGGCAAAATTGGGTCATATTCAGAAGATCCTGAATAGGCAAGACCACTCAAGATTGAAAGCAGAAGTGGACTCTTGTGGTCCTTAAAATGTTTGGGTTTTTTTAAATACAATTTCTATTATCCTTCATCATTGACATATCTGGCTACAGTTTGTGGAAGCTGTAGGGAAATGAGCATCCAAAGGGCCACAGTTGCTAAGTCCTGATTTATAGGGAAATCTAAAGAATCTCTTATGACTAGAGCTGTGATGGTGAACCTTGGCAGTCCAGATGTTCTTGGACTTCAATTCCCAGAAGCCCAAGAACCCTGTGAATCCACATGAATGGGTTTACTGTGATTCATCCAGCCCATGCTGCCCTCGTCGCTTCCAGAAGCGGAAGTAAAATGTGCCGTCACTAGTCATTTACTCCATACGCTTTATGTTAACACTCACAACTGTATTGGGGGCAAGTGTTTGGCTGCACTGACATGTTTTAAAAAGATGGATGTAGACTTTGCGGAGCATGAAGAGTACCTACTGCTACTCCTTGTGCTTCATGAAGGAGGGTGAATAGGATTTTGAAGCCAGCAGTTTGGATCAATTTTATATTGTGAGCATATGTGTTGTGTAGGAGAAAACAGCAGAAACATAAAATAATGGTTGTCTCAGTGAGCAGGCAGCTCTGATGATGCCTGCAATGAAAACTCCGTGGTGTACTGCTGAGAAACCCATTTTATTCCCCCATTCTAAGTGCTATCACTGACAATAAAATTGCCTGAAATATGAAATAATGGCAGCTTGCCGCTTAATGTGACAGGGAGTATGAGAGGTTTTGGCCTTTAGTACGCTTTAATGGGGTGCTTTAGAAAGTAACTATACATCAAGTGACACATGTATTTATTAAATACAATTGTCCTCAAACAAATTTGCTGCTTTTTTCTTTTGGAGAGAATGCATTATGGCTTAGCTTAATTTTGAAGGCTTTTCCCTTGTCCTGACACCTTGACAGCTCAAGTTAGCTTCTAAAAATTGGGCACTTTGACATGTTGAATCTGTGTCTGCTAAGTGTGTTATCATTGCTTATATAGTACACATTGAAAGGCTTTTGCCTTTGAACTGGAAGCTCTGGGAATGGGCCAATGCTGAGAATGCAAAGATCCTTTCTCCCCCATTAGTGTCTGTAATCAAAAATCCACAATAATTATTGGCATGGATGAGACTTAAAAGATGCTAGCTGGCCAAGTTAACTCACAAAGCTTTCAACTGGGCAGAGATTTCCAGCTACTACAGCAGTCTGGAGAACTTTCTTTGTTTCAGGAGCTGAGTTCCAATAGGAAAGATGTTAAGAACCATAGGGTGCTGGTGAACCTTGTGCACTCCAGGTGTTCTTGGACTTCAATTACTAGAAGCCCAAGTCAGCCCTGATAAGGGCTTCTGGGAACTGAAGTTCTAGAACACCTGGAGTGCCAAGGTTTGCTATCGCTGAACTAGGGCAAGGCCTGATCAGACCATCAACCATGCAAATCACACCCCTTGAGTATGCATATATATTCGGAGAGTGGGTCACTGTGGAAAAACTTCCCTAGTCTAGAAATGGGGGCTCAAGATATATACAAAGTGTTCCTAATCTGGAAACTAGAACTCTTGCTTCTTACAAAATGTCCTCAGGCTGCAAAGTTGAGATCTTCCTATGCAGCTTCTAGGAATGCAACCCTTTCAGAATTCATGCAAGACCTTCTCAATCTGCAAGTCTGAGATTATGTTGCCTTTTAAACTTGCCCTATTTGCAACATATACTTCCAGTTTTGTTCAAAACCTTCACCTTTCTTAGATCAGAGTTTATGATCCATGAAGAACCTTCCCAATCAGCAAATCAAAACTCATACCCCCAGAAAACATGTCTGGGATGTAAATAGCTTCTTGCTAGCTGGACAGTGAATAGGATATCTGGTTGCAGAGCAAGAGGTAGGCAGTTTGATTTCACATTGTGTCTGTCATGAGAAGAGCCAGTCTACATAGCAGTGGGCAAGCTACATAGTTCCAGGGTACCTCCCAAAAGAAGGGAATAGTGAACCACTTCTGAATATTAATTACCTAGAGAATCCTTGAAGAGTCACCATAAGTCAGAATAGACTTCATAGGACACCACCACCACAACAACAACAACAACAACAAGAAGAACAAACTCCTACATCCAGTCTCTGCTCTGCTGCCTTGACTATGCTGTTGTTGCACTCATTATTGTTTTGTCCACAAACACACATTATTCCACAATTTTCTGGGAAAGAATTTGGACCAAACTCTGTGCATTTGCTTAGCACTAACGAATCTAGGTTAGCTTGGGAGCTGTGAGCCTTGCCACTGAGTAGATGTATTGAGTTCATCAGCTGAGCAAGCTTGGAGGGAATTCACAAATGAATGAGCTCTGCACTAAAAGGAATGCTGATCCTTCCAGATGGTGACATGTAGTTCTTCTCCCCTCCAACCCTGGCGAGTCAGTCCTGCAGCCATGTGTCACTGCTCTGTCGTGTCTGCCTTTTTGGAGACATAAAACCAAGCCCCTGATGGCTTGCGATAATTAAACTCCCATAACATTTTGCTTAAGAGTAGAGGTGTCGACCCACACCCAGGCACCAAATTCCAAGACAGGTAATTAAACACCCTCTCTATTAATTCCCCTCCTGTGGTTCCAACTGATTGCAGTGTCCTCTTTTGCTTCTTTCCCCTTTCTAGCTGTGGAGTGTTTCAAAATACTTTTTTTCTCCTGATCTTTTAATGGGTATCTTTCACATGCTCAATTTGTCCCTTGTTTGAAACACATGAAAGGGCACCCTAGCATTGTGTTTCATGTTCAAACTTCTTTGGCACAGGGGCATAAAAGGCATTGTTTAAGCCGTATCATTTAGTTGTATGATTTTTTTAAAAAAAATGGGTTGTGACACACTACTCTCTAAACAAAATAGGAAAGATACAGATGTATTTTATCATTACAAGCAGTGCTTATGTGACAACCATTATTAACAATCACAGGTGAATAGTGGGTTTTTCAAATGAATTTTGTGAATATCTGAAAATAGTACAGTTGTACCTCGCTTAAAGAGCATAATGTGTTCCACAGGATTGCTCTTTAAGCGAGTTTGCTCTTTAAGTAAAACACCATTGTTAAGTGACCTCTGGTGGTAGGGATTGCAAAC
This sequence comes from Furcifer pardalis, assembly GCA_030440675.1. Lineage (NCBI taxonomy): Eukaryota > Metazoa > Chordata > Lepidosauria > Squamata > Chamaeleonidae > Furcifer > Furcifer pardalis. Next base: position 148,037,163 of record CP126894.1, on the reverse strand, counting down.
CCTGATTGATTTGTTAAGTGAGTTTTTGGTTGGTATTATTTTTAAGTGAAGTGAATATTCAGAGAAAATTCTGCTCTTTAAGTGAGTTACTCTTTAAGCAAGGCACTCTTTATGCAAGGTTTGACTGTACATGTTTTTCTGACTTGCATTCTGGCCATCATATTTAGGAGTCTCTTGTAAATCAGCAGTGATCTCTGTACAAGAAAGGGCAGTGATTGAATGATGAGTGGTAGCTGGCTGGGTAGCTAACTGATTTAGGCATCTGGCTTACAGAAGTAGAGGTTGCAAGTTTAAATCCCGACTGTGTCTGATGTAGTTTTGAATTTCTAGTAAAAATTTCCTTTAGTTGCACAGTAAGAATGCAGAGACCCACAGAAGATAAGAACTATAAGTCTATTTCTCATTAACTGGCATTGAGTCTCAACAACTCACTCACAAATGAGACACTTGTAAGAGAAAGAGTAAACAATGCTTCTGTATTTACAGTTACTTACAATTACAGGTACTGTATGTGTAAGCAGCTTTCTTTGCTGCACACATGCTAGCAATCAATTGAACAGATCAACAGCAACAAACAGTTGATACCAACCAACAAAAGAAAGGGAAAGAACACAGAGCAAAAAGAATTGGGGCTCTCTTTGAATGCAAAGGTGGGAAGGGATGATGGTGAACAGTCATCCTAGCCTAAGGAAAGTCCCTCACGGTCACTCCTGCTATAGGCAGCATGCTTGGTTGTTAAAAAACAACAGCAACCTTCCAATGGTGACTCTTAGGAGAAAAATCAGATTGTATAGCTTTGGGCAAGTTCACAATCCCAGGGCACCCACAGGAAAAGGGAATGGTAAATCCCTTTTAATACCTGGGATGGGTGGACATGTGGCAGTGCCACATTATTTCTAGCAGAGGTGTTTGCCCACCTGGTGTCTAGAGAATGCATGAGAGGGAGAGAGAATTACACTGTAGATGTAGAAGGAACAGAAAATAACTCACTGCCATTATTTGATTTAAAACAAAAACCCAGTGGAAGGGCACAAGAAGACACAATAATTTTTAAAACAGAGGTACAACACTTCCTAGTTATTGTTTCTCTTTATTACTTGAAATTTGTCAGAGGAAATTATTCCATTAATATTCTTCTGCTTAAAGAGATAAGGGAGACTTTTTTTAAAATGGATAACAGTAAATGAATCCCAGGAACAGCTAGAATTTTCACAACTCAAAACTGGATGCAGGGTTTTGTTTTGTTTTTAAAGGGATGGACAGAGGAAAGATTGAGAAAATCTGTATGAGACACTTGTCTCTCTGTGAAGCAGATGAGATGGAATCGTACGGTCTGGGCATGGTGACACTACTTCACTGATTATCTTTAATTAGATGAAACATCAACTTTGGAATGAAAAAGAAAGATTTTTCACTTCACCAAACACTGATCTGACTTTTCCCTTTGAAAATTATTTTCCTGCAAAGGTCAGCTCCTAAGATGAGCAGACAAGTGCAGCTCCTTTGCCCACAGGGAGGAGTCACACTTGTCTAAGAAGGTATCCTCTTGGAGATTCAAATGTCTTCAACTTTAGAAAAGCTAAGGAAAGGAAAGAAATTGTGAGAGTCACCTTAAAGAGCAACTATAAGGCAACATCCACAGCTCTTAATTCTTAAATGTAAGGTGCTTCCCTGCGTATATCTTCAGAAAATGCATTGGAAAAACACAAACCACTATCCCCAGGTCACAGAAATCAGCAGCACAGTTAGTCAAGTGGATTTTCTCTGCAATTCAACATGAGAAAGAAAGATGGATTTTAGTAACTCTGTCCATCATAGTAGTCTCAAATATTGAGATTTTGTAAATGCTTACACCAGGGGTGGCCAAACTTGTCATGTGGTTGAGTGAGCCGGTCACATGGTTCCTCCCACAGAAATAAAACATGCCCACGCATGCTCAAAACACTGCCATAAATGCAGCCGTGTCTGTCGTAAACACATTTATGACAGCCGCAGATGCATTTACAGCAGCATTTTGCACATGCACTCGTGTGCTTTACTTCCACTTCCAGGAGTGGCAAGGGCAGCACAGGCCAGACGCAATGGTGCTGTGGGCTGCATCTGGCCACCCCTGGCTTACACTCTAGAGTTGAAAATTCAGATGTTTGCCATCTCTCATTCCAATGGCCAAAGGGTCTTTTTGTTTCATCTGTGTATGCATGTGTTTTATACATAGAAAATCTAAACAGGATTTGTGTCTTGGTTTTTGTTCTGTTTTAATATAACACTTACCTTTTATTACCAAATATTAGTAATATGTTGAAGCTCCTTCCCTGGGTCTGTGCCCAATCAAGGATGGGGCTGAGCTGCCCTGTGCCCTTTTTGGTGACACTTCCAAACAGTCCCTGTCCAGGTGCGTTTTCCTTTCTCCATGAAGACCTTCTTAGTGTGAGTAGGGGAATGCAAATTGCAAAGCCAAGGTCACGTGATGCAGGCAGGAGAGAAGAGTGCCAGCAGCGCTCTGCAGAACTGGGTACCATTTTCAGTTTACCTCTTTTTCTAGCATGAAAAGAACCACCACCACCACCCATCAGTTTTGTAACATAACTGGCATCAGATTCCTATATAAAGTTACTTGGAAGAGAATGGACTTTCTTTTCTCCATAGCAGGCAGAAAAAGAAATAACTTGAGTTAAACTTGAACACTATCTACTAGCCTGACAGTACTGCACTGAGAATATGAAGTATACCTGCAAAATGTTTCTGTGCAAAAATCAGTGTCTTTTCACTTCTAAAGTAAAGCATGCACACAGACAGAATGAGGACAGATGGATTGAACCATGATGGCAATCCTGATTATTGCAGATCCATGCATCAAGAGAGCAACTGGCACAAAACTTATTCTTACTGATTCAGGAACTTTCATGGAGACCAACAGAAGACATCGCCTGTCTCACATTCAAGGAGAAAACAAAATATGATACTTTGTTCTTGTTTACAAATATGATTCAAGTGAGGACTTATACCACTCTTCACCTTTCCCCACAATTTATTAGTGAAAAGGAAATATAACAATCAAAGCCACTTCCACGGAGATCCCGGCCACTGTTAGAAAAAGAGAGCAAACAGAAGAGGACTTCAGTCTGATCTCCTCAGGAACTCCTTCTGTTCTTAACTGCTCCACATGTTCCACCACAGGGATGGAAAGAACAATGAAAGAACATCGGCTTCATAAGGGCACCAGAATGGTTGATGCCTGCGGGCAGCTTCTCTTGGTCTGATTGTTCTGATTTAACCCTGAAGGCAGCTATATTTGTCATTTTGGTGTGTTAAAGATTGCTTGTGCCACGAGGTAATCATCTCTGTGTCTTGACTGTGCTTAGGAAAAGCTCTCACGTATTTGCTATTGGACAAGATTTGAAACGGTAGGCCAATGCGATACAGAAATGGAATTGAAATGTCAAGTGAAATTTAAAGTAAAGAGAGAAAAATGACTCCAACTTGTCTTTAATTTTCTTGGTGGAGGAAAGCTCTTGAAGGTGTTACTGCAAATTTATCTTTATAATTAGAAAGCTTGTTCCATCTCCTCTTGAAGAAAGTCAGCAAGTGCTTTGCCTTTGACTTCAGTGAAGGCAGAATGAAGCTCCCTTTTTAAAAAATCATTAAAAATAATTACCTTCCAACTTCAAGGCTATGCAACATGTAACCATTTTGCGGCTATTCAAATGGTCTCAGTTTTATGAGTTTTTGATTATGCATTTAAATTAATTTGAAAGGCAGAGATACTAATTTTAGTTTTACAGTATTTTCTTTGGTCCTCCTATCACTAATATTTATGAGGTACTCTTGGGTGTATTTTTTTTCTTCTTGCTGAAGCTAACAAAAAATATTCAGGGCTCTGCAATTTAGCCAGATTGCTTTTATACACATGGCTACTTTACCAGCCAATTTGGTAAAATATTCAGCATGCTCTCCTTAACAATTTTGTTCATTTGAAGAGTTGCTAGAATCATTTACTTTACTTAACATAATACATTTCACTGCAAAATTCTACATGTTTGCTGAGGAAGGCTCTAAGATCTGGAAACATGAGGATTTCTAAAGCCCAGACTACTCTCAGGACAGAAATTAAGGGTTGATAACATGAGTAAATAGATCACAAAGTAGACCATTTATGGAGAAGTCCAGGATGATCTATTTCCTGACAATCATTCCATATACATGGAAATGTACACTGGCCCCATCCCAATATATCCTGTATTACTGCTTTTTGGGGGGAGGCAGGCTGGAATAATCCCCCAGCTGACACCTTTGCAGCCATCTGATTCACCCTGAGGGAAGAAATCCCTCTTCAATCCTTGCAGTAAGATTTCTCTGCATTGGCTCCCCCATCCCAAAATATCTCATGGGAAATGTGTATTTTTCAGAAGATTTATGGTCCCCCCCCAAAAAAAAATAATGCCACACTGCTGAAGATTAGTTCAATTCCTGTATAGAAAATTATCTTTCCTGTGCTGGATTCATCTGGATTTATTTGCTGGTCTGCTGATTACTACCGTAAACATGTGCCAGTGAGGATTTAAGATTTACCAATGACAAAGCCAAGAAGATGGCTTCATTTTGGCAGTTTAAAGTTTGATTTGGACACGAAAGAAGAAAAATCTGGAAGGGGAAGGAAAACAGGTCAATGTGTTCCGGATTGTTACAATTAAGATTTCTTAGTTGTAACAGAATTCAACAGTTTCTTGCCTGGAATGAGAGGCTTAAAACAATAAAAAAAATGACAACAGAGAGTGAAAAAAAGGATGGGGGCTTATTTATGTACAAATTAGAAATCTCACTGATATGGTAGGGAGTTGTGACAGGGAATCTTGGCACAATGAGACATAAGGAATTTTGTGCAACAAATAATGGCTACTTTAGCATCACAGCTTGTAGCACTTCACCATTGTTACATTGATTTAAAATGACATACATTTGTCTATACAGGTATATCCATGGGGGATAGGTTCCAATACCTTCTGTGGATGTCTGAAACCATGGAAAACAGTGAACCCTGTATTATAATGTACATACCTGAATCATACAAGCATAGAGTCAGGTGAAAATGCCTCCATTGATTTTCATGTGCCTGCTCATGCAGTGGCTCCAGTAGAAACAACCTTTATTAAAACACTGTTTGATTTCACCATTACCTCATAGATATTGTGTTAGAACAGTGTTTTCCCACTGTTGGTTCTTGGACTTCAATTCCCAGAAGCCTAAGTCAATTCCCAAAAGCACTAATCAGCCAATGTACTGAATATTTTTGGCCCACGGATAAGTAAAGCCATGGATATCGGACCCATGGATACAGGGGGTGTTTATACATATTTTTATTTAAATGTTCATGTATATGGGATTTTGTTCACATGGAGAGTCAGTGTATTGTAATGGGTAGAGTACTGAGCCAAGTACTGAGTTGTAGTGGTTAGAGTACTCAGCTGAGTCTCTACTGTCCTCACTCATCACGGATGACCCCGTAGCATTAATGCTACCTCTACTGAAATATGGAGATCTTCACAAAAGAGTATCCTATAGTATTCACTATAGTCCACTGCATTCTTCAAAGAACAAAGAGTTTGAATCATTAATCAGGGAAGCTGTTTTCAGTTTCAGTGTACTAAAACATTCAAGAATTAACTACCCTCCAAAAGGCAGTGTATAAAGGACATTTCTAGTGTGACTTATTTTCCATGTCTCCAAATAATTGTTATAATGGCTGGATGGCTCAGTGAGACAGAATATGTGGCCAAGGGCTGAGTGCTTGATTCCCCACTGTGTCTTGGAGGGGAAGAACTTTGAATCCACTTCATGGCCTCAGAGCACTCCCAGGGAAGAAGGGAATGGTAGACAGCTTCAGAGTGCTCTAGCCCTAGGAAAACTGAAGGTGCATAATTATTTCAATAATGAAACACCACCCTTTGAAAAGCAAAAGCTTGCTGCCAGGGGAACTGCATATGGAAGGTATACCTCCAGGGTGTTGTTAGTGTACAGAGGCAGTGAGGTTCCCTTTCCATGGTACAGCTTCGACACCCTTCTATTTGCTCAAACTACAGAACTGCAATAGGCTGCAAAATCTATGCATGCAATTTACTCCTTTATTTTTCTTCCCCATCCTAAGATGCGCAAGGAATCAGTGTTTCTGAATCTTCAGACAAACATTCTTGAGGGTACACAAGAGCAAAACCAAATTAGAAAGGGAGGAAGGAGCTTCCTGGGAAAGGAACATCATTAAATGTGGATATAGCTGAAGATCTCAATCTCCCCTACACAGGGCCATAGCCAGGGGTCCGGGGGGGGGGGGCTTTGCCCATCCTAAGTTAACAGTTTGTCCACCCTCAATCTCCCTGGCCACTTGAGGACAGATAGTGCTGTTTCCCATAGGAATGCATTGGGAAAAAATATGGCTATGGACCTGCCCCTACATCACCTGGAGGACCCTGAATAGGCTGAGGGTTGGAGTCCCTAAATGCAAGACCAACATGCTCAGGTGGGGACTGCTGGTGGACAACAACACATTGTGTGAATGTGGAGAGGCACAGAGTCTGGCCCATTTGCTGGTCTGCTGATTGCTGCCAAAGATATGCACTGATGAGGACTTGTGTTTAGGCAATGACAAAGCTAAGAAAGTGGCTTCATTTTGGCAGTCCAGGGTCTGATCAGGACATGAAAGAAGAAGAATCAACTGATGCATTCTTTGACACAAGGAGACAGCATTTTTTTTTCCTCCTGGGAGGGCACTTTTCATTTCAATTAAGAGGTTATTTCAGCCAGTTTCCAGTATAGCACTTAGTTGTCTAATAATGTTGCAGATCTGTTTCAAACTTTAGCAATATGGTACCCTCTAGATATTTTTGAGAAACAAGTCATCTCAGCTCCAGCCATTATTGTTATTCACCTGTGCTTTTGGGAAATGTTGCCCACAATACCTAGAGGTGTAGCCCAGAACAGCACCTTGGTTAAAAGCTATCTTCCTGAAAAAAATGCCCAGGAGATGAGAGGGTGCCATAGCTGGTAGCAGTGGTGGGCAGCAACAGGTGTGCGCACACACACCCAGGAGGGTGGGTAGCAAAATTGGGTGGCCTCTAGGCAGGGGGTGGCAATATTGGGTGGCCTCTGGCCAGGGGGTGGCAAAATTGGGTGGCCTTCAGGCAGGGGAGGTAGCAAAATTGTGTTACCACACCCACCTCCCTGCCCTGCCCTGTCAGGTTTTGTTCCTGCAAGTGGTTCAAGGTCTCCCTTGCTCCAAAGCTAGTCATATCCGACTCTAGGATGCAGTGCTCATTCCATTTGCAGCCAAAGAGCCAGTGCTGCCTGTGTTTGCAAATGTATACATGGCCATATGGCAGGCATGACTAGATCCCCCGTGGCGTAGGCTCTACCCACGACAAAGGTTCCATCCACAATGTAGGCTCCACCCATGGTGTGGTAGCAAAAATTTTTGCTGCCCACCACTAGCTGGTAGGCTTCCAGTAGCCCACTGGCTGGCCTCTGTGTGAATAGAATGCTGGACTGGCTAGGCTTTTGGGAATGACCATTCAAAGGATGAACCATCCTTGGTTGTCTTTTGATAACTGTATGCAATTACACCAACTGGAATTCTATTGGCTTGAAATGTCCCCTCCCCCTTCAAATGGAATTCTTTTATCTGGCCCTAAACCATAGTTCCCATGGACATTTTGTTAAAAAATCCATCCCATGTTCCCGTTACATTTTTAGCACTTCATTACATTGCAATAATGGTCGACTTTAGGCATTCTAATGGGCAAATGGCTGCTCTTCTGGCAACCAAGAAACCATGAAAATACAGCTGCTTCTGTTATCAGATATAAAATATCAAGGAATGGACAGCATTCTAGCATGTGAGGAGAAGAATCACCATTCTGCAACCTATGCAGGTTTTACTTTCTTTCCCCACCCTATTTGTTTCTCTATTATCCATATTTTATTGAACAGTTGATAAAAGGGCTATGAGGCGTGGAGACAGCTCAGCTGGAGAAAGTATGCAGGGAGCAAAGGGAAGAAAAGGCTTTGGTGATTAAAAAGAGCTAACTTCAAAGGAAGGGAATAGGGAAAGTGGGACATGAAATCATCAAAGTTGAGATAGGTAGGAAAGGGGCAATGCCATCTTTCAACAGTCTCCAATAGAGCAATAAACTTCTCATCACCCATCCTTACAAAATGGGATGCTGTTGGTGTGTGTGGGGGAGATAGACACACACATACCCATGCACATTTTAATGGGCTGTCTGGCTCCAGCCCACAGTTCAGGGAGGCAAGGAGAAGGGTGGAACTCTACATTCCCAAGCCTGCAAAAGTGAACAAAAGGAAGCTGGCTGATGTGAAACAGCTGGATGAGCCTGTGCTGAGAGGAATAAGAGAGAAGGAAAGGACCTAGCACCTGGGGTTTGTCATAATCACTTACTGTGGAAGAGGAGACCATTTGAGAAAAAGAAGGTGAAGGCTGGCACCCTGTCTTGTGCACTGCTGCAGAGAAAAAGGAAGAAGAAATGCAGTGGTTCCTCTGCCCCTCTGGTTTATAGCAGATAACAGAAGCGGAGAACTCCAGCCTCATGTTTGCCCTGTAGCAGCATCTGCTCCTATACAGCCATGGCACTGGAGAGGCAAGTAATGAGAGGTGCCCCAGCAGAGATACTGGGAAGAGACAAGCCTTCTACCCATCTGTACAAATCCTCCTCACAAGAGATATGCTTCAGGCTGAAGCTGTAGCTCACCCCTTTCACTTGCCTCCCAGGATTTGGTCAGGGATGGTGGCGGCATTCAGAGCATTAAATTGTTTTTAAAGATCTTCCTCACAAATTAGCAGATTTCTTCATATTTGGAAAGAATCTGAAAGTAAATGTATTTCAATTGTAAGAGAAAGGAAACCTGGCACGTCGATACATCTAAACCCAGAGTTTTGAATGTTTAGATTAGTATGAATTCCTATGCATTTTAAAATTAGGTGTTGGTCAAAAAAAAAAAAAGGAAGGACAATATATTCATAGCAATTTGAAACTAATGGTTTTTGGTGGTTTTTGGTTTGGTTTGGTTTGGTTGGCTGGTTAGTGAATTGGTTTAAGTAACTAGCTGCAGAGCCTGAAGTTGGGAGTTCAATTCTTCAGTGGACCTCCTGAGAAAAGAGCCATCTTGTGTAGCCTTGAGCATGTTGTAGTCTCAGGGTGTCCCAGAAAAAGGGATTCGTAAGTGCTTGCTGCCTTGAAAACTCTTTAAAGGGTTGCCATAAGTCTGAATTGTTACCTAGTTAAGTAACTGATTAGTTTTTAGTCTTTAAAAATAAAGGTAAATGTTTCCCTTGCTCGAAAGCCAGTTGTACTTGACTCTAGGATTCAGTGCTCATCTCTATTTCAAAGTCAAAGAGCCAGTGTTGTCTGCTTCTGCAGACGTTTCCATGGTCATGTGGCAGGCATGACTAGACACCGGAGCGCACGGAACACTGTTTAGTTTCCTACCAAAGTAGTCCCTATTTATCTACTTTCAATTTCTTGCTTTCGAACTGCTAGGTTGGCAGGAGCTGGGCCAAAGATGGGAGCTCATTCCATCTTGCAGTCTTTAAAGTACCACAATATGTGGCCTCTCTCTCCCTCCTTCTTTCTCAGTCCTTCTTTTGCCAATGTGCCAAAACAGACTACAGAGTTATTCCTTTGCTTCCCACTTAGGGAGCACCTCTTTAATCTTTACAACTAGATGAGAGGTATAATATAGTAGTTTCCTTGCTGTGAGGGGCTGTTGCTATAGATATAGAATATGGCCAGTGCAGAAGGATGAAAATTCAGATTCAGATATGTTAATGTTTTTTCAAAGAATTAATCAAACTTTGCAAAGCACATATTTAGGACAGAAAAAACCCAGAGAGTTAAAAAGTCTGAGCTTGCAAGTAGGCAAAAATGACAGATTTTCCAAGTCCCACTTAGGAGTATATTTCCTAAAAGTCAATAATATATATATTAGTAGATAGGTCTGTTGTTCGTTAGTGTCCCATCCCCCCCCCATGCATTTGCAATACCCTTGAGTCTCTTCTAGGTTAGTATCAAAGAATAATTACTAACAAATGGAAAATTAATATGCTGGATTAATTTTATACTACATTCAGATGTACTTTTGTAAATGTCTATTCAGGTTCTTCTAACATATCCATTATTACAGCATGTGAGCATGGCATTAAATAACATTTCAATATGCAATTTGAACTGATTAGCTTTAAAAATTGAGTTATGTTAATCAGACTAAACTAATATACAGTATATGAGTCTATGATTCTTGCTAATTGCAGTAGGCATACATTTGAGCAATGCAAGACTCGCATACAAATTGCTCATTGTAATCTGTGGTTTTAAAATAACCCTTTCCCCTTCCAGATTTGATTGCAGTATTCACAGATCAGTGGTAGATAAAATGAATCCAACAGCACATGATATGTGTCTAAATGAAAATTCAACTGAATAGAGTATTTCTACATCAGTACGTGGAGCAAATATTTGAATGTTGGTCACTTTTCTCACAATTAGTCTCTGAAATAGTCAGAAGAAGGAATAGTTCCTAACAACGTTATGTATACATTTTTACAGCAAAAATGCTTTTCTTCCCCCCAGCTGCCCCTGCTTTTTCTTTCCCTGAAAACAATATTCTACAAGTCTATTATGTATTGGTCTCTTTAATTTTCTTTGACCATGTTTTTCCTTAGCCTGCTTTCTGCCCTCCTTTCCTCCTTTTTCCATGTCAAGGCTGAACATCAATGGCCTTCCTTAACTATCATTCTGTTACGACCTCTTTTTTCTCCCTTCTCTCTCTCTCACTTCCTGTAGGAATGTCATATCCCAGTTCCCCAGACCTGGACAATCTAATTTGAATATTATGCAAATTAGGGAGGTTCAAATTAGGTTGTCCTAATTAACACATGAAGGCTACGGTGGCTTAGTGGTTAAGATACTGAGCTTGATGACCAGAAGGTCAGCTGGTCACTAATTCAAGACCTGAGTTTTGCACAACGGAGTGAACTCTCATTGTCTGCCCCAGCTCCTGCCAACCTAACAGTTCAAAAGTAAGAAATTGCAAGTAGATAAATAGGGATCACTTCGGTGGGAAAGGTAGCAGCATTCTAGTGACCAGTCATGCCTGCCACATGACCACAGAAACATCTGCAGACACAGACAGCACTAGCTCTTTAGAGCTGGACACGATTGGTTTTCAACCAAGCAAGACCTTTGCCTTTAATTACCATAATGTGATATCATTCAAATAAAGTACCTTGATTGTTGCATTGTTTTGCAGCCAATACATTCCAGTCATGGCATCTCCTATATAGTAACCATTGATCTAAGAGAGATAATAAAAGGAAATAGCTAGAGGCTTAGATTGAGGAGCACCCAGTTTAAATCTCTGCTTAGGCACAAAGGTTCACTTTCTGTGATTGGGGGAACTGGGACATCTTAGCCAACATTATGTTAATAGTGTTGTTTATAGTATAAAATGGAACAGAAGAAACATGTAACAGGGATGTGGAGAATATTAAAATAATGTCTTGTTCTCGGATATTTTCAAAACCTCGCCATCCCACTGTACCAGGAAGATCCCCCAGCTTCTAGAAAAATATAACCCATCACCCTTAATTTGACTTTTTGTTTTACTTCTTCCTACCTACTGTCTTTCTTGACTGTTCTTTGCATAAGAAACTGCTAGATTCTACATACAGTAGTTCAGTGCCATTTCTGGAGAACTTTGGGCAGGAACACACAAACACACAATGAATGCATGCACACACATGGGGCTTCCATTGATATTTTGTGATCCAGCTGTCTTTTTTTGCAATGAGAAACTGATGACAAAACATCTCACCAAAGTGACACAGACTTGTTGGAAGCAAGAGAAATGCAGGGAAAAGTACAAGCAATCTGTAGAAAGCAGAGGGGCAAAACAAGGCATGATTTGCTGCAGAGAAGTGAATTGCAAATTCTATTATAAGTATAAAATAGAGGGCTTTTGTCAAGTGTGTGAAAATGGACTTAATTTGAGGTATTAGTGTGCTTTTGGGATGAAAACGAAGTGAACCAAATAGCCACTGATTGTCGGTTGCTATTATTCCTCATGGATAAGGGGAAATCAAATAAAATACACAATAAGTCCAGGGAAACAACAACAACAACAACAACAACAAAACCAGGGAAACTCAGCTGGCATCAAAGGAGAAGGAGTGTGACAGCTGAATCTCAATCAATCCCAAAACCATTCTTTATCCCGACAATGAGTGAGATGTTAGGGAGGGTTATATCTGAGGTCATTGAGTGCTATACATACTCTAAGGGTGTGTGACAAGGTATTTTTAAACAGTATATATATATTTAATATTGTATCACTGTCATTTAATGTCATTGTACTTCTGCCCTAAAGCTCTGCCCAGTTTGTTCTGGTTCTTGCAGTGTGCTCTCCCGCAACTTCTTTTAGGGGAAGATCTGGTTTTCCAGCTGCCAGATTTGGAGAGGAGGCAATGAGTCATTTTATATTAATGTTAATAAAAGCTCAGGATGCTACAATTCTAGCATGAGTACAGTCTCTAAATTTGGCAACTCCTGGGCAGGATTGTCTTTATTTCATTATTATATCATCTCTAGACTTCAGTGACACTGCTGTATCACTAGATTTAGAGAAAAGCTGTCACCAAGCCTTTGGCTATATGAAACATCAGATGGTTGCCGTCACCTTATAAAAGAGGAATGAAAAAAGCAGATGCATTTGAAAATGGGAAAGAAAATCTTTTCCCATCTGTGAAGTGTGTGTTTGTGTTTAAGGCAGCTGTCTGATTCTGCTTAAAGGGCGATTATATCAATATAAATCTCAGGGAGGTGAATTCAGGGGAATGCAGATGAAAGTTCAGAGTACGAGCTGTAAAAGAAACAAGAAGGCTTTGACTAGCTTCAGCTGAATAATTCATTTTTCCCTCCAAAGAAATCCCCTTTCCATGAGTCCTTCGTTAGGAAATCAGTGGCTAAAATCCTGATGCTTAGCACAATAAGTGGCACTAGAATAGGCACACTGGGGATTAGTTGACTCTGTTCTGCTGTGTACTCCACTGATTCAAAATAGGCCTACTCTTGTTGTGACTTGCGTTGACATAGTTGAATCAATGGAACTTACAGAGGAGTTACTCACCAAATCCTCACAGATTTAATGGGTTAACTGTAGTATGACTTTGTATGCTGAAGTTTCAGCCACTGTATTCTGGAAGAATGCATGGCTTTGAATCCCATTAAGACTATCTGTTATGCACTGTCAGGTTGGAATGACTTATAATTATCCTAATAGAGCCTTCAAAGTAAGTGTGATATTTAAGGAGTGTTCCTACAAATTCCACACTCCTGGTGAGTTTCTATGGTTGAATGGGGATTTGAACCCATACCTTCTGAGTCCTAGTCCATTACTCTGTCCATGGCTATTCTAATTAAGACTGTAGTACTCAAATTATTTTCATGTTGTTGTGTATTAGCACAACGAACCCTCTTTTATTTGGAATAGATTCCCAGAAAACGTTCATTATACCATCTGGTGATGAAGAAAGCTGCCTTGTTATGTAACTCTCCATTGGGGTAACCTAGACTTGGTGCTGAAAATATTTCATTTATACTAATTAAAAGTTTCCTATTTTGGGTCATAAAGCTCACTAGGGTTCTCTCTTTTGCCCTGGGGAAGCCTTTCATAGCCTCAGGAGACAGAAGTGAGAACTGTTAAAAGTATAACATTGCCAAAGCGTCACCACTGGTGGGATTAGGACCACTTCTGCTGAGCTGGTAACAACTTTTGACTATCAAAATCTCCCTGAATGCTTTCCCAGGACAACAGGGAGCCCAAGGAGCCCTTGGAATCTAATATAGGAGCATGGGAGACTTTGTTGATGTAAATTGAATGTTTCCAGTGATCAATCCAAGTTAACCTATATGATTTTGCCCACCCCGTAGGTTTGATTTCTCTCTTGTTAAGGTATGCTGGATCATCTCCAGAGTGTTAGGTGGCAATCATTATTGGCCAAAAGACTGAAAGTGGGATCATCCGTAAACAAAGCTTGGACTCTACCAGCAACATATTCCATAGGTTCTACCCTTCCTCTTTTACTTCCTTCAGATCCCTTCTCAACCCTCAGTATCTTCATGGACACCATCCTTCCCTGGAAAACATTTGATAGAATTCCACAAGCACCTGTGCTGTCTACACTTTGTAGCTGCTGCTCACAAGAATCTGCTGCTGAGCACAGCTTGGAATATGGTTTGAAGATGAATGAATGTAATGCTACAGCGAAGAGAAAAATAAGTGAGCAATGATAGGATGATGCTCTGGCATCTAGTGCATCACCCTGCTGCTGCCACCATCCACATATGCATGGCCTCAATATGTTATTATAGGCATTCTTCTTAACAGCAGCTTTCCAGACTTGTGGCTAAGAAGTTTCCCTCCCATTCCAGTAATATATTCCCTGCTATATCTTGCTACATATGAATATGAAAATACATGCAAAATTTATCATTCTCAATGATATTCAAAGTCCAGCCAACTGGCATTTTCCACTGCATCAGTGAAATTTTCTGGCTTTCCATGAAAACAAGAGCCAGAGTTTCATTTCCTTCTTTTTTCTTTTTCTTCTCTCCCCACCCCCCAATTGCCACTGTTTGCACAGCTTAATGTCCTTGACCTTTCTAGAGAAGCCTACACAGGCTAGATGGCATTTTATTCAGGAATTGTACCAATTCCGCACAGTTTGTTTCTTCTGCTCTTTTGCCTGGTTAACACATCTTAGAAAACACACCATTCTGTGGTGGAATTGTTCTAATCCTGTACACCTTAGCAGTTCTTCCAGCCCCCCCCCCCCCCAAAAAAAAAAAAGTCTACCAAGAAATCTCAAAAATTCTGCAAGTTTCTATGAGATTTCTCAGGAGAAAAGAATATACATAAATATATCTGATTACAGTCAAACCTCGTATAAAGAGTGTCTTGCTTAAAGAGTAACTCGCTTACAAAGCAGAATTTTCTCTGAATGTTTCCTTTGCTTAACAAATAAAACCAACCAAAAACTCACTTAACAAATAAATTGGGGTTCACAACCCCCCAAGAAGTCACAACTGGTCACTTACAATGGTGTTTTGCTTAAAGAGCAAGCTCGCTTAAAGAGCAATCCTGTGGAACACATTATGGTCTTTAAGCGAGGTACCACTGTATATGAACCACTTCTTGGTACTCTTTGCCTAGAAAACCCTGAGAAGGATCACCATTAGTCAGAATTGACTTCATGACACACAGTTATATATATTAATTTTGTTTTTCTGTGAGGTCAAAAGGCTGCACAATTCACCCCATTGCTGCATATAGGCTGAAATCATGTTTGCACAGCCTTGCATAAATCTACTGCATACAGAGATACTACCACCAAGCTTTCCCTACTTGCTTCCTTCAAACTTTTTTCAACAGTCAATTATTAATCATTAAGTACTAGCCTCAAGCTAATGTTCTTGGCTATTTGACAGGGATTTGAGGAAGACAGAAGAAAACACATCTATATACACTCGTAATATAAACTAAAGAGTCATGGCTCATAATCTATTCTATCCTATAACTGATGTCAACAACAATCACAGGTAAAAAAACCATAAAATATAATATTAGAATAAAAACAATTCAGAGACCTAATGATGTCAAATCAACCTTTAAAAACCACTTATAAATAATTTTTAAAATCCCTGAATTCAATAAATGTGTTTTATCACTCATGCAGCACTGTGGTGGCTTAGTGGTTAAGACGCTGATCCTGAGCACTGAAAGGTTGGGGTTTGATACCTGAGTGCTGCATGATAGATCTTGGGGACATGAAAAGAGCCTCATTCAGGTTGTCCTGATGCACAATTTATAATTTGGGCATGAAGCTATGGATAGGACTGAACATGGAGAATCAACATGGATTCCTATAGGCAAAGTTACTAGGCAAATTTTATCTCCTTATCTGTTTGATCTATATGCAGAACATCTATAGAAATAATGATTAGATTTAAATGAAGAAGGAGTGAAAATAGGAAGGAATATCAATACCTAAGATAGACAGATGACAAGATATATGTTATATGGGGCATAATTGTGAATAAATAAAATAATATAGATGGATGGGATGAGAACAACTTGAATATCAATTTTCTTTTCGTTCTTTCCCCTTTCACAGAAAGACACACAATTAATGTGTTAAGGGTGATAACTTGTCAGAATCTCCCTCTCAGAAATCATTTTATCCACTGGCTCCCCTCAATCTGTGTTGTAAAAGCAGCCACTCCAAGGGAGGCCAAAAAGGCAATGACAAGAAGTTGGGCCTTCTCTATGGATGACCCCCAGTCTCTGGAATACATTCCTAACTGAGATATGCCAGGCTCTTTTTCTCCTTAGGTTCAAAAAATTGGCAAAAACAAAATTAGTCAAAGCTGTCTAGAACAACTGAATCTCTGAGACATTGTTAATTTTAATTATTTAATTTTTGCTTCCTTTCCTTTTTGTATGAATTTTAGACTTCATACAGGTGTATTACCATATTGATTATTGTAGAGCAGAGGTTATCAACCTATGGTCTATAGGCTGGACTCAGCCCCCAACGCCATTCCATCTGGCCCACAACAATGACCCCAGAAGCGGATGCACCCGCACATGTGCAAACATCCCCCCACCACCACAGTTGTGTCCAGCCGGCTTAGCTGTCTGAGGGGGAGTTGTCCAGCCTATGGTGCGAAAACCTTGAGAACTCCTGATGTAGAGTATGTTATATTATGTGGAGGTCTTATGAGGCTTTTAAATTTTAATTTGTAAACCACACAGAGGAGTGTTGCACTAATGGGATGGTAGATAAATCAGGTCAAACCAGCCTGTCAACCAACCAATCCTACTATACTTAGAGAATGCAACATTTATATTAGATCAGTCATTTGGAATATAAAGTAAGAGCAAAGAAATAGGGAATGTGCTTTTAGTCATCACTGCATAATCTGGGAAGAAGTACTGAATCTTATGAAAAGAGATTTTGCTACCTAGCTTTCTGCTTCATAGGGGAACGATCAAAAACCCCAGGGCCTTTCCTCGAATGCTTAACTTTCCCTATTTCTAGCCTATAATAAGCTACAGACATTTTCCAAGTTCTCCTTGGAGAATTCACAGTAGAAGTCATGATTATTTTAACTTCCAAATCATTGATTTGTATCCATCAGGAATCTACCACTAAAGCCACACAAAGCTACTGAAGTGACAAGTAAAATACATTTACCACTGAGTCTAATATTTCACTTTACTTTTTCTCGGTCCCTTTTAAAGGTTTATGACAAAAAATGTGAGCAGGCAGATGACATGGAGATTGTATCACTGAAAATGAGAAAGAGAGTGCACTGAAATACTGGCAGATAAATAAATTAGGTTCATGCAGATGTGCTACATAAAGGACCCAATTTAAGGGAAGCAAAAAACTGAACATTCTGAACAGTCAATCCTTGCTGGCTGCAGTTATAAACAATGACCTTAAAAGCAAAATAGCAGTTTTTGAGGGGCATACAGCAGTGGAACATCTAAGGTCCACATTAGGTGGCCACAAATAGAGGACAGAATTCTGAATGATAAAATAAAAATTGGCTCACTTTGTTTTGCCAGAAGAAATTCACTAAAACATTCCAGATTTCATCATATTGAGGGTGGGAAGAAGTTTAATTAAAAGTTTGAATGTAGAAGAAACCAAAACTGACAATTTTGGCCACCCAAGTTCTGAGCTTTCAATATTTATCTTAGAAACCCCTGAATTTGAACCCACACGAATTCTATTCAATTGGTGCTAAATAGAGGTTGCAGTTTCTCCCCCCTCCCCAAAGCTTTTTGTCTTTACATATTTACAGTGAACACAAGTACCACAGACTCCTCTGTCTATTCATACCAGCAACACCAGTCCACTCAGATTAGGTTTGTTCAAAGGAAGAACTTTGTTTTTGGAGAAGTTATCAACTACATACTGTAAATTTCTTCTCATTTCTAATATGAAGAACATAAGAGTCTGGGTCAGGGAGGAAAACTAGGGTAAATTTTATTTCCACTCTTCGTACTGTCCGTGAGGATTGTCCTGACACTCTGTTTTTTCTCTTTCTCTTTTCTTTTGCATTTCTCCATTGTTTACCTCAACATCTTTCATAGTATGTCTAGTTCTCTTGAGTGTAGACTTGAAAGAAAGTCTCCTAGTGAATGCAGATAAAAGTTGCTTCAAGGCAACATAGACAGGGGGAAGGATGGGGCTGTTGTTAGTTATTGTGTAAATATTTGTTTTCAAAGATTGTTCTTAATAAAATGGTGTAAGGGCTTGATTGCTTTATTTGTTCCTTTTCACCATCACTGACAGAATGTGTCTGTCTTTCACAGTAGAAAACAAAGTTGATTTTGGATGTTTTCCCAACATTGTTTGGAAATAGGTCACATTTCTCCTTGATTGTCTTGATCATCTATCTGTGCCTGAGTAAATGTTCTCAGCTTAACAGTGGAAACTCCAGAATTCCAAGAGCTCAATTCTGCCAATGAGCTGGACCCCTTCTCCATGGCCACTGCATATTCTCACCATTGATAAGAGAATGGGTCCAGGGGATTAGCAAAGATGGGCTCCCATTGTTAAAAAAAATATTTGAAGTTACATATCAGCTTGAATAAGTATTAATAAAATTATCTGCTGTGTTAGTGAAGAATGGGTCCAGCTGATTGGTGTAGATGCTATAATAGTTCATGTTATTTGTTGAACCATATTTGAAGTGGCACACAGATATGCCATTTTGAAATATCTCTCTCACACTCTCTCCATGGCTTTCATGTAGTTCCATGTACAGATATACTGACAGCATCCATTATTGACATGCACACTGACTCAACCACCATGTGACCTCAGATTGAGTTCACAAAATTCCAATTTTCACATCCAACCCCCCACCCCAAGTGTAGCTACACCCCTAGTCCAACATGTTAGCCAAATATGCCACACTGACTCTCACTGGAATTAAAAGTGGAACCTGAAAGAAGCTTGTTCAGCCGTTTCCTCAAAGTTAGTGTTTCATTAAGCAGGGCAAGTGAACAATGGATGGGGGAGTGCAGAAGGGGGAAATGATATCTTTAGGATTTCAGTTTTGATCTATTGTGGAAGCTCCTTTCAGGGTGTTTAATCACGGCATTTAAATTTCCAGTGGCTTTTAAAAAGTACATAACAGCTTACTGCTAGTCCATGTACAATACCATAATTCTAGTGAATTGCATAGAACATCCTTAAAACACAAATTTTTCTGCTGCTTTTGCATCCGTGTGTGGCATTTTATGCATGTTCTACTATGTTTTATTCCTGAATGTATTATTTTACTCTTTCATTCAGAAGGGTGTATTCCTATTAACATGTAGATAGTCCCAGTAAATATATTTGAGCAAGCATTATTGAACTGAATTATAAATTCAGAGTCCTAGGTATTCTCACCTGGGATGGGACTAAGGCCCACTGAACTCAATGGGACTTACTTATGAGTATACATAAAGTGCCAGGAGTGGATAGGAAGCCTTTAACAACTTACTGGATGAGGAAAGAGCTTTAAAGAAAGAAAAAAACTGAAGTTTAAACCTTCAAATGTGAATCATGTATTTGCATAATTAATTTCAAGTTCAGAATTTCATGAGGGAAATTGCTGCAAGCGTTTGGAACTAAACAACACTGCAAATATCTTTATTACCCTTCCTACAGTAATTTAGTGTAAAGCTTTAACTAAAACTTTCTAATTACACAAAAAGAATGCATTTCACTTCCAAAAATGCATAATCTGTTACCGGGGGTGGGGGGTGGGTGTTGAGGGGGGATACATAGCCAAGCGTCTTAGAGAACAGAACAAAATGATACCATAGCAATGATAATTGTCACAGTGAATCCAGGTGCTCCTGCCAATTTGTATAAATGCACAAATCAAATGCTTTTGTGAGAACAGAAAATAACAGTCTCTTAACCAGTTATTTTGCAATGTTCTGTCATGGGAATTTTTCTCCTGCCCTTGTTTTCCCCACATTCAATATTTCTCTCTCTCCCCCCTCCCCCCTTTGCTTCCAATTATTTCTAATAGAGGCTCAAGGAGCTAAAACAGAGGGAGTTTGCCCGAAATGTAGCCTCCAAATCAAGAAAGGATGAACGGAAACAAGAAAAAGCCCTTCAACGCTTACACAAGTTAGCTGAACTCAGAAAAGAAGTGGCATGGTGAGTGAAAAAGTCATTCAAAGGTTAAGATAAAGGAGAGAAAGGTGAGGGAAAGAAATCTCAGGCAACCTTTTTGGGCAGGAGACCCACATGATGATGAAGAGCTTGGGCCAGAACAAAGTGGATGAGCTTTGATGGTGCTTCCTGGACTATATATATAGTCAATTAAAGGAAAGGGACATGCCAGCTTGCTCCTTGTCTATGTATTATTTTCTAAACCTAGGGAGTTCCATAGGCTTGGATCTTGGTGCTAGTAAGAAGGCAAGTGACTTTTGGCATTTCCTTCTCTTTCCCTTGTGCCTCCTTCTGAAAATATTCTCTGGAAGATGGGAGTACTTTCTGCAAGCATGTGAGAAGTGATGCTGGCAGCAAGCAGATGGCAGATCTGCCCAGAGTTACTTCCCTATTTATGCTGCTGTTCGATCTGACCTCCTTATCAGAAGGAATGGGGCAACTGCTTCAGGTGGCAGATGCTGGAAGGTAGCAGGGAGATGTTAGGAGAAAGGCATGTGAACCAGGAGGCTTGCCCTGTGAATCCTAGGTTCTCCTTCGTGGTCCGTGAGCATCCATACTAATGGGTTTCCCATCCGTGCATGTACAGTGGTCGGCTCTTCCAAGCTTAGCTTTCAAAGAAAGCACTATCCCTTCATGCCTAGCATCCAGGGCTATAAATGGGCTAAATTTCAGCAATTTGCTCTGTCGATTGGTAAGGCTGCCTTGTCTCCACATCTTTCTACTGTACAGTTGTACCTCGCTTAAAGAGCATAATGCGTTCCACAGGATTGCTCTTTAAGTGAGTTTGCTCTTTAAGCAAAACACCATTGTAAGTGACCAATTGTGGGGGGATTGCGAACCCTGATTTATTTGTTAAGTGAGTTTTTGGTTGGTTTTATTTGTTAAGCGAAGTGAACATTCAGATAAAATTCTGCTCTTTAAGCGAGTTACTCTTTAAGCGAGGCGCTCTTTATGTGAGGTTTGACTGTATTTCAATTCCTCCTGCACTTGAAATAATCGGGTCTCTATCTGTCATCCCTCAAAGTTTATCTGGCTGCTATTATTGCCTACCAGCCCTCTCCCTCAGAGGCAAGATTGTTCTTTTTTTAAGGGATTAGGTAACACCTATCCTGATGTACATAGACTAACTCCCCAGTGGTCTCTTTCCCTGGTGCTTGACAGACTGACTGACAAACTATTTGAGTCGATGGCTACCACACCATTGCATCTGCTCACTTATAAAACTGCCTTTTTACTGGCAATAACTTCAGGCAGAAGGGTCAGTGAACTCTCAGCCCTCAGGTCTGATAAACCACTCATCAACTTCTTTGCTTACAAAGTAGTACTCCACCAGGATGTCTCCTTTCTGCCGAAAGTGGTCTCAACTTTTCATTTACAGCAGCCTATTGTTTTGTCTACTTTCTTCCCATCCCCATCGTCGGACTCAGAAAGAAAGCTTTACACATTGGATGTGAAGAGATAGTTGCCTTTTTATTTAGATAGGACTAGAAGTTTTAGGAAAATTCAATGTCTGTTAGTCTGCCATGCTGGACCCAACAAGGGTCTGCAGGTCTCCTCTCAATGCCTTTCCAAGTGGGTTGTGGAGACCATAACTCTGGCTTATGACTTGGCACATCGGGATCCTCCCATGGCTCCATGTGCCCATTCTACTTGAACTGTATTGACATCCGTCGCTTTTTCTGAGGTGTTGATCTTTAGGACATCTGTCAGGCAGAGATGTCACCCATTAGTATGGATACTCATGGACTATGAAGGAGAACGGTAGGTTACTTACCATAAACATAGTTCTCTGAGGGTCCTGTGAGCATTCATACATCCCACCCTACCTCCCCTCTTTCATTGCAGATACCACTCATTCAGCGGCTATGCAAATGGAACTTAGGGATGGGACGGGCCCCCGAGGCTAGGTATGCAGGGATAGTGATTTCTTTGAAAGCTAAGCTTAGAAAAGCTGACCACTGCGCATGCACGTATGGGAAACCCATTAGTATGGATGCTCACATGACCACTAAGAGAATTATGTTCATGGTAGGTAACCTACCCTTATTCTGCTGCCTTTAAATGTAGCATAATCTTCCCCATTAGCAGTGCTGAAGAAAGGGTGAACTGCTGGACTTAGATGGCTTTTGCCCATGGAATGAAAGAGTGTCATATTTTTCCTAACTTTAGAGAAAGGGTTGCTACATGGCAGTTCCCCAAATCTGGGGGCCTCAGTCTCTCTGTTACATGTTATACAAACTAAGCGTTTAAATGATTGCATTGTTTTTCTACCTCTGTGTTATGGGGTTAGGGATCATATACTGTAAGGACTTACTATGGTGCCAATGTAAAAACATTTCAAGAAATAAAGCTGAACAGAAATCCAAGACCAAAATCTTGCTGCATCACAAAAGCTATTGGATTACCTTTGGCTCATGCCAACCACATGGCTAGACTCATTTTAATTGTTGCAAAAGGATTGGTGGGGAAGTAACTAACTGATCTATGACAGTGATGGCAAACTTTTTAGAGACCAAGTCCCCAAACACAACAAGCTGCCATCCACACCACAGAGGGGGAGGGAGGAAGTGCTCCCATTGGGCTGCTGAACAGAGGGTCAGAGTGAACTCTGTGCTGGGAGGAGGGAAGAAGCACTCCCATTGAGTTGCTGGGAAGAGGGATGGGGTGAATTCTGTGCTGGGGGGAGGGAGGAAGTGCTCCCATTGGGCTTCTGGGCAGAGCAAACTCTGGGGTGACGGCACCGGTGCCCACAGAAAGGGCACTGAGTGTTCCCTCTGGCACACATGCCATAGGTTTGCCACCACTGATCTATGAGAATACTACAAAGGCCTCTCACATATGGAGTTAGTCCTTCTAAAAGCATGGCTAATGTTTTCTTGCTGACTCCAAAGAGACAGCATTGTTCATTAGCCAGCAGACTGATAAATTTATGACTTAGCAAAGCAGAAGACTAAATATTGATAAGAAATATAAGCTCTCCTGTATCTGTAAAGGAGACTTGCAGTATCATGAAAGCAAAAAATAAGTTGTTTATGTTGTTATCTTTGTAGTTTTACCTCTGGGGAGTAGGGATGTGCTGTTTTTGGTCTCACCTGCTAACATAACAAGGCTTTGGATATTATGTGCTACAACATTAGTGAATGGTGGACACTGTTCACCATCCAACTTCAAGCAAAAATTGAACTGCCCCTACATAAACCTTGGAAACATGAGGGAATTCTATGCAAGGTCTACTTTTTTTCATTACCTACAGTTGCCGAATGACAAAAGAACCACAGAACACAAGTGGAAGTAACTTGATTAGAGGGAACAATAGGAAAGTTCAAGGGCACCAACATTTCAGAGCTGATATCTATACAAATATTTAAAAAATTCAAGGTGCAGGGCAGGTAGTTTCAATTTAAATGGCTCATAACATTGTACTAGTGATTTCCATATGTGGTCTCCAGATGTTAATGGATCATGAATCCTAGGAGGCCAGCTACCACAATCAAACATCAGGTTTCATGGAAAGCCAATAAAAAATATCTGGGGTCTCACATTTGGAAATCTTTGGTGCAAACTCTGTGGAGTGAATCAATAAACAAGGAGAGTTATTTTGTAATGTCAGTGGTACAATATACCCAAAGCAGTGAATTTTGTTTACTATACTGAAGTGGGCCGTGCTAATTTTATTTATTTATATTTATTTAAAATTATTCCTAGGCCACCTTTGAGGGTAGAACCTTTCCATGACTGCAAAATTAAAGTACAGTAGTGCTCTTCATACTTAGGGATAGGGAGAGATTTCTTTGGTTCCTATTTGGTTGTCAATTTACAATCTGATTTTCACACTTACAGTCCAATGCATGAACTGCAACTCAGCTATCCTCTAACATTTGCATTGTTTTGAATTGTCCAATGTTTGTAAAAATGAATTTGCTAGTCAAAACTGGGTATAACAATGCACAAACAAAAATGAAAAAGAAAAACCAGCATCATCAGCTAGCTAGTTTCAAAATGGGCAGGAAACCTCCCCTGATCTGAATGGATGGAGATGATGTTGTTAACTAACCGGCATCTCGCAAGTCTGGTTAAGTTTTCCTTCTATGGTAATAGAGTAGACCATACTGCCAGTGACTCAATGCCAAGTGTCAGGCAGCAGTTAACTAACCTGACAATCCTGATGACTTATGGCTATGGTGCAAAGTCCACAAGGAAGGGTGATAGTCCCCAAGTGGATTAAATCCCACTTGAATCTATCTTGATGGAAGACAGCAACTTCATCTATACTGGCCTGGGGCTGATGTGGACTTTGCGTGCCAAAAGGGCTCAGGATCAGAAAGAGGCTCACAGAACTGGATCAGTGGTATGGGGGTCATGCTGAGATGTGGAAGGCAGATGAAAAGCCACTGCATTATATTCTCAGGACAGTCTTCATGGCTGATTGCCATGATGATTGCCAATATTTGGATTCGGATGTGGCAGAAGAGGAAGAAGCATCTAAAGGGACTCATGTTGAGCTTCAGTAGCTAGAAAGCCTCCCAGCCGTGATCCACTCTAAAATGGCACTAATGAGCACTTTTTAGAACTGCACCAGGGTTTCTGTTGTGTGAAATGACAGGTCACTGTAACTTTGTAGCAGCCTCAGTTCTTTGTGACCTCACAAATTTATTATAGCATGAGTTTTCATGAACCACAGTCTGCTTCGTAGAGACCTTAAGGCTTGATGAAGTGGAAGGAAATTTGAGATTTTTATGAAAGTATGTCTTTAAACAAACAAGCAATTGAGTCCATTAAGCTGCAGACCCTTAGTGTCAGAAGCCAGATTTAGTCACCAGATATTGCACGCAGATACCTAATGACTACTGATGTATGTCGCACCTCAAATGTGCAAAGAAGTTTTACAGCTGTTATTGAGGTGTGTTCACACATCCAAAGTGCTAATGGCATTTATCTCATCATCACAAATCCTTCCCTCTTCACACAGACCAAGTTGATTGACTGTCTTTCTACAGCACTTTCCTGCAGTATTGACACTCCAATGTTTGTGGTGCCTTATTAGAGCTTCCCCTTCCTCTCAGTTTTGATTCCCATTTGGGTGAGCTTATTTTTTCCTCCAGTGATGATTGGGTCTTGAATGACCTCCAGCTGGTGTGATCTGTGATGTGTAATGTCAAACTGTATTCTTCAGAGAATCACTGCATGGACTAAAACTTACAGGCCTCTTGGGTGCAGCAAATTATACAATTTACAACAACAAACAAACAAACAAACAAACAAACAAACAACAACAACAACAACACCTCTACTACTACTACTACTACTACTACTACTACTACTACTACTACTACTACTACTACTACTATTATTATTATTATTATTATTATTATTATTATTATTATTATTATTATTATTATTATTATTATTATTATTATTATTATTATTATTATTATTGGTTGAAAGGATATTTGCGGAAGAAATTCCCCAAATGAGGTTCCTTTCATGTCCTCAAGAGCTAGGACAGAGACAGGTGCTCAATCCATCATGCAGTACCTGTGTCTCAAACTGCTGACTTGCCAGCCTCCCAGCTAACAAAGCGAGCATCTTAATCATGAGCCACCACCCTCATAATGAAAACTGACAGGAAATAATCATAATGTGAAAATACAAGGGAATCAATCTTTACAGTTTTCCTAAAGTCAAAACCAATGTGAGAATTATGAATTTAGATATGTACATTATCAAGTGTTCAGTGCAAACCCCTTGAATTCCCCAACTTTTGTTCACCCTTGTGGCAGTTGTTCTTCCAGATTAGATCTGTAGCTGGCCAGTGAATTCATACATCTTTGGGGTCTTGAACCTATTCATCTTTTTGTTTATGAACATTTATAACCTAACTCCTTTAAAAATTCTTTTTTTTCCCTAAAAATTCCAAGACAGGATATTATAATGCTAACATACACATTTAGAAAGCAAAGCAATGTAGGTAAAGATAATGGTCGCCCTTGCTTGAAAGCCAGCCATATCTGACTCTAAATTTCAGTGCTTATCTCCATTTATAGCCAAATAACCAGCGCTATCTGCGTCTGCAGACATTTCTATGGCCATATGGCAGTCATGCCTCAACACCAGGATGTACAGAATGTGTTTACCTTCCCACTGAATGGCTAGGTTGGTAGGAGATGGGACAGAGATGGACGCTTACTCCATCATAGTTCTGTGTTGTTTTAACTTCTGATGATTTTTTAAATTTTGACGCTTTTATTGATATTGAGTGTTTAGGTTTTATTTCTGTTTTTATCAGGATGTAAGCCACCCAGAGTCGGGTCCTCCCGATTGGGGCGGGGTATTAAATTTAATAAATAAATAAATAATAATCGTGCAGCACTTGGGTCTCGAAATGCTTACCTGAAGACCTTCCAGTCATCAAGTTCAGCATCTTAACCACTGAGCCAATGCAGTCCCAAAATTAATATACCGCAGCCTGAATAATAACAGGTGGAGTAGACCCACTGAATCAGTGGCATTTACATAGGTGTTAACTCACTTTTCAGCAGTTGACTTCATGGGTCTACTCTAGATAGGATTAGTAATTGGATTTCAGCCGCTATTTACTTTATCTCTAAAATACAGGTTGTAACCATCCCATTGCTCTAACTGAGAGACATTTCTCATTTACCTTAGTTCATCTCAGCCTTCTTTCCTTGTCCTGCGTACAAGTTTGCTTCTGTTCAGCACCTGTTATCTAGTCTGAGTAATGTAGAATAATCTGCAATATTTGCACATAAAGTGATTAATTCCTAGTGGGTCAAATGAATTAAACTTCAGGTCCTCTTGCAAACTTAGTGACCATTCCGGATACGTACCATCGTCTATTTAAACCAGATGCTGCTTAGCCCTGGAGGTCTCAGAACAGCTGAAACATTCTACATTCAAGAATTTTGATTTAGCATGTTGCAAGCTGAGGTGCACATGATTATTTTCTCCTCCGTTCTCCCGAGGCCTTTGTAACCTTTAAATAATTCACAGCTAGAGGTCCATATCCCGCTCCCCATGCTGTGCTAAAGATCACATTATATCTAATGGTATATTTATTAACAGTGGTGCTTTAGAGAAGGTGAAGGACAATGGATCAGCCTATGTATATGCATAACTGGAATTGCAAGCTGGACCCCTGGGGTACTGTATACATTTTGCCAGTACTCTAAATGTTTTAAAAATATAGTTAAAGAGCTTTACATGCCATATGAGAGAGAACACAAACCTGACTGAAAGAGGGTTGCTGTGTTTTAACTATTATTATTTAAAGTGACTACAGGGGTTCCACACTTATCTTCACTCAACAACTCATGTGTCAAATAAGATGTGTTTAAAAGTCATTCCAAAATTGCTAACAAAATATACCTTTCTCAACTGTAATTGGAAATCTCAAAGGAGGAAGGTTGCAGAATGTAGATCAGTGGCACAGTGTATGCTTCTGCTACACAAATCTCCTCCATGTTCAGCATCAAGCATTTGTTCTGCAATGATCACAGGTAGCATAGGTTTTGTCTAAAAGACTACAGGCAGAAGCTACCAACTAGGGTTCAAGACAATTCACCAAACTATATAAGACAAAATTTGAGAACCACAAGGCGAGGCCTGCCCAGGTAAAATACTAGGAGAACTTTCTCAGTATGGAGAACTAAAACAGTAATCCTTTAGATAGGTGAAATTCAGTAGCCACTTGGATAGGAAAAATAATGACCTCCCTTAACTATTCTGTTTCAACTAGGTCTGTGCAGTGTTTTTGGCCAAGCATCAAATTCTGAACCCCTGGTAAGGGCTACTTCTGTTTATCAATGGACTCCCTAAAGTACTGTGAAGAGCCCCAACCTGTAAAGGCTGGGACTGTCCTGGATTGCATTGAAAGGGTTAAAATTTTCATATGGTCTGAAAATCATGGGAGGGGGAACACGGGAGGCAGATATTGATGTGCTAAGAGACGAGGAAAAGGTGAAAAGAACTGGGTTTCATTGACCAGCGATTGACCCTATGCTTTGCAGACCCCATTTCATTTAGGGTCTAGCTCAGTGTTTTCCAAGGTGGGGGCAACATGCCACAGGTGGATTTCAATTCCCAGAAGCCTAAGCCAGTACATTGGCTGATCAGGGCTTTGGGGAATTGATTTAGGCTTCTGGGAATTGAAGTTAAAAAACCCAAAGATTGGGAAACGCTGGTCTAGCTAGTTTAAGGGTACTGCCTAGCACATGTCCATGGAAATGTCTTCAGACACAGATAGCACTGGTTCTTTGGCTGTAAATGGAGATGAGCACCGAACCCTAGAGTTGCATATGACTGGCTTTTGAGCAAGGGTGACCTTGACCTTACCTTTACGTAGTTTAATGATATGTGCTTTACTTAATTGTTGAGTTTCACTTAGATTTTGAAATGAGTGTTTGACTATGCTGAATACCTGCTTTCTTGTCTGGGCTTTGAGTGGTTGGACTTTTAACAATTTTTGCTTAGTGTGGTCTGTCTTTCTCCCCACCTTGTGCTTTGTCTATTGGTTAGGAAGTTTCATTTTTCCACTTCTCACTTGTCTTCTCAGGGTTGGGGTTTTGCTACTGTTCCTATATGGATTGAAAGGATGCCCATTTCTGAAATGGCTGGAATAAGCAGCCAACAACAGCAACGAAGGAAGGAAGGAAAAGCACATTGTGCCTCAAAACCTGAAAAGCTGTCTATCTGAAATTGCCAGGTTTCTTGATGATGTGTAACAGCTTTCTGAATTTATAGCTGTTTGTGTGTTCCCATTCAAAAGAATGGAAGTTCTGGATTTTGAAAATCCAAATATTGTCCTATGGTAGCCCAGGTCATACTGGTTCCTACTGAATCTCAGTCTTAAGTGCTGGATGAGCTCCTAGATTGGAGTGGGGGACCTATGTGCAGCCCTAGTTTTCAAATGTTTCAAGCAGCAATACTGAATTCACTGTGCCTTATTAGGGCTGGCTCTGCAGTGAAGCAGAGTATGGGAAGAGAGGTGATTATATCTAGAAATGGACAGCTATATGTGCACCCCACATCCTGCTCTGTGCCTCCTAAGGTAGTTTTTCTCTCCTTAAGTGTAGCAGGAGCAGCCAGCATTGAAGGAAGTTTCAGATGGACAGCATCTAGGCAGTTTGGATAAATGGAATGAGGGACATTTTTCTCTCTCACCTCAAACAGTATAACAAACTTGGTCAATAGAAGGCATAATAGTGTAATGTGAAGTGACGTCAAGTATGCAGTCTAGAGATTTCAGTATGCGGTAAGCAGTCCTACAAATACCCATCTATACCAACCACTTCCCAAATACATATGTTCTTAAAGCAACACATCTCCAGTTGTATGGCCCATAACTGAGGTACATTATTTATTTATTTATTTATTTGTCCAGTTTATATAGCTGCCCAACTCAAAACGACTCTGGGTGGCTCACAACATTAAAATCAACACACAGTCTAAAACTTAAAACCCATAAAAACCCAATTAAAAATACTACAAAATTTACCCCAAACAACTTAAAGAATGAGAGAGTGATATTGCTATGCCAGCAGGTGGGGGTCACCGCATCACCGGTGCCCCGCACCTGCTTTGCTAGCCAGGTTTTTAGTTCTTTTCTGAAGGGCACCAACTCCATCTGGAGTTGTAACTCAATTGACAGAAGGTTCCATACGGCCAGAGCAGACACAGAGAAGGCCCTCCTTCTGGTGCTAGAGAGACGAGCCTCTCTAGCAGATGAAATGATTAGAGAGCCTCTCTAGTCTGCTCTAGTGGGATGGACAGATGTTCTCGGGGTGATGCGGTCTCTTAAGTGCATTACAATAGTCCAGTCTAGAGGTGACCAGAGCATACGTGCCCATGAGCAAGGAGTCCTGATCTAGGGGCAGGCGTAACTGGCATATGACATGAAGTTGTGCAAAAGGCCTCCTGACCACGACTGCCACCTGCTCATCAAGCAAGAGTTGCGAATCCAGGAGGACCTCCAAATTATGCACCGGGTCTGTTTGAGGATTGATAGAGTGGAATGATTATGCACCAGATTAATGAAAATGAGAGGGAATAATATATTCAGTAGCTCTTATTTGGCCCTAAATTAGAGAGGTTGAGAGGACAGTCAACAGAAGACTTCAATTTTTGGTGTGTCTAAGTGGCTCAGGGGCTGAATTATGCCTCCACCCCAAATCACACATTGAATTTTCCCCAAACCTTGTAGCTTTCATATAACTGATTGGTTCAGTGGTATCACCTTCCTGACTGTTAAGAAAAAGAAGGCGAATAAAAAGAAGCAGAGACACAATGCCACAAGTGTCTCTTTTTCACAAAGGAAATCTGCATTAGAAGGCTCAGCATCTAAACATGCCCTTATTTTCTCTAGACCCAGATGGATGCAGTATGAAGAGAAATGCAGTCTGACATATTAGTTCAGTAGTTCTCAACCTTTTTAATCTGGGAGCCGGATCACACTCCCTCAGAAAGCTTTGGGGACCAGATGGCCATTTTGCCCTTCCTCCACCACATGGCACTTCCTGTTGTGGTGGAGGCGGTGGAGGGCCACATGAAATGGACTGTATCCAGCCCCCAGGCTGCAGGTTGAGAATCCCTGTACTAGATCATAATGACTGGAATATGAAAAATATCTTTCTCAATATGCTTTACAGTATGGCAAATTTTAAAGACACATTTATCAATAAATTCTGCTTAATTAAGCACCTGAACAGTAAGACACAATGATGCTGGTTATTGCTGCTTAACATTCCCCACACCAAATGCAGAGCACAATAGAATTTCTTGCAATGGGAGTGACTAGGACTTCTCCAGTTACCACAAGCATTGCATCACATGGGCCAAAGGGTGTTCCAGACTTTCTAGAATGATTGGTGAAAAGATAATTCAAAGAAGGAGTGGGTGAGTAAAAGAAGGCAGAGTGACTTACATCTCATCTTGCATTAGATTATTTTTTTTAATATGGCCAGGGTGCCAGAAATTGGCATCAGTGGGCACTTGCCAAGGTCTGTGACATAGCCAAGGCAAGCTCTCCACCACCTAAGCTGATAAGAAAAGTGCTTCTCCTATTTTGCCCCTCTCCTGCCTATGTTTGCCCATTTAAATATATATATTTAGCCATCCCTTGCACAATTCCTTGCTTCCGAGGACCTAATCCAAGCTAGCCATCATCAGGCAATGGCTGGTGTCCTGCAGCAGTAAATCACTGTGATGTCAATGTGGAGGTGGTGATAGTTTTGTCATCTTCTGCACTCTGCCACCTGAAGCAGTTGCCTCAGAAGGGCTAATGAGTGGCCCTGCCCAGTTTCTCAGTTTCTGATTATGTGGTTTAACAAAATAAGCCCAGAAAAAGAGGGAAAGCAATTCGGATGAAGAAGTAATCACCAGGAAGGAAGGAAGGAAGGGACCCAATGATAACAGTTTGGAGGCAGTCAGGGAAATGTCGTCCCAAATCTAACTCCCAGGAACTAGAAACACATGGTTTATCTTTCCTCCTGTATAATGTTGCTGTTCTTTAAATGTTTCTGAATTCTACCTGAATGGCATTTACAAAACTTTTTTCTCCTTCTTGCTTTCTTTCAGTGCTCCTGGGAGTGGTCCTATGTTCAGATCCACTACTGTTATGGTCCGAGATAACTTGAGCGAAATCCCTCCACATGCCCTCTTTGACTCTGCTAAAAAGGAACAAGAATTCAATTTTGCGTTGTTGCATAGTTCAAAGAGTGCAGGCAATGTTACATCTGTTGCTTCTTTGTCCCTTGCAAATGACAGTAAGCAAGATGTTAACCAGCTTGGGGACCAAATTCAACGAGTTCATGGACCTAAAGTAGCTTTCTCTTTTGCATTTCCAAAGAAGGCATCAGTCAAGCTTGAGTCATCGGCTGCCGCTTTTTATGAATATAATGATGAAACCTCAACTGAACATGGTCTTAACCGGAGAAGTCGGTTTGTTCCTGGGGCTGGCAGCCTCCAGGTTTCAGCAGCTGAAGAAATTGTCCCTTGTTTAGAGGAGAAATCAAGCTCCATTGTTCCACTAATTGAAAACCATAATCCCAGTACAGCCTCTCCCTCAATACCAGACTCAGATAAATCATCCAGTCAGGATAGCATGGATAAAGAGATTGTGCATTCAAGGCCCCCTTTGTCTCATTTGAAAGTCCACAAGGTTGACCATTTGGATAGTGTTTCTATTAATGCAGATTCAGTAGCTTTGTCTGAAACATCATCTAGAGTGTCCCTTGGGAATGCAGATCTTTCTGTAGAAAGCAATGGTGATGAGCAGAGAAGAAATGATTGCATGGGCCTTCCTGGGAACGAAGAATGTTTATCACAGCATGTCCAGGAAGACAATGATCAGAACATTATCAGTGATTCACCCACGGCTGAAGATGAAATTAAAAAATACTCTTCTGATGGACTGGTTTCAACAAATTCAGAAGGGGAAACACTCACTCTGCCTTGTGAACAAAATCCACATAAAAGACCTTGTGAGCCATTTGTCCCTGTGCTTAACAAATTTGGATCCAGCATTCTTCAGTGGCCATCTGAAATGCTAATTTACACAAACACTGAGCCATCTATTTCCTATAGCTGTAACCCTTTATGTTTTGACTTCAGGTCATCAAGACCGAGTGAAGGCCTGGAGAAAAATAAACATCAGCCACATATGCCAAGTTCTTCACATAAGCTTGCATCTAGCCAGAACTTGATTTCAGATGATACAGATAAATCCCTTTCGGTGAATGCTGCTTGTGCAACTGACATTAACATACATCCATGTGACAATGCAACATTAGTTTTGACAGATGTTTCTTCTGTTGAGAGTTGTAATCCTGAAAACAACCAGGGTGCATTAGATGTGGATACTTTATGGATGACTGAGAAACAAGAAAAATACAGCAGTCCTCGGAAATGCATAGTAGAGAATTCATCTGCCAATGAACAACAAAACAAAGGCTGGATCAAAATAACACATGAAAAGTGGTTTCATAAAAACAGGAAAAGAAAAAGGAGAAGAAAACTATGCCATCATCATTATGAGGAAATGACTGAGCTTCAGGGTGAAATCCATCCAGTAGCAGAACAGCACAATATTTGTGTTTTTAATAAACAACAGAAGCTTCATAATGCTGTGGGACAACGTGTAGCTGAAAACAAAGTGGAAAAAGTTGCAGAGTCATTACAGCAGGCATCTGACACTCTTGAGGGTGAGAAAAGTGAGGTCAAGGGAACCACAGCTACATCCACTGAACTCCATGAAAACCAAATTCCACACACAGATGGGGACTCAAAAGATTATAGCAGCTGTGGCATCATTGATAACAATCTGTGGAGAGGGAATAAGCCAGTTTCTCACAGACAATCCAGCAAAGCAGGACTGAATTCTATGCGGTGTGGCTCAGGTTATTCCAGATCATTTTGCAAGTGGAATATAAGGAGATCTAGCAGTAGTATTTCAGTCCATAAACATATAGGTCATTATTCAGATGAAAACACTACAAATCAAACACAACCCATAAAGCGGGCCTATAATTCTCTCACAGATGAGCCAGAGCGTTCCTACAGAAAGCGAAGACATCACATGCATTCTTGTTCATCAGATGAAAGTTCAAATGCACACACCTGTTTTTCAGAAGAGAATTTGAGGCAGACACATAGCTTAGCACTAGCCTGTAACCCTAAAAGGAAACGAAGGAGAAAGAGAACAAGAATGCATCATACATTTATACAGAGGGTTTATAGAGAACTTCCCAGAAGGAGTATCAATGTCACACCTCCAGAAGAGGTCTCTATGGTGGACGATTCTCCCAAACCATCGACTGAAGAAAATACAGAGCAAACAGAAACCTCTGTCACCACTGATAGCATGGAAAAAACAGAGCAACCATTAGAAAACCACATATCACCACAATCTGACTCTTTACTTTCATTAGAAAATGCTCAAGAATCAAAAGGTTCAGTTACAGAAAATTCTCCCCATATGGAAGAATCCACACATTCTTCTTCTTCAGGTCCTGAACCTGGGGTTCTTGCAACTATTGAACCCAGGAACTTGCCAAAAGAGGGAGAAAATCATGAAAATGTGAGTGCTCCTGAAATTCAGGCTCCTCATAAAGTGCCTGTTCTTGAAAGAAAATTAAACCCACCTCCCCCCAAAGCATACCTGTGTCATTATGAAGTGACTGAATCCATACCACAAGAAAAACTAAATCCATCTGCCAATGAGTGGCTGCAGTGTAATCCGGGTGTATTTAATTCTCCACCACCTTTGCCCTTTAAAGAAGCACATATGAACAGCCATGCTTTCTTAGCCACAGAACAAATACTTACCCCATTCACTTTGCCTGAACATGCAACACTACTTTTGCCTCCTGATAACCATGACAAGTTCAAAGACTTGCCATGTGAGGCCTACCACCAGATCATCCAGCAGAATGTGTTAGCTAGTAAGATGAAGCTGATGTTTCCTCCCACTGTGGTCCAACCTTCCGGTGCTCCTCTGCAACCCCTGACCCTCCATCAACAGCCTCTGTGTTCTACCTCCATCACTACAATCCATCACACTGTTTTGCAACAACATGCGGCGGCGGCGGCAGCAGCAGCAGCAGCAGCAAGCACCTTTAAGGCTCTTCAGCCTCACCAACAGTTTCTTTCCCAAGTCCCAACTCTTTCACGAACACCTTTACCTCACTTCTCTGTTGGGCCGAGACTTTGTCCAGCACGTCACACAGCCATTGCTGGCCCACCCCACTTGCCATTCATCCCGGCATCTGTCCTCCATCCAAGCCATTTGGCTTTCCCCCCTTTGCCACACTCACTCTTCCCATCCCTCTTGTCACCACACACAGCTGTCATTCCTTTGCAGCCACTCTTCTAGGCCTGGTGTCATTGATCAGTTAAAATGGAAGGACAAATGTCAAACTGAAGATATGCCATTTTAGTTCATCAAAACCTAGGTGAAATCTGTGTCTAGCAGTAGGCTATGGTTTAGGGCAGGGTTCCTCAAACTTGGCTCTCCAGATGTTCTTGGACTTCAATCCCCAGAAGCCTTGATCAGCAGGAGTGCTGACTTGGGCTTCTGGTAATTGAAGTCCAAGAACACCTGGAGAGCCAAGTTTGAGGAACCCTGGTTTAGGGGGTTTCAAGAGCCACCTGGTCTGGGAACTCTTTGCTGTTGGCCTAACGATGCAAGTATTTATGTGTAAAGTGCAGATTCATAATAAAACTAAAGCACTGAGTAGTCTAATATTAAAAAAAATCTTTATATATAGATATAGATATGTACCTATGTAAGAAGATAACGTCTTAAAATATGTTAACATGTATATAAAATATATTTATAGTACTCTTAAGTTATGTTGTAAAGTATGCTCCTGGATTTTTTTTAATGATTATATTTGTGTATTTGCACCTAAGTAATGTTTAGACAAAGCTGATGCACTATGTTTTGTACAACATTCCCTATAATCATAAATATAGTGAGAAACTTTCTCTTTGCAATAATTTCTTGTTGTTTGTTTGTTATGGTTTTAACAAAAATGTCATTCAAAAAAAATCATTTACGGTTAGCCTCAAAGATAATTGTTTTTACCCCATTTACATAAGATGGTTACTATGTTTGGGTAATCAGTTCCCCAGACCTCTGTGATTTATGATCAAGGTTCAGAGGCTCAAACCTGAAAGGAAACATTCCTACAGAGAAGTGGACAAGGGCTAATGGACCGGATTGTATTTGCAATTTGGTACTGCACAGACAAATATTACTCATTAGTAGTATATCCCTCCACGGATAGCTTGAAAAGGTTCTTTTTGAAAAAGCGTTGAAAGGGAAAACAACCTATAGTAGCCCACAACTTCTCTAATGTGTGTTTATTTCTGACTATATGGCTATCCAAGTACCCTGCAATGAGCCAGAGTGGCAATCCAGTAGTTTACAGTGACCTGTGCATGATTTGTGCCCCCTGAATGACTTGTGCAACCAAGGAAACAGCTGTGGCCTAGGCCAATGTTAGCTACATCATGACTGATGGCTAGTGGCTTCATTCACCATGAATATGTCCCATACAAGACAAACTGATAACAATACACAAGAAGGGATGGGACATCCAGTGTATAGGTGCTGCTAAGAACAATGGGTTTGGGTTGGATTAGATGTAGAATCTGCTAGTGGAAGGAGAGTCCATTGCCCCATCTTCACTATGGTAGGCTTTCCAGCTCTCCCCCTGCCCCCCCCCCAAAAAAAAATTGCTACCAAGAAAGAAAGCCTAGAGTCAATTGGGGACAGCTATTAGATGAGATGAAAGAATGATTCCCCAAATTAGGTCCCTTCCATAGGTGGAGCTAACACAATCAGTAGCTGATTTTCCCCTCCTCATCACATCCTCTCATTTCCACTATTTAATTATATAAGTCAGTATTTAATAAACAACTTTGGGTTTTAAAGGGGGAGGGTCTTATTTACAAATCAATGTCTCAATATTTTTATCTCATCATTATAACAGATCTTTTAAGTTATCTGACTGACACAGTGCAAACTTATTTAGAAATAGGTCTCATTAAGTTGAAGGTGTCTACTTCTAGGTAATGAGGATGTGATGGTTGCCCACACAGAATAACAATGGCTCCTCTTTGCCACATGGATTCCTAAGGATTAGAAGCATGGAAAGGGCTTTTTTTGAAAGCTTGTCACTCTGTAATTGCTTCACGTGGGTGCTTTGCCTGGCAGAGAGAAAGGATGCTAGTTTGGGATAGATATTGTTTACAGAAACTATCTCTGTCAAAGGGTGAAAAAAAGTTTTCCTTGTCAAATTATTGAACAGTGCAATAAAGGTTTGTAAATTCCACATTGCCAAGTCAAGTCAGCCTAAAAGAGGAATTTCATTAGTTTTCTTTAGATCCCCCTTTTTGGCACTATCCAAATTAGTTCATATGTTTAAGACTTCAAAGTATTTTCTCTTGAAGTCATGCTATAGATATTTTAGAGTGATTTAGTTGCAGCTTCTTTATATCACCTGGGTCCATAGAATTAATTATTCTTCAGATTGCTATAATAACCCTAAATTAGGTTATAGATTTTGTGAAATTGCTTCCCATTCCCTAAACAGCTACATAGGTAAATGACTGAAAAGTTAATATGTTCCACTCGGATGAGAAAAGTAGTCTTCCATCTTCCCCCTCTCCAACACACACACATACACACATAAACACACACAGAGAGAGAGAGAGACACACACACATAGATTCCTTGACCTTGGAAAAGAGCAACATGACCAACTCTGTAAGCTTTCAGGAGAAATACAGTTTTTCAGATAAAACGGACTATACAGGAATGGTCTGAATACTGTTTTTATTAGCACTGGAAATCATAATCATATTCTCTTGAGAGAGGCAGTCAAGAGACACTTGATTTACCACAAACTCTAATCACCACACTCATGATGCGGAAAGCATTCACTGTTGTTTACACATAACATCAAAAGGACCTCAGTTCTCCCCTGTAGCTGCAGCTGGTCTTAGACATGACCTGCACAGCCTGTGACCCACTGAGGCAAATTTGTCCACTAGACAATTTTGATAGCATAACATTTGTTGGAGAATCCCATTAATTTTAATAGTCCCTATAGGGAAACAAAATGGGGAAAAAGAAAGAAAAGGGAAGTGTATATGACTGTCAGCTGTGGATGTGTCATGGCATTTGGCCTTACCATGTGTGGAATAAGTTTCTTCAATGTGGTAACTTTCAGTGGTGTGAGGCCACCATCCTCCTATGTTTCAACCAGCATAATTGATGATCAAGAATGAAGACCAGTTGTTGTCCAAAACTGAAGGCCAGTTGGATAATATAGAGAGAATCATTTTGGGAGAGATGGTTTTGAACAACTGCAGTGAAGAAGATGATTTCATTTCCGTGTGGATATTCAGTAAACATGTGGCAAGAAATTACATGGATGCTTAAAATACCTTGAAGTTGTACAAAGCATTAGGTTTAGAGTCACTGCCTACTTTTTTGCTGTGTGTTGGCAAAAAGTGATGCTCTGAACTCTTCCTTGGTTGTTAAACTGTAACTGCCTTGAAACCTAGCCAGTCTGGCCATCATGAAAGATGCCATGGGAGGTGTCCTTCAACAACCTATAGAGAGTCACACAATATTGTCCCACCTCTGCTCATGTTGGATGGAAGCATGATAGTTTAATGAAGTCTATGACAGCAACACATTTTTTCCTGGCCAGATGTCCACTACCTGTTGCCTCTTCCATGCAATTGTGAAAAGATATCTGATTGAAGTTGGTCACAGCAAGTCCATCCAGTTTCCTTCTAAGAAAGAAATCCTGAAAAATAAAATACAGAAAGCTAGCAGAATGTACCTAATAACTCATAGAACATACTTAATTTTCTAATTCCATGGTGCTTTTAAGTTGTTGTGGGTTTTGGGTTTTTTGGTAATGGCTTAGGTTTAGATTCAGCTTGAGTTATTTTTACTTAACTTTTTTGTCCTTTTGTTTCTAATTTTTTCACACTCATGCAATGTAGTCAGGGGGTCTGCTGAAACTATTGTGGAGCTATGGCTAGTATCTCTCACTGAGCTGCGAGAGCCTCCAGGGCATGGATGGAACCATGGAGAGCTGCTGATTCCTGGCTGAGTCAAAGAGTGTGTGGTACCTGGGACGTACTACTGGTTCTGGAGTTTCTGAAAGGCAGTTCAATAATGTGGGTTTAGGAAATGGAGCATAGCTAGCTCCTGCTTTATACTCTGATGGTGATGAGAATGGGTGGTGGCTGTGACTGCTGGAGAAGGAAGAAGTCTAGGAGGATTTGGTTGATGAATGGAGAACCAGGTGGAAATTGAGACAGCCAAGAAGTGGGAAGATGAAGGGGAAGAGGGAGATAGAAGAACTCTTTCCCTGGAGCAGAATACCTTCTCCCACTGTTTGAATTGGTGTCTACAGAACAATCCCATCCTGGGCATTCTCCTCCTCCTGAGACTCTGCAGTATTCAAGATCAGCATCAGCCCTCTGTGGAGCTGAGCAGAAGATCTCTTCC
Source organism: Furcifer pardalis (assembly GCA_030440675.1). Taxonomy (NCBI): domain Eukaryota; kingdom Metazoa; phylum Chordata; class Lepidosauria; order Squamata; family Chamaeleonidae; genus Furcifer; species Furcifer pardalis. The sequence goes on along the minus strand of CP126894.1, from coordinate 147,997,801 downwards.
TCACTCCAGCAGTTAAAAAGAATATAGACTGAAAGAAATGGAAGGCTGAGATTTGGAAGGAAGAGGAATATGGAGTTACATCTAGAGAAGGTTTGTTTTGGAGTGGAAGGGGGGAGTATGATGTTAGGAGCGAGTGGGATAAATATGCATAATGGCAACAAATTTATAACAAACTGCTCTAATCCTTTCACCACCACTCATGGACAGTGAATGTTTGGGGCTGGATTGTCCTTGTTGACCTGGAGATTCCCCCAGATAATATCTATAGCCTTTTGGCTTCACTAATTCTTTTAAGACCAGTCTATGTAGTGTGGGCTCTTTTTGTTAAAGGTATACTTTTATGTATACACGTATTCTCCCACTCCCCCTGCTTCAGATATGTGGCTCATCTTGCCAATTAAATATTAGTACTTAACAATTGGGGGTTGGGTATTATTAATATTTACTAGTTTATACTAGTGTTACTTTGTTGTCAGGAATGTATTGTTTTTCATTATTTCTCATTATTGTAAACAGTTTTGTTTAAATGTAGTGTTCCTTGTGTGTTGGAAGTGTTGAGATTTAACTCTCTTTTTCTTCTCCTAACCTTAATCTTTTTATGATAGGTTTTTTTTTTAGCCATATTGGGTTTTTATCTTACTTATATTTAAATTATTCTGCTTAGGGACTCTTTTCAGGGTAGACAGAGGTGTCAGGAAAAATTTTTATTGTTATGTCTCCCCCTCTCAGCTTGGAGTGTTTATAGGCAGTTCACCAGGTGTGAGGGAGGCAGTAAAGCCATGGAGGATATAGATATGATTCCGGTTGTCACGGGCAGGAAAGTTGACAAGAAGCTGAGAGCTAGCCATTATAGGAGGATACCTATCTTGTGCTCCAGTCTCCATCCCTCTCCCAACAGGAATTATTTAATCAATTGAATTAGTGAAGTCAACAACAGGCAGAACTATATAAAGTTCTGAGAAACATCATGATCTGTGAGCAACCATATTAATACCTGTTAAATTTTTTGATTGATTTTTGATTGAAAGTCATATTTAGGCATCTCGATTCCATTGTTGTTGTTGCTTCTGTTGTTGTTGTTCAGTCACACAGTCAAGTCCAAGACCCCATGGACCACCACACACCAGGTTCCCCTGTCCTCTGCCACTATCCACAGCCCACACAGGTCAACACCCATTACGTTAATGATGCCATCCAGCCACCTCATCCTCTGCCGTCCCCTTCTCCTTTTTCCTTCAATCTTTTGTAGCAGATATTTATGAAGAGGTTCCAGTGCTTTGGTTGTATTGGATCATTTGATTTTGTGAGTTCTGATAACATGGACAAGGTGCTTGTGTGATGCAGGCTCACAACCTCCCTACTGGAGTAGAAGAATCAGGCAGCCACAAAGAAGGAAGGAAGGTAGTATGAGTTGATGAATAAAAAAGTTAAAAGCTTCAATTTCATTTAATTTTCTAACATGCTTTTCTGCCATTCTAGTTGAAAATGTGGGCTCAAAGAGTAGCTGAAGATGAGTTGTGAACCTTCTTTCCATATGAAAACTATATTCTTTCTATGCAGTTGTAGAACACAGAGATCACAATTTGAGGCAAAAATCCTGAAAGGCACTTTATGAAAGTGCTTAAACTAGACAAGGAGAAAGAAAGGGCAATGAGGCACAATAACATTTCTCTTTTCTAATGAACTCATGAAGTGATAAAACCTTAAAAGTGTTTTTCTTTCGGTCCCTTAATTTTTAAAGGTAAAAGTTAAACATTTTAATTCACAGACTGAAGTATTGGATTAATTAGTAACAGAAGAATCTGGTTATTTTCTGACCTTTTCACATGGAAGCAATATTGCCAAAATAACGAGTTAACAGTAGTTAACACTTGCAGGTGTTTTAAAGTGTGTCAATATAATGCATAGGTAGGTAGGTAGATAGATCGCCCTTGCTCTAAAGCCAATCGTATCTGCCTCTAGGGATCAATGTTCATATTTGTTTACAACCAAAGAGTCAGTGCCGTCTGCGCATGCAGATGTCTCCACAGACATGTGGCAAACATGACCAAACACCGCAGTGCATGGAATACTGTTTACCTTCCCACTGAAGTGGTACCTATTTATCTACTTGCATATAAGAGATGAGTTTTTTGAGTTTAGGATACCACACTGCATGTACTGGCAGAGTGACTAGAAGTTGTGTGTGTGTAGAGTCTGTGGGCTCATGGATATATCAATGACAAAAATGGATTAGCAGTCTCTGTTCCAGCCTCCCCTTCATGCCCTGAGGTCTTTATGGCTAGAAGCAAAGGACTCTTTTGAAGTAACTCATGTTTCTTTTTTCATCAGAAGGTGGTTTCACAGCTTTGTGGGTTGAAAATCAACTTACTTTGGTCTTGTGACAGACCCTTGAAGAAAGAAACACAGGATTCATTTGCAAGGTGACTGCACAGACAAGGAAGCTTTGAAGAAGCTGCCTTCAAGATGCATAGCATTTGAATCAATTTCTAAGTATGACACTGATGTTTCATCTGTTTTTGCCCAGAATCTCTCTTTTTCAGAACTTCTGAAAGGAGCTGTGGTAATTCCCTTTTAAAATATAGATTAAGAAGGAAAATTATCTTAATCAAAAAAATAAGGGATCAGCTGTTGAAACCATTAGGTATTTATAATCCAGAATTGTTCTTACATGTCCTTTCCATGCCTAACACAAACCAAGTTGTTCACCTCTTCCGTAGTTATATGATTTTAACATTTATTTATGGCCAACTCTTTAAAAATGTGCAGTTTTCATTATGACTGTTTTTGACCTGAAAAAAACTTCACTGTGCTCAGTATTCTCTTGCAATGTTTCAGACAAGATGGTTTTCCCTCATTTGAAAAGGCAATGCTTCTCTGCATGACAGCTGTTTTGCCAATGGGGCAATGTTGATACAACTGTGATTTCTTCAAGCATCCTGACTGCAGAATAGGCTTCACTCTGGACTATGAATGTTCCTGTACTGCCCCTCTTAGAGCAATGCCTTTGGTCATTGTGCTGACAGGAGTCAATCCGTCTTCCATGGGTTTTGCCATTCCACAGGGCATATTTTATCAATTCCTCAATCACCACATACTAATGGGTCCCAACAATTTGTTTGCAAGATGCTATTTTCAAATGTGATTCCGAACACATTCATTTTATTTATTCTTGCATAAGGGTGAAAGGATTTGTGAAGAGCATTTAATCAGCATGGTTTATGTGCCTTCAGGTATAGTTCTAACATTTTATTTTAACTCTTTTCTATGAATTAAAAGACATTTTTATAAGACAGAGGGTATATAAAATGGCATTATAACAGTGTAATAAAATAATGTGACTTGCTATATAATACATTATGTATAAAAATATATTGTAGCTCATTCTGAATTTATGTATACCTTGAATATTTTTTTCTGATAGTTTTCAGTCAGTCTCCTGTTTTTGTTCATGTTATACTTCATGAAGACTCAATCATTCTTCTCCTTTGTCAATTAATTACACCTTTCAAGTTTCTTAGGATTTCAATTGTGCTTTCATTTGTAAAAAAAAGATTGTTATCTGTTGTATGAACAATGTAGGTCCTTCTTCAGTATTTTATACTTAAATTTTGTGCTGAGTGCTGAGATTTCAATGTCTTTCTAAAATTCATTTTTAAATTATAGATCATCATCATAATCCAATGGAGGAAAAGGTAAAGGTCACCCTTGCTCAAAAGCCAGTCGTATCCAACTCTAGGGTTCAGTACATGGAGGAAAAACATGACCACAAATGGAACATTCACCTGATCTGCCATCAAAGGTTTTCTGAATGTCTGAACGGCTTCATTGCTTCTCTGGTTAACAGTAGAAGCCCAGGAATATTCCTTCTTCTGCAAATCAAAGTCTTCTGTAGCAGTTTGAGATTATACAAATCCTCCAGGAAAACTACAAGGCTAGACTTGCTTGTACAACACTTTATGAATATTTGAAGTGCCTTCATATAATCTAGGGCAGTGACGATGCACCTTGGCACTGCAGATATTCTTGAACTTCAATTTCCAGAAACCCTGATCAGGAGAAGTGATGACTTGGGCTTCTGGTAATTGAAGTCCAAGAATACCTGGAGTGCCAAGGTTTACCATCATAGACCTAGGCAGTGGTGGGTTGTCAAAAAATTTACTACTCCACCGTGATGTCATCACAGTGTGGGCAGAGCTAACGTCATGACATCATGATGTCATGGGCGGGGCCCAAGGAAAAAATAATAATAAATAATAAAATAAAATAAAAATAATCACACACACACACACTTCAACCCACCCACTCACCCACCCACAACACAAACCCATTAATTAATTAATTAAAATAAAATAAATTAAAATTAAAATTACATTAAAATACAGCCACCTACCCAAACACCCCCCTCCCCAAAACACAAATCAACCCAGCCACCCCAAACACAAACACGTCACTTACCTGTTAGTATACGTGCCTGGGCAGCACCATGTTGCAAGATGGATATGGTCATCGTAACCATTCTCTAGGATAATATGCCTTAATGTAAATGTAAAACAGCTGTACCTCCTTAAGGGTTCTCCAATTGGAACAGCAATTGGAACAGCACAGGTGTAGCTTATTGATGAGGTAACTCCAAGACTTTGCTTAAAAACTCCAAGCCAGGCTGCCAGGCCTGCCGTCCGCCAGGCCGTTTTAGGAACTGTGGTAGTATGTCAATATAGGTAAAGGTATTAAATACAGATTAAAATACACACAGACACACCACACCCAAAGGTGAGTCACTTACCCTGGGGAGCAGGCTATAGGGAGCTTCAGGCTAGCAGCTTCTCTTCCTCTTCCCCACTTGGGAGGACAGCAAGGAGGTCGTGTATATGTGCTAAGCACTGTAGGCATGCATGCACATCAAGTGCTTGGCGCACATGCACAGTGGGGGAACCAGTGAAAAGGTAAGCCCTGAAGGTGGTTCCCCCCAAAAGCTGCTATCGGTTCTGCAGGACACTGGGGAAAGTTACTACCAGTTCTGGCGAACTGGTGTGAACCTGTTACATTCCATCACTGGACCTAGGGTTTCCAGCCCTTAGACTTTGGTGCAAAGAGTCAGTTTGGAAGTTCATTCATTTGATATCAGGCTTTGATCTTGAGCTCTTATGGGGTGGGATGCTACTGACTTGGGAATCACAGAAGCTCCTTAATCTAGCAGCAGTGGTGGGATTCAATTTTTTTACTACCTACTCTGTGGACATGATATTGTAGGTATGGCCAGGGTGAAAGCCCTGTGTTGCACCAGAATTAGGACTACTTTATTTCAAAACTTGGATGAGCAGTGCTAGCCAGAATTTCTGCTACCGGTTCTGGTGAACTGGGGTGAGCCTGCTGAATCCCACCACTGTCTAGCAACTAGACCAATGAGCTCCTTGAGGTCCTATGGGCTGGGATGCTACTGAACTGGCAATCACAGGAGCTCATTGGTCTAGCAGCTAGACCACTGAGCTCCTTGAGGTCTTATGGTCAGTGGTCTAGCTGGGGCTGCAGTGGTTCAGTGGTTAAGAACCTTGCCTTGTTAGCTGGAAGGCTGGCAAGTTGGCAGTTCAAGAGCTGAATACTGCATGATGGATTGCATGCCCATCTCTGTCTCAGCTGTTGGGGACATGAAAGGTGCCTCATTTGGGCATTCCCTGAGCATAGTTTCTCCAGAAAAAATCCTTTCAATCCAGAATAATTTCTGACATGAAATTATTAGTATTATTATTGGTCTAGTTTTCTCAATCTTATTTCCAACAGTTTCCAGCAGAAATCTTTTGGCATCATTCTGTCAGTCTTCCCCAATGCAGTCCTTCTCAAGTGAAGTCAACAGAAACTTCAGCTATCTGTATATATTGGTCATGTTGGCTATGACTGACAGCAACTGGGAAGCCTGCTTTAGATTTTCTAAATTTACATTCCAAAGGCTGTTGTGAAATTATACTTTTAAAAAATGTGATCTAGTACTGAACTGTTATATCATTTCTGAGAAATAAGAGACTAACTTCCAGATTAATATTGAAAATACAGTTAACTGTCCAAGGATATGCATTTAAAAATATAGGTAGCAAAAACAGTGAAAACATAACCCAGTGGTGGGATTCAGCAGGTTTATCCCAGTTCACCAAAACCAGTAGCAGAAATTCCAGCTGGCTCCACCCGTCCATGTTTTGAAATAAATTAGCCCTAATTTGGGTGCAACCCAGGACTTTCCCTTTAGCCACGCCCACCATACCATGCCTACAGAGTAGGTAGTAAATTATTTTTTAATCCCACCACTGATATAACCACTCCAAACTTTGTCTTGTAGGTGTATATCTAGTAGCTTTCATGCATCACAAAAGGCCCAGGGCAGAAGTGGCCTGCAAGAAGATTCACAAAGATCTAACAGATTTCTGCTGGAGATCTTGATTTATTCCAACAGTTAAGTAATCCATTCGTGAATATTACTGTTTCTCTAGATCATCTGCAGTACAATCCAAGACTGTACTGGCCCATAGGATCAGTGGGAAGAGGGGAGCTTGATTAGCCACCAGTTGGGTAAGGTGCTGTTGTAGGGACTCAACCAGCGTTGTGAGAGTCAGCAACTGCCCTCGCATTCCTGCAGGCCGACCGGTGGGTGTCCGGTAGCAAATCCAGGCCAGTGGCCCTTTCAAGGGGCGGAATGCACTCTAGCAGAATGGCAGGGATGAGCGGTGAGGCCTCGGCCCCATGGGCAGCATGCTGGGCCGCATGGTTGAAACCTTCTTTGGAGCCATACCAGGTCCAGATAACCAATATCGGGTGAGGAAGGCTCCAAATAAAAACCTTGTGAGGCAGGGAAAAGAAGGCCCGTTAAGTGAGGCCTGTAGAAGCAAGGGCAGAGCCTGTTAAGCAAGGCCTCAATGAGGTAAAAGCAAGGCCCGCTAAGTGAGGCCTAAAGGCAAGGGGGACCTGTTAAGTGAGGCCTCTCGACGAAAAAGGATACCTGAGCAAGCCCGGAGGAACCACGAGGTGACGGGGAGGGGGAGCCAGCCAACCACACTCAGCTCGCAAAAATAGAAACTGGCGGTGAGCCCCCTTGGCACACTGCCCTTATAAGGGTAGCGCTCGGCTCCACCCACGGAGCTTGCTGCCAAAGCTGTCTCCCTGCCGGGTGCTGGGACAAAGCGTGCACCCGCGGTAACGGCCGCCAGCGCACGATAATCCTAACCAGTCCATCATTTTGGATTTTTGCACACATACCAGCACTTTGTATGATAAAATCATTCTACAAAAATTAAAGTAGAATAAGGTATTTCTACTTACAGTTACCAATTGTAGTCAGTCAAAGGAAAAAAGGAAGTCTTCAACATGTGGAAGGCCCTCCATGCTTCTTGCTTGAAGGAAGGCGGAAGAGCTATCAACCAAACCATGGCAGCAAGAAAACAAACAGGAAGGTTGGGCAGAGACTTGCCAGAGACAGGAAAATAACTGTACTAATCAAATTAGTGACAAATGACTATCATGTTATGCTCCAAGCCCCCTCCCACTGATATCCATTGTTAGTGCATGCAAGATTGCTATTATTCCAATACTTTTACCCTTGAGATTCTGCCTTAGGGCTAATATGTTGTTAAGAAGGTTCCTCCTCTTATTCAATCAGGTAAGAAGCTCGGAGACTGCTTTAATTCCATTGACTTATAAAGCTAAGCTTAATGTTTCTTAACTGTCATGTCGCAAAAGACCATGATATTCATCTGTTTTCCTCTGTTTCTCCTCTATCTACAGAGACTTTCCTTTATTCGGTGAATATATTTTAAAACTTTAATGCTGTCAGAACAAGTTTTCTGTGAAAAGATGTCAAGCTCACACAAGGTTGCAACTTCAGACACTCATATGCCTGTCCATTAACTTTCCCTCTAACTGCAGAAGAAAGAGAGCAGGGTCATATCAGGGAGGGGAGGCAAGCCAATGTTGTTGTTTTTGGTTTCTGGCTTTTTTCTCATCTTGCCTCCCTTTCTTTCTTAATTGAAAGTATCTTTCCAAGGAGCTACAAGGGAAAGACGGGGTGATTAACTGAACATGTGTATCACACTTTTGCAGTTACTTGTTCACTGCCTCTGCACTTGTTGGGGGGAACAAGGTAAAAATGCTGACGACTGTTGGACAGACCATAAGCTTCTGATCTCTAGACTCAGGATTTCTCTTCACCAAAGACCATCTAGGTACACTAGTACCCCGAATAACGCGAGTATCATATAGCGTGAAAACCGTACAACGTGACAAGATTTTCGGAAAAATCTTGTATCAAATAACGCGATTTTCACGTTATTCAGAACAAGCGTTTGCGTGGGGGGGCAGTTGGATTGGGTAGAACATCTACCCAAACCCCCCCCCCCGCGCCTGCCCCCATGATGTTTGGAAAGGGTACGGGGATCCTTACCTTTTCGAAACTTCAGGAGAGGAGAACATCGTCTCCCCGGCTTGGGAAAGAGGCAGCTTGGCCGAAATTCCCTCCCCCTGTGCGGGGGTGAGAATTTTGACCAAGCCGCCTCTTTCACGGGCACGCTATAGCAACGCGGATCATGGGATCCCCGTTTCGCTCGCCTAAACATGGGTCGGCTTTTAAAAAAGGCCCCGTGTTGGCATCTCCCGCGGGCGTGGGCGCACCTGTCAGATGGGAGCTGCAGAGGCTACGGGGAAGAGCTCCGTAGCCTCTGCAGCCCCCATCTCACATGTGCACGCGCCCATGCGAGAAGCTGACATGGGGGCTTTTTAAAAAGCCGACCCATGTTTAGGCGCGCGAAATGGGGATCCCATGTTAAGGTAAGGGATCAAAGTGGGGGGTGGCACTCCTGCTTTGATACCTTGCCTTGACGCGCGCAATGCCCTAAACATGGGTCGGCTTTTTAAAAAGCCCCTGTGTTGGCATCTCCCACGGGCGCAGGCACACCTGTCAGATGGGAGCTGCAGAGGCTATGGGGAAGAGCTTCGTAGCCTCTGCAGCCCCCATCTCACACGTGCACGCACCCGTGCGAGAAGCCGACATGGGGGCTTTTTAAAAAGCCGACCCATGTTTAGGCGCACGAAACGGGGATCCCACGTTAAGATAAGGGATCAAAGTGGGGGGTAGCACCCCCGCTTTGATACTTTGCCTTGACGCGCGCGATGCCCTAAACATGGGTTGGCTTTTTAAAAAGCCCCTGTGTCGGCATCTCCCGCGGGGGCGTGTGAGACGGGGGCTGCAAAGGCTACGGAGCTCTTCCCCATAGCTTCTGCAGCCCCCATCTGACAGGCGCGCCCGCGCCTGTTGGAGATGCCAACATGGGGGATTTTGAACTCCACCCCCCCACAGCCGGGCAGCAAAAAGTCTCCCAAAGCGCCTAAACGGGCATCGTGCGCGTCAGGGCAAGGTATCAAAGTGGGGGTGCCACCCCCCACTTTGATCCCTTACCTTAATGTGGGATCCCCGTTTCGCGCGCCTGGGTGAGGCGAAGGTTTTCCGAATTCTCCCTTCCCCTGGGGGAGGGGGGAATCGGAAATGCCAAGAGGCGCCTTGCCATGGGAGTTTGGGCACCCCAGGTCCCATGGCACAGCGCCTGGGCGAGGCGAGGCTGTTCCGAATTCCCCCCTGCCTTGACGCTATACCCGTTTGGTAGAAGAGGCTCCCGCTGGCGCGCCTTTTCGCGCGAGTGCGAGCGCCTCTTCTCAGGTTTTTTTTAGCGTTGTTTGATCAACATATCGAACAACACGAAAAACCGAACAACATCATGACTTGTGGAACCATGTCATAACGTTGTTCGGGGTATTACTGTACCTGCCTAGCCTGCCCAAATGGAAGTTTGGTATTTCTAATATTATCATAGAAACCGCTATGGAAACCATAGGTTTTGCAAAAAAGAAGAGGCAAAACTTATTTGATGACAACAATAATGAAATCTCATGCCTCATCAATGCCAAATGGGAAACCTATCTATCCCTTCTTCATGAGCCATCCTCCAAAATGAAGAAAGCTCATTTCCAAGAACTAAAAATCCCTGGCACAAATAAGAGAAATAAAGAACATCTGGTGGCAACAAAAAGCTCAGGAATTCCAAAGGCTGTCTGACACACATGACCTAAGGAACTTTTTTGATGGCATAAAAGAACTGTATGGACCATGCAAATCAGAAAACAAAAACAAAAAAGTAATAAAACAAAAATACTGTAGCACTTTAAAGACTAACTGCTATATTTTTATTGTTAGCTTTTGTGGATCAAGTCCACTTCTTCAGACAAGGAGTAAAACTTACAGGCATGGTTTATATACACCAAATGCAGGGGTTAAAGGGATAAGGGTTTGCTCAAGCAGAATGACAGACAAGCAATTTAAAAAAAATCATATATGGACCATCTCAGGCACCTTGAAAGCAGCTGACAATGCTACAATCCTTACAAATGGCCAGAAAATCCTGGAGCACTGGAAGGAACACTTTTGCATGCATTTAAACCGAAACTCTATCACTGCTGAGGATTTTCTTCAAGAAGTGCCACAACATCCCCACCAGCCACAAATGGCAACTCCGCCAATGTACCGGGAAGTCCGTGATGCTCTGAATAAGCTGAAACCCTGAAAGACTCCTGGATCAGATAACATCCCTCTTGAGTTAATCCAGAAGGGAGGAGTGCCACTAAACACAAGGTTCTTCACACCCATTCTCTTGATTTGGGAAACTGGTAAAGCACCTGGTGACCTTAAGAATGCCACCATTATCGTAGTATATCATTGTGGTATATCATTGTTATCAATCACTGGAAAGATTTTTGCAAGAATCCTACTCAATCACTTGCAAATTATCTCTGAAAGGGTCCTCCCAGAATCTCAATGTGGTTTCCATATTTCCAGAGGCACAACAGACATGATTTTCTGTGCAAGACAATTTCAGGAAAAATACAGAGAGCAACAGAATCCACTCTTCTTAGTATTTTATGACCTGGAAAATACTTTTGATCTGTCCCAAGATCTGATATTTGGGCTATGCTGAGACGCTTTGGTTGCCCTGAGTGTTTTGTAGATCTGGTACAGGAGCTTCAGGATGGCATGTCTGGGATGGTTCTCCATCAAAGCAGCATATCAGATGCCTTTCCAATCACCCACAGATTGAAGCACAGCTGTGTGCTTGCTCCAACCCTTTTTGCCTTTTACTTGGCTGCCGTGCAGTATGAAACATCTAATAACAACACAGATGTAGAGATTAAATTTTGCTTCGACTGAGGACTCTTTAATTTGGCTAGACTATGCTCCTGAGGTCTAACCATGTCGGAGCATAATTTGTGCTCTGGTTTTAGCCCAAGATGGAGATTTCAATGTGTGGGAGACCCCTTTCTCATTGCTTTGACTAGACGAATTTTTGTTTGCAATGTGATGTCTCTACTTTTCACCATGTTCCCCAGGTTTCTCATTGCTTGCCTCCCAAGAATCAGTTGCCTTTTTATTTCATGGCTACAATCACCATCTGCAGTGAGCTTTGATCCTAAGAAAGTAAAATCTGTCACTCCTTCTACTTCTTCTCCATCTATTTTCCAGGGATTGATAGGACCTGTTGCTATTACCTTAGTTTTCTTTATATTGAGTCTCAAGCCAGCTTTTTCACTTTCTTCTTTCAACCTAATCAGGAGCTTTTTTAAGTCCTCCTCACTTTCTGCCATTAGGGTGGTATCATCTGCATATCTCAAATTGTTGATGTTTCTCCCAGCAATTTTGATCCCAAATTGTGATTCCTCCATCCCTGTATTGCGCATTATGTGCTCTGTGTATAAGTTGAATAAGCAGGGTGACAAAATGCAGCCTTGTCTTACTCCTTTTCCTATTCCAAACCACTCTGTCCTTCCGTATTCTGTCCTAACTGTTGCTTCTTGATTCATGTACAGATTTCTCATGCGATATATAAGGTGCTCTGATATTCCCATCTCTTTAATTACTTGCCACATTTGATTGTTCTCCACACAGTCAAAGGCCTTAGTGTAATCAATGAAACAGAAGTAGACTTGTTTCTGATATTCTTTTCTTTTTTCCATGTTCCAACGTATGTTGGCAATGTCGTCTCTAGCCCCCCTGCCTCTTCTGAACCCCGCCTGCACTTCTGGTAATTCTTCTCCACTTGCTGCTGCAGTCTATCCTGTATTATCTTGAGCATCACCTTGCTAGCATGAGCACAATTGTTCGATAATTTAAACATTCTTTTGGCATTACCCTTTTTGGGGATTGGAACATATACTGATCTTTTCCAATCTTTTAGGGCTTTGAAAAGTTCAACTTGGATACCATCATCTCCACTGGCTTTGTTGTTTGCAGTGCTTTTTAGGGCCTTTCTGACTTCACTCTAGGATGTCTGGGAAAATTGAAAGAACAGTTATCAGATTCGTTCTGTCTCAGGACCTGCAGGAAAGAATAACAATCCTAAAAAAGCCTGTCGAGTCCCTTCATCCACTTCTCTCTTGGAATCTGCCCCCTTTTCATTTTTTAAAGTCCCTGCGGTTACTGAGGAGACAGAATTTCCTGACACAACACAGTGTGACATTTATACTATTAAAACTGGAATGTTTTTCCTTTTCACAGAAAGTGAAAGGTTCTTTCCATCTGTCCTTGCTTCATTTGGAGACCAATGAAACTTAACATTTTTATGCTGTGATGTGACTACTTGATGTGCTGTGTCAATGTGGATTCCCCCATCATTTTTTCATTATCATGCAGACTTATGAAGCTTAACAGGAGTGATGGATTTGATTTGAGATACTGCAAACGGATGTTGCATCAGGAGGATACTCTAAAAAACAGCTTCCTCATGACATAAAGCCTTTATTTCAGGGGTGGCTAAACTACGGCCCATGGGCCAGCACCATTTCATGTGGCCTGATGCTGATCTTGCCACTGCCAGAAGTGCAAACAGGTGCATTTATGACAACAGTAAAATGTGCCCGTGCATGCATAAACACACACATACCTGCCATAAATGCGGCCATAAATGCACCCGTGGCTGTGTAAATGCATTTAAGACAGCCATGGATGCATTTTATGTCAATGTTTATCACAGGAGGAACCACGTGACTGGCCCGCTCAGCTGTCGGGTGGGGGCATTGTCTGATGTACAGTATGAAAGTTTTGGAACCCCTGTTTTATTTAAACAAATCAAAACTGTTCTTTAAAAGAGGCCTTTTTTTAAAAAAAACAGGTCATTGAAGAGGCTAACTACAAGGATGTTGTACCATTTGTTCTGCTGTAGAGATGAGCTGGTTGACTCTTACATATGGCTGATATCTTTGCTAGAGTGAACCTGTCTGCCCCCAGAGCAGTCCTACCTTACCTTTCTGGCTACTGTCAGAATTTTTTTGTACAGGCAGCATTGCTCCATTTTGATCAGTTGAACTAACTGGTTCACATTTCTCGTGCTCACTGAAAATGAACTAAAGAGAGCCTTCCTCTTGTCATTTGCCAATATCTTGATGAGAGTCACTTTATTATATTGGCAAATTAAACGTTTCATTGGCTTTGTGGAGAGGTGGGAAAATGGGGGGGGGATTAAGTGTCTCTTAGATCAGTGAATGTGCACTGAATCACTTTTAAAAACAACATTAGGTAGCTATATTAAAGTTAGGTAAATGTATTAGATACATATCCATAACAAATACAACATAACTTGTAGTACAGCTATCTAATGCTGTTTTTAATGTGATGCAGTGCACATCTATTGCTCCAATACACACTTTAAAAGAAATCACTTCCTTGGCCCCTCCATGTAATTTTTTTTTTTTTTTGGGGGGGTCCCATTTAGTTATTTCATTTTGATCTATTTTTTGCTTGGTTTTAATGATGTTTTTAAGGTTTGCACTCAACACTCTTCTTATTTAGGGAAATATGAGATAGAAGTGTGATGAGTGCACACCTTAATGCATGCTTATAAGTTGTCATGGCAGCCATGCTCAATACTTCTAAGACTAGCTGGAGGGGTCAAAATGGCCGGTGCTTTGATTTAAAAACCAGTCTGGTAGTGAACTTCACTACGTGCATTGAATTCCTAAACACAAGACCCTTGATTACTGTTTCTTTCCCGAGACATACTCTGGATCTACCACTATCTCTCTTCTTTAGCCAAAGCTGAAAGCTTCCCATGCACTATGTGGCCATTTCAACAACTGTTAAGGTTTCTAAACTATACCATTCAGAGCTGGGAGGGGAACCTATGCTGCAGTTATATAATTATTGGTTAAAAGCAAAGTTAGCTGTCACTGTGGTTACAGTTTTAAAAGCTGATTATTTGCTTGCCTGATTCTCGACAATGATTGATGACTGAAGTAGAAGAAAAATATCTGAATGTTATAGCTGCAGGCTTGTAGTACACTCACAACAGAGTATAAGAAACAACATAAGACAGCACTTGAGGCACAGGATCGTTCTCATGAATTAATGCCATCTGACCATGACTAAAAGACTAAAAAAGTATCTCTTAAGAAATTACACTTGCAATGTAATATAGTTGTAGCAATGCCACTGGAAAATGTTGATTCATAACTGAACTGTGTTACTTCAATAGTATATACCCTATCTGCTGGCATAATTAAAATAAACTGGAAAAATTGAATGCATCTTGTATTGTATATAGTGGCCTATAGTGGACTATTTTGGTAATAATGGGGTGTGTCTTATGCAGTCAAACTTTGCATAAAGAGTGCCTCGCTTGAGCAGAATTTTCTCTGAATGTTCACTTCGCTTAACAAATAAAACGAACCAAAAATTCGCTTAACAAATAAATCACAATCCCACCCACAATTGGTCATTTACAATGGTGCTTTGCTTAAAGAGCAAACTCACTTAAAGAGCAATCCTGTGGAACGCATAATGATCTTTAAGCGAGGTACAACTACTCTGATGTGTCTTATATGGCAGCAAATACAGTATTGGAGAAAATTGTGTATTTTCACTCATCTATGCACAAGTCTACAACAAGGACATAGTGACACAGAGTGCCTGATGGAACAGAAACATGTGGTTTCCTGGAGAAGACTTCCTTCTTCCGTGGAACCTGGTCAATAAATTAGAGCTTCTGGCACTGCCTAGGCTTCCTCTCCTTCTCTGGTCTGACTTTATTCTTTGTCCTTTGATCCTCATGGCAGACTTCAAAATGTTCATTTTCTCTATCTCCCTCAGATGGTTGACCATAGATCAGCTCTGAAAAACTGTAGATGTTATGAGAGGAGAAAAAGTACAGAGACAGGGTTCTTCTTCGCCTCAAGTTGGGATAAGAAAAGTAGCATTAGCACCTCACACCGTAGGACAAATGCTTAGATCTTTAGAGTCTAGTGGGCCCATGAAAGATAGTGCTAGTCATTCCAGTTTCTTTCATTCTCCTGCAGGAAATATTAAGAGGGATGACACTAAAGCCAGTATTTCGAAGAGAGTGTCAGAACTATTTCTTTCTAGATACATACTTCAAGGACCATATCCATTTTTCTTAAGTATCTTCAAGCATTCACCTGTGAGTGTAAGAACTGTGTGGGGTCAGAGAAAAATCTATCTAGTCCTCTCTTCTTTGCCCATAGTAGGTTAGCCAGATCCCTCTTAGGAAGCTGATATAGAGGCAACAGTGCTTGCAGTTTGTGCTCCGCAGCAGCTATTATACACAGTCAGTATTACTCTTTGGAATAATCAGCTGTAAAACTGTGCTGAACTGCTTTCTCTTAAGTCAATTATCAAAAGCTCCATTGGCTCGAGACGGGAATTAAGGTTATGTCATGTCAAATCAAGTGGCACAAAACAAGAAATTGGAAGCTGAGACAATTCCTTTAACAGATGTGCTCTGTGGTCAGAAATGGCAAGGTTTCTTCTTCCATGTCTAGGCTAGATGTGAAAGTACCTTTTGGTGAGTCCATTCTACAGTTGCTTTTGCCTGACCTAGTGTGAGAAAGATTAGTCAGCAACACAAGGTTGCTATTACCAGGGTATGCCCTATTGTGGATCAAAAATACCACAATCTTTGAGGAGGCTCTTTCTGTGTATCCCAATGGCAGGGTGTAAGCTGACAAATTTTGTTTACAACTTACTCTCCAATGCACCATATTTTGGTCTTTCAGACTCAAATCCAGAAGTGGAGGATGAAGTACCTGGGATCAGGAAAGACGTCTCACTTGCGCTGGTCCTGTATTTCCCAATTAAGAATTAGAAGCTTTGTGTAATGCATTGCTAGAGTAATTTAGAGGAAGTAGAATCAGTTTTGTTGGGCATTAGGCATTACTGAATGCTCTCTTCTTTAAAGAAATAAGACATGCTCATACTATTTTCACATCAAGCCCCCCCCCCCAGCAAAAACACCAATGGAATTTAAAGTAGAGTTAAGTGACTGACACATTCAGTCAAACATTGGTAATTTCTCAAATATACTCTGTCACAATCCCCACAACCAAGGTCTACAGCTAATTTATATTTTCATAGGAGTTGAGACGTGGATGGATGCTTTTGATTTGGCTTTCATGGTATATCTCAGGTACACATTTATTAGCCTATATCTTGATGTGAACAACTGAGATCGTCGTTGTCAACTGCAACTCATATCCTAGAACTGTGTCACAGGCCATTTAGGTAATCATATTTTGGAGCAAGGAATTTGATATCCCAAGGTCTCTCTGGAAGAGAATCAATGGCTGAAGTCAAGGTTGCTGACCTTACTTGTGTCAAATATATGCTCTAGTGAAAAATGAGTTGTTGATCAGAGCTCTCAAGCAAATCCATAGTGTGATGGATCTGTAGATAGCAGAGAGTGAAATATTTGCCACCAAACAAGTACACCTAGCATAAAGTTTACAAATGCAACAATGGCATTAAATGCTAAGTAGAGCAGGAAGAGACAATGAACTTCAGAGTAAACTGGACTTTCTACAATCTTATTTAGCTCTTTTGGACAAATAATATAGATGGGGGACATCTCAAAATCAATTGAACAATACCACTTTATGGCTGTGATGTGTAATTACGATACCAGAAGCATTATTCCACAGATCATACTAAAATCCTCATAAATTGCTTCTCCTCCACAATTGCTTGGGAAATCATGAAATATCAGACAAATGTAAGAATAGTTCTGGCTACAGTATTGTTTTCAATGGCTATGGGCATCAGGTTATAAAATAATTATAACTCTTCAGTCCAAAATTGTGAATAATTGAAATATATGTAAAGAGTGTAGCTGAGACAGTAACAATGCCTCTCAACACTTTCTCTACAGCATTATAGCATTTGTCCTGCTGAAGTCCAGGACTGTAGGGAGGTATATAGTCAGTGATACTGGGATTCAGAAAAGAAGCTAGAAATTAGTTATGAGGAAAATATGTCAGCTTTGCTTTCTTTCACATTTAATACTTTCTTTCAGGTAATGGGTACTTACTCTCAGGAGAGCCTAAGATTTATTTATTTCTAAAAGCAAAAATGTACGTGAACAGGTTAATTGCCTGACAGTAAATGAATAATTTGCTGTGTCTCCTCCCCTTGGGCCACACCAATGCTGGAGGAGGATAAAGGGTGGCCGGGGTTTCAAGGCGGCTGATGATGCCATCAAGGTAATTGAGCCCGGGCTCTGTCAAGGACATTGAGCCCCAGGCTCCGCCGAGGACATTGAGCCCCAGGCTCCATCAAGGATGTTGAGCCCTAGGCTCTGCCCCTGGGCTCCACCCCCTGGGACTCACTAACGTCCAGCTGCAGTGCTGATGGGACAATTTGTTTTATTGTTTGAATGTATATTTTGTGAAATTTTGTGATACTTTGTCAGCTGTCCCGAGTCACTCTGCAAGTAGGGCAGCATACAAGTGGGAATAAATAAATAAATAAATAAATATTTGTGTACACATTTCTGTACAACTAAGCTATACAGCTATTACATTATAATTGCAAATTATTAATTTGTTTGCAATATAAGTGTATATTTTTTAAAAAGCTATACAGTTGAAATAAATATGTCCTTTGCGAAATCTATTTCTTCTGTCTCACCTCTTTATTAACTTTTATATCTTCAAGAACTTTTCTCTTATTCCTTTCACTAAATGGGAGAGGATGACTGTAAAAATGTTCAAGGGATTGACTCACTTAGTTGCAAGTGTTGAGGTGACACTGTGAAAGGCTAAGGTATCATAAATGTGGTGAAGGACATTAATATGTCACAAATATGGTAAGTATTAGTGTTTTTCCACACTCCTCATTCGGTTAGATAGTATAAAATTGAGAGGACTTAGATAATTTCCTAGCTGTCCTTTGTCAGACAGTTTGGGATCACTTAGGTGCAGTGGTGGGCTGTCAAATTTTTTACTACCCCACCGTGGGCGGAGTTGATGTCATGGGCGGAGCCAACATCATGACATCATGATGTCATGGGCGGAGCCAACATCATGGCATCATGACGTAGGTGGAGCCAATAATATATATATATATATATATATATATATATATATATATATATATAAAAATAATTAAAAATTAAATAAATAAATAAATAAACATTAAATAATCACATAAATTAAATAAACACATTAAAATTAAAATAATCAACCAACCCACCCATCCACCCCAAACTCAAATCTACCCAGCCACCCATCCCAAACATAAACCCGTCACTTACCTTGCCTGGGGTTGGGGAGCAGGCACTAGGCAGGCAAGCAAGCAGGAACTGCGGTGGCGCAGCAGCAAACCACTGTGGCCTGGTGGCGCAACGTGGCCTGGTGAGAAAACACCACCGCCACTACTGCCGCTTCTTCAGGTGCTGCTCATGCCCTTTCCGGGCAACCAAAATGGCTGCCTGGAACATGCATCAAACCTCAATTTGACGCATGCACACTTCTATTTTTTAGTGTGCATGTGTCAAACGGAGGTTTGACGCATGCGCAGTTCTGGGCAGCCATTATGGCTGCCCAGAAATACACTCCCAGAGGGCGGCCAGAGAGGCAACCGAACCGGTCACCTGGGGCTTCTCTACCCCCTCCCCCAGTGATCCCCTCCGGAAAGCTGCTACCGGTTTGGGCAAACCGGTCACTGCTTAGGTGTTTGTAAATCATGTTCAGCTTGCTCCCCCTCAGTCAAAACAACACAAATGACCTGTGCCTGTACAGTGAAGTGGCTGATGTGTCTCTTCATAATACAGGCAAATTAAACACTTCCCCAACTCACAGCCACAGATTTCATTGGTGCTACAGAAAAAAACAGAGCATTTATTTAAACTTTCTCCTAATTGATGCAGTGTTACAATGATCAGATAGGAGTTTAAAAAATACACTTTCCCTGCCCCTCCATAGAGTAGCAGGAGAATTGTTTAATGCCAATATGTGATATGCTGAGAGGTTAGCATTAGCACTTTCAGTGTAAAGAATGTTGATACAGGAAGCAGCCTTTGACATTGGGGAGGTTTCATAGATGTTTTTAGATAGTTTTATAGTATTTGGTTTTAATTAGTATTGGGTATGGGTTCTAACTAATGTTGTGAGTCGCCTTAGGTTGCTTAGGCGAAAAGGGCGGTTATATGAATCCAATAAATAAATAAGTAAATAAATAAATAAATTTGCAAGGCTTCTATAGGCTGGGGTACTCCAGCATCTGCAACATGTGGGCACTGGGGGCAGGAGCAATTTTCAAGAGCTCTAACAGGTTGGCTCCTGACTGGACTTGCTTTTAGAAAGAAAGAGAATGTTCACAAATTAGACCAGATGTAAAGGCCCTTCTCCCTTGAATCAGCAGGCAGAGAATGTAAAGGCAAGTGAAAGGGAGGGTCTTTTGAGGATCAATTTCCATCTGCTCTCTTCTCTAATCAAGAAGCTGGCTGTACCTCAGAGAACTGTCAAATGCCTCGGTTGAGAGCAGTTACCGAATTGGCTTAGAAGAGCAATTGAGCTGTTGATGGGGTGAAGTGTGGCAACACGTGACTGTAATTTGCATGCTGGTACAGATAACCAGACCAAGTGTCTATACTGTTTGGGAATTCTGCCACTCACCCACCATCTTGAATTTAGTAGAGACTTTAGCTGGGTGATTGAGGGCTGAATTGGAATTTGCATCTCTTTTCTCCTTTTTAATGTGGGACTTTTTGCCTGCTTTGTACTGAAAGGCTGAGTCAACCTTGATCCCCATCGCAATCAAACTCATGTCAGCAGTTTTGGCTATAATACAGCAATTTAATCACTGGACCACCAGGGCTTTTCTACTAAAATGTTCAGCTGTATTTTATCCTGTCCCCAGCATACATGCACACTGGAGATGGGATCAAATAGAGCATAGCCAAAGGAGCTGCTTCCCAGCTGATGGCTGGGATCACTTCCCACATGAGCTGGGAAGTGGCTCCTTTATGCTGCTACTGATCAGGACAGAAAAATGCTGTCAGGATTAGGGGGTCATGCCAAATGGCATTTGCTCCTTCTCCCAAACTGAATTGTATTTTTAAAAGCTGTTCTAGATGGGCCTGGGGAGTGCCAGCATTGACACACCCTCAGTTTAATCTCTTTCTTCTGGACTTCCATCTTTAAGCATGTTTCCCTTGCTTGGCCTTCTTCTCCTCCTCCTCCTCTTCTTTAGTCAGACTGCCAAAATGAAGCTGGTTTTGATTGAATTCATTCCTTAGTGTCTTTCATCTGACCTAGTGTGAGAAAGATTAGCTAGCACAACAAGGTTGCCACTGCCAGGGGTATGCCTGGTTGTGGTTCAAAAATACCACAATCTGCGAGGAGGCTCTTTCTGTGTACCCTGGCCACCAACTGGGAGAAGTCAACTGCCAATTTTTTTCAAGAGCTTCCTTTTGTGCCTCATGCTTTTCCTGTGGATGTTGAGTTGATGACGATATGAATGGAAGACTATGTTGTTTTGTACTTTACACCAGTTGGCTGTGGCATCTATTTTTAAAGAAACTAAAGGTAACATCCATTACCTTAAAAAGAATGGAAGGAATTAATTTTTAACTATCATTATTACAGAATCTTGTGGGCCTGCCAAAGAACAAACCTATTGTTGGTGGTATCCTCCATTTGAAAAGGCTATCCAGTCCATTATTGGCTTAAAAATGAAGAAACATAAGGAAGAAGAGCAATAAAAACAAGAGATATTCTCACTTGTGTCATCCTTGTGGGCAAGAAGAACTGAAGAACTGGCATTTCAAGGACTGGCCAAGATTTTATGTTGCCTAGAATTGTAAGGATACAGTTTTGTGTGTGCACATCTTCCCTCAATTGCACAAATTGTGTGCACAAATCTGGGGAAATTGCCATATTTTTAAGAACACCGGACAGTTTACAACACTTAAATGGCTTGTTTACAGGTCAGTCTTTCTATGCTTGCTGAGGATGTATGCTTCACTCTTCGAGGGAAAAAAGCATCCTATCTAAAAAAATGAACACCTTAAACAAAGAAGACAAAAGCCTTTTGCCTTGCTCAGCTGACAGAGTCCTTGCTGAGCTATTCCATTGGGTTGAAACAGTCAAAATTGTCAGCTATGAATGACTTTGTCAGTATTCTTCATACCTTTAGAGATTTGAGACCTTGAAATTGACTATCCACAGTGCACACTTTTCACCTGGATACAGTTTTCCCCTCTCAAATGAGATGCATACTAATTCTATATAATTTTTTTTAAAAAAAATTCTTATTTTGCATCTGCCCATATAAATAAACCCAATTGGTGTCCTTTTCAATGCCCTCCTAGTGTGAGAGTAGGTACCCTAAACAAGCTACACTTGCACCAGTTAAGACAGTAGAGAACAGTCACCAGGCCTTTTTAACAACTCCCACACCCCAATTATTTTGGTACTTCCCCCTTTAGTTAGTTAGTTAGTTAGTTAGTTAGTTAGTTAGTTAGTTAGTTAGTTAGTTAGTTAGTTAGTTAGTTAGTTAGTTAGTTAGTTAGTTTGCTTTCTCAAGTGAATCCTCTCTTCTCATTTGATGTCCAAAGTACTTTAGCTTCATCTTTACTATTTGACCTTCTAAGGAGCAGTCAAGGTTAATTTCTTCTAATATTGACCTACTTGTTCTCCTCGCTGTTCAAGGGACTCTCAAAACTCTCCTCCAACACCACATCTCAACGGCATCTATTCTTCTGCGCTCAGCTTTCCTAATGGTCCAGCTCTCACAACCATACATTGCCACCGGGAATACCATTGCTTTGACTAGACGAATTTTTGTTTGCAATGTGATGTCTCTACTTTTCACTATGTTCCCCAGGTTTCTCATCGCTTGCCTCCCAAGAATCAGTCGCCTTTTTATCTCATGGCTGTAATCACCATCTGCAGTGAGCTTTGATCCTAGGAAAGTGAAATCTATCATTGCTTCTACTTCTTCCTCATCTATTTTCCAGGGACTGATAGGGCCTGTTGCCATTATCTTGGTTTTCATTATAACCCATGGCGATTTTACAACAAGAAGAAAAAACATCAATAACAATTAAAATTAGTTTTAAAACTATTAAATCTAAACTAAAACCTATTTAAAAGATTAAAAGATTAAAACTAGGTGTTACAGTTAAAAATTAAAAAATTAAGGCCAGGGGCTCAAATGAGCCAACCAGCTGGGGTCGTTACACCACCTGTCCTCCAGACCCTCCCCGCCAGCTAAGATTTTACTCTCTTCCTAAAGGACAGCAGCTCTGTCTGTATGCATAAATCAGTTGAGAGGAGGTTCCATATTCTCCTCCACTGGCTTCAGCTTCAGAATTGGTGCTTTCTCCTCTCATATCCTGGGTGTTGTGCATAGGAGAAGAAGGTTGGCTAACTCCAATGTTTCCAACGTGCCCTCTTTGGTCCTTTCTCTCATACAAGTACTGCCACTAGGTAATTTGCAACAGAAATTTCTTCCATCGTCCAGATAGGACATTCTTCTGTTTCTCTTACTTGCCACATGTGAAATCTGGGGTCCATAGTATCTCATGACCACAGACCATTCTCTCAGAGGTAGTTTATAAGTCCTGCCTAAGCTTCTAAGTGCTCCCATGCTTCTCTCTGTGGGTCACATGGGAAGTTGTCTAACATATACCTCAGATGGAATCAATCGTTTCAAAGGAAAATTATTAATATGCTCATTTTTTATATATAAAAAGCATATTATGAGTCCTAGTTTCACCATGGTTGTCTTTATGTGATAATTAACAACTCTAGCTGCTTCTTTTATTAATATTTCTAGTTCTAAAGCTATTATTATGTAGTTCTGTGTTGTTTCATTGTGATAATAATAATAATTTTGTGTCAGAAATTATTCAGGTTGAAAGGATTTTTGTGGAAGAAACCCCGCTCAGGAAACACCCAGATGAGGCTCATTTCAAATCCCCAAGAGCTGGAACAGAGACTGGCACTCAATCCGTCATGCAGTACCCAGGTCTCGAAATGCTGACTTGCCAGCCTTCTAACTAACAAGGCGAGCTTCTCAACCACTGAGCTACTGCAGCCCCTTCATTGTGATACTTTGCTAGCTGTTAAGTAGAAATGGGTAGGGCTACAAAATACATGGTTATGGGACACCAACAGCCTATGTATGTATAATTCATTCACAGTGTTCCACATCTATTTTTTTTCTGTTCTCGACCACTATCATGCACCTCTTCTTACATTGGTTGTGAGACAGGTCACATAATTGGCTGTGTGACAGAAAGCTTTCCAGAGGGGTTGGAAAGTTTGCTCTATTTTACTTCTGCTCTAAATTTAGGCAATAGAATATTTCTGTCTTTATTCTGCCTTTATTGATCATTTTATTATATTTTACCCATCTCATCATTGCCTTCACTGTCCTTACATAACAAATGTTATATCATGGTATCTAAAAGAATATCTGTACATACTTTGCAAGATACCAGGCATTCAAGGTTTCAGTGCAGATGTGTGTCCTCTCTCTGAGTTTATTTTAGTTTATTATTTTTTAATTCCTGCCAAGTGACATGAGCCTTATGGTTCATATTTCCAATATGCTCTCCACTTATAAAGCTTCTAAAACATTTATAAATATTTTTATATCAAAGGCAGAATGTTTCATTTATGATGTCTGGTAAAGTTGGCCTTTTCACTAGGTTCCAAGTTTGAGTGTTTAGTACCAACATTTGCAATTATTGAGTTACAAAATGCTTTGGGTTGATAATTAATCAGTATTGAATCAGCTTTGATTTGAGTGGCACAGCAGTCAATTAGAATACAATTATGTTTGTGGGCTTTGCTTATAGACAATGGGTTTTGTTATCTTTGCTTGGATTTGGTTCTTGGGAGTTGCTTGTTTCTTTCCTCCAGTCTCATGCTTTTAGTTGGAGAAAAAGGCAGAATTGCTTAGTGAATGAATGCCTACTTAGATATGATTTACGTCCAAACTATAAGTTTCCTGAAGATGGCAAAATTTTATTTTACTTTATTTTATTTTATTTTATTGCATTTATTCCCCGCCCTCATCTGAAGACTCTGGGCGGCTTACAAATTTAAAAACACAATTAAAAACATCTTAATTACATTTTTTTAAAAAAAATGCATGAAGAGATTAACATGTGGTGCAATAAAGCAAACCAAACATTTGGCCAGTTAGCATAAGGCAGTACCAGTCTTACAGCATAATCCACACAAAGAAACACCTCATTTCTACCTTATGTTACCAGTGTCAAACATGGACACTTACAACAAAACATAAACAAAGTTTGGTAACCACGGAAATGAGATGTCTGAGGAAGGCTGGTGGAGTGCCTAGAAGGGATAAAATCAAGAAGGAGGTTATAAGGGAAAGAAGAGGAATATAACCAATCTTGAACTATATACAGAGCCAATAAATGAAGTGGTTTGCCCTTTTGAAGAGAATGTCTTGGAATTCCATACGTTACAAGGCATATGTGTAAAGAAGAGATGCACAAAGAGCATGAGGTACACCCAGAGGAATGTGGGGAGACAATATCAAAGACATATTGCAAGAACAACAAATAATGCCAATGTGAGACCACTATCTTCCTTGATACCCAAAGGGGTAAAAGAGGAAGCAAAGAAGAGAAAGATAGGTTTCTTCACTGAAGTGTTGAATATACTTGAAATAATAATGTGCCATCAACTAGGTTCTGAGTTATGATGATCCGTTCCAGGGTTTTCTAGGTAGAGAATACACAGAATATGTTTACCATTCCTTTTTTTGGGGGGGATGCCTTTGGACTGTGCAGCTTGACAAAAGCCTCACAGACTGGTTCTTCTCCATTAAGGCATAGTGGCGAATTTAACTCCCAACATCTGGCTCCACAGCCAGATACATAAACCACTGAGCTATCCAACCAACTATAAACATATTTACCTTCTCAAAATAGAAATCACTTTTGCTACTGAATTTAGCTTTGCTACTATATTTTATGACAGGGGTTGCCAACCTTTTCAAGCCAAGGGCTGGGTCACACTCTCTCAGTCAGATTTGAGGGCGAGATAGCCATTTTGCCCTTCCTGCATGGTGTGTGTGTGTGTGTGTGTGTGTGTGTGTGTGTATGTGGCTATTTTGTCCTAACAGCTTCAAAGTCATCCAGTCATGAAAGTCATCCAGTGGTCGAATTAAAAAAAAATAACTACCTACTCTGTGGCCATGGTATGGGGGCATGGCTTGGGGAAAGCCCTGCGTTGCACCAAAATTAGGACTACAGGTACTTTATTTTAAAACTTGGGCGGGCGGGGCCAGCTGGAATTTCTGCTACCAGTTCTGGTGAACTGGGGCAAACCTGCTGAACCCCACCACTGAAGCCATCTGAGCTCTAGGGGCTGTGGTGGCTTGTTGTTGTTGTTGTTGTTGTTGTTGTTGCTGTTATATCCCACCCCATTCGCAAAGTGTGACTCTGGGAGGCTTACAAATATATCCTCAATACAGTATAAAACATTCAATCACTGCAATATGCATCAATACAATAAGAACATCATAAAACACACTAAAATAACACATGGTGCATAGCAATACAATATCATATAACAATTAAATTACAGTAATTAAGTAACAAGAGTCGTTGACACTCAAACGTCCTCAGTCTGGAGCTGGGTGAGAGCAAGCGCCGAAGTCTGGTGAGGGCGGTGGTGGGTCTCCTTATGCCGCCAGCGCTAGCACAGGTGTTTCTGCTCTCCCCGGTCTGAAGCCAGGCAAGAGCAAGCATCACTTCTAGCTAACAAGCTTGCCTTGTTAGCTGGAAGGCTGGCAAGTCAGCAGTTCAAGACCCAGGTACTGCATCTCACTCTGTCCTAGCTCTTGGAGACATGAAAGGAACCTCATTTGGGTGTTCCCTGAGTGGAATTAATTCTGTAAAAATCCTTTCAACCCAGAATAATTCCTGACATGAAATTGTTATTATTATCTGAGCCCTGGAATAAAAGCAAGAAATCTTTAAATACCTGCAATTCCCCCCTCCACTACCAGAGATATCATCACCCTTAAATTAAAATGGATTAACATATGTAGCAGGATTTTAATCTCTAGATAATAGATCATGCTAGCTCCAAAATACAATTTATTCCATCACTGAGCACAAAACATATTGAATGAGTCACTGTCAACTCTCATATGATGTCTTCAGAGTACATCTTGTCATGTAGGAAGAAGGATAGTTTTCCTATCAATTTCTCATATCACTTTCTGTCTGATCTGGCATTCTTCTAGTTACTTGTTGGGTTTCAAAATGATTTTTCAAAGTATTGTGTAATGCAAGTTGACAGGAAATACATGAGGCACAGGTCACAGACCACATTATGTGTTAATTGGAGATTTAATTTGAGTAGCTGTAGGCATGAAAGAATGGAATTAAGGGAGAATGCAGAAATGCAAATGGATTTGGGGGTGGGGAGGGGCACCTGCCTCCATCTAAGAATACAGACATCAACCCTTTAGTCTACTATATGATGCCTTATGTCAAAGAGTGGTAATTTTGTTTGGGAATTAGGTTGACAGCTCTGAGGGGAATATGCCCAGCAGCCAAGTTGCCCACACATAAAACTCCCCCCTTAACCATATTGTAAGGAATTAGCCTCCCCTTGAAAATCTTTATGTCATTTAAATGTATTTATTTACTTATCGTTTGACTTTATAAACATATAGTAGATAACACTATAACATTTAGCACAAATATGTATCATACATAGGTAAACTTTGGATGAAATATGATGAAATATACACATATACACATCACATACTATATATATTTTTATCTATGACTTTTTATACACTGTACATGCATTTATACATGAATACATATCACAAGAGGCAGTGATCACTTAGTGATTAAAATGATAAACTTGACTACTAGAAGGCCAGTAGGTCGGCAATTGGAGACCCGAGTACAGTTTCTCCACTTCTCTACTAATAGGTTAGATCCGTGTTTCCCAATCTTTGGTTTTTGGACTTCAGTTCCCAAAAGACTAAGTTAATTCCCCAAAGCCCTGGTTAGCCAGTGTTCTGATTTAGGTTTCTGAGAATTAGATTCCCCTTGTGGAGTGTGGGGCCCTCTTTGAGAACCACTGGATTTGATGCTTTGTAAATTAGTTCAAGAAACTGACATGTTGATCTTTGCAGCACCTAGGTAATCTACCTTCCCCCTCGGGTTGGATGAGACTTCTTTTTCTGCTGATGTTTTAATAAGAAATTGTGAACATCTGCAAAATTCTTTAACAGTGACATGGCAGGGAAATATAAGATGATCCTTTCCATGTTGAAAACATGTTTGATTTGACTACTATAAGTAGATGTGTATTTCACCTGTGTTTGTTTTTGAAGTTTTACCAAAATACACAAAGACTGCATTTATGGCTTTAATATAGTTCACAGAGAAAATGATGATGGCCTATTTCCCCACTCCTGTTCCTGCTACAAATACTTATGCATAAGGGACTGTTCTAACATTGACATGTTGAGAAGTGAGGCCAGAAGTATGAACAGTAGCTAAAATAAGTTCTAATTCTTCAAGATGAAAATTGAATAAAGTAATTTCTTTTTCTCTTCTGGGTCCCACCCTAGCTTCATCTGATATACCTATTAGAGGTGTACAATAGGTTTATATTTGACCCTTATCTGTTTTGCTTTGTTTCAGTCCAAAATATGTTTCAACCAATTACATCATTATGTAATTTTTTATGGACAATGAAAGTTCAGATAATGCCATATAGTTTCAAGGCAAAATTTTCACTCTCATTATCCTTATCATTATGCATGTTACATACATCACTGAGGCACTATGTAGAATGAAATATCATCACATATTTGTACAAGGAAAAATCTGGACACTAAGGTACATCAATGTAAGAATGTTTATGGAAGGAGATGTGCCAACACCTTCTGCCCCCACTTCGCCTTTTATCTGATGCACTTTAACTGGGAGGAAAGCCTACTCTGATGCAATTTGCTTTTGAGTAGCCTTACGTATGATATTGTTCATAATCTTTATATGCTTCCAGTATAAAATTGCATTCTAGGTAGCTTACATTCTTCTTAAAAGCATAAATACAAGTAAAAGCAGATTTAAATTTACAAAACAAAAACAAATAAAGTCAGCCCCATTGTACAAACCATTCAAGTCAACTCTATGTATTAGAACCATTCAAACCAATAAGAAGTAGTGTTAAAAACAATTCAGCAGAGAAGGTTAAACATCATATGCTAAAGAGATGTGCTGTTTATTCCCTATTTCAGTTTTTCTGAGTGAAAACTCACTACAACTCTGCAAACAGTGTATTCCACAGTCTGTGAGCCGTACAGGGAAAGGTCTCTCTCCCAAATACAAGGCTATGAAACAGGCAGCATTTTAAAGTAGGGTCTTCTCCCCAGGAGCTGATATTTGGACAGGCTGATGAAACAGATTGTCCTTTAAATAGCCAGGCTGGAAGCAATTTATTATTATTATTATTATTATTATTATTATTATTATTATTATTATTATTATTATTATTATTATTATTATTATTATTATTATTATTATTATTATTATTATTATTATTATTATATTTGGGTTTCTATACTGCCCTACTTGGCAGAGCCAACTCAGGGCGGTTTACACACATGTATAGTTACAGTCACAACATATCAATAAATCAATAGTCAATATCCAACGAAAATAGTCAATAAATAGTCAGCATCAGTATCACAGAACGTCAGCACATAAACATCATTACAGTAAAAGCAATTCAATAAACAGTAACAAAAAGTTCAATAAACATCAATAACAGCAGTAGTTAAAAAAAATAACAGCAGTAGTTAAAAAATTTCCATACAAAGAAACAAAACTAGGCAAGCACCACGACAAGTAACGAGCCTCTCCGTCCACCGCACAGTCAGCGAGCGAGGAGGAGGCTTTACTCCAGCCGCAGGTGTTGTCGTTGGCGGCGGCGCGAGAGTCCAGCCGCCACCGCAGCTTTTGAGCCCTGCTGGGCGGGCGTAGCCTCCGGGACAGGTGGACGAGTCCCGGGGGCCGAGTCCACAAAAATCTCGAACTCAGCCCCACTTACTAAGCCCACTACATCCGTTTCCCTGCGACTTCTTTCCCCTCAACCAAACTTGGCTGAGAGAGTGGCCAAATTTGGGATGCAGGAGGTAAGAGCCACATAGCTCTTCCTGGTCCGAGGTCGGGGGAGAGCGGCGTCAGTGTCCGGCGGGGCGGTGGTGGCGGTTCTTAAATCCGCCAGCCCCGAATGCAGCTGTTCTCGCTCTCCCTGGTCCGAGGTCGGGGGAGAGAGGTGTCAGTGTCTGGCGAGGCGGCGGTGGCGGTTCTTAAATCCGCCAGCCCCGAACGCAGCTGTTCTTGCTCTCCCCGGTCCGAGGTCGGGGGAGAGAGGCGTCACTGTCCGGCGGGGCGGCGGTGGTGGTTCTTAAATCCGCCAGCCCCGAACGCAGCTGTTCTTGCTCTCCCCGGTCCGAGGTTAAGACCAAGCCCTGGACTTGGGCCTGGTAAGCAATTGATAATTAGGGTAAATCTTTCAGTGTCTTTGGGAACCTACCATTACAATATGTAACTAACAATCACACTCTAGTCAAAGAAGCAGAGAGGGTCATAAAAAAAACTTGGGAAGAAATTCAAGTTCTGAAAAGTGTGTGTTTGTGTCTGAGACAGAGAGAGGGAGAGGGAAAGAGAGAGAGGGACAGGATTAAATTGTAGAGAGTTAGTAAAATCCACTGACCCCAGCCAGGTGAATGGGAGTCTATTGCTGCATCCTTTTATACATAGACAATGACACAGTTGGTTGAAACAGAATGGGGTTTAATGCAAAAGTGTAGTGATTTACAAATACAATTTGGTTTGGGAGAAGGAGCAAATGCCATTGGGCATGATTCCCTAATCCTGACAGCATTTTTCTGTCCTCAACTGTACCTGGGCAAATTTTAGCTACTTCCTGGGTACCTATGGCAAGATTGATAGAATCCAGGTTTTTGTTCCTCCCAGATAACGTTACTGGGAAATGCTATAATCCTTCCCCCACTGAGCTGAGTGGGAGGACTCCATATCTATATCAAGGATGGATGATATACCTGTATTGAGTGTAGTGAGGATAGCTCCTCAAGTTTGCTCTCTTCTTGTCCCACTTGCTCCTGTGCCTGACACACTTTCTGTCATCGATCCCACCAGCATCTCTGCTGTGTTGCTGTTGGCTCCCTGGCATTTCCTTTCTGAGCCCAGCATCTCATCTCCCTACAACTCCTGCTCTCTCCAGTAAGAGGAGGTCCATCTCATCCCAAGGGAACTGGAGTTGGAACATGATCCTCATCCTTATATGTGTACTTCCAGTCCTCATGTGGCTTTGGTTCCTCTGGGAGCTCTCAATAAGGTATTCTCGGATATCCTGCCAGGATACTTCATTGACTTTTTCCTCCTCCTCAGTTATCACCTTGTGGAGTAGGTAATCCATTTGTGTACCACCCTTTATGGTCCCTTCTCCTCTGATCCCAAAATGCCCCTTCCTTAACAAGGCTTGGCTTATATTGAACAAGAGTCAGTGCCCTCCTTCTCCTTCCAAGAATTGTTTCCTAGGACTTGGGCACTATCAATTTGCTTCCAATTCCAGGGCCTCAGGGCCTTCCTCATGTGGTCTGGGCTTTTCCCATCCAGGTTCTTCTGGACCTTCCTCAAACAGTTCTCCTTTACCCAGGTCCAAAAGAGAACCTACAGTTTGAAGCTCTGCATGCCCTGGGAGGAGTCAAGATGGCCCACTGGCAGGCGTGGCCACAGCCTCACAGGATGACACAGAGTGAGCCCTACATACTGTATCTGAATGCATTTCAATGTGTGGGTACACTCTACTATCACAATATTATCAATGGATGAGTATCTTCTAACATTTTCCTGCATTATACTTTTCAGAAGATGAGAGGCTTAATTTGAAAATAATTTAAGATAGCACTGGATCTCAGAATCTTAATGATAAGCATGAAATTGTTTTATCTCTTGCATTTTCAGTGCAGCGCACTGATAGACCAAAGTGTACACGAACCATCTGCTGCTAAGATAGCACCTGGGATACTGCCAGTTTGATTGCACTCAACAAAAATGGAGAGACATGAAGGGAAAAAGTTAGCCTCTAGTTACTTTTTTAAAAAACCCAAAGGGGTTTTGTTCAAATCAAGGAAGTGATAATTTAGAAAAGTAAAATCCCGAGTTACAAATGCCTTGAGTTATGAAAAAATTGAGTTACAAAAGGGGTTTTTGTGTAAATCAGTGTCCCGATTTACACAAAAAAACCCGACTTATGGAAGGGTGGGGAAAAAGATTCCTTTGGTCTGCGACTTTCTCCCAAACTCAGACCCTTTGCTGTGACTGAAAATGGGAGGGAGGGGGGGAATTCTGCCACAGTGAAGGCTCTGTGCTTGGGACAAAGGCGTGGACTGAAGGAATCTTTTTCCTCCACCCTTCCTTAGCCTGCAGCACCAGCAGATGGGCTAGGGACACGGCAGAAAGAGCCACAAGGAAATTTGCCACCACTCTCCCAAGTCCTGGGGCTTGGCTGCAGCCTAAAATGTCCCCTTCACTTCTTAGGCTATAGCCAAGCCCCAGCACTTAGGAGAGGGACGGTGACTGATAGGTTCTTTTCCCCTGACCAATGGAAAAAGACCACATTGGTCACCGTCTGTCTCCCAAGTCCTGGGGCTTGGCTGTAGCCTAAGAAGTGGAGGGGACATTCTAGGCTGCAGCTAAGTCACAGGACTTGGGAGATTGGCGGTGACTGAAGGAGCCTACAGTACTAGTGCACGGGCCAGGAACAGTGGCAGAAAGAGCCACAAGGACATCGAAAAAATGTCATCATGGCTCTTTCTGCCATGTGCCCAGCCCATCCGCCAGTGCTGCAGGCTAAGTAAGGATGGTGGTGGTTGGGTGATTCCTTCCCTCCCCCCCCCCCCATTACAGCAAAAGCTCTGAGCTTGGGAGAAAGTCATGGACCAAAGGAATCTTTCCCCCCACCATTCCTTAGCTTGCGGCACTGGCAGACTGGCTGGGGACAACAGCCACGCTGGCTGCCCAAGGCTTCCCTATGGGGATGGCTTAAGTTACGCCAAAAATCAAGTTGCAAAAGGTTCCAGGGAACTGATTTCTGGCGTAACTCAGGGTTTTACTTTAAATAGCTTTGGTGGACATTTCAGAATTTGTAATTAACATATTACTCTATTAACATTCACATTATTTTCTAGCTGATTAGGATTCTTGTCCCATGGGTCCTTGGTTCCATATGCCCAAGATTTTTTCCAGCTATGTACATAACAAATTGATATACTCATTCTAGTTGCATAAATAAAGCAAATGGGTATATGATCAGGCAAAAGGAAAGAAAACAACAATTCCCTAGTCCCCTTTCCCTCATCCAATCTCTCTCAAGGAAGTGTAGGAGGGGGAAATACTATATTATACAGTATTGCAACACTCCATTAAGAACTAAGCTTATTTTTTGCACAACTTAAATACTGTACCTGTATTTGACATAGAGGTTAATTCACTGAAGCAAGAGAGTCAACAGTAGAATTATTAGAAATTGTAGCAAAGTATAATTAAAATTGTTCCCTGTCAATTTCTCTTCTTTGTCAACCATGTTTCAACTATAATGAAAGAGGCACTCTGTGACATTTGGATTTTTCCAGAGGCTTAATTGGCCCTAAGATTTGGGAAGTTGATTAAGAAATTACTCATTTTTAGCCTTTTGAGTCCACATACCAAAACTTAGTCATTCAGTTAAATGGATTCTAAGAAGATTCAGTGGAGACTGTATAAGACATTTATGGCCAGAACTCAGAATTGAAATTGAACGTATCCTCTCAATATACTTATGGACTTGAAGATAGATGGAATCAGCCAAAGTTGGGGAAACTGGGATTCTCTAGACCTTATTGAACTGCAACTCCCATTCTTCTTCTACTTTTTTGTCCTGATCAGACCCTGGGCTGCCAAAATGAAGCCACTTTCTTGGCTTTGTTGTTGGCCAAACTTAAATCCGCATTGGTGCTTGTTTCTGGCAGTAATCAGCATACAGTAATACCTTGGATAAGGTTTGCATCAGATAACACTAAAACCGCATAACGTTAAGCAATCTGGGTGGAGGGGAATTGCATCACATAACGTTAAAATCCTATGGGATGCATCCGATAACATTTGCTAAAGCCTGTACCAGTTACACTGTATCTCTATAGAGTTTTAATGTTATGTGATTCATACCATAGGATTTTAACATTATCCGATGCATGCATCGGATGGCATTAAAAATCAGATAACTCTAAGACTTGTGGAACCAAAATTTAGCATTATCCAAGGTTTTACTGTACTAGTAAATGGGTTGGATTTTGTATCTCTCCACATTCATATCATGTGTTGTTGTCTTCCAGCAGCCCCTACTTGAGCATGTTGATCTTACATTTAGGGACTCCAACCCTCAGCCTGTTCAGGGTCCTTCAAGTGACATCTTCAGTTGAGATCTTCAGCTATATCCTCCTTTA
The DNA here is from genome assembly GCA_030440675.1 of Furcifer pardalis. NCBI lineage: Eukaryota > Metazoa > Chordata > Lepidosauria > Squamata > Chamaeleonidae > Furcifer > Furcifer pardalis. Next base: position 147,963,900 of record CP126894.1, on the reverse strand, counting down.
ATGATGTCCCTTGTCTGTAAGCTCTGTCCTCCATCTTTTAATTTGGTTTTGCTCTTGCATGCCCTCAAGAATGTTTGTTCTAGCTCTTAAGCTCTTCCTGGATCTGAGCCAGTGGGCTTGAGGCTCATATCCATTTAGAGAATGTCGAGGTCATTCTCCTGCTTGGTTCTCTCAGCATCCACTGCTACTTCTCTCCTGATCTTAGGTAGAATGTTACCAACCAGAGGGTATATTTTCTCAACTGGTGTAGATTTGAGGCATCCTTTCACTATACGCATAGCTTCCTCATACCAGCTATAATGCCTAGGCCTGAATAGATATTGGCCATCATTCTTGCAGCCTCCATGATGCCATTAGGTACCATAAATGTCTTGAAGGGTATAAAGCATATAAACACAATATTACCATCTTATGTGATATGTCTTGTACTGGCTAGGTTGAACTGCATGACTGATTGAGCACACATCTCTGTCCCAGCTCTTGGGGACATGAAAGGAGCCTCAATTGGGCATTCCCGGAGCAGAGCTTCTTCTGCAAAAATCCTTTCAACCCAGAATAATTTCTAACATGAAATTATTATTATCCTGCTATGCTATTACATTAGACCATACTTCCAGTGACTCAACAGCGATTGTCAGGCAGAAGTTAACTAATCTGACAACCATGAGGACTAACGGCTTTGGGCAGCAAATTCCACAGTGGGGTTGATGGTCTCTAAGTGGATTAAATCCCACTTGAATCCATCTTGATGGAGGTCAGCAGCTTAATTAGTACTGGCCTGGGGCTGAGGAAGACTTTGCATGCCAAAAGGGCTCAGGAACAGAAAGTGACTTGCAGAACTGGATCAGTGGTACAGAGATTGTGCTGGAATGTGGAAGGCAGATGAAGGGCCATGGCATTATATTCTCAGGACAGTCTTAATGGCTGATCACCATGATGATCGCCTATGTTTGGAATCAGATATAGCACTTGAAGAAGAAGAATGTGATGCATCACTTTGCATGGGAAACTAGTTTGAGTGAACAAAATTCTGAATGCATAGGCCTAACTTCATTGTCTCAGCTCTATCTTTCCTCTGGATATTTCATTCTGTGAAGCATGTGTTGTAAAGGGTTTCTGAAGGGCATAATCCATATGACATATTGAGTATCTCATGCCTGCTGTTTTCAAACCATCTGGTCCGCAGAAGTTTCCTACAAAATCAACTGGCCTTAGATGCTATTGTCTTCACAGATTGAAAGAATGAGCTGCCGCACTGAGACAAGGGAGGGTCGCTCCTGGCTGCAGCTCAGTGGCTGCTTTGTGTCAGGGGGTATGTAAAATCTACTAAGAAATTTCATAAGCTTCATCAACACTCTCCTGGGCTTTCCTCTGAATTATTCAGAGTCTTCCCTCTCTTGAAGAATAAGCCCCAGATGATTTAGAATTTGTTCTAAGCAGCTTCCATAGGCAGCCTAAGGGGTTTGTGTGCATGTATAGCCATGTCCATCCAGAGGGCTTTGTGGGTCTTATCAAGACTCAATCAGAAGCGGAACAGAAGTTCATCTAATTTGTTGTTTTCTTACAGAAATACCAGTGTTGCACCTTCCAGGATGAGTCATGTGATAAAGCACATCTTCTCTCAAAATCTCATATATTTCCCAGACCTGGTGATTGTGAGTACACTGTCCCTCACAAGTGCTGGGACAATGGGCAAGGCATTCTGAGCCCTCCTCTCCATAAACTCAAGACTTTGCAGAACAACTCAAACTCAATTTTAGTAGGGATGGGGAATGAGGGATATAAAGGTGGCAATCACCTCCTGACATATCAGCCCTTCTGGAGGGCAAGTTGCCATCGCTCCCCCCCCCCAAGTCTCTTTCCAACCCCATGCTGCTCCCACTGACCCTGGGGACTTGACAATCTGACAGCAGTGCTGGGACTTTACTACATTTCTGAACAACCCAACACCCAGAGATGGCTTGTAGAGCTAGCTCCCGGTTAATGTCCATCGGCCCCCGTCCTTTCCAAGAGGTGCCAGAGATGCTGTTTCTGCCTCTTGGACTTCCAGCACCTCCTCTGGTTTGGGCTGAGGATTGGGTGTGCGGGAGGATGCTAAGGCTTTCATTGCCTGGTGGGTCAGGAAGTTGAGCCTGGTGGTTGTAGGTTGAGGCCACATCCCCCATGTCCTCTGAGAGCCATACTTATATTAGAACTTCCACCCAAAGGTTCTCAATATATGTGAAGTCAATCCCCCATTGTGCAGAAGATGACTTTTTTGGGGGTATTTCTCTTCGCCTGGATCTTTGGCGGCATCACTCCATGTCAATGCCTCTTACTCCTCTGGCTCATGTGTCCCCAACTCTGCTTTTGTCTCTGTCCAGGCTCCTTCCTCCTATTTTTCCCATTTCTTCATTCTCCAAAGCTTTGTTTCCTGACTCCTTGCTCAGCTGGGTTCTGTCCTCTTCCTCAGAACTTAGGGCCTGCTGTCCCTGCTTCAACATCTGCCTTAGGCTGGAGGCTTGCGTCTTCCAACAATCTCTTCCCACAGGCATAGAAAAGGTCACCCTTGCTTGAAAGCCAGTCATATCTGACTCCAGGGTTCAGTGCTCATGTCTGCCACGTGTCCACAGGCATAAGGCAAGGCCAGACAGACTGCCCAGATCACAACTCTTTCAGCAATGAAAGTATGCATGCTAAAATGACATTAAAATTATTTTGAAAAGATTTATGACTAAAACGGAGCACAGTTGGGAAATTTTTTGGTTAATGTTTTGTTTTGTGTCAAAGATTATTCTGGGTTGAAAGGAATTTTAGGGGATGCCCAAATGAGGCTCCTTTTATGTACCCAAGTGCAGCTCTTGGGTATCGAAACCTGACCTCCCAGTCTCCAGCTCAGCACTTTAACCACTAAACCACCAAGGGAGCTGCAATTTTCACATTAATTGGATAATGTGAAAAGTGTTTAATTCTACTTTTTCTTCTTTGTTTCCTCTTTTATCGCATTGGGTGTTGAGAGAGATATAAGGTTCTTGCTCTGACACTTCTAGCAGCCTCCACTGGTGTTATTTGGTGTTATTGTAATACTTCTTTGATGTTATGTCTACTTTCTTCTGGGTCTGCCTTGTGGTCTTTGTCCTTCTCCTCTTTCCACATATGCCTTGTAAGGTATGGAATTCCAAGACATTCTCACCAAACAGGAAAACCACTTTATTTGTTATCTCTGAATGTAGTGCAAATTTGGTTCTGTTCCAATTCTTCCCCTTATAACTTCATTCCTGATTTTATCCCTTCTAGTCACTGCAGCAGCCTTCCTTAGAAATCTCACTTCTGTGGTGACCAACTTTTGCTTATGTTTGTAAGTGTCCAGGTGGGAATGAATATGCTTTGTATGAGGTGTTTCTTTTTGTTGATTGGTATTGCCTTGTGTTGTAAGAGCAGAGCTAACTGTCCTGATATTTGGTTTGCCTTACTGCACCATATGTTAATTATTATTATTATTAGTTCAAATTTATATTGCCGCCCACTCTTCATCCATTTTGCCATCTTCAGAAAATATTGTTCCCTGGTATTTGAACTCTGCTACTTGTTTTATATTTGTTTCCTCTGTCTTGATATCTAGAATATGCTACAGTATTTCCTTCCAATTGCCATTACCTCAGTCTTCTCTTTATTGATGAAGGCAGATACAGAACTAAATGGCAATATCAGTGCAGAGATGTAGTGGGGGGGGTGAGGGGGGTGGCCTGCCCCAGGCAGCAATTTGCAGGGGGTGGTGATGATGCTGACCGAGACTTCCTGGCAGCCAGGGTGGGGGCTGGGACCATATGTCATGACCTGCGCCCTGAACCCTGCCCTGGGCTGGAGGGCGTGGGCCCGATGGCGCAGTGGAGGCCATGGGCTACCCCCTCCTTACCACCTGCTGGGCTGGGGTGGCACGGCCCCAGCATAGAGTCCACCATCTGGGGCCCAGGCATTTGGCCACCCTGCCTGCTAGCCCGGTGGTGGCAGTGGCACCCAGGAAGACGGGAAGCAAGGCTGGCGGTTGCCATGGCCCAGCACCAGCCAGGCAAAGGACCACCATCCCTGCAATGCCTGGCCAGTCCTGTTCTAGCCACTAGGCTGCAACAACCACCAGCCTCACTTCCTGCCTTTCTGGGCACTGCTGCCACTGAAGGAGGACAAGCTGCCACCGCCGGGCTCAGAGGTGGGCTGGCTGCGTCCCTGGGACCTTGACGGTGGGCTCCCCACTGGGCCTGCACTGCCCCAGATCCTGGGCCTTGCCAGCACCATTGGGGTTGCAGGCGCGTGGCTGCCCCACCTCCTAGCCTGGTGAAGCCTGAAGGTAGGACTTTCCTACCTAGGGGGGGCAGCGAGTTTGGCCTGCAGCCCTGGGCAACTGAAACCCACCCTACACTACTGTATCAGTGAAAAGCACAAAAAAAAAGGGAGAGATTGCTATGCTTTTTATCTTTCCTTTCAAATTTTATTTTTTCCCCTCAAGAAGAAATCACCTCTTTCTGCAAAGAGTTTGTTTAGGAGGAATATCCACAGTTATTCAACTCCAAACCATAGGGGGGAATCTCCTGTCTTAGATGTGCCATTTGCAAAGTTAAACTTATTTTGCTCGGTGTCCATGCATAACTGGCAGAAAACCCTGTGAAAAGGCATTTTGCCATGATAACAGATGGGGAAGAGCACAGGCATCCAGGAGACCATGTCTAGGCATCAAATACGTTTGTCAGAGAGCAGGAGTCCAAGCCAGGAAAGGTGGAACAGCTCTCTGTGCTGAGTTCCTGTAGCCAATTTTAGAGGCTGTGTGATTTTTGTTTAAAAATGCATGGGCTCTTGAAGGGGAAATGGAACCTGAACTATCATGATGAACAACTTACATGAAATATGCATTCGGAGATCATATATTATTGGGACAAAACAATGCAAGCCTAATTATGGTTAACAATGTTAATGTTTCCTACAGTTTAAGACTGAAAAGACTCTATGATGCTTCCATGCTTCCTTTGTTTTCTGCTCAGACAGTAAAATAAGCAAGAATCTTGAGCCTCCTGACTGCAAATGTATTGGAAATGTATAGAGTAAGGATGTAAATCAGGAGTAACCAGGGACCAGGTTACTCTTCCTTGGACAGCTTTGGCACTTCCTGGTGTGGTGGAGGCAGGGGGGACATGAAATGGAGCCACAGGCCACATCTGGCCCATGGGCCGCAGATTGAGAATCCCTGATGTAAATCCTTGCTTGTGTGACTCTGGTAGGGAAGGGCAAGAAATTGCTATCTTCTTCTTTTTGGTGGTGAAGGTGGTGGTACATTTCATGGAGCTTTCTGGAGAGTTTTATTTATTTATTTAAATTTCTATACCGCCCTCCTTGCCGAAAGCGACCCGGGGCAGTTTAACACATCTTAAAAAACATAAAAACAGTACAGGCTAAAATTCTAAAAGTTCACAAAATCCACAGTTAAAACTAATTAAAACTATGACTAAAACTTTATATGATTTAAAAACTTTTCAATCATTGTTTGTGAAAACACCTTTTGTCGAGTCAAATAACCTGTTCTTGAGCAAAATTGTGCACTTTTGCACATTGTGTGAATAGTGTGCAAAGCCTTACATTAGGGTGGCTGTTGTTTTCTTTCAGAATGTTTAATACTATTTGAGCTGCTGGAATCCTTCTTCCAAGTCAACTCCTTGTTATGTGCGTCCTGTGTGTATGTCTGTGTGCTACGTCTCTGAAGGAAAAGAACCCAAGTAATGTTAGGTAAGTTACAGAGACCTGGAGGGAAAGAAAGTTGGTCTGTCTATTGGTCTGAGGTGAGGAATCTCCTTCAGTTCAGAATTCTTAACTGAGGTTTGTTGTTCAGTCGCACAATCAATTCTGACCCTTTGTGACCCCCATGTACCACCACACACCAGCCACTGAGGTACCTGGCCATATAAAAGATGGTTGATTTTGACAGTAACAAGAAATATGCTAGGTATCCTCTTCCATCCCTCATAGAAGAATGGAAAGTTAAAAGAGTAAAATTCCATTCCAAATGGCTGTTTTCCTGCTTTTGCAAGGCATGCATACATTCAATTAGTCTCTTGATTTTTTTAAAGCTAGATGAGTATAAAAGACTTAATTTTTTTCAAATGGTATGAAAGGTGGCCCACTGAGATATTGACCTCTAGAGAAAGAGAGTAACTCTTACCTTTGTAGACCAGAAGTCATAATGCATTTTCTGTATAATTCCACTTGCTATCTAGCTTTGTATGCTTGCCAAACAATAGATGAAACATGTGTCTTCTTTTCTTCGTTCTCTCTCTCTCTCTTTTCTTTTCTTTTTTTTTTTGGTTAGCAGGCAAAAATGCAAATGTATTGCAGATCTTTTTGATGTCATGTCTTGGAGAATGTAAGTTGACATCCAAATGCTTTTAAAATGTCACTTCCAATGTTTAACAATACATTACGAAGCCCTTATGCAAAGGAAAGAAAATATGCTTCTAAGGGAGTTTATTTATTTTATCTAAGTTATGAATTATCCTTGATCGCCAAGATTTGGCAGTGGGCATAATGTTTCGCCCCCTTCACTGACAAATGGGAGTAGCTGAGTGCCAAAGCAAAAGGTAAGCACCACGAACTAAGGACTATGTATAGAAACTTTTAGAAGATCGGTGTTTACTGGTAGAATTATCGAGTCCTCGAAATGGTCAATATATGTTGGAAGAAACTTGGTATCACCTAATGATTATTACTTTAAAAGTGAATTAACATGCATTCAGAATTAACATCAATTTCTACTGTTTACCTCTTATCAATTCAATGGGTACCATAAGTAATACCTGTTTTCGTCAAAACAATGCAGTGGCACATTTAACATCCACAGTAAGGCTCAAACCAATATTTTCATTTAAAAAAAACACTGGTACTTATTAGCAGCAAACGTGTGTGTGTGTGCGTGCGTGCACACACAAGCCCAGTGTTTCTATTACAAGAGAGAAATGTTGAAAGTAGTAATAAGATAGCAAAGAAAGTGTCACTATACTTAATGGATAGGGAGGATATATATGTGCCAGCTATGCAGATTGTACATTACCGCAGCATAACCTCAATTTTATGAATGTTATTCCAGATACACCTGTCTGGTATCCTCAGACATGCATCAGGATTAGAAGTCACACTCCTAAAATATTGGCATTGGTCCACTTGCCGTACCTTTTTTCCTTTATCAGAAAAAAATGGAACACCAGCAATAATGCCCTGTCAAACCAGCTGCAGGTAAAAACAGTCTCCGAATATTATTTATCGGCCTGCAGATGCAGATTACGTGGCCACTTTATTACCTGTTAATTTACCACCTGCTGGCTGAAGGATGGTAAAAGTCTAGCATTTGTTTTATTAGAATTCATTATCCCATTAACCTTTCACTCCTCTGGGCCACACGGAAGGATTTCGTTGGGTTAAATCACTCCTGCAATAACCCTCTCCAAATGAAAAGCCCTGATTCATCGCATCCTCATGAAAAGTGCAATGCCAAACAAACGGTTTCATAAGGCCTTGTACAATGCATATTTTTGCATTGACAAACGGGTTTAATGCAAGCCCCAGCAGATCAATAGGCTGAGTCAAGTGTTATTATTCTCTGTGCCGTTAGCATTCCTATGGGTTTTTGTTTGTTGCTTGTCATTTGCATGTTGTTAATTTTTTGAAAAAACTAGGTCACTGTTATTTATTTTATATGGTCTCTCTCTTTCGTTCTCTTATACCCTAATATTTAAGAGCAGATGCCTAATGAGAGAAAACCATACTTCCAGGTGGCACTTGCAGTGAGAAAGTCACATATTTCTGAGGTGTTATGGAAATCGCAAATGTTACATTCTTTAAAAAGTATTCCCATAGCTGTGTTAGGAAGCAATTCTGTTTGGGATTGCTGTACGAGCATATAATTCTGATAGTTTTGCTAGAATATTGTCCTCTTTATGTTTCTCAGTATTATTTAATGGACATCACAATTCAGAAATGGGCATATACAGTTCTTTCTTTCTTTCTGATAAGTAAACAAAAGGTACTATAGTTCCCAAATACCTCCTACAGCAAAGGTGTGTAGGAATAACTTTATTATTGGGCCACTGTATCAGCTGGCTCAGTTCAAGTGGGAAGCCTGTACTTACACTCCTCTGACCAACTGGAACAAAGATGGTAAACTATACAGCAGTGGGCTGAGCAAAAGGAATAAATCTGGCTCTGACACTGGAATAAGTAGGACTGTGGTGGTTTAGTGGTTAAGACTCAGCAGGTCAGCAGTTCAAGACCTGAGTGCTGCACAATGGAGTGAGGTCCCATCTCTGTCCTAGCTCCTGCCAACCTAGCAGTTTGACAGCAAGAAATTGCAAGTAGATAAATAGGTACCACTTCAGTGGGAAGGTAATAGCATTCCGTGTGCTCCAGTGTCTAGTCATGCCAACCATATGACCATGGAAACACCTCATATGCAGACATTGCTGGCTCCTTGGCTGTAACTGGAGATGAGCACCACACCCTAGAATTGGAGACTGGCAATCATACCACAAACAACCAAGTCTGTAAGCAGCAGTGGTGGGCTGTAACTGGCCCACACACACACACATGCACATGGTGGTAACATTGGGTGGCCTTTGAGTAGGGGGGTGGCAAAACTGGGGGCCTTTCAGATGGGGTGGTAGTAAAATTGGGTGGCCACACCCACCTCATTGCCCCACCCAAGGTGTAGTAGCAATTTTTTTGCTGCCCACCACTGGTAAGCAAGCATCTTACCCATCCTTGCCAATTGCACTTGGGCCCACATTTGGGTCTGGGAAGAGTAAACTGGGTAATCTCTGATTCAAATGTGAACTAATTGCTTTCCTTTTCTTAGTTATAAAAGCAGAACTAACAGGAATGGATGAAAAACAGATAACTAATATTAGCTGCTGGCATAGCTAACATTTTTAGTGTTCCTAATGGCATTTTCACATTTTACAAATCAACATTAATATCAAGTTTCACAAGAATGGCAATGTTAAAGGAGGATAGAATTCCTATTTAAAATGCACATGTGTTACATGTCAGAGCAGGATTTGTGCCCTGGTGCAGCCTCATCCAAGATAGAGATTTCCATGCAGGGGAGACCCTTTATCACATACCTTAGAGAGGTTGGAATGTGTAAACATGCTGTCCTCCTGGGTTGGAAGAAATGAAACCTAATGTCAGTGTGTGATGGACATGTTATACTGTATGATAATTGGCTGGATTCCTTTAGGGGAATAGTAAGGAGGTGAATCCAGAGGGAGGAGGCAAGATGTTTTCTTGATCTGATGCTTTGAGCTAAGGGTGAACTGCAAACATGTAGTTGCTTAAGCCAGAAAGGGGGCCCTTGGGCTTCCTCAATTAGAGGAACTTTCTTTCTTTTGAATATGTTTTCTGAACTTTTGATAAACTTTCTTCTGTAACTTACTCTGACTACAATATATTTTTAAAGTACCTGAAGATGCCTGGAGTGTTTACTTGGCTATTCACTACGTTATCTACACTAATCTAGTATCCTGGAGGTGCTTAGCTAGAGAGGTGGCAGCTCGAAAGCAGGAACCAACCACTGGTGGGCAAGAAGACCTACTTGTGAGTTAACTTGTTTCCTAACATTGCAGACTCCACATTTGGTAAAAGCCACACAAACTTCATTAATTGTACCCACATATCTCATTACGTCCCTGCTTTATTCTCAGTCTGCAGTTTTTCTGTAGAAAGGGCACTGATGGTGGGCCAGCAACTTGAATCATGGTGGAAATCCCACAATCCCCAATTCTTATGCATGCTTTTGGTATATATGACCTGATTTAATTATTGTGGTAAAGGACAAAATATGACTAGAAGAGGGTGAGGAAGAAGATAATGAGCCTTAAAAACCATAGCCTTACCAATAGTTGGTCCTATTTAGAGTAGATGAATTGAATTAGTTGTTGCATGATAGTTACCCACTTATAATAATAATAATTTTTTGTAAGAAATTATTCTGGGTTGAAAGGATTTTTGCTGGAGAAACTCTGCTCAGGGGATGCCTGAATAAGGCTCCTTTCATGTCCCAAAGAGCTGAGTCAGAGACTGGCACTCAATCTGTCATTCAGTACCCAGGTCTCGAACTGCTGACTTGCCGGCCTTCCAGCTAATAAGGTGAGCTTTTTAACCACTGAGACACCACAACCCCTTATTTATTTAGTTACCACTAATGTATTAATGCATTAATGTATTAACTAATGTGTTAACTAATGTATTAAGTAATGTATTAATATATGTATTAATGTATTAACTAATATATTAACTAATGTAGTAACTAATTTATTTAGTTACCCCTAATGTAAGTTTTATTGACTCAATAGAGCCATTCTACTTGGCATAAGTCTACATATTTAGGTCTCAGACCTCTAAGGAAAGGTTGATAAACTGAATGTATTTTCTGTGAAGAGATGTTTTAATGATAATATGTGATAGCCCTCTTATAATATTGAAAAAAGATGGTCACAAATTTGTTTTCTCTTGTGTGGAAAGTAGCATCCAAATCAATGGGTTAAAACAATAGACAAGTGAGCGTACACTTCCCAATCGGACAACTTTGAAATATGGTGGGCTATTCTTATAAGAGGTTTTTAAAGTAGAAACTGGATGGCCGTGTCAATTAAAAGCCCTATTACAGTGGGTTTTTTTTTTTTTGCAAGATGGAGGGTGTGCGATGTCAGACCAGTAAACTTTGAGGTGCCTTCTATACCTCTCATCCACCATACAGGCATTGGGTAAGTGTCAGTAGTCCAAATGGAAGTTAGAGCATACAACAGGCCTCATTAGTAATTCCTCCCCTTTAAAAATAAAAGGTAGAGGGTCACATCACTGCAGCTATGTTGTTTTTGCTTATAATAGCTGAAATCCTGCTGGTGTAAATTCTTGCCATATGAGTCAGAAGCCATCATCATTAGCAATTAGCAAGCAATTACAGTCAAACCTTGCATAACAAGTTTTTTGCTTAGCGAAAAACTCACATAACAAGCAAGTTTTTCACTAAGCAGTCCGACTCGCATAACGAAAATTTTCGCTATGCGAGTTGGACTTTCCCCATGGAAAAACTCGCATAACGATCATTTCTATGGAGAAAACTTGCATAGTGAAATTTTTTTGCTATGCGAGTTTTCCTCCTTGAAACGCTCATTATGTAAGTTTCCCCATAGGAATTTTCACTATGCGAGTTTTTTTCGCATAGCAAAAAGCTCGCATAGTGAGCAGTCTCGCAGAACAAATTAAATTCGTTATGCGAGGTATGACTGTACACTTATATACCTCCTCATATCACCATATCACTCTGGGGAGTTCACAAGGTAATTAGCATTTTGCCCCCAACATGCTGGGTACTCATTTTACTGACTTTGGAAGGGTGGAAGACTGAGTCAACCTTAAACTTCAACAGGATCGCACTCACAACATCAGCAGCAGTTTTGGCTGAAGTACAGCAGTTGAGGCACTGGGCCAAAAGGGCTCCTGTTAGGCAGTGGATATCATTAATGTAATTAAATTGAAAATGTTCTGTCCCCCAACCCCCAGGTTCTGAGGGATCCCTGAAGCCTCTGGATTATCATAAAGGATGCTGCTGTTCGTACCAGTTAGTGGTATTGATTCACTATGCTAAGCAACAAGATTTCAGCCATTAAGGTACTTTGGAAATGAATCTTTCACACATTAAGCAAATGAAATGATCAAGCGGCGATACTATCCTTGATTGCACCAACTCAATAATGTCCCTATGAAACTGATTGTTTTCATTTACAATTTCTCAACTGCATTTCCTGAAGGCTCCAAGTGTGCCATATTTGTAATATGTCCCATGTTCAAAAATTTCAATATTCAGGAGTGCTCACTAGAGCTTCTGTATAAACTAGACTGTAGGTCTATCAATTAATCCTGTTCAAAGGAAAGCCTAAATGCTACAAAGGGCTTTGAAATACTTGGTATAGCTCAGATTACTTAGATCAGGGCTGCCCAAACTATGGAGCGGGGCCCGGATCCAGCCCCCAACACCAATTCACCCTGCCCACGAAGCTCTCATCTCTCTTGGAAGCAGAAGTAAAATCCGCCTGTACAAGCGCGTCTTACTTCCACTTCCAGGAGCGATGAGGGCTTTGCGGGCTGGATGAATTGGCATCGGGGGATCCGGCCCCCAGGCCATAGTGACCAGCTCCCTGAACCATGTGACTGGCCTGTGGCCCAAAATGTTTGGGCACCCCTGACTTAGATGTTTGTTTATGTGACTAAAATCTCAGGGAGACAGATTTAAAAAAGCTGTGTGTTTTGCAGAACTCTCCTGTTTTGAATTTGTGCTCTCAAATCTGTGCTATTGACTACATATCATTTCTCCATCAAAGCACGAGTCAATTTTTACAAAAGCATGTTTCATTTTAAATGGTTTTAAATCATTTACTTCACATTGCCACTAACATCTTTGTCAGTACCTCAGAAAACAGATTACACGTCTCACATACCCAGTGAAACAATTGTAGCGAACAGATTGGTGATATGTGATGATGTCCATAGATAAAACCATGTGCAAAGTCCAAAGATAAATCCACATGGTTTTATCTATGGACTTTGCACCACCAACTACTATGGAGGAAAGGCCGGAACAGGTGATAACTTAACTTGATCACTAAAAATTCACATACAGAAGCTGGCTTTTGACCAGGCCTTCCTCAGGCTGGACACCAGAGATTTGTGTATGTGGTGAAAGAAGCCCTCCCCAATAAAAGTTCCAAAAATCATTGCTACATCTGTAGGCCAGGTTTTTCAATTTAAAACATGACTAAATGGGACTGCAGCCTCAAGTCAGAGAAATAGATTTCAGATTCCACATTGGATAGTGTGAATTGGAACGTCTCTCCCAAGGGGCTCAAGGGGCTTTTCCGGGCAGCCCAAAATGGCTGCTTGGAAGTGCGCATGTGTCAAAACTCGATTTGATGCATGTATATTGAAAAATAGAAGTGTGCATCCATCAAATGGTATTTTGACGCATGTGCACTTCCGAGCAGCCATTTTGGGCTGCCCAGAAAGGATGCAGAGTTATCCTTGGAGCAGCGGTTGCAGCCTTTCCTTCACCGTTGACTGCCAACGCTGTTCCCACGGCAGCATTGCTGTGCCGTGCCAGGCCGTACCTGGCTGCACTGCTGTGTCTGGCTGTGCTGCTGGGCCTGGCCAGGCCAGGCTAGGCTGTGCCGCCGCCAGTGGTGGGATGTCAAAAATTGTACTACCCCACCGTGATGTCATCACAGTGTAGGCAGAGCTAATGTCATGACGTCATGGGCGAGGCCAAAGAAAAAATTAAAAAATAAAATAAAATAAAAATATGCACACACACAAGCACACACACACACACACACACACACACACACACACACACACACACACACACCTCAACCCACCCACCCACAAAACAAACCCGTAAATGAATGAATGAATGAATGAATAAATAAATAAATAAACAAACAAACAAATATATAAATAAAATAAAAATTACATTAAAATACACCCACCCACCCCAAACACAAATCAACCCACCCACCCACCCCAAACACAAACCCATCACTTACCTATTAGTATAAGTGCCTGGGCAGCACCATGTTGCAAGATGGATATGGTCATCGTACCAGTTCTCTAGAATAATGTGCCTTAATTTAAATGTAAAACAGCTGTACCTCCTTAAGGGTTCTCCAATTGGAATAGCAATTGGAACAGCACAGGTGTAGCTTATTGATGAGATAACTCCAAGACTTTGCTTATAAACCCCAAGCCAGGCCACCAAGCCTGCCGGCTGCCAGGCCTTTTTAGGATCTGTGGTAATACGTCAATATAGGTAAAGGTATTAAATACACATTAAAATATACACAGACACACCACATCCAAAGGTGAGTCACTTATCCTGGGGAGCAGGCTATAGGGAGCTTCAGGCTAGCAGTTTCTCTTCCTCCTCCCCGCTTGGGAGGACAGCAAGGAGGCTGTGCATATGCACCAAGCACTGTAGGCATGCATGTACACAAAGTGCTTGGCACGCATGCACAGTGAAAAGGTAAGCTCCGAAGGTGGTTCCCTCCAAAAGTTGCTACCGGTTCTCTGGGACTCTGAGAAGAGTTACTACCGGTTCTGGTGAACTGGTGCAAACCTGTTGCATCCCATCACTGGCTGCCATGCCGCCGCCACCTACCTGCTGCTCCCTGAGTCCCTGACTGCCCGACCCCAGCAAAGGGAAGGAACTATGGTTTGTTTTCTTTGTGTTTCGGGTTGGTGGGGTATTTTATGTTATTTTTATGTGTACTGTGTCTTTATTTTTATTTTTTTTATGTCTGCTCATGACATCCTGACGTTGGCTCCGCTCACGACATCCTGACGTCATGACATAATGACATTGGCTCAGCCCACGATGTCAGCCACACCCACAGTGTGGTAGTAAAAATTTTGGCAGCCCACCACTGCTCCCTTATATGCAATTCCTAGAGTCAACAGGACTGGGAACAGCATCTATGGGATTGCTGCAAAAAAAGCAGAACCCTTTAATAGAGGCTCAAAAAAGCACTTGCACGGAGGTTGGAACACTTCTGTGCCTGCAAAATGTGAACTCATGGAGCCAGGACTGACCTCTAAGAACTCCAAAGAGCAAGTTAAATGCCCATTTGAACATGTTCTTACTGTACTAAATTAAGTCACACCTAGAGTAGGTTCTTTTAAATCAACTGAGCTGTCACTAAATCCCCATTGATTCAATTCAGAATTGGCCACTGATTGTATATTGTGCATTATGTTTGCTAACTGAGTGATATATAGAACATTTTCTGGTGATTTCTGCTATCGATATAGATTCCTGATGGGTACAAATGAATAAATTTGATCCTCTCTCTTTCTCTCTCTTTATAGGAATTCATGCAGAGCAGAGCCAATCACATGCCACATATCTAGGTCCTGAAGCTCCAGATATAAGAGTCTTGTCAAAAGTAGACTTGTCTAAGATTTATTGTGAGATAAAGCATAACTCACTTGGACAATCTCTATATCTGCACATACATGCAGGACATTTTTTTAAAAAAAGTTTTAGTCAAAGAGGGGAAACATGGACATTAGTTAAAATGCATAGAAAAATGTACACATTAGGAAGAATGCATTTCAATGAGTTGGAACATTTGTAAGGGAAAAGGCACAATCAATATAGAGAGACACAGCAAAAAGAAGAGAAGAAAAAATACTGTACAATGAAGTCCAGTTGCATTAAATTCAATGTAACTCACAGTTTTTAAATTACTGCACAGGATCAAGACCCATCCCTTCATACTCTCTGTGGTAAACCAACACCCTCACACACTATTCATCACTAAACTCTTCATATTGGCATTCTGTTGTTTCTTTCTGCTCTGAAGAAAACAGTGCCTAACTCAAATTTCCGCTACATTAAGTAAGTCCCATTAATTTCAGTGTGAGAGAAGTAAGCGCACATTTAAATCTCCCAGTGAAATCAATGGGAATTAATAGTGCTTAGCTTTATATAGATGGCATTGTAGTAATTGATTCTGTGTCAGCAATCTGATGAAAATATTGAAAAGGAAAAGAAGATAGAACAGAGGCAGGTCTCAGAAGCAAAGGAGCAGAGGAATATGCTGGAGATTAAGCTACTAAGATCCTTGTTTCACAGAAAAATTCAAGGCAGCATTAAAACAGACAAGAGCATTAACAATTTTAAAATAAGCTTTTTATTACTTAATATATTTTCACCTAAATTCTAAGTATAGCGGGAAAGCAGAGAACGCAGTAGCACCACATTAATTTTTCAAGCCTTAATGTGCTAGACAGGGAATAAGTTATTACATCTGTTGCCCTCTGGGAGGAAAGAATGAAAAGCACAAAAATTATTCTCCCCCGTTAGGACTGAATCACTGGGAAGAACAGCTGATGTGTGCAGTAGAGGCACAAAAGAAAAAGCTTACACCAGCTTTTGTGTCATCATTAGGAGCAAACAGGGCACTCCGCAGCCCACACGGCAAGATTAGGAGACACGGCCGAGCTTATTTCTTCTTCTCAAGGGGGGCTTTTAGAATTAGAGGGAAAATTTCAAATGAGCATGTCAGGCACGGTTGATGATAATCTGTTTAGAAGAGACTCCCTTTTCTTGTCAGAATTGCAGCTCGGGTGCCTTTCCATTGGCATGTTTGCCAAAGAAGATGACCGAACATTACCCTGGAAGGTCCCCAAACAGTGTGGCAGTTCCAGCTGAAGTTTCTTCAGGGGGCATTCCCACATTGTCTTGTGTTCCTGCACAGTGAAATGTTAGGTTCTTGGATCATTTCCTGGAGGAAATGAAAACATCCCATGAAGTTCTTTCCTTCTGCTAAAAGACAGAAGCATCTGCCGGTTTCTTGAGTAAGCTTGATAGGCAGATATCAGAGCCTGAAGTGTCTTTTTATTATTATAAAGGTCACATCCTTTGATCATGAAAGTCTTTTCCAAATGAAGCTTTGTGGGTACCTAGGATAAATGAGCCAGTTCTCCTAGAGAAGGGAATGGGTAACCACTACCTAGAAAATCCTGGAAATGGTCGCCATCAGTCATAATTGAATTGAGGGCATGTAATTAGTATTATAAAGCAGAAAGGCTCCCCCTCATTGGCTTAGACCACTGGTTCCCAACCTTTCTTTGCCCATGCCCCACATAAGCATCTCTAAAATCTGAAAAAAAACCCATGGCATATAATTCTTATTATTCAAAAAGTGAACTCCTGTTTGAGTGGAGGAAGCATAAAGGATTATTAACTGTTAATAACTCATTCTCGAATTACCCCCTTAAAAATCAAATTACCTTCCTGAGGGCTTAGAGTTAGCATTTGGCCATGGCAAGCACTTTCTAACAGGCACAACCATCACCCATTTATCACACTTGGTTTCTCAGAAATGCTTCAGTTATGATGGAGGTAAATCTTCTTATCATTGGAAGGCATTTTTTTCTGTTTCGGCTATTTTCCTGTATCCAAAATTGCCTAACATTTCTTGAACTGATTTGAACATAAAGGTGGCATAGAGATGGTTGAAGGTCCCTGTAGTGCAGAGACTCTGGCCTTGGCATTAACTGTCATATGTCTTGTTCCAGAGCTGAAGTGTAGATACTTCAGCTTTATCCAGCTTTTTGTCTTCTCAGTGGATGAGCATTTTGCACATTCCACTCATTGGTTAAAAAAATAAATAACACAAGGCTCATAAGGTTCTTTACACCAGAGAAAGAAAAACTGACAATTTGCACATACCTAATCCAGACTCTAGCAAATTTCTTCGAGTTAATCAGCAGCAGGGTTGCAGTAGTGCAGGATACTTGAGCATGTGTGCGCACAGTGCTCCACACATTATACTAGTACTATCCTTGCATATCTCTATTTGTTTAGTTCAGCTAATCTTGCTTGACTCAAGAGGGTGCATGCTTTGCTTGATTTCCTGTTCTTACAATGTCAGGTCAAAGGGTCTGACACCTAATCATTGCCCCAAAAAGCCCTACAGAAATTTATAGACTTTTAGAAAAAAGCTAGAAACTTTTTTTTTATCATAGCTGGTATTTATCCCCCCCAAAAGAGGGTTAAATCCAGAATGAAAGAACCAAAGTTTAAGCCCTTTCAGTGATGCAATAATTCCAGGCAACACCAGCTTGTCTGGTTTAAAGTGCTTTATTTATCTACATTGCTTTTATGTTCCATACACATGGAAATACTTCAAAGTTGTTAAAATCCAAAAATAATACAGCTATGAAAAACTGTAGGCACAAATACTTAATAACATATGGAAACTAAAAAAGAAAAGGAGACAGTGGTGCTGAAACCATCAATAGCCATCATCCTGCATTTAAGGAAGAAGGCAAAAAGATGAGGAGGCCAAGAATATGGCAGTAGCATGTACAATCCCCAAATAGAATTTCATAAAGAAAAAGACACCACACGCCTTGAGCCTCAGCTTGCTTTGGAAGAACAGAGGTGAGCGGGTTGCCTCCCTCCTTCCAAAGGAAGCCAGGGTTTGGACCCTCCGAGCCCCAGCTTGCTTTGGAAGGAGGGAAGCAAGCCTGGATCCTTAAGGGGCTTAACCATCCAGCAGGTTGGCTTTTGGAGAAGGTGAAAGTTTTCTACAGCCCCTCCAAAACCCATCCAGCTGGATCGCTAAGCCGCTTGGCAATCACACACATGCGTGGCCAGTGGAACCCTGTACAATGAAGAAAACTGGACAACAAAGAACCCTGTGGAATGGAGTTTTTTCATTGTACAGGGTTCCACTGTACTGGAATCAAGAAGCAAACTGTGGACATCCATTGGTCATAACAGACTGAGCAACAAGAAGGCTACACTGAGTTCTCAGAGGGTAACTTAGAACTCCAGACTTTGGTCATTCTGCTTCATTGATTAGTTATATATTTGGGGCTTTTCTTTCTTTCAAAATCAACTGGGGTCCTTATCATCCTACCATTATGCAGAAATTCGAATAGAATCATGTGCCCTCATATTGCCTATCAATTCCTAGTGTAGCTTTACATCCTCTCATTATCAGTCCAAAACATTGTGCTGTGCATTTTTCATGGTGAACGTGTTTCAAAGAATGAAAGAGAAATCTGCAATAAACACTTGGCAGAATGATTAATTGTCTCTATTTATTGGTGTCAACCAAAAAAAGAAATGTCTAGCAGCATTTTATACAGCACTCTAGATCAGTACAATGTCTTCAACATAGCTGGATTTATGGCTACTTGGAAGTAAGTCTTATTGTGTTCAATAGTTATTGTTTTAGGTAACTGTGTTTAGGATTCAGTCAAGGAGTGAATAAGGCCCATGCAGCATGTCAAATCTACTTAAAGTCCTATAGCTTGGGCAGAGAAAGTATGGAACAGTTTCTCAGATGTGGGCTGGCTTAATTTGCTCCATCAGCTTGCAACTAGGCTGGGACCCTGCCTTCATAGGATAGTAGAGGAAGTTCATGAAGAACTCTGATCATGCCCTAGGGTCTAGACCAGGGGTGTCCAAACTCTGGCCCGCGGGCCTAATTGGCCGCCTGCATATAATTAATGTGGCCCTACTTAATGTCTGCTGTATAAGAAAGGGTATGGGCTACAGATCAACTTCTTCCTATCGTCATTTTACAAGTAAAAATATTTAAAGTTTTCTGAGGGTCATCCAGTTAATAGGGTTTTCTCCACCACTGTGTTATAATGTTTCAAGAATCTTTTACCCTTGACGAGACAAATGATGGCACTGAACTGTTGCTAATCCTCTAGATTCTGACAGGGTTTGATAAACCCTTTCTAGGAGAGCTCATGACATCCAGCCGCTCTGCTACGTCTCACTCTGAGTCAAAAACGCAGGGTGTCATACTTTTCACAGCCAATTCAGCTCCTGAAATCTATATCTTTTTCATTTTGAGCACCACCCACTGTGTGTGATTGTAGGATTAACCCCGAGTTCAAATTTTCTTTCAGTACATTAAAAAAAACCCAACAATGCCTCTGGAAAGGTTCTACTCTCCTTGAAATGTTAGCAAGGAAAAATATAGTTGTGAGAAATGGGAGTGTAGAGACGGAGGAATAACCCTGAACAAAGAGCTGCCGTCATGATGGAAAAAAACATAATCACACAGGAAGTATTCCTCAGAATTATTCAAAACATCTTTGAAGACAAACTTGCTTTTGTAAACCTCAAATGTATCCTCTGCTTCATTTAAATTATTTTACTTATTACACTGCATCAGGAAAAAAAATGTCTGCTACTTGGTCTAATCCATGTGTCCTATATTAAATCAAGTGTGCTGAAACCAAATCTGAAGATCAATTCTGTGCAGGACATCAGGATCTTAAGTAAGCAATTCTCACCCTCTCAATTAGGGTTCTTGAATTGATCATGCAGGGTAGCAAATGTAGCAAAAATTATCCAGTTTATTAACACAGCTGCGCCTACTCATCTTTAGCTCAAAATAGACTCATTATGGCCTAGCTGTAGTACCCAATAAGATGGTTTTGCACTAGAGACAAGCCATAGGTCCATCTCGCCTTATATACCTATTCCTGACATCAGCTCACTGACCTGCCCAGACATGACCAGCCGCTGCTAGAACATACATGCCACCAGGAGATGTGATTCAGCTGAGGCAGCAACAGGCATAGTGGTAGCTGCAACTGTTATAATGCTCCCATATAAAAATACATTTCCCAATACTATTTGAACAGCTACAGCACACCTATAACTTAAAATCTGTACGTGATAGGCAAATTCTAAGTTCAGATTTAGAATTAGCACACTCGATATCATGTAAATCACATGTGTTATTTCCAGTAGCAAAATTGTTGTTGTGCAATGTTATTGTTATATTCTCCCTTCCCTGCTAGAAGCTCAAAGTGGATATCCATAACTCTTCTCCTCTCTTCTTAATAATCACAAATATTTTGTCAGATATGTGAATTTGACAGAATGTGACCAACCTAAGGTTACCCAGTGATTTTTGTAGGCTCGGTGGGGACTAATCTGGATCCACCAAATTGTAATCATAAACCCTAAATGAATCTTGCTGGTAACACTAATTAAAATCTCAGTTTGGAGATCCAGTCTTAACAGAAACAAGCAAAGCATCATGGAGAGTAATCTACTTGTCTCATCACTTGCTGAATACTTACCTGTCACATGTTGACATTAGGGAATAATCACTAAAATTACCTACCATATCTCCATTATATTAAGTGTAGCTGTAGGAACCCCATTTTAGACAAATTTTCTCTTTTAATAATCACTCCCACCTAATGAGCTCTTTACCACTATATCTTACACTATTGGTTATCAAAATGAGGGGATGATGGCTGATGATAGTGAAGAGAGAACTAGACTATGAGATACATTCAAATTGAGACTGCACTTTATTAGCTTCTTTGGGACAAGAAAAACTCTTGTGTTCATTTTTATTTATAATTAAATTTAAATCTCTCTCTGTCTTTGTACATATGATGAAGTCTAAATTACATATGGAGGTTTTTGTTGTTGTTGTTAAAAGGGGGTTGGATGAGAGGAAAGGAAAGATGGAAAGATAGGAGGATCTCTCAAAATTTAAGATGGTGGCATGATGCTGAAAAGTCATTGAATTGATATCCTAGCCCAGTGGTGGTGAATCTTGACATTCCTGCTGTTCTTGGATTCAATTACCAGAAGCCCAAGGCAGTATAGCTGCTCACAGGACATTACTGGGAGCTGAGCCTTTTCAGTTCTGAAGGCAGAACCTACTTTCACCTACTTGACCACAACAATTTGAATTATCCTGGTTGGGATGTCAACAGTGCTTCTAAACCTTTCCATACATGTTATAAGGTGATGGGAGGCTGATTTCAAACTTCCAATGGAGAAACAACCAATCAGGTGACAACAGAGATAGACACAGGCAGAGTTCCCTTGTGTGATCTTTCTCTGCTCTATTTCTTCCTCATCCACAGACTGACAACAACATTCTTGAGTGAGTTTGCTCCCTCTGTTCATAGCTTTTGTTTCTGTCTCCCAGTCATGTAACCATCTGTAACAGAGCCCATCTATTCTCTCTACCATATATGCAGTTCACAGTTATTTTCATGGAAGATAGCCTTTTGTTGATGTTTCTATGCATCAGCTTCCATATAAAGCAACACAACACTTGCCACTCAACCTTCAGTCTTCACCCTGCCCCTGCCATTAGCTTGTGTCAAAATTCTCACTGACCCACCCCACACTGAGTATGATAGTGAGACATTCTGCCAGATTGACGTTACAACAACACACCCAGTGGCTTCATATTTCAAGTAAATATTAGTAACATCTGAAATGAACCCTAGCTAGGTTTGGTGGCTGGAGGCTTTCCCCTTAAAAACAGCAACACAGAGATTTTGAGCTGGTGGCAAATCATTAATAATTATAATTTTTGTAGTCATTGTGGTCACCAGGTCAGTCTGGGAGTTTTCACCAGAGAGCATTGATGGAAGAAGTCTACATTGCCAAATGCCACATCTCACACTATTGTTTTATTTGATCACAAGCCATACGGAAGCTCTTTTTAAAAATGTAAATGTTAATGCTGGCCTGCTGGCAATTTCCTTCTTGTCTCGCAGGTAATAACAAGCAACTATGTGCAACAGAAGTGTTGACATAGATTGATGTTTAGCTGCTGAGAAGTAGGATAAAAGCCACTCTACACATTAACATCCTAGAGAAATTGTAAACTATCAGCAGCTGCAGATTCAACAGCTAATATGGTTGTAGATTATGAAGTTAGCTGATACAAGGATGATGCCAGAAAACATGGTGAGGAACTTGGGAAGGTAAGTTGGTATATATTTACCTTCTTGAATACATATATAGGAATAAGATGACAGGGTGAGCTATTGCTGGACTCCTATTTACATATTTTGTTGCCCCTCCTCTTTTTATGTTCCCTCTTTTTTGCCACTTGCACTTTTCTTTCTGCTTTCTCCCCCCTCCCTACCCAGATATGGCCCCCTCTATATTCAGACAGAAAAAGCCCTTTCAAATCCTTCAGGAAAGAAAATAGTAGAAGACCCTAAACAGGAGGGGAAAAGCTGCCTTGCAAGGAAATCATGTCAGGTATATTTGATTCATGCAGACCGGGGGGGGGGGGGGAGGACCTTCAGAATCTCCTGTGTTATAAATGGAGCAAATCCCAAGGTATTTGATAGTAAAATCAGCCACTGCAATGGAGATTTAATTTAGGAAATATTTGCCAGACAGACAATATTTGCTCAAAGCAAGGCCATTCTTAGGCATTAAAAAAACCCCACAAGAACCCAGATTCCTGCATGCTAACAGCAGACTTTCCATCTGTAAGTGCACAACCAATTCCAGCCAAGTCAATTTGCCCTTTGTTAAAAATGCTTTTGTGAAATCATGGGAAGCTTCAAATTGCTCATTATTTACAGTGAAATTAATGTATTTTAAGCAAAGCATGCAGAGAAGTGCTTGCATGGGTGGGGAAGGAGAGGTCTCATGTGCCAAAATAACATAGCAACAGCAATAGAAATAACACTTATAAGAGCCCTATGTAATTAGCATTTTTGCTCCTAACACACTGGGTACTCATCATACCAACCTTCTCTATCTATCTATCTATATTCGATTTATATCCCGCCCCAATCACGAAATGCGACTCTGGACGGCTTACAGACATATCAATACAATACAATATAAATACAATATAAAATTCAGTCAACATAATATCCATTAATACAATAAAAATATTGTAAGACACACTAGAACAGCACATGGCACATAGCAGTACAGTATCATATAGCAGTTAAATAATAATAGGTAATTAACAAATCATTGCTGCTTGAATGTCCTCAATGAGGGTCGGGCTCAGTGTCCTCTACCGTATCTGTGGTTCTTAAAGCCCTCCACTCCGGCCGGTGGCAAGGGCGGAAGGAGGGCGACAGCGTCGGCTTCCCAGACTCTAGCCAGTGGTTTTTGAAGCCCTCCACTCCGGCCGGTGGCGAGGGCGGGAGGAGGGCAGCAGCGGTCGAGAGCAAAGACGTCGGCGCGGCCAGAGTGAGGCCGAAAGCGTCTCTGGCCAGGGCTCCAGCCGGCAGTCCTTTTCACTCCCCTGGACAGGTGTTGCAAATCCGGGGGAGACGAAGACGTCGGTGCGGCCAGAGCGAGGCCGAAAGCGTCTCTGGCCGGGGCTCCAGCCGGCGGTCCTTTTCACTCCACCGGACAGGTGTTGCAAATCCGGGAGAGACGAAGACGTCGGTGCGGCCAGAGCGAGGCCGAAAGCGTCTCTGGCCGGGGCTCCAGCCAGCGGTCCTTTTCACTCCCCTGGACAGGTGTTGCAAATCCGGGGGAGACGAAGACGTCGGTGCGGCCAGAGCGAGGCGGAAAGCGTCTCTGGCCAGGGCTCCAGCCGGCGATCCTTTTCACTCCCCTGGACAGGTGTTGCAAATTGGGGGGGGGGGAGACTTCGGTGCGGCCAGAGCGAGGCCGAAAGCGTCTCTGGCCGGGGCTCCAGCCGGCGGTCCTTTTCCCTCCCCCGGACAGGGGTTGCAAATCCGGGGGAGACGAAGACGTCGGTGCGAAGACGTTGGAAAAATAGAAGGCTGAGTCAGTCTTGAACCAGTCCTGATCAAACTCACATTTTGAGAAGTTTTTGACTTAACCACAAGTTGTTGTTGTTGTTGTTGTTCAATTTATATGCCGCCCTACTTGGTGAAAACCGACTCAGGGAGGCTCACAACATACAATCGAATACAATGTAACAATTCAATAGAACAACACAATGTCACAATATAGTGAAATACTGTATACATAAATAATTCAAACAATAGAATATCATAAAATACAATACAGTAAGATAAAACCCCAATATACATCATAAAGTTACAAAAATATTACTGGGGGAAATATATAAATGTGTAAATTAAAAAGTACACTGTACATACATACATACATACATACATACATACATACATACATACATACATTAATTTTTCAATGTTCTTGCCCTTCATCACCTATTTTAAAATGTTTTAGCTCCCCAAAACAACAACAAAATAATCTAGGATAATTTGCAACAGCTCAGGACCAGCCAAAATTGGTGAAATTGTTTCCTATGACTATTAAGTAATCTAATCTTAGAACTGCGGAGCTGGAGGAAACCCAAGAGATCATCAAATCCAAACACAGTCAAGGTGCCACTAATTACTAGGATCCTTTCTTGACTAATAAAAAATACACAGGGCCTCATGGGATACCTGTGGTGGCCACATACAACCCCAGGACCTCTGGAGATTGCCTTCTCCTGCCCTACTGAGAAAACAACTACAGCCCTTTTTTTGTCTAGGTGGTCCCTGCTTTTAGCCTCCCTTACCCATTGCCATATGAATGCTGAATAGCAATTGACAGTGCTGTTACCGTCTCTGCCAAAGGGGTATCTATTTTTCTACTTGCAATTTCTTGCTTTGGAACTGTTAGGTTGGCAGGAGTTGGGGCAGACAACTGGCACTTACTCTACTGTGCAGTTCTCAGGTCTCAAACTGCTGCCCTACCGACTTTCCAGTTGGAAAAGCTCAGCGTCTTAACCACTAAGCCACCGTGTCCAAACTCATGATTCCACTTGGGGTATTCTTGGAGAAATCTGGGATTGAGGTTTTTAAAAAAAAGCCCACAAGAACGAACAAAACATCCCTAGGGGCAGAGATGTTTCCTCAACCACCCCTATTACTTTGCCACTTGCGATAACCACCCCAGCCCTGCACATTAGAGTGGGATGATGCTCTTCCTAATAACAAATATGCATTTTTTTGGAGCCACATGCTGGAAAACATGGCTACAATCCACCTTCCTCCTATCAGATACAATACTTTAAAGCTTATCCCATTTTAACGGACCTCCTCAAAAAACATAGTACTAAAATCAGAAGGCTCATGTAGAGATGTTAAGAAAAAGGAAAACTCTGTCTTTGAAATTTAATCCTGGATCATGGCAGAAAAACAACAACTATACAGATATTGTTTGGCTAGACTGGAATTGAATTATGAGCCCAAGGCAAAAAGAGAGACCCATCGCTGTGTGTGCCTTTCCCCCCTAAGCATTGAGTGAGTTAAGAATTCTATCATGTGTTTGTATTGATAAAAAAATTTCTAATCTAATTTGTCAGGCTCAGTCTATGAGGAAAGGCTCTTGGATGTGCTGACCAGCAATTTCATACATTGGTGTGACTTCAAGTGAGCTGTCAGTTTGAATTACAGAACGGAATAGCAAAGGGACTAGTCTGCTTTCAGCTCTAAAAAAATTATTAAGCAAGTGTTTTAAACATTTAACTGCCTCAAATCTTTTCTTCAGCTTTCCTTCGAGGAGTTAAAGCACTGCAAGCTTTGCATGGAATATGTCGCTTACCATGCTGTTTCTTTCAGGGCATGTTAGGAAAGATAGTAAGTTTTGCTGGATGGCAGCAGAACAATGAAAATTAATATATTAGACAGCAAGCCCACATAGAGCTAAGTTATGCATAAGAAAGTCCACTTTTATGTAGGGATGTGAAAAAATATTTGAGAAAATTCTCCTTGTGATTGACTTTCCAAGTCTCACCGTGTTCTAGAAACTGGGGAATTCTTGACAGATTCTGGGGTTTGAGTTTAAAGAGTCCACAAGACTTTAAAGCAATTTGAGACCATGGTCTTGATTTTTCCTTTCCTCCTTTTAAAATCACTTTTTCTGGCTGTTCTTTTCCTTAAGAAACTAGCAAATTCTCCACAACTCAATGTCATTTCTGGGCAATGTTGTTCTGGAAAGATAGGTCCTAAAGTAAAAGGCAATTTAGATTTAAAAAAAACATTTTGTTCAGAACTTTCCACATATAATTCTCACTATTAGCAACCCAATTACATTTCAAACCTGGGTGAGATCCAGGTGGTATACAAGCTTTTGCCAAATTAATATAATCAACAGAAATATTCTGAAGCATTCAAATTAAACGTCTGAGTGAAAATGTCACATTCAAAAGTGTACTTTATAATTTGGGGATTTACAAATATACATTTCACTTCTAGTATTTGCAAACACATAGTTCACCTTTCCAGTTACATATCCAACATTAACAAATAATTCCTGAGAACAGCAAGATTCTGGATATTTAAGGGATCTGAGTTTTTGTGTGTGAGAGACAGAGAGTGAATGAGTGAAAGAAAGTGAGTGTGTGAGAGAAATAGTACAAGAGTTATGTTTTTTATATTTATAGGTCCAAAGCAAAAATCTAACTGAGAAAAGCTGTATGTGCAGGAGAAATCATGTAGCAGTTTTCTCCCCGAGAAGGCTCTCTTTGTATGATAGATAATATGAAAGGCAATCTTTGGAGAGAAGGAAATGCATATGTCAATTGCCTTTCCATGACTGCATAAACAAATTGGAACCAAATACTGTACCATGAATACATGGCATATTTTTATATCAATAGATTTTATGAATCCTTTAGGCAAGGAAGAGCATTACGTTTATGATGAGAACAATGAACACCCTTCACAAGGTCAAACTATCTGAACATAAAAATGAATATGAATCAAATGAGAAGACTACACAAATGAATGATCTGATCTTAACCTGAATTAATTCTGTCTAGGTAGATCAGATATATCTCATTTTAGAGCTAATTACTAGATTTCTTCATCTAAATTGATTTTCTCTACGATATTAAATACATTAAATGACTTGGAACTTCATCTGCTGACTTACATCGGCATGTAGTTAATTAACAAGTGACCTGGAGAGAGGGTTAAGAAACATATCAATTCACTGAGAAAAAGTTAACAATGAAATAAACTTTTCTATATATATTCATGGAAACCTAATATCCTACTTTTCATTGCTCTGCTGCCATCCAGCATATATTTTATTTATTTATTTATTTATTTTATTTAAATTTGTTTATCGCCCTCCTCCCAAAAGGGACCCAGGGCGATTTACAACAATTATAAAATCATTTTAAAAAATTAAAAACTCTAAAAACTTTTAAAAACTTGGTATTAAAAGCCAAAAATTACAATACAGGAATACTGGGGTCAAACCAACCAATTGGCTGGGGAAATTGCACCATCCACTCCCCAGACCAAACTGCCAGCCAGGTTTTCACTCCTTTTCTAAAGGGCAGCAACTCTATCTGAATGCGTAGTTCTATTGGCAGGAGGTTCCAAAGGGCCGGGGCGGACACCAAGAAGGCCCTCCTTCTCGTGCCAGCGAGGTGTGCCTCTCTGGCTGATGGCACAACCAGAGAGCCTCTCCGGTCTGCTCTGGTGGGATGGGCAGATGTCCTTGGGACGATGCGGTCTCTTAAGTATCCTGTTCCACTACCATGTAGGGCTTTAAATGTAGCCTTTCATATTGTTTGTTTGTTTCTGTCTTATTTGAATTGTTAAACTCTTTCAGAGTGAGACCAGATGGCTGGCAAAGCATGTGTCTAATTTCATTAGAAAAGGTTGCTTTTCTGAAATGATTTCCATTAGAGCAACCTTTCAATTTTCTGGAGAATCAACTCAGCCCTCCAAAGCAGTAGCCCTATAGTTGAACCAAAAAGAATTGGGGTTGGGCTAGAGCACAATTCCCCATACATCATTTGGTTGCTCGAAAATATATTGTACTGGACATCTCCACAAGCAAGCCAAAATGTAATCTACTGTTCCATATGATCACACCCTTAGACTTGTTTAATATTGTTTTAAGGTAATTGTTTTAAGGCTATTGGACTTGAATAGATGCTTCTCATGTAGTTTTATTGCCCAGGATCTGGTTGGGCTTCCCGGGATCATAATCTGAGATGATGCCATATTTGCAATGCCATCGATCATGTTATGATCTCCATTAAAAAAAAAACCCTGTATTCCACTTGTGTAATGCTCTGACTGCTCCTTAGAAGGTCAAATAGTAAAGATGAAGCTAAAGTACTTTGGACATCAAATGAGAAGAGAGGATTCACTTGAAAAATCCTTGATGCTGGGAAAGGTGGAGGACAAAAGAAAATGGGGGCAGCGAAAAATGAGATGGCTATATGGTATTGTAGAGACAATGGGCACAGAACTGAGTGAGTTGAGGAGGATGGTGGAGGACAGGAGTGCCTGGCGGACAGTGGTCCATAGGGTCACAAAGGGTCAGAATCGACTGTGCAACTGAACAACAGCAATGCTTGCACAAGTAGCACAATCCTGCATTGTAACATTGAGAGGGTTTTGGGGTCTGTTTAGCAGATGCTCAATAGAATGCTGGTCAATGTTTGTTCCCTGCTCTGAGATTGACTGGAAGGGGAGGGGAGAGATTATTTGTTTGAATAATTAGTCAAATAAATATATAGGAGTTTTTGCATTTGGACTTGCAAAAAAAATAATGAACAGAATATTTTTGTTCTGATGTGTTACACTGCAGAAAGCAAAAAGAAACCCAATGGCTAATGATAATGATCTCTACCCTATACATTCAGTTCTGTGTGAATTCTGCAACAAAATGTGATCCTGGGCCACTAACATAGAACATATCATAAGTCAATAACTCAATGGTGATCCCCTGCTAGATCTATTTAATCTATTTACAGTTGAAACTATTAAAGGTAAAGGTCACTGTTGCTCGAAAGCCAGTCGTATCCGACTCTGTGGTTCAGTGCTCACCTCTGTTTATAGCCAAAGAGCCAATGCTGTCTGCATTTGCAGACATTTCCATGATCATGCGGCAGGCAGGCCTAGACACCAGAGTGCACGGAATGCTGTTTACCTTCCCACCAAAGTGGTCCCTATTTATCTAGTTGCAATTTCTTGCTTTTGAACTCCTAGGTTGGCAGGAGCTGGGACAGAGACAGGTGCTGAAACTGTCCTGCAGTACTGGAGTCTCGAACTGCTAACCTGCCACCTCCCAGTCAGTGTCTTAACCACTTGAGCCACCACATAAAAAATTATTAACCATCCTTCTTGTAGCAGCAGGACAAGTATAATGAAATCATAGAAGACATGGAACAAAAGTTACCATGGCCCAGCCTTCTATTGTCTTACAGAACTGGAGTAAGATACATATGCCATTGGCTCGCAGTGGTTGTAGGAACACAAACATTATGGTGACACTAGGTATACCATAGTCATGTCAGGTGTACTGTGGTGCATCAGGTTATAACATGACAATAAAAGGTGTCTAATCAGGCTATTTAGGCTAGTTTGTCTTGCTTTGAGCAACTCAAGTACTGAAAACTGGTACGATAGAGCAGCCTGGGAGGAATGTACCTCAGGTATCTTCTGAAAATGTGGAGGACTTTCCACAGCAGGGTGGAAAAAGCACAAAATGAAGGCAAAATGAGAAAGCCCTATTGCACAAGCAGAAATTGGCTTGCCGAATGTTGCATTGAGCCCAATGCATTTTATTTAAATGTGTATTTTCTTCCAAATATGTATTTAAATGAGCATCTTCTGTCAAAATGCACATTTAAATGTGCATTTAATTTTACAATTCCATGGCAGCACATATTTCATCCACAATAGTCACAGAAAACCATCACTCTCTGTTGAAGAATGACACCATGATACCCACTTTACTTCATGAGCTAGTCAAGGCTGATAATCAGGTAATTTTATATTGGAATTGAAGTACAGCTTCAAATTTCTTAAGCTTAGCAGGGAATCCTATGCCAGCCGGTGGCTCATGCTTCTTTCTTAGCTTGCATCTCCTTAGTTTCCATAGTGACTGAAAAGCAGGAACGTATGTGGAGAAACTAGGGTGAGAGTGGTTCAAGAGTGATCCTGTGTTAATGATTGCTATCTGCCATTGCTAGGGCTTCCCTTGTAATCTGTCTCTGAAGAAAGCAGCATCATGTTCTGAGGTGGTGGGAATTCTCTAAAAGGAATGGTGAGCAGATGGATTCCATGTATTGGGCAACACCCCTTAATTATTTGACTGTGACTGAGACACTGATTAGGGTACAGACCTGCATGTTCGGTTCAATTGTGGTATGGAATACTTGATGTAGGCCACTTGTTGTATGTGTGAGAATATCTGTGTCATCTTTCAGAGATGAGCAATGCCAGTTCAGAATCCATGTTTATCTATAAATTAATCTTTTCCAGATTGCTTCCCTAGGTGTAGGAGGAGCATGAAGAAAGTTTTCCAGTTCCATGCTGCTCCTGATGAACAAATGGCCTGCATGAAGCAGTCTGTTTCATAACTTATTCCAGAGAACAGGTCCATAGCTCGTGCACTCAGTCCACATTGCCACTGGCTGGTCCCACTTTTGCTGCAACCAGACAGTAGACGTGGAAGCTGTCTGGATCACTGGCAGGATTCCTCCTGCCAAGTGTTGGTAGATATGTTTCTTCTACCCTTTATGTTCTATCACCTGAAGTAAATACCTCATCCTGCTTAATAGGAGGGTTGGACATGGTCCTTATCAAACCTCTGACTGATGTCCACATAAGACGAAATATGATAATCAGTTGGAATAGCCCATATATATGGATTAATCTGTTCTAAAAGATTCTTCTTGTGTTTATAACTATCATCCACCACCATCCTCATCAGTAAGATTCTTATGACTAATCAGAATTCAAATCTGGGAGAATCTTTGTACAGCCAGGGGAAATTTCCTTGGGTCTTCTACTTCAGAAGTGAAGGTCAATATTACTTGCTATCTAGCTACATTTCAGTGCTGTCTGAGCCTTGACCATTGGCCTGAAACTGATTCAGACAGATGGATGATTACATATGGTACCTGTGAGCATTTTAAGTCAAAAGGATCCACAGTCCCTCCTCTGCTTTAAATCAGTGACCCCAGTTACAAGGGCAGAGGAAATTACTATGAAGAATGAAATTCAGCACAGCCTTTAATATAAATATGATGCTTAGATGGGCTGGCTTGTTAACATTCATTTACAAATAGGTATTAAGCATTTTGGCTGTGCTCCAAAGCATATTTGCTTGGAAGAAATTCCCACTGAAATCAGTTGAACTTGGCTCAGAGGAAGATATTATTTAAGATAATTTGGCATGATCTACAGCAGCCTTTTCAGCCTGGTGCCAGATGTGCTGTGATGGATGATTCCCATCAATCTACAAGCCGTACTGGTTGGGGATAATGAGAATTGCAGTCCAATGCAGGTAGATTGTGCCAGGCTGTGGATGCCTGCTCTGTGAGACCTAATAAGCACATTCCCTACATATGTAACTGGGCTGCATAAATTGGAAAGGTGAGGCAGATCAGTTGTAGTATTTTCAATCATATGGGACAGCAGTCTCATAGAAAGGCTGAAGGGATGTTGAAAAATTTCACTGCCAATGAGATTCTCAATTCTGGGTATATCAATAAATCAAGACAGTCGTCTGAGAATTCCTCAGTCCTCTGGAGATATCTAACATTCAACGCAATAGCCAAATACGAAGTTCTTTTTTTGTTTTTAAAGTATAGCATGGTTTCTGCAATTTGTGCAAAATATACAAACTACTCATGAAGCTTTGCCTATAATGAGTATCCCACCCAGAGTCCCTGATTTACAGTGCCTTATGTCAAGGAGAAAACTTTCTAAAGCTGTCTTGTAAGGTAAGGGTGTAGAATTCTCTGTTGCAGAGGTCAAGAATTGGAGTACAGAGGAGATTGCATAAAGCAATGGCTATCTCTCAACCCTGCCTTTGAGATGTATTGGATCCAGTTCTCAGAAGCTGCTACCAGTATGGATCATTGTCAAAGACTCTGAGAGCTGACCTCCAAAACACGTGGAGAGCAAAAGGTTGAGATCCAGTACAGTAGAGCTCTTCAGCTGAGAATTCTAATTACTTTACCTAAACAAAAGACCCCAGCATTCCACAGAACAAAGCCAAGCTAGTATAAGTGTATCTAACTAATGTACCTGTTCAGTATAGATATACTCATAATCACATGTGCAAGCATAGTTGCATTTTTCCACTTTGTTATACTGTCAGTCCTGGCATTTGATCAAAGGGTGGAAGAGGAGCAAAAAGGCAAATAGTGGCAGAGAGCACATTCTCAGCTTGCTGAATCACAGCATAAGTAAAGTGAATTCTCTTCAATTATCTCCCCCCCCCCCCACTACTCCCTACTGGTTACTGAGAGTGTTCTTGACACTACTGGGTCATAGTAGTTTGATTCTACTGGTATAGCTCCATTTTATGATATCATTGGATTTGTAAAATGGTGAATTATTTTGAATTCTCTGTTCTAGTTTAGGGAAGTACATTAGAGCTCTCTGGTACAGAACTTTATGAGTCTCTCATTAAATTATGGATCTTGGCATTCTGTAGGATGGAATCATGACATTAAAGTGGGATCAAAGAGCTGTAATTGCATTTCTGCAGCGGAATATGCTGCTCCAGTATGGAGCTGATTTGCACACATGAAACAAGACGACATCGCTTAATGAAATAATGCTCATAATGACAGGATGCCTCAAGCCTACACCAGTTTAGAAAATATATCTTGCTGGTGTCATTTTGCCTTAGATCAGGAGAGAAGTAGCAGCAGATGCTGAGAGAACTAAGCAAGAGAATGACCCTAGACATCCTCTGAAAGGATATGAGCCACAAGCCTTCTGGCTCAGATCCAGGAAGAGTTTTATAACAAGTACAAACATTCTTGGGGGTATGCAAAGACCAAAACCAAATTAGAAGATGGAGAAAGGAGCTCACTGGACAAAGAATAACATTACAGGAGAATATGGCTGTGGATCTCATTCTCCCTTATGTCATGTGGCAGACCCTGAATAGTCAGTCTGAAGGTTGGAGTGCCTAATTGTAAGACCAACGTGCTGAAGTGGGGTCTGTTTGTGGACAAAAACACACTGTGTGAGTGTGGAGAAATACAGAATCTGGCACATTTGCTGGTTTGCCAATTACTACCAGAAACATGTACCAATGAAGATTTGAGTTTGGCCAATGACAAAGTCCTTTTAAAGGTGATTTCATTTTGACAGTTGAAAGTTGATTAGGATATTAAAGAAGAAGAATTTCAAGTGTATTTCTCTAACAAACAAAAACCTTATTATCTTAGAAAGAATTGTGGACATGATTCCTTTACAAAATGGGAAGTATGCTCAGTTAATCATTCAAAGTTTAAAAGGGCTAAATCCACACATTAATGTGGTTCTTGTACTGCTGTGTGCTTACTCTGCAACAATAAAAATGGTACACAAAGAGATGTATTTGCAGTTACTCATGGAAGAAAAATGTATCTCCGCACTTCCACTACAATCTCTTACACTGCTATCTATCTCCCAGAGTTTAACAGCTCTAATTAGCTCTACACCATTCTATATTTGACCATATGCCCCCTGGACATGTTAAAAGTATGAGTGTGAGATTTAATCTGGAATAATCTGTCTGTGCCAAAATATTTCACACTAAAACCGTTTTGTGTCCCGATTGCTAAGAACACTTAATTATCAGTGAGATGTTGTCTTTGAGGATGGTTTTATGGGGGAAGGGGGGTGTCATCCCACTATCCAGAAGCATGAAGGATAAATCTTTCCCATCCCAGCTCAACATAGGCACATTTCTTTAGGCAAATTTAGGGAGAAAAGAAAAATAATCTGGCACTCTTCTTTAGATCTTTTCTGTTGTGAAATTTTTAACTTTGTGTTGTTGCTTCTCTGGTAACAGGAGAAGACAAGAAAGCTTAAGTAACATTTCCAGAATCCCTCTAGGAAGCATATATGGCACAAACAATCTAAACCTCCATCAGCCTTCCTCAGTTTGTTGTCTCCCAAATGTATTTAACTATTACTTGCATTATAACTGACCATTGACGACACTGGCTGGAGTTGATTAGAGCCCAAACCATCCTGGAGGACTCTCAGTTATAAACCATCTAACAGTAGATGATCAGACTTGCTAAATTGGGGATTCTCAACCTGTGGCCCATGGGCTGGATATGGCCTGCAGCACCATTTCATTTGGCCCACCACCACCTCCACCACACCAGAAGTGCTATGTGGTGGAGGAAGGGCAAAATGGCTGTCCGGCCCCCAAAGCTGTCTGCTTTTAAGCAGGCTTGAAAAGGTTGAGAACTCTTGTGCTAGATTCTAGCCATATTCACCTCCCCTCATTCATGTTAATGTTTTTTTTTTCATTTCCTATCTTTCCTCCAAGAATCTCATCAGTATACATGCTGCTCCTTTCCACAGTATTTCATCCTCACAACTTTTGACCTTACAACATACTTTATGTTTGTTTTGCATACTAACATGGAGATGTCTCTTTTTGAATCTATTTTTGAATTCAATCAGCAGGATAAATGCTTTTTCCCTCCAAAAATAACTGCTTTCCACTCTGTGTATATGCTGAGCTCTGTGGATGGGTGGTGGTGTAGTTCAGTCTGTCTGTCTATTCTGTCTGAGTGGTTTATTTGTTCAGCCTTGTTCAGTCTCTTTCTTTCTCAAAACGTGTTAGCCTCAGAAGACTAGTACAGTAACTTGGTACCATCTTTCAACCATCATTTGTTTGAGAGATTTATTCTTCCTTCTTTTTGTAACCAAGATGAAGTTAACTGCTGTGTTATTATTATTTTTTTGCCATCTACCTGACAACTTTGTTTGAACAAAAACCTTATAAATAAACATTTCTTTTTTTCCTTTCTGCTAACACTGTGCTGTTCAATAGTTGACCTAAGAGAAAAGAAAAGGGGAATTGAGGAGGGATTACATTTTAAAGTACTTAGTCTTAATCCTTGGCTGCATCCTAGCTACATCACTCTGCAAATATTATACAAGAAACTTGTCAGGGAGGCCTTGTCCAGTTTGCAAGATGGTAACCAGCCTTATGCCAATAGTGGAACTCAAAACAGGCAAAAAAAAATTTTTTTTTGGGGGGGGGGGAGGAGAAAGAGATGGAAGTTCCAAAAAAAGAATATTTGGAATATTCAAAAATTCAAATTATGATTTCTTATGGTATTGGGTGATATTAAAAGAAAAGATAGCATATGGAAATGTGAATTAAGAAATCCAGGACCCCATAAAATCCCAGAAACAGATACAATTTACTCAGTCTTCTACCCTACCACTTGTACCTGTTGGGATAAGTACAGCTTCACATGCACCAACACTGGTTATCAGGGGTACTGGTTTTTGCAGCCTAATACGATTCCCTATCGCTACTAACTTGATTGATAAACATTTTTCCATTTCTGACTTTTGAGGGAAAAAACCCATAACCCTTCATTCTGTATGTTTTCTTGCTTTTTTTGTGTAATAGTCCTTTCTTCTTCCTTTCACCTTCAATCAAGCAACAAACACAGAAGTTCTCTCTACATTTATTTATTTAATCAATAGAGTCTGGGCAGTGTACACAGTCCAACGAACACCTCATCAAAACGTAAAAACAATATAAAAACAGTTAAAAGCCCTTTTCCACATCTGCTGCTTTTCCACATTCCTCCCCCCCCCCTTCGGAGTTTAAGTACAGCTGGCCACTGTAAGTAAATATACCTTTTTCTACTTCAATTGTTTATAGATCCTTTTATCATGCAAAGTGCTAGTTTGCTGGGGAAATCAAGGGGAGTGGTGGTGAGACTGGGTTTAACTCTCCACATTTTCTTTGTTGTTTTCTTTGTTATACTCTGCTAACCAAAATTCCCTAATAATACTCTCCATTGCTACAGTCCACAGTTTTCCAATAGTTCATGGATACCCTGTCCTGACAAATGATATGGAATTGCTCATGTTACATTAAGGGTGGTGAAGCCAAAAGTATTACATAACACATGAGTCAATATCATACAAACTTGAAAGAGGCACTTGGCAAATGGGAGTTTTCAGTTCTTCTCCAAAATCCCTCTTCACTGTCTAAAGCAGTGTTTCCCAACCTTGTGGACTTCAAATCCCAGAACCCTAAGTCAGGACATTGCCTGATCAGTGCTTTGTGGAATTGACTTAGGCTTCTGGGAATTAAATTCTAAAAAAACAACGGTTGGGAAACACTGGTCTAAAGGGGAACAAGTTCTTCTTACCGGTCCTGATTCCCATGTATACTGGCTTGGCTTGAGACTGAGTCATGTACCTTCATATTTCATTCTGTCACTGTTGTAGACAAATAGTATAATAATCTCCTGCTGAAAACTGTGATGAATGGAAGCATAACTCACTGAATGCTGGTGATGAAGATTGAGTGTAAACAGGTTATTTCAATACTATTGACTTTTATTATCTTATTTGCTTTTATCATGTCAATACAGCTGTTGGGATATTTTGCATAGTTCCTATTGCTCATTTTGTATGACTATATAATGACAAATGTTTTGACATACACCTTGCCCATTTTTCATTATTATTATTCTGTTTTCATCTTTTAGCCTCAGTAGTTTGCAGCTGAGTATCTGCTCCAGAACTTCAATTTTGCTCACTTAATCTTATGGACTCTTTTCAGGTTCTAAATATTTAAACCTCATGCATCAAGATGAAACATTTTGGGTCATGTTCTGCTGCCAAAACCAAGGACAACTAGACCTACAAATGGAGATATTATGTGACAATGTCACTTGGAGAGTTGTTAACCATGGCGTAAATCAAGGGTTCCCAACCTACGCCATTCCATCTGGCCTGTCACCACCACCACCACACCCAGAAGTAGAAGTGGGCACATTCATGCCAGCTGTAAAACACACCCATGGTAAACTTTTCTAAAATATTATTACACTATCAAGATTACACTATCAGGATTAAGTGTATGTGTGCATGAGGAAACATGAATGTTGTATGGCCTTTGAGTGGATATATGACATAATTGGGTCACTCCATAACTCCTCTTCATATCCATTTTCATTTTCCCTGGGATTTTTAAAAATGAGCTCCAGAGACACATACAGTATTTGCTGGCGTATAAGACTACTTTTCCCCCCTGAAAAACATGCCTCCAAGTGTGTGTGGGGGGGTCGTCTTATACGCCGGGTGCACTTCAGTTGAGATAGACATAGCTGCCCATAGTGGCCTCCCAATGCTCACCCACCTCATTCTACATACCATCCAGATGAAGAAAGAAGCTCTACATTACAATTGTGTCTCCCTTTCAAACTGGTGGGGAAAAAGAAAGGGTTTCACTTACTGGTACCTTCTGCTCTGCCCAAGATGGAGGAAAAAGCCATGCTTCTTCCTTGCAGGGGAAGCAAGAGGCTAGGCTAGAGAAACACTTCCTGCCTCAGTGCAATTGACCTGCCCACCCACTTTACCTGCAGCACCACCACTGGTGGGTGGTACAACTACAGTTCTAAAAAATCAATAAAATAATTAATATTACTGTATTTTAATTACTGAAACTCACTAGCAGTTGCTACATTTCCCACTCTTGGCTTATACTCGGGTCAATCTATTTCCTGGGTTTCAAGTTCAAAATTAGGTACCTCGGGTTATATTCAGGTCAGCTTATATTCATGTATATACGGTAGATAAATAAGTACAACTTTGCACTTGCACTGTTTTATGTTTACTGTACATGTTTCGTAACATACAGCCTTGTGACAGTTTTTCTGCATGTCATAAGCATTTGAATATAAATTAACATGTTGAAATCAAATCTGATCTTCTTTTACATTTTATTTGGTATGTGGAAGGTGTGCAGAAGAGGGGGTAGTCTTACACAGTGAGTATATAACAAACTCTATATTTTGAGTGGAAATGTTGGAGGGTCGTCTTATACACCCAGTCGTCTTATACACTGGCAAATATGGTAGATAATATCACGGATACAGGAGCAGAACAGAGTGGGATGGTTCTCAGCCAGTCAGCTCCAAAACTGTGTGGACTTTCTTCAGGTAAAGAGAGTGTTGAGAAGGTTTCACATACCCTCAGCCTGGAGTTTACTGGCAAAGATTCTACTTCTCAGTCCTTGAGTAACCTTTCAAGAGGGTACTGGAATTATACTGAAATGACTCTTCACACTCCTCTATCTCCTGCTCATTTCTCACTGAACAACGAAATCTTCCAGCATGGCTTGCATGTTGAGCTGAATAGCTGACAATCTGCAGGGACTAGGAAGTGAACAACAGACATCTTTCTTACTACACCTCGATGCCATGTTGCAAATGCTTACTCCAGGAGAAATTATAAACTGCAGGGCAGATTTATGGCTCGACAGTGACAATAACAGCTTCAGAGGGGAATAATAACGTCACATTAGGAAAGCTTGCGGCCTTGTCTAAAACCCAAACTTCACTAAGAAAACAAGAGGTAAAACTTTGAAAACAGACAACGTAACAACAGATGCTTGGAAATCAGTTGGATTTTCTGTGGCTTCTTAAAATGTGGGAATCCAGTTATAAAGGTTTCATGAACTGACACTTTGATTAGTCTATAAAATGATGGACACCTTCAGTAAAAGGTGTGTGTGGA
Organism: Furcifer pardalis; assembly: GCA_030440675.1. NCBI lineage: Eukaryota > Metazoa > Chordata > Lepidosauria > Squamata > Chamaeleonidae > Furcifer > Furcifer pardalis. Next base: position 147,925,023 of record CP126894.1, on the reverse strand, counting down.
TGATTTCTCATAATACTCTTTTAAAATATTTTATAATTTGAAAACTCCAGTCTCACTTCTTTTGAGGAGGGATTCTGTGAAGTAACTATGAATACAGTATACATTTATTTTGTACAGATCTTCATAATAATTTGGATCATTTTATAAATGTCTGAAGTGGGTAAATCTAAAGATTTCTGACAATGCAGTTGCTTTGATTGGAGTCTTGTCATCTTCCAACTTTTCAATAACCTTTTGCCTACTCTAGTTTTTCTTTTCTTTTTCTTTTGGCTTGATTATTTAAGTGGTAAAATTTGGTTGTTTCGTGTGAGTCTGCGTTCATTTCAGGCAGTGAAAAGTTTCATATTCTCTTTGCCCAACCTTTCACCCTCATTTGTTTTAGGTATTTGACATATTTTCCCCAATGGTTAATTTTTCTAACTCTCTCAATCTGCTTCTTTTGCTTGTGTATGTGTGTGTTTGCCATTGTGTATCTATACGAGTTCTTTCAGGACATATCTTTATTTCATTGACAAAGCATATATGTGCTACCCCATGCTTAATTCATATTGTGACTGTGAATCACTCCAAGCGCTTCTATTTTTAATTTGAATTGTTTATTTCAATGTATCTGTTTGGGCACAAATGGGTAAACCTGTTTCCACTATCAGGAGGGCTCAGTTGGAGTCTTTGGATGAGAGGACGGCATCAGGCAACAGCACTAACTTGACAGATGGAGCCTCTCAGACAGAAGGCAGGCAGCTGAGTTCACCATCATTAAGTAAAAAGCAAAACATTGCTTGGGACCACTTTGAGGTGGGAAGGAATCCCAAGATTGCGCTCAGCCTTCTCTTCTTTGTTATGCCAAAAGCAATGTAATGGTGCTTTTGGAGTGGAAAGATCAGCAACAGATGTTGCCATTGCCCAGAGGACACTGAAATGTGTTTACATCCCATACATTCTTCAGGTAGGCTCCTTCTTTGTCTCCCAAAAGAGCCATGTAGTAGATGACAGATGAAGAAACTTCCCTAACCTTAATTCACCCAGCAAATGAATGGGCACAAATTTGTCAGGGTCTTCCAGAACCGGCAGCCTGGTCAGCTACCTTTAGAAGCAACATTAAGCATTCTTGCTCAGTGTAGAGTTAAACAAGTCTCAACAGCCAGGCAAAAAGGCACTTTAGGGTAAGACAAAGAGGTCTGAATTCTCTGGCAGGAACTCACAACCTGCCCACTGTAACAATATGTGGGTGGTTAGGTGGGTGTGGGGAAAACAGGGTGAAAAATTTGGATGCCAGCCCAAATCACCAAACAGCTCAATGAAATGGTGCTACTGAATGACTTGAATGTCCTCGCTCTGGTCTTCATTGCAGGACTTCAACTCTGTGCCACAGAGATGCCATAATGGGGAGACAGAGTGTCTCAGCCAAAAAGGATGTTTGTGTTGGACTTACATAGCAGCCTACTGTTTGGTTCTGTCACATTGTTTTTGCCTAACTGCCTGCGTTTACCCCATTCACAACAAGCTCCCCTTTCAATTGTTTCTGTTTTCATTTTAACTGTCTTTTCTGTGATTTCAGTTCTTTAGTGGTAAACTTTGAGACTTCCCAAAGTTTCTAGCAATGGGCTGCCATTTTTTGAGAAGACAAAAGCAGCACAAATAGGAAAAGCTGAGCAAGTTCGTTAATTGTATTTGCTGTCTAGAAAAAAAAATGAAATGGTGAAATTGTCAGTGTGGGGTGAGAAGGCCTGGTGGGGGATGGGAAGGCTTGGTGGGGGATAGGAAGGCCCTTGGGGGGGGGTGTAGGAAGGCTTGGTGGGGGATAGGAAGGCCCAACAGGGGATTAGGAATGTTTGGTGGGAGATTGGAAGGCAAGATGGGGGGTTAGGAAGGCTTGGTGGTTTTTAGGAAGGCCTGATGCGGAGGTTAGGAAGGCTTGGTGGGAGATAGGAACACCCAATGGAGGGTTAGAAAGGACTGACAGGAGTGTAGAAAGGCCCAATGGGGGTGTAGGAAGGCCCGGCACAGGTATAGGAAGGGTTGATGGAGGTTGGGAAGGCCTGGCAGAGCATGGGAAGCCCACACGGGGCTTTTCCAGAGCCTGGGAGGACTTTCTGATGGCCATACAGGCTTTTGGGAAGACCTTTCTGGCCCTGGCATAAAGCTGGGTGGTGTGCATGCACACGAGCATGTTCAGCTTGAAGCGTGCCAGTGATGTGATGCCTGCTGCCAATTTCCCCAGTCTCCTTGGGCACTCAATCTCTAAAAGGTTCATCACCACTATCCTAGTGTCATCTCTGGTTATGTTCTCCTTCCCATTGGGATAAAAAGATCTCATTGTCAATACTGATTGCTCTAGACCAACAGTTCCTAACCTTGGGTCTCCAGATGTTCTTTGACTAAAACTCCCAGAAACCTTCACCATTGTCTATGCTGGCCATGATTTCTGGGAGCTGTAGTCCAAGAACTTCCTGAAGGGCCCTAAAGTTGGGAAACACTGATCTTGACCAAATTGGTATAGCATCAAAGAGGTGAATTGGCACCCAAACAGCCCTGCTTCTAATCCAAACATTCAAAGATATAGTCATTTCTCCCATTTTAATAGCAGTCACTATGCAAGGGGTATCTTAAATACCAATTGATTTGAATTGCAGTAGCCACTAGGCTTGGTGAGGACCCAGAAGCATTTATTTTACTAGCTAATTTTTACTGAATCTTACAGTTCATGCTCTGGGGCCTGAAGACAGGATAGAGACCATCTTTGGAACCTTTAATCATCTACTCAGAGTTGTGAGGCCCTGGGCATGTGCAAAATATTCAAGGTTGCCATTAAGACTACCCAGGGAGACTTTGTCCATAAGGTTCAGTGGTGGGCAACAAAACAAGCTATGCCTGCCATATGGCAATGTATACATCTGCAAAAACAGGCAGCACTGGCTCCTTGGCTGTAAATGGAGATGAGCACTGCAGCCTAGTCAGATATGACTGGCTTTTGAGCAAGGGAGACCTTGAACCACTTGCAGGGACAAAACCTGATGTCAAATTTGAATACCAATCAGGGATCTTCTGTTATTAGGTAAAGGTTGCCCTTGCTTGAAAGCCAGTCATTACTATAGCCAAAGAGCCGTAGTCTTGATCCACAAAAGCTCACATTAAAATACAGCAGTTAGTCTTTAAGGTGCCACATTTTTTTGTCTTTTTGTTTTGTTTACTCTCTGATAGGCTTGCACAGAATTTTTTTTAAAATGGTAGCTGTATTAGTCTGGGCAGGGCAGGGAGGTGGGAGTGGCCACCCAATTTCACTAAACCCCCCCCAGCCAAAGGCCACCCAATTTTGATTCCCCCCCCCCCCGTGTGTGTGTGAACCTGTTACTGTCCACCACTGATGAGGTTAGATCTCAAGTTCCAATAAATCTTCTTTTCAGTTCTTTTTAAATGACAGTGGCCCTACACAAACCAATTTCTTGTGTCTCACCACTACCAATAAAATCCCTTATTAACTCCTCTATCTGCACATTCATCATCATTTTACATATGTTTGTTTTTCTTCAACTTCAAAACTAGAAAACACACACACATACAAATATATATATACATATAAATATGTTGCATATTTATGTGTATGAAATAAGTTTTGCAAGCAGAAGTTGTATTATCAAATTATCCCTCAGGATTCATTTCTACTCAGCACTTGTTCATATTAAGAAGATACATATTTGAAATGTACAAATGAAACCAGCCTCTTAGGAGAGACATTTGGGTTACATTTAGCTTTGCACAAATTCATTTGTAAACTCCACTTGTTAAAATTCACCATATGAGAAGCACAGCTGGAATAACCCAAAATAGTAACAGTATCCCATGGAGAGCACTCATTTAAATCAGTTCATCCTTCCCTTGTGCGATAAAGGTATCTCTCCCACACACATACATTCATTCTACTTTGCTAACATTATTAAATAACTAGAGAACATATAACCCAAATGTTTTAGATATACAGTGGTACCTCGCTTAAAGAGCATAATGTGTTCCACAGGATTGCTGTTTAAGTGAGTTGCTCTTTAAGCGACACACTTGGAAAGGTGCTGCCACCACCATGGTAAGTGACCGATCGTGACTTCTGGATGGGGGATTGCAAACCGCAGTTTAGTTTTTAAGGGAGTTTTTGGTTGTTCTACAAGATGACCATTTAGATAAATTTCTGCTCTTTAAGCAATTTAGTCTCTATGTGAGGCACTCGTTATGCAAGATTTTACTGTACACAGTTTTCTTTTTTCAGAAAGGGAGCAAGATTCCCATGAGGATCTAAGTCCGGGGTCCCCAACCACCAGGCTGTGGACTGATGCAAGGCCACAGGCTGTCCCTAATGGGGCAACGGGGGCTGGGTGGTACTGAGAGCTCCACCTGAGTGCAGTATGATGCCTCGCTGCCTGAGTCAGGTGGTGTGGCTGGGCCCCTTCTTGTTTTGGGGCTGCAGCGGGGCTCTTCCCCTCACCTGTGTGCAGTGTGCCCTTTGTTGTGCACTTGTGTCATCCAGTCCTGCTGCCTCTACCTGCTGGTCCATGGAAACATTGTTTGGCATGAAGCTAGTCCGTGGTGTGGGAAAGGTTGAGGACCCCTGCTCTAGGTGCCACAGAGATGTGCAGCAATTTAAATACATGTGCCAAAATCTGATTGTTAGTTTCAGCTAGAATAGACCCAGTGCTATGTGGTAAATCAACACACATGTGAATCCAGCTCTTCAGTGGTTCTACTTCAGTTGAAATGATCAGTTGGGTTTTTCTCTTCAGTTGCAACCCTTAAAGTGGATACACAAAATCAATTAAAAAATAGTTTAATCATAACTAATTGGTCTAACTGACTAATCATTTTGTTATTCAGTTGCACAGTCGATTCCGACCCTTTGCAATCCCATGGACCACTGTCCACCAGGCACCACTGTCCTCCACCATCATTAGACACACATAAAACAGAGAAGAAATTGAATTACACTTTTTGAAAATTGGCTACAATAAGTGGATTAAATCCTTTTGATGCTGCAATGATAGTACCAGAACACTTCCCCTGCTAATACCTTCTTCCTTTGTAGCTTTCAAAGTTAGCTCTACTGCATCCTAGTGAGGCTTTCCAGCATTGCATATCAGTTGTTTTGGTGCACAGCGTGCTGTAATAGGGAGGGGAGATCACCCCCTTCAACTAGATCCCGTTCTTCCACTAGAAGAAGCCCTGGGCTTGATGTTAATAATAGTTTTAGGACGTCTAAAAATAACAAACTGGTACAGTTACAATTTTTGGAAGTAATTATAGATTTCCCTGATTATCTTTTTTTTTAATTTTTTATTGAATTTTTCAAACAAAACCACACTACAATATATCTTTAAAGCAATAACTATTTGAGTTTACATTGTTTCATCTGTAGTTGTGGTAACAAAATAAAAAAGACAAGAAAACCACATACATTACATTACATAACCAACAGCCTATTATGACATAGTATAATAAAGTCTTATAAAAACACAGTTATTACTTAGATTGTAACTACCACCCTTGTGCTATTTAAATTGCTAAGGAGATGATGGGGAATCAACTTCTTTTAGTTCCAGAAACCCATTTGTTCCGGTATCGGCCTCCCTTCCTCCCCATTCAATGTTGCATTCACGAATAAATTCCAAATTTTTAAAAATTTGTTTTCTTGAACTAATCCTTTTGCCACATTCAACTGCCACGTTAATTTGTCGTTTAGGGCAAGCCCCTACATCTCTTTATACCAATCCTCAATCTTTAATATTACATCATTTTTCCAGTTCCTTGCTATACATTGTCTTGCTGATGTTAACATTATAGATAACAATTCTCTTTTATCATCATCCACATTTATACTGTCCACATCTGTCAGTAGGGCCGTACCTGAACCCAGCTCAAGCCTCATCTTCATTATTTTTGACATTTCCTCTTCTATTTTTCTCCAAAATATTTTTACCACATTGCAACTCCACCACATGTGTTCATATGTTCCTCTTGTTTGTTTACACCTCCAACACATATCACTTACTTTTTTATCCATTTGATGAAGCCTAACTGGGGTCAGGTACCACCTCCATAACATTTTGTAATTATGCTCTTTCACTCTCACAGACAACGTTCTCATAATCCGTCTCCTCCATTTCTTCTTCCATGTTGTGTTATCAATTTTAATATTTAAGTCTTGTTCCCAAATATCCTTCAACACTTCCTGGGGCCTGCCCTCCTTGTTTATCATCCTATAAATTTTGCTTACCATGCCCCTAAGCCCGATTTCTCCCTTTCTAAGCTTTACTATCATTTCTTCAAATTCTGTTCTTTCCCTTTCCAAACCAATGTTCTTGTATTTGTTATTCCATTTATCTAACTGCAAAATTTGAAACCAATTTATCTTCATCAGTGAATAAATTCTTTTCTTCTCTTCCGTCTTTTCACACATCCAAAGCCAATTCTTCAATTTTGTCACACCATTCTCAATCAGTACTTTTTTCACTCTCTCATCTAATTTTATCGGAAAGTGTCTAATATCCTCAATTTCTATTATCGGAGATGTATCTGGAGCTAACACCTTCTTCACTTTCCCCCATACCTCTAATAGACCCCTCAATAGCTTGTTTTTACATGTCTTTATCTTTATCTTTGTATCTAGAAAGATAGCTTTACCCAATTGTGATATTTCTTTTAACTCTAATTCTTCCCAGATTGCTTCTTCTCTCATTAAAATCTTTACCACATTTTTAATCTGAAAAGCCTTATAATAATTTTCAATATTTGGCATTCCTAAACCACCCTCTTTTTGGGGCAAGTACCACAGGTTTTTTGACAATCTTATTCTACGTCCCCCATTACAATAATTATTTAACATTAATTGAAATTCCTTCAATTCTTTTTTTCCCAACTGGATTGGCAAGGCTTCAAACAAAAAATTCAACCTGGGTAACAACATCATTTTACATAATGCAATCCTGCCAAACCAGGATAAAGTCAACTTCTTATATTGCTGTATTTTTTCTTTAATCTCTTTCTTTTGTTTATCATAATTTAATTTCTTGAGATCGCCCCATTCTCCTGTGATATTTACCCCTAGATATTTCAAGCTATTTTTTATTTGTATTTTATACTTCCCCTTCATCTCCAACTGTTCTTTTTTATCTATATTACACAATATCATTTCCGATTTATCCCAATTTACTCTTAATCCTGTTATTTCCTCAAACTCTTGTAGATGTTTTTGTATTTTCTCCAATGTCTTTATGGGATGTTTCACAATTACCAATGTATCGTCTGCGTATAATCCTATCTTGTTTTTTTCAACCTCCTCTATATCTTTGTCATCTCTTATAGAGTTTGCTAATAACTCCATAGCCATTATAAATAATATTGGGGACAATGGGCACCCTTGTCTTGTCCCTGCATTCAACTCTATATCCTCCGTGACTCCCTCGTTTACCTTGACACGTGCGGAACCTTGTTTATAAAGTTTTTCAATTGTTTCTCTAAATTTGACACCAAATCCATACATTTTAATTATCTCCTTAATTGTTTCCCATTGTAATGAATCGAATGCTTTAAATATATCTAATGATAAAAATCCAACCCTTTCCTTTTTTTGATTTGAAATATCTAATAAATTTAAAACTCTCCTTGTCAGGTCCGCCATATGTCTTCCTTTCAAAAATCCCACTTGGTCCCTGTTTATATATTTACCCATGAACCCATTTAATCTATTGGCTAGGATTGCTGTAAATATCTTAGCATCTTGGTTTATTAAAAAAATGGGTCTGTAAGCATCTACTTTCTCTAGATCTTTTCCCAGTTTTGGCAGCAATACTATTATGGATCTATACCAAGAGGCTGGGATCTGTCCTCCTTCTAATATATAATTAAACAGTTTCATTAATCTTTTTGTTACTACTTCTTTAAATTCTTTATAAAATTCTGCAGATAGTCCATCTTCCCCTGGTGATTTACCTTCTTTCAATTTCCCTATCACATCTCTAATTTCTTTTTCTGTTATTTTCTCTTCCATTCTGTCTTTATCTTCCTCACCTATTTTATTTCCTTTTTGCTTTTGAAACATTGCCCTCAGTTTTTCTACATCAATTTTCTTTTTGGAATATAGTTCCTGGTAAAATTCTTTCACTATCTGCATTTTTTCCTCTGTTTTGTAGCATCTCTTACCTTGCTTACCAATTAACGTTCCAATTTCCCTTTTACTTTTTTTTCTTTAGCAGCTTTTGCTAATAGTTTTGAGTTTTTATTACTATATTCAAAATATTCTCTCTTTAAATAAATTAAATCCCTTTTTACTTTCTCGATGTCATTCCCCACGCTTTCTTTCTTTAATTTCTGTATCCTATCAAAGATTCTTCCATCGTAGGTCCTTATATGTTCTTCCTGCAATTGTTTTATTTCCTTTTCAATAGTTTCCTGTTTTTTCTCCATTGCCTATTTCTAATGCTTGTCAACTTAATACACTCCCCCCTAAATATTGATTTCATAGTATCCCAAACTATATCATACTTTACTTCACCCGTGTCATTCCATTCCCAGTTATCCTCCCATTTTCTAGTTATTTGTTCTTTAATCTTTTTGTCTTTAAATATTTTTGAGTCATACTTCCAATTATAACCTTTTCTTTTTGCTCCCTCCAATTTCAATTTGAGTAACACTCTGGCGTGATCTGACTCCTTAAAAATACCTATGTCAACGTCTTCCAAGCATTTCATCATATTATTTGTAACCAATACATAATCTATTCTGGAGTACGTATTGTGAACCTGTGAAAAATAAGTGTAACCCCTTTCTGACCCTTTTATTTCTCTCCATACATCCCTCAGGCCTAATGTTTCAATCCAATTATTTAAAATTTGTTTTTGATATCTACTTCTACCTTTCATTATATTTGTACTATCTATATCCGATCTTATCAAATTAAAATCTCCTGCTACTATCATGCTTGTAATTTTTTCTAATTCCAATATATGATAAATTTTGTCCAAAGATTCTTTCTGATGTTCATTGGGAGCATATATGTTTATCAATGTTATTTCTTCTCCTTCTATATTACCTTTTATTATTAGATATCTACCCTCTGGGTCTGAAATAATTTTATCCATAACAAATCCCAGCCTCTTGGATATAAATGTTGCTACTCCTCTCGATTTTGAAGATCCATAAGCCTTTTCATATATTTGTGTCCACCCCAGATACAATTTATTTGAGTCTTCTGATTTCTGGTGCGTTTCTTGCAAAAAAATCACATCAGCCTTCTCCTTCTTAAGGACTAACTCCAATCTCTTCCTCTTCATCTGGGAGCCAGTACCCTTCACATTCCAGCTCAAAATCTTAACCCCTTTCATCTTTATAAACAATTTCTCTCTTATTATGATCCCCCTCACCTTCCTTAGACATGTTGTCCCCCTTCCCCCACATGTAATACATACACCAAAACATAAACAACAAAGTTACAAAAACATACTCTCGCTCCCTCCCTACCTTTCTCACCAAAAAGTCACCCTTGTTAAACAAAGAAGGGAGGTGGGGAACCTGGTAAGTGGGCATAGTATATCTGTGTTTATACTAAATTTAAAAACAAAAACAAGAGCTTGCGCACTATCTTGTCAGCTTAAAGAAAAAACAAAAAAAGGGGGAAAAAGAAAAAGAAGAAAAGAAAAATAACTATTCAATATACCTTACTCTTGTCAAATCACCATTGCTATTATAACCAGTTCTTCATCCTTCGCCCCCCCACTGCACCCCTTGCCTCCTCTTCTCCCTCCTCTTCCTCCACCAAACCAGTCTCTTTCAATGCCTTTCCCAACCCATGCCACTCCTGTGTTCCCTCTTTAATCAAACCAATTGAACGCAGGTATTCCATCGGATCCATTTTTTCTCCAATTGTATGCATTTTTTTTTATCAAGAAAGAAACTTAATTGCTGAGGAAACCTCCAGTTGTATACAATACCTTTTTCACGTAAAATCTTGGTCACTGGTTTCATTCTGTATCGCCACACCCTCTCATCCACAGCAATGTCATTATACACTTCAATATCAGTACCATCAATTTGTAAAAGGCCAGATCCTGATTGTTTTATAAAGGCCATAACTTTTAATTTATCTCCCAAATTTGCAAATCTCACCAGAACATTTCTTTGTGTGTTTCTGTCTTTCCTTCCACCCACTCTATGCACATTCTGCCACAAATTCTTTTCCCATTTTCAAATTATTCAGCCAATCAAGGATTCTCTCTTTCAATCTATCTGGCGTTTTTTGGACCAATTTACGAATTACAATGTTTTGTTTTCTTAATAATTCTTCCACCATATCCACTCTTTTCTCTTGTACTTCAACTTTAAGTTTTGTTTCTTTTTCATCATCTTGCACTTTTTTCAAATCCTTTTGCATCGTGCTTACATCTTTTCGAACTATTTTCATGCTTTCCTCCAGTTTTACAAAATTTTTATTAGATTGTTTAGAAAATTCTGTGAACATGTTATACAACTTTTTTTGATTATCAACCATCTCTTCTCTGTCCTTCTTGAACTCCTCTCTCACCCCTAAAAATCCTTTTGAAAGTTCAGCATTCATTACTTTTGAGAACTCATTTTGAACCACTTTTAAAGTCTCTGTTTGAACCATTTTTAAAGTCTCTGTTTTGTCTTGGATTCTGGATTGGTCCATCTTTTCAATTTTCTTCATCATTTTTCCCAGTTCCGTAAAAATTTGATATTGATCAATCTGTGGATTTTCTCCTGTTGTTGCAGTCTTATCTTTCTGGTCTTTTTTCTCCTTTTCCCTTCTTGTCTCTGACCTTTTCTGTTTCACTATCTCCTCCTCCTCCCTCCTCTCCTCTGAGCCCTCCATTTTACTTATTTCTTTGTTGTTCTGCCTATTCCGCTCCCTCCAACACCTTCTCACTCAGTTTAACTGCAATTCTCAGGACAAGAGCAGCTCCTCCTGGTAACTGTCCCTCCAGCACCTTCCAAAATCCTCTTTCCCCCTCCCTCCCATTCTGCCCTCCTCCCCCTCTCCCCAAGAGTGTGTGAAACAACAAGGAGTCCTTTCCTTTCTGACGAAAGGAAAGGAAAAAAGAGTAGTTTTTTAAAATGGGGAAGAGGCAGAGAAGTGGTTGGGGAGAGTGAAGAAAAGGAAAGAGAAGAAAAAATCAAAAAGAGGAGAGAGCAACCAAAGAGTTCTTTTTTATTTTCCAAAAAATATTCTGTCCATGGGGAGAGAGGAAGAGAAAAAAGGGAGGGGAGGAGGAAAAAAAATTCTTTTCTTGGAAAATCCACTAATCCACAACGGAGGGAGGGTGAAAATCCACTTGATCCACAACAAAGTGTGCAGAGCGGACCTGGGACGTACACACAAGCCAATAATTCACACTCTTCCACGGAGAAGAAAAAAAACTTGATTAAAATGGCGACTGACAAGATTCTGTGATCAGAAAAAACAATAAGAAGTAAAAAAGAAAAGTAGAAAGGAAGAAAGATAGATTAGAAAAAAGAAAAGAAAAATAATAGTATTGGTCTCCCTCTCGGGTAACTTCTCAATAAAAAAAGGAAAGAAAGAAAGAAAAAAAAAGAAAAGAAAAAAGCGATCACCTCAAAGAGAGAAAAAAAAGAGTTCTTTTCCTCCAACAGTATTCCGACGGCGTCTGGGGCCTCTCCCCCCTCCTTCTTCTGCCCAAGTCTCCGATGCTTTAATCCTCCCAAAAACCCGCACTATTCCTTTTCGCTCCAACCCCTCACTTCTGTCCGTCGTTCTCAAAATCCACTTCTTAACTCTCTCTCGGTCTCACTCTCGCACTCACTTTCACTTTCTCAACTCCGCCGCCATTACCGCTCCTCTTCTTCTTTGCTTTCCCCCTCCAACATTCCTCTCTCCGTCCTTCTTCCACTCTCGCGCCTTCCGTCTCCACTTACTTTTCCCTCTGGGCTCAACCTCCACGATAGCCCCCTTCAGACACCGTCGCCTCGCTTCTGCTTCCGCGTCTCTGACCTGTTTTCTCGGGGTCCCGCCCGGCAGCGGCGCAGTCGGCCAGGGGACGAATTTCGCCGCTCGCCTCACCGGCCACCTCCGCTGCTTCCCAGCCTTGACCCCGGAGCTCCAAAAATCAACTTTATCTCTTCCCGTCGGGTCCGCGATAAAGCTCCAGCATAACAACCTTAAAGGTGATCAATTTCTGCTTTTAAAGTGTTATTTTTTAATTTAATGCCACATTTTAAAGTCTCATTGTGCACAAGCGATTGAAAGAACGTCTCAACTCTGCGCCATCTTAACCAGAGCCTCAGATTTCCCTGATTATCAAAAGTAGCTAAAGACTTGCTTTTCAGGTATTTTCAAAAGATTAAATAAACCTGAATACAGTGTACTGCCATCTACTGACCTGGGCTAGAAATCATTTCTCTCTCACACTCACCTCAGTATTCCCTCAAAATTCACAAAAGAGCATGAGGAAGCATTTGAACCAGGTGATATTCCTCCTCTGCCATTTCCAGAAGCTAACCCTTGGTGGATTTGAAGGTAACTAAACATATGAAAAGTTAAAGCAAAGAAGCTAAGTTATGTTTAGGACTGTATATTAGCTTTGGCTGAATCCTGAGCCAATTCAGACTGGTTAGGATGAGGTCCAGACTATAGCGGAATGGTCAGATTAATTGCAGTGGTGAAACAAAATGGTCCAAAGAAATGAGTGCTAAAAGTGAAAAGAGGAGATAGTGGAGGGGGGTTAGCACCAGCTCATTCCCTGCTGCCCCAATCCACCTGCAATAACCCAAGCATTACAGTCAAAGTGCCCCCCCCCCGCAAAAAAAATCACTGTTGGCCACCTCTACCTATAATGCCACATACCAAAGCCACTTGGCCAGCCAAGGAACAGCTGCTCTACACCAGCAGATGCGTCAATAACACTGTGCATCGCCTTCCCTTCCTTGTCCTTTGAAAGCAGCCAGACTACATAGGTTTGGAGACTGTGGCCAAGACCATGGGTGCAAGGCTGAGCATTCAGCTGAGTGCACAAGCTTTCATTTTGGGTTTGATGTGGTTTTCCCCCTCAGTGCCCCCCTTTTTTTCATACAATCGCTAATGTTCATGGTCTACAGTTTGGCAGATTTATGACCCAAGTTAGGGTCTAAATATGTCTCTAGATTTCATGTCCATTGGTGCACAGCCATAGGTAAAGATAAAGGTCACTCTTGCTTGAAAGCCAGTCATATCCGACTCTAGGGTTTGGTGCTCATCTCCATTTACAGCCAAAGAGACAGTCCTATCTCTGTTTGCAGTCATTTCTGTGGGCATGTGACAGGCATAATTAGATGGAACACTGTTTACCTTCCCACCAAAGTGGTACCTATTTATCTACTTACAATCTCATGCTTTCAAACTGCTAGGTTGGCAGGAACTGGGTCAGAGATGGGAGCTCACTCCATTGAGACTTGGGTCTCAAACTGCTAACCTGTTGGCCTTCCAGTCGGCAAGTTCAGTGTCTTAACCACTAAGTCACCACAGTAGTTCCAGTTGTACTTTTGTTATTGGAGAAGTGAATGAATCACACACAACTACTTACTTCTGAAAGTAAATGCTCTGCTTAGTAGGTCATTTAGTGGATTTGTAAGTCCATGGTCTAACCCAGTGTTTCTCAACCTTTGGTTTTTGAACTTCAATTCCCAGAAGCCTAAGTCAATTCTCCAAATAACTGATCAGCCAATGTACTGACTTAGACTTCTGGGAATTGAAGTCTCCCTGTGGGGCATGGGCCCCACATTGGGAACCACTGCCCTAACCTCACTGTCTACCCACAGTTCCAGACACTTCCGCCCTTCAAATAAATATAACAAGATCATTCGTAAGCACTTTGTGTATCTGCCTAACTTAGCAAGAATGTTTTAACAGGGCTCTTGTTTCAGGAATAATGCTTGGAAACATCATCTCACTCGAAAAGCCATTAAGTGAGATTTTAATGCCATTCTTTTTCTGCACATAGATCCTTCCAGAAGCAGAAGCTGCTTCCAAAATGTCCTTGTGTAATGAAGCATTGTACTGATGGTGTGCCTGCAAGTAAATGAAAAATGAAAAGCAGCACACTTATTACATTAGAGATAGTTGGACAAGCACGGTCTTCCATTGTGTAGGCTTTTAAAACCCTGAACGTTGACTAACTTCCTTTTAAAAATAATAAAGTATATGCTGTTTGAACACGTTGTGCTTCAGGCTGGGAGTTTCTAGGCTGTAAAGCATCCAGGTGACAGAGACAGATGAGCCTTTCTCTTCAACAATGGATAATGTATTTGGAACAGATGTTTTTCAGATATCTAAATTGTCCTTCTAACAGGAATATTTTCCATCAGAGTAATCGTTGTGTCTCAGGAGAATCTAGGAATTTGATGATCTGCATAGTCCAAAGTTACTTATTCTTTCAGTCACTTGAGGTAAGCCAAATATATTGTGTTTGGCATACTCAGAAAGATGCCAATGTAAACAGCCAGCATCACACTGCCAAAGGGAGTGGAACAATGTGTGGTAAAAGTAAAACAAAGCGGGATGGGAGGGAATTTCACTTGGTTCATAGTAGATGTGTTAAGATTTGTGCTTTTGCAGTACCATTCCTAGAATTTCCAAGGCACAAATCTTTCACCCTTCTCATTCAGAGTTCACTAAAAACTTACTAGATTTTACTACCTGAAGCTGTGCTAGTATTGGAACACAGCTGGTCTTCAATATTTGCACTTCTCCAAACATTGTCACAAACACCTGTGAACAGAACAATGCAGACACTAGTAGAGAAAAGCAGAAAAAAGCAATATATAACGGAAAGTAAAATGTCAACAATATATGTTAGGTAAGATTGCAGACAAAATGAAATACAGTAGTAGAGAGAAACAATCTTGCACAGAGGAGGAACCAAGATGACTGTGGTCTGAACAGCTGCATTTTAGGTGCTCTGCTATTCATGGTTTGGGGTTTTTTTTGTGGATAAAACTGGCCATATCTGCTTGGTGTGTTCTGTTTCCTTTTCTCTCATTAAAGGATGAGATGGCTAGATAGCATTGATGCAGTGAGAATCAGGGTGGTCAACGTAGGATGGCAGGTAACAGAGGAGCCTAGTGTGCTGTGGTCCATGGGGTCACAAAGGGTCAGACTCGACTATGCAACTGAACAACAAAAAGTTCATATGGAGAGCCACTGTGCAGGTAGTAATCCTTCCTCTCCAAAGTTGTTGCTTATTGTGTGAGGGAGGTGATGACAAAAAGGATTATTATTGCTAGGCATTATCCTCTTTACCTGAGGAACTCAAAAGAGTAAGTAACACAAGAAAAGAGTTTGAGTTAAGTGGTGAGTTTAAAGTTACACTGATTATTGTCAATGCTTAAAAATCACTGATTACAATTGCACAACAAATCATCATCATATGGAAAAAAGTACAATATGTTGATGTAAAAGATTTCTTAATGATTTAGTTTGTTTGCTTATTTCATAATTATTCTCAATGGCACAGAACAGAAACACTGATTGATGAGAACAGTATAAATCTTTTTCTAATCTAACACTATTCTTTCCTAAAACTCAGGAAATTTCCATTGGTGTTTGTGCATAAGGTTGCATGGTAAAAGAAATTTTTAAAAATTGGTAGAAGAAAGTTCCCCATCATCATGGATATTTCCAAAGGTTTATGGCAAATGCAGAATATATTACAAAGATAAATATTAGTTGATACTGTATCTTCATCACATTATTAAGAACAACACATCGTAAAAGGGCCAGTATGCCCTCAATTTATCTCTTCCACTATGTAAATAACAACCCCTGTTATGTAGGTGTCCTCATAGAGAACACAAGATAGAACATGATAGCTAGAAGCCAAATTACACCGAGGAAATTGATGGAGATTTCTCTCTCCTCCCCCCCCCCCTTGTTGCGAAATTCAGTTTCAAAAACTCATGTTGGTTTAAGAGAAGTATGGGCATCTCTCACCATCACAACAAGAGATGCACTAGGAAACTTAGTAAATGTAACTTTGTCTAGAATCTGGGTGAATTATTATGTCTGCTTGCATCCATCATCATAACTTTCTATAGCAAATAGCTGCTAGCTATTTCTTATCAAGTTCGAAGGCATGTGAGTGAAGTCTGACAGGAAATATAACAAACAAGCTCTTAATTAGTAGCAGTTCACAACTGGGTTGGCTGATGAATATACATAATAGGACCCTGCCCATCTAGTTTGAACCTAGGAGAGACCAGCTTGGCTTCACCAGCATTGCTGTTACATGGAACACCTGATTAAGCCCTTGCTTTGTCCTTAGTCTCTTATTCTCATCTTTTATCCCCAACTCCTTTAAATTCACTTTATTATCTTTGACATTCCTCTTTGGCAATGCTTGTATTTTCCAGAGAACCAGTCCAAATGTGGAGGCTTGGGAACCAAATTATCACATCAGCCTGTGTGTTTTGCCTTTGTGTAATAATAAAAATAATTTCATGTCAGAAATTATTCTGGGTTGAAAAGACTTTTGCAGAAAAAACTCCACTCAGAGAATGCCCAAATGAGTCTCTTTCATGACTCAAGAACTGGGACAGAGATGGGCACTCAAACTGTCATGCATTACCTGGGTCTCAAACTACTGACTTGCCAGCCTTCCAGCTAACAAGGCGAGCTTCTTAACCACTGAGCCACCACAGCCCTTTGTGTGTCTCATAGGAAAGATGTAAACCTTTCACAGATCTTGTAATACAACAGGAGAGCTAGATCAATCTTATAATGTTTCCATAGAGGCAGATAGATTATTCAATCAATGATTTTTCTATGAATATGCAGTATTCCTAAACTAATTAGATTCCAATTAGCCCAGATATAATAATCAGTTACTCTTTTAATTAGGCCTAGACTAGTCCTTGATTTATTTATTTATCATATTTTCTATGACTTTTCTGAAAAGAAAATCAAGGCAAATTAAACTGAGCCAAATTGAACGCGTATATGAAACACAAACATTCACACAGAATGGAATTGAAATTGTATAGATAAATGATTGTGACAACCTGATCTCTATAGCATTAAGATTGATTTGGACTCTGTTGGCACTATCAAATCTTGAAGGCGATGACTGCTCTTTAGCCTAATCAGCACCGGGCTTCTCAGCTTCTCACCAAAATAATAAGTCAACCCACAGAAGTATGGACGGATGAGGACCACATATATGTTTCCATGACATGCAACAGAAACAAGAGTGGAGTTTTAACTACTCTCAAGCAACCCATCAACCAGAAGTGGGAAATGTTACACTTGCTCTAAAATGCATTTCCCATCTAACTCCTTCTTCTGCAGTCACCACACCTTTCCAAATGCTGACAGCTTCTTGGCATCATTTCCATTCTGGGTCCCACAGTGCTTCAGCCTCAAAGGAGCCCTGTATCATACCCCACAGGTAAATTGACAGCAGCATGAAGAGATTGAAATGTTGCAGAAAAACAAATACCTTTTTATAACTGGGTGGGTGGGACACAAGTCAGGCGAATGAAATCATGTGATATTAAAAGAAATCCGCTCAGGTGAATGAAATCAGGTGAAGCTCCATTCAAGCGAATAAACGGGGAAATACATTGTCTGACATTAGACAACAATCTCTCAGATATACTTGAGCATTGAGCAAGGGGCTGGGCTTGATGGTGTTATAAGCACCTTCCAAGAACATTATTCTAAGGAGCTATAATTCTAATGCCACTAGTCTAATTCTATAATATACAGCTCAGCATGTTTTTAGTGCCAGCATAAACATACTTCTTGGCAGCTTTATGAGCCAACTGTACCAACTCCTCCTGCACTGTTTGTCCACTAAGAAATTAATCTATTTCTTTTTTGCTGCCTATGGAGGATGGCTGCCTCTGGTCTGATAGATAAAGTGTAAATTCTTAACATATATTAGGACTTGTCTGGTCAAAACCTTTTCCACCAAGCTGTGCTAGTATGGTTATGGGGAAATGTTAAGGTTTTGATACCTGGCTTATTCTATGGTGACCAAGATGAAGATGCATTTTTATTGGTGAAACTGTGATTACTTTTGAGTCTAGGAACACAAATGGTAAATGAGATTAGACAGCTTGTAATATTGCCCATTTCCATTCATTTTCATCAGCATGACAATAAAGGCAAGGTTGCCTTGTTCTCTCCCCCTCATTATCAGCTATCACAAAAAGATGATATATGTTTTGATAGCAGTAGTTTTCTAATATATTTCCATACTATATTGCTTTGACCTTTTATGATGATGCTGGGGATCTTTATTGATTTGCTGTTGTTGGCTAATTGTGTTTTCTGAAACAAAGGTGCTAGATGTGTTTTGCTGCTCTATGGCAAGAGTGTAAAATAAAACAAAAGAGCAAACAGTAAAATACAGGAAATAGTCTAGCCCAGTGGTTCCCAATGTGGGGTTCATGCCCCACAGAGTGACTCCAAATCCCAGAAGTCAAAGTCAACACTGGCTGATCAGAGCTTTTAGGAAATGGCTTAGGCTTCTGGGAATTGAAGTCCCCAAACCAAAGGTTGGGAAACACGTCACCATCACTGACTTAGGCTGAATCAGTTGAGCTTGCTTTAACATTAAGACTGAATGGAATTTTGAGATTCAGTTGAGCAATCAGTCACTAGGTGGTATCATCTAGAATAGTAGCAACTGTTACTAAACTCTGCAAGTACAAATATTAATGTGGATGAGAGATTTATCATAGTTTAAGATGGTCACCCTCGTTTGAAAGCCAGTCGTATCTGACTATAGGATTCAGTGCTCATCTCTGTTTACAGCCAAAGATCCAGTGCAGACATTTCCATGGACATGTGGCAGGCATGACTAGACATGGAACACTGTTTATCTTCCCACTGAAGTGGTACCTATTTATCTACTTACAATTTCTTGCTTTCAAACTGCTAGATTGGTACAAGCTGGGACAGAGAGTGCAGCACTCAGGTCTTGATCGGTCAACCTTCCAGTCATCAAGTTCAGCATCTTAATCACTAGGCAGTCTCTTTAAGATGAGGATCCAAAATTATACAGGTGGTGATACAAGCAGCAAATAAATCAATCCAAGGAGGGTACCTGTAGAAATATAGAGGAATACATAGCCCCAAGTCTTTTTTAAAAATAATAATAATGCAGGACCAGGACAAGGGAGGGTTCCATGTGGACAAGAAGGTGAGGTTGCAAGCAAGAACTAGGGATAACACCACATGACATAATTCCTCATTATAGGACATATGAAATAAAAGAATAAAAGGAGGCAACAGGGCAAATGTGTCAAAATTCATCACTTTTTACCTAGCAATAGGAATTACACTTATATACCACCTCATAGTACATAGTGTATTCTTTGGGCAGTTCACAAGGTAATTAGCATTTTGCCCCCAACAAGCTTGGTACTCATTTTACCAATCTTGGAAGGATGGAAGGCTGAGTCAACCTTGATCCCCTTCAGGATCAAACCCACAATATCAGCAGCAGGTTTTGGCTGCAGTGCAGCAGTTTACACAGAAGAGAGCCACCTCAAAGATAGTGGCATTTTTGAATCACAAGTGAGTGTATCCTGGTAACGGCAACCTTGTGCTAATGGCTAGTCTTTCTCACACTAGGTCAGACAAAAGGAACTGCAGAATGAACTTACCAAAAGGTGCCCTCATTCTGGCAGTTCCATGTTTGGCCTAGACATGGAAGAAGAACACTGCACCTCAAGGCCTACTTACCCAGTCATAGCTGTGCTAATGTGTATGAAATGAGTCCAACATTCTACATTCTTATAGGTATTATGAAACTATTACAGATGCTGAGATTCAGGTTAATGTCTAAATGGATGCTATTTTTATAAGCAGTAGAATTTCTATGTTTATAATGGTGGAATTTCTTTCTATGTCTTACTTGCCTTAACTAAGAGAGTACCCCCATGCACTTTTTAAAATGAATCAAATGCATTTGCTAAAGCAGTACAAGTGTATTACCTGAGCTTAGACAATCGTGGTCAGAGGAGGATAATGGCAGTTAAGAGGAAAGGGACCAGTCAAGACCACTTTGAGGCAAGAGACAATATTGCAATAGTCTTTTCTACCTCTGTTTATGTAGTTCTCTGAAAATCCAGTGCCTAACTTCTTAGAATATGTCTGTAACATTTAGATAACAACACTGACCTTGGTGGTTTTCAATAAAATCCACCACCCTGAAGCACTGAAGATACTTCAATAGGGAGAGGAGGGAAAGCAAAAAAAAAAAAAAAAAATCCCCAATTCTGACAAATACAAAAATAAATTTATGGAGGTGTGGAAAAATATGAAAGTGGCACTTTGATTTCTTGAAACGGTTGTAGTTAACAGCAATATGTAGTTTCAAAATATAATGTGTTATTAAGCTGACAGAGTTTCTGTCATCCTGCAGGTAGCAGCTGGGAATACTTAAATCAGACTAATAGATTAAAAATGGCATGACTTGGAACTATGTAGAACTCCAGATAGTGCCAAATTAAAACCCAAAGGTAATAATTGTACCAAGGAATTGGGGAGAAGTTCTGGTTTTTATATAAATAATTGGTCCCAACAGAAAGTGTGCTCTGTCAATGCAACACTGACAGATGTTGTCACTAGCTAATTATACATGATTAATGCACTGGATTAATTGAGGCCTACTGTACCTCTTATATGCAGGATCAAAAGGAATTATCCCCAATGCCAATGTTTTTACATGTAGATCAGTGTGTACTTCTAACAGACACACTTATAACACAGAATAAATGTATAATAAAAACAAGGGTTTGGACCCAGTAGACTCATTGAAGCCAGTGGGACATATGCTGGTGGGCATGAATCCCATGGATCTATACTCTATCCGATGAGTGCAATAGTCTTACTTGATGAATTTAAAGTGGTAGCTAGGCAAGATGCCCAACTAGCTTGAAGCTTCAGGAAGAAAGAGGGCAAAAAACAAGAGAAAAGCATTAATTGTCCACAGATCCATAGAGTTATGGCTATTCTGGGTATCAGTGCATGAGGCAACCTGTAACTCACAGGACTGGTTGACTCCCTCAGTTCTACTTTCTCCCACATTTAGTTTTCTCTCTTCCTTTTTAAAATCAAGTTCTTTCCATTCTATTTAGGGAAATATAAGGAGTTCAAACCTAGATTTTGTAAAACTGAGCATACCAAGGCCTGGGCCTAGATGGATGGATGAGTCAGTCATTTTCTCCTCCTCCCAGATTTCTTTTTCCACTTCTTATGAAAGCAAGCAAGCTGTACTGAATTCTTATCTATCCCAATACCTGCCTCTTAACCCATTGCACATAATACTGCCAAAAATCTTACAGGCAAAACTGAAAACTGTTTCTTTTGCATACAAGAAAGTTTGCTCTCACTCTTTCTCTCCCTCTCCCTCCCTCCACTCTTATTTTGGGGACACACAGTATTTATTTATTTATTGGATTTTTATACTGCCCATCTGGATGTTATCCCATTCTCGGCAATGGACAAACAGAAAATGAATAACAACAAAACCCACAACAAATCAAAACCCACCACCAACAAATACATCATAGACTAAACTAAACTAAAAATAATTGGGATCAGAGGACATCGGGACTAAACCTAACTGGTTAATTTATTGATAGGGGAACAATGTCCTGAAAGGCCTCCTTGACGGAGAGTGTTTTTAATTGTTGTTTTTTTAAGATAGCCAGTGATGGGGCCTGGCATAGGCCCACTGGTAGTGTATTCCACCGTGCTGATGCCACCACCAAATAGGCTCTATTTCTGGTTAAAAACTTTTGAGTCATTGTCAGGGTTGGAACCTGGAGCTGCGCCGACTGTGATGACCGGTGATGCAGAGAACTGCTATGAGGGAAAGATGCTCCAACAGATAACAAGGTCCCAAACCATTTAGGGCCTTGAATGATAATATTAACACCTAATATCTGACACAGTAGGCAAAAGGTAACTAGTGCAGCCCTGCCAAGGTTGGGGAAATATGATCAAATTTCTTTAAACCTGTCACCAGTCTGGCTGCTGCATTCTGGAGTTCATATGGATTTGTTCAGCAGAATTAATCTACATGAGGGCAAGAATAATAATAACAAGAATAGCAAAACTATGAGCCATTATTCAGACACATAATTTGATCCCAATTACATAGTCTCTGCTTGCAATCCATTTCCTTCACCATGCACACACGTATGCATATATGAGGCAACTAATTAATGTGCCACATTGCACAGATGAAGACAGAAGCAAGAGTTAGTTTTTAAACCAAATCACAAAGGCTCACGTCAGATCTACAGCTCTTTAAAAGCTAGGGAGAACCAAACTGTGCCTTACTGATGTTAATTAAATCTATTAAGCAGAAGCATACATATGTGATGTCAAAAATGTGGCACTAAACAAAGAATCTGTAACTGTTTTCTAACTAGCAAGGACCCCTGGATGCAACCTTCCCTTTTGCATTATCCTGTACTTCTTTATTCATACAAAACATTTGATAAGTTATAATCCATTTTAATAGCATTATTAAATATTCATACAGGCATATGTGGTTGCCACCACCAATGAAGAGGTAAAAAAATATATATCTTATTTTTCAGTTCATTTGCCTCTGTATGCTCAAGCACTTTGAAAGTATGAAGCCCTTCCAAAAGAAATTAGAAGGAAGGTGAAGGACAGAAATCCAGAACAAGAGAAGTAATCTCCACACAATTTTGGGATTAAATGGAATGAGTGCCTAAGATTGAACAAAGTTACTTACTTATTTCTCGCAGAATCTTTCTTGATTCATAGCTAATGAAGCTCATTACAATAATTCTGTCATTAATCCTGTCAGATCTTTCCCAAATGAAGTTCAGTATTATTAACCCAATTATGGGTCTAGAATGAATTTTCAGGATCCCAAAATCAGGCTGAATATCTGACTCTGGGGGGGGGGGAGTGAAAAACAAAAGACAGTCCATGAAAAGTTGAAAGTGGTAGTTGATTATTGATTGTATTATGCAGCACAGCAAATCATTATTCAACAAGGAAATTCTGAAAATGGGGGAAACCTAAGCAAACAACAAGATTATAATATTGACACTGGATTTTGATTCAGCATCAGATTTGACGTAATATGTAGACAATTTGAAGTTGCTCTGTGCTAAATCATGTGATGGTTGATCAGATAGTTTTAAAGTTGTGATTTTTAAGTACAGAAGCAATTTACCTCCCTGTTCAGATGCAAGATGTGGTAAATGGTGATTGGAAATACAAGTTGTACCTCGCTTAAAGAGCATATTGCGTTCTACAAGATTGCTCTTTATGCGATTTTGCTCTTTAAGCGAAACACCATTGTAAGTGTAATTTTTTTTTTTTTTGAGGGGGTAGTGAACCACGATTTATTCGTTAAGCAAGTTTTTGGTTGGTTTTATTTGTTAAGCAAAGTGAACATTCAAAGAAAATTCTGCTCTTTAAGCAAGTTACTGTACTCTTTAAGTGAGGCACTCTTATGCAAGGTTTGACTGTAATCTAAATTGGCTCAAGTGGGGTGGGGGTTCATTTGGCAACCAGAAGGACAAAGGTGCAGGCAGCATCTACTGGCTGGTGAATGGACTCTCAGCCATTAAAAAAGTGATAACCACAGCTTGACAGATTGGTATCACATGATACCAATGGATAATGGTTAATGGTGGAGGGGGATGACCCTCCACATTGAATAACCAGTTCTGAAGATATGGGTAGGCTTACCCATAATAGCTAGCCATTGTACCCTCTACTATGCCCCAATGCAGGTCAAATAACAGTTTGTTATACAGTTTAATGTTTTAATAGAATGGTCACCTGTCTCATTTTTAGGGGGATGGAGTGGCAATACAATGACTATTCAAAGTGCTAATAGCAGATTATGGGATTTGGAGAATACTAATGATGTGAGTTTCAGGAATTGAGACATCAGGAAGACAAACTATGCTGAAGTTAGGATAAATCTCCAAACATGCACAAGTCAACAAAGAAATCTAACTTATTAATATCCATATGCTGAAGTCCTGTTGTACAGTTACACAGCTTAACTATTTGAAATGAATTATCATAAGGTAAGAAATCACTGTAGAAATTATCTGTGGCCCACTGAGTCATGCAACATGACATATAACAAATAATGCTTACAAAGATTTCTTAACTTGTGTACAAATTTCAGTATGGGAAGAAAAACACAAAAACTTTTGCAACATAGTTGCACCACAAAAGTGCAAATTTTGGAAGGCAATTCACTCCCCAAATTTGCACCTTTTGTGTAGCATGCAACAGAATTTCAGCAATTATGTTGCAGTAATTTGGTTTTTTCCCCACACTGAAATTTGTATACAGATTTTAATGCATTTTCCTTTATATGCAAGTTTATTTTCATATTGTCAGCTGTAGCATGACAATAGAATTCAAGGACACCCTTGCCTTGATGTGACAAGGCTGAGACACAAAGGAAAGTTTTTTCTAAAATATAAGAAGATATTTTAGATTGCTTTATAGTTATCGAAGAAGTAGATGAGGGAAATGCTTCTCCTGCCATTCAGGATAGTGCTGATTACAAGAATAAGATCCTCTATCAGTTGTCACAACATTCATTATACAAATCACACAATAATAACTCCACAATATTCTTTTAAAGGGCATTTAAGGTCATGATTCACAAAAGTTTGATTTTGCTTATACATCTGAAGGTTAAAACAGATTTTGGGCTGAAATCCTCACCTAGAATGTCTTTGTTTTACACCTTACCCATGATAGATAAAGGTTAGTTCAAGCCCCAGATTGGCCCATAATATTTGTTGGAGTATTGGGGCCACTTCCCTAATGTGTTGATCCTTTTCTGAGTCCTTTCAGACTCCTGATCCTATCTTATCTAAAAGTTTCTGCTGATTTTATTAATGAAATGTCTGTTGCAATGGAAGAGAGGGCTACTATTTGCATTAACTATGTAACAGGATGTCAGCAGCTGTGTTCTAAAAAGCTCTGATTTAGATGCAAACTGACATTTATCAGTGTAACCCATTTCAGGCATTTCCCTCTCAAATCTTTGTAACTCCCCCCTCCAACCCAATTTTGACTTCAAGGTCAGTAACAGAGTGGCACAGCAGGTTGAAATGCTCTGACTCCTGTGACTTGCTACTTCTGATGCCAGGTTAGTGCCGACTTATTTTCATGTGCAGAAGTGGTCCTATCTGCCCCATGTAGAAGACAGATGGATACGACTGGCAAACGATGGCATGTCTCATACTACAATGTGTCTAGCATAATGCTTCCAGGGTAAATGTAGGGACAAATTTGACGTGTAGGCTTGTAGCAAAATCTTATTGCCGCTGTACCCATGTTGCATTGGGTGTTGAGTGTTGCTAGCTGCTTAAAACAAGAGGGCTGCCTGTAAGTGAACACAGGCCTGCCACTCGGCATCTGGGAGAGGGAAGAGTTATTGTTCAGAATATGGTGTAGCTCTTTGAGGTTACATGTAAATGGTCTCCACAGGGAGCTGTAGGTAGAGATCAGTTGTATTCTGTCATTTTCTCTTTCCAGTGTGTCTTGTATAGTAGCTTGTTCCTGGGTAGCTTACTTGTCACTGGGTGGATTTTTTACTTTAAGAAATACCCACTGTAAATCTAAGAGTTATGAGACTCTTTGTAGATCTCAGCAGATGCTGTTAAATCTGAGAGCCTGGCAGTAAACAATATATTTTCCTGGGTGTCCTGGAAGGAAGTTGGAGGCATATAAATATGTGTAGGCTTATGCTCATGTTCATTATGGAGTTGCAGAGTGATGCCCAGAAAGTGCAACATCTGGACTCAGATTGATGGTGAAGTGAACTGGTGGAACCTCTCAAATTATTCTTTTCTGTGAACCCCTATTTTAAAGATATCATAGAGTAAACAAAATACCAACCAAACATGTGACACCTTAAAGAATAACTCCTGTATTTTAATGTTAGCTCTCGTGGATCAAGTCCACTTTAAAAGATGTTATCAATGTGTCCAAGACAAGCGAATACCTTTGGGTCTAGGACCTGAAGAAACAACATTCAAATCAACCATAGATATATTTGTACATCATGGTGTGGTGTCCATAGATATGCCACTTACCTGGAGACACATCTTATTACTTCAGGTAAACTAGTTAAATGTGAGTACAAAGTCACAACGTTTTGTACCTAGATGTGTTGTAGTCTCATTCTGAATGATGTTCTTGAGGGCTTTCAGCTCACTTTTCTGTAGGATGTTGGTTTAAAGCACCATCCAATCAATGCTGGCTGGGGCAGTGTTGAGGTAGGGCTGAACCGTTCATAGTCTAGTTCAAACCAGTAAGACATTATAAAAATTTATTCATGTGTTATATTTCAATTCTACCTTTCCTGCAATAAACATAGGGCAGAATACATAGCTCTCTGCTACTCCACTTTGGTTTCCTCCAAATTGGATGAAGTTGATTAGTGGCTGGTCAGAGTTTCAAGGCGAAAAGAGGTGTTGAATGAAGATCTCCCACATGTCAGTTCAACACTCCAGCCAGCTCTATACTACATTGACCCTGATGTTTCCACCTTCAGCAGTTTTCTGTAAAATTCCCCTGAGCGACTGAAAATAAAAGAAAACACTTTTTTAAGAAGTGTAAAATCACATTTAAAAGATTTGTTCAAAAATAATCTAGTTGTGTAGTGCTCTGACACAAAAAAGACCTTTAAAGAAAAACCAGACTAACAACAGAACCCTATATATGATTTACTTGGAATTATGCCCTGTTACATTTAACTGAATTTATTCTCTAATATGAGAGTTCAGCTGACCTGATCCCTATTAGCAAAGACAAGCTGTAATTATTATTCTATGATTTATGGCAATATTTTCCAGGGTTTTCCACATAAGTGCTATACCACTCCTTTCTCCTGGGGAAAATGTGCTCTGGGGCACTGTAGATTGCTCATGACTACATAGTCTACCTTTTCCCCTAAGAAGCACTGTGAAAAATCAAGCTCACAACCTCTGGCTCTGCAGTCAGATGCCTAAACCACAGAGCTATCCAGCCAGCTATTCACTCTTTACTCCTCAGAAGTTATGGCATTTCCAGCTGGAACTTATGGGAATTATTATTCAACATATTTATAAGACATTGTATTGGTAAAAGTGGACATGACAGCCCTGCCAGTCTCCAGAGCTAGAGCAGATACTTCCCAACCTCCAGAAATTATTCAGGAAGAGTTTTATTTAACAGAAGTACAACACTGCACTGCAATAAAAGATGGCCAGACATTAGAGAAAGTAGGGACTTCTGTTTAGTAGAGGGAAATTTGGCAGGTACAGTTTGTCATGCATTCTACAGACTGCTGAAACTCCCACCTGAGCACAAGCAGCACATAAGCTCTTTCATCTTTGGTATTTAGGTTCTGAAAATCAAATCAACCTCACAAGAAAATACACATCTTTTTAACACTCAACTATGAAAACATAATTGTGCTAAAGTATTGCACGAGCAATAGATGACATGTATAATGAACACATGCCAGTCTATTTAGTTTTAAAGTAGTAACAAGTAGATAAATAGGGACCACTTTGGTGGGAAGGTAACAGTGTTCTGTGCGCTCCGGTGTCTAGTCATGCCTGCCATATGACCATGGAAATGTCTGCAGAAGCAGACAGTGCTGGCTCTTCACCTTTGAAACAGAGATGAGCACTGACCCCTAGAGTTGGATATGACTGGCTTTCAAGCAAAGGAAACTTTTACCTTTACCTGAATTGGCGAGTGTAAATTTTTATGCCTTCATAAGAACATACACATTCTTTAAAATTGAATATATGATTGGAGATGGCTAGGGAAGCTAGAGCAATTTCTGATTGGAGGGCCATATATTTATATTGAGTTATGCTCAGACCTATTGGTACCTAGTGGAGAGAAGGAAGGCACAAACAGCTACAGACCATAGCTTATTATTCCCAGGTATCTCAGAGCATAACTCAAAACAGACCATGACAAGCTGTCTTAACAATTTTCACAGGCATCAAGACACAGCAGAAGAAAAAGCAAAAATAAATAACACATGGCCAAGAAAGATGGATGCAAACAAATTCCAGGTAAAGTCCTCCAGATCGGGAGAAGAGAAATTAAACAGTTAAACAGAGTGAGGTTGGAGAGCTATTTCTTTCCATTTAAGTCATGGCTAGTTTTCTTCTTGGACAGTTCTGAGAGAAAAGGCCATGAACCTGAGTTTAACAGTGTGTTCAAGTTTGCTGGTACTTTAATTTCTAAGAGCAGTTCCTATCTTAATTAAAACTGCTGTGGTCCAGTACACCATGAACTTTCACTCTTTGATAGGCACAGCTCTAAAGAAGAGCATTGATGTCACAGAAGACATTGACCTTATCCTCACAAGGACATGGGTTCATGTCATTCAAAGCTGATTCAAGTATCTTAAATCCACGAGTTATTTTGCCACAAGGAAACCTCTACTGCTCTGAATAAAAGGTTTCAGAGTCCTTTAAAAGCTGGAACACCTAAAGCTTTGGGTTGAATAATTTATCTTGGGAAAATTCTGACTTATGACAACCCTATCCAGAGTTTTCTAGGTAGAGAATAGAGAAAAGTGCCCTACCATTTCCTTCTGGGACCCTGCAGCTTGCCCAAGGACTTGTGGTCTGGCTCTTCTCCTGGGAGGTGCAGTGGCAAATCGAACTCCCAAACTCTGAGTCCGCAGCCAGATGTCTAACTCACTTAGCTATCTGGTCAGTTCTAGGAATGTATATCTAGTGGTTATTTGTTTTAAAAAATATGTTAATTAATGGTAACTAACTGAAAATATCCATCTGTTTGAATTCTATAGCACAATCTTTAGTCACTAGGTTATAGAATTATCTAGCAGGATAACTTTGCAGACAATATAATTAGAATCCACCTGAATAGTCTGTGGGGTAGAATAACCTTTTCTGCTGTGTAGCAGCCTCTCCTTCTGAGCACAGAAGGGCCAGACTGCTCGATCTTGCACTACAGAAGTTATAGTATCACATGTCCCAAATGAGGGATGTTCCCTAAGTCACTTGGGGAAGGATTGTCCTTGGTCTATTGGCTGCCATTAGTGAATGCTTACCATTGTGGCCTCCAGCTGACAGGATTGACATAATGTGACAATTGTGTAACCCGGCTTGTAGGTTTCAGTACCTGAAACATTTGGGGTATCAAATGACTGACTTAAGTCCCACTGAAATGGCCCTATTCTATGTATGTGAGCCTATGTTGAACATCCAACTCATTGTATCCTATGGTGTTTCATGCAGAAGCGTAGCTTACCTTGGCGGGGCCCCGTATAAAAATTGTTTGGGGGCCCTTTATATGCGGGGCGGAGCTAACGTCATGACATCATGACGTCGTGGGGGGAGCCAACGTCATGACGTCATGGGCAGGGCCAAAATAAAAATAAAATAAATAAAAATAAAATAAATAAAATAGAATTAAAATGTAAAAAAAAAAAAAAACCACACACACCTCAACCCACCCACCCACCCACCCACCCGAAACACAAAAACCTCACTTACCTTAATCCTGGGGCCTCTTCTTCCTCCGCCTCTGCTGTCACCGCCGCTGCTGCCGCCATCGCGAACGATCACTCCCTCGCTGCACACGGCGAAGGCAAGGGGCGGATGTGGAAGGCGAGCGGGCGCAGCGAGGCAGCCCCGAGCGACTGAGCGAGGCCCTCCCCCAGTCGCCGTGGGGGCTCCCTGCCTGGCTGCGCCAGCCCGGGCGGCGCTCTCCACCTCGACGCTGGCGCAGCCACCTGGAGCGCGCCTGGAGCTGACCTGTCACCTCCCGCCTGGGGGACGGGGCGCGCGAGCTGGTCCTGCAGCTCTGGACTCCCACCCCAGCGTCGAGGTGGAGAGCGCCGCCCGGGCTGGCGTAGCCAGGCAGGGAGCCCCCGCGGCGACCGGGGGGAGGGCCTCGGGCTCGGAGTCGGGGCTGCCTCGCTGCGCTCGCTCGCCTCGCCTTCCACAGCTGAGCTGCCCCTTGCCTTCGCCAGCTCAGCTACGGCTCCGCGCGCTGCACCTCGGCCCTCTGACGGCCGCCATCGGAGCCGCGCTTAAAAGCTGCGGCTCCAACTCCGACTCTCCGACTCCAGCTTTTTTTAAAAAATTGGAGCCAAAAATGGCTCCAATAAAGTGCGCATGTGCAGAAACTCAATCTGACGCATGCGCAATGCATCAGATTGAGTTTCTGCGCATGCGCAGTAAATTTTTGCTCTTTTTTATTTTAAATTTTATTTTTTGCCGTTGGGGGCCCCCGTAGTCCGGGGTCCCCGTATAATTGATACGGCTGATACGGCGGTAGCTACGCCTCTGGTTTCATGAATCATACTTTGTCAACTCTGTCATAGGCCCTGATCTCAGGGAATAACAACTCTGTTACCAAGTGCTGGGGAGCTTTTTCAATCTGTTCTTTCACTCTATATTCAAAGTTAACAAATTAACAGATGCCATGATTGAGACATGACCAGCCATAGTACAAATTAATCTATGTCTTTTAAGGTTAGTGAGTTGACATGCTGCATTTCATAACAAGCTGTGCTGAAAGCAGCTGGCAATAAATATTGCTTGTCAAAATAGAGCATGTTTACGGGAATGGAGATGGACAGAAAAAATCTATTTAAAAACAAAACAGAAAAACAGATTGAAGTCAAGCAAAAAAACAACCACCCAACAACAACCATGCAACAAATGCAAAATAAATTCCATATAACAATGAAATAATTAGAATCAAGCACTTCTGTCTTTATTGCAACATAATTATCAGAGACTTTCTAGAATTCATGTTGAATAAAAGATTATACAATGCACCTTAGACAACAAAAATTTAGCTTTGCAAATTCAATTAGCATAATCTCTGCTGATATAGCTGTCTATCAACAGTATAGTCTTAAATTTCTAGCTAAAAGTAGCATGCTTACATGCAATTGTTATCAATGCCTTGAGGAAAAATTTTATTCCAGCTGGATCTCACATATCTCAATATTTTAGCTACAAATTTACCCCATCAAAAAAACAACAACTCAGCAATGCTGCAACCTTAAGACCAAGTTGTTGGGTTTTGTTTTTTTTTGGGGGGGGGAGGGGAGATTACAAGCCAGTATTAGAAGTCATTTCAAGTTAGAAAGTGACATTGTTTTATCCAGAAAATTTATGCTGACACCTTCCAAAGCACCCAATAAAAGTGTCTCAAGAAATGAGGATTGTTTAGGTGATTTATCCCAGCAACATCCACATACATCATGCCGTTTGTATGTTTCTGTATTAATCCCTCAATAAAATATGCCACTCCTGCCATGAAGGTTCTCTCCTTACCTAGGAAGGAAAGAAATTATGTATTGTGAAACTTTGATAGCTCCCCACTCCTTTGGATATAAGTGAGCCCTGACAAGAGAAAGGCACTGTGGAAGATTGACACTAGTTATTCACAGATGGATACATTGCCCCTCAGGTCTTGGTCTTCAGGCAAAAGCAGCTATTACAGCGGTGATAACCAGCCGGTTAATGTTTCCCTGAAGCTTCACAAAAAACCCTTCACAAAAATGGTTTGAAAAACCTAACATCTGATTTTCTTAGGCCTTGCTAAGAGACAGCCGAAATGTACTTCTCACCCTTCTCAGTTGTCTTTGATGGTTCTCAAATGAATGCTTAGGAGCAGTGCTCATATCTACCCAGTGTTTCAGCATTTCGCCAAATTGGATGGACCAGGCTTTCCTTGGAATTTTGTTTGCATTTTTTCTTATTTCACTATCTCATTTGGGGAATGCAATTTACACCGCCATTCCTTATGATATTCCAAATATCTCTAAATGTTGTTTGAACTGTTGTTCAACATTTATATATGTGTTATGTGACACTTTGATATATGATACCTTAATATGTTTTGTTATGTGATACTGTATTTTATTTGTGCTGTTAGCCGCTCTGTGTCGCTTCGGCGAATAGAGAGGGATACAAAACCAAAATACAACAAAATTTTTAAGTGGAGTAATCTCCATACATTACTGACTGCTTCTATCTTTTGTTTTGGTCAGTTTGTCTTCAAGTTACATTTAGTTCATTTTGTCTGTGTTGCAGCAATGGGATGACAAAATTTTTACTACCACACCGTGATGTCACAGACTAAAAACAACCAAAAACTAGCTTAACTACTGAATCAGGGTTTGCAATCCTCCACCACCACCAAAAGTCACAATCGGTCACTTACAATGGCAGCGACAGCACTTTTTCCAAGTGTTTCACTTAAAGAGCAACTTTGCTTAAAGAGCAATCCCATGAAATGCATTATGTTCTTTTAGTGAGGTCTCACTGTACGTTGAAATCCCATTTCTGTGTGTTGGATATCAATAGGGAAAATATCCCGTGATACTAGGAAAAGCAATGGAAATCTTACTTCATATTCAACTTATTTTCCTTGTGGAAAATCCTCTATCAGTAGCTCCATTGCTGGATCAGAAACACCAGCAGTGATATGCAGACAAATGTCCAATATGAAAAGCTCTTCTAAACAAAGGCTCCCAAAGGGTACCCCAGAGCAAAAGGAACCCGTATGGAGCTTTGGAATCAGAGAAAGGGTGACAGACAATTTTACATTTTAGATTTCTGTTGATGACATTATTCTTGTTGCCTGGTGTAAACTTGTGCCAAATGAGTTTCAGCCATTATAGACCATTCCAGACTGTGTTGTATTTTTCATTCCCCAGGTAATGTCCTTTTTCCCATCAGAGGACTGAACAATTTATATTACAAATATGTACAATGGCAGCTTTAATTAAGCACCCTTCACAGGTATTATTATCAACATAATTGAATCCAATTTCATTTTTCTAATGAGATAATCCATATAAAGGTGGAGAAAATCATTGGTAATGGATTGGGAAGAGGAACATGGCTTGTTTTTAAATGAAAATCAAAAAGTAACCAACCAGTCAAAAAGAGACATTTTGAGTTTGTCATCATACTCTGGACAATCAACACTTTAAATTAGTTAATATTAGTCCTATTGGTGTTTTCTTACCTAGATATATAGAAAATAAGCTGAAAAGTCCTTGCTAATTTGATCTCTTCAAACTTTCCTTAGACTCCCTGTGATATTTCAGAAACCTCAACATTTGCCATATTTCTTCCTAACTTTAGATAGATTTCAGTAGCAATAGATTGTCCAGTACAGAGGCAGAAAGCATAAGTGGAGGGGGGGGGGAGATGACATCTTCAAGCCTAACCAATATCACTGGCTCTCATCAAGGAACTGGAGCTAACCCTACACATTTACACATATATCTATCAACATTCAGAAACAAAAGGCGCAAGGAAGAACTAGAAATGTTTGTGCCTCCTCTAGATTGGTGTGGTTGTAGAGTACAGAACCTCAGGGGTGACCCAAGAAGGAACAGAGTTCATATCCAAGAACAACTATAAATTATATTTTACTACAGGACCACCATGGAGGGACACATATAATAATTAGCTATACCCATGATGATGAACCTTGACACTCCAGGTGTTCTTGGACTTCAATTACCAGATGCCCAAGTCAGC
Source organism: Furcifer pardalis (assembly GCA_030440675.1). Taxonomy (NCBI): domain Eukaryota; kingdom Metazoa; phylum Chordata; class Lepidosauria; order Squamata; family Chamaeleonidae; genus Furcifer; species Furcifer pardalis. The sequence continues at coordinate 147,891,450 of CP126894.1, read as the reverse complement.
ACTCCTACTGATCAGGGCTTCTGGGAATTGAAGCTCAAGAACACCTGGAGAGCCAAGGTTTGCCATCACTCAGGTATATCATTCTGTTGTTTGTGGAATTATTGTGCACAAAGGACTCAACCAAACATGTATTTATCCCACTATTTGGTGTGATGTGGGGGCTAATTGTTTTGCTCTTTTTCCCCATGATCAGACAATATAATCATAGAAGTGGACCAATCCCTCTCCAGAGAGCCACTACTCACATCTTTTTGAGCCACAATCAAGTGGCTTCTGCTTTTTTGGTGTGAGAAGGTGCAGAGGCATCCATACTTGAACATTTTGAACATTTTCTTGAGGTCACTAATGAGTTTTATTGATGTTTTTGCTTATCTACCCTTCTATTTCATTCTGCATTAGCTTTTGTCAGCAGCAGATCATTTGTACTTCTAACATTTTCTCCCTAAAAGGACAATCCAGTTTTTCCTCTATATATGTTCTGCATGGGAAGTTTAGAATGGACATTTCATCTCCAGAAGGTTATGTGGGAAACCAATATGACCTTCCAATCTGTTATCCTTACAGATCCTCTGTGTTTGAGCATTTTTGGGACAAGGTCATCCTACTGTCTGTTTTTGCAAAGGGGATAGAAGACAGATATCCATGCTGAAGCCAAGGTTAAGTGATAAATCACAATCAACCCTTAATCTCTTTTGTCAGAGGCATCTCATATTTGTAATCTCTTGTCTTAGTTAGTAATTATATGGAAAATATATTGTATGTTTGTTCCTGGGGTAGCCTCAGTTGTAGTGTAACATCAGTGTCGCTACTGATAAACATTATTTAATTGCTTGCCATTTTTTGCTGATGGTGCTGCAAACTGTGATTCAATGCATAGAAGCTCAATGAAAAACAGCTCAGAGTTCTAAAATACAATTGCACCCGAGGTCTCTTATCTTTCCGTATCTGCAACAAGCATTCTGTTCAGTCACAAGATGTTCAAAGTATAAAATGAATTTTAGGTTCCTGTTAGTTATTCTCCGGATGATGTGGGCAAACTTCTGAAAGATGGCCTTTTTAAAAAGTCTTCACTGCTTCAAAGAGGCTGTGATTAAATTTTCCTGGCTTTTAGCTCCATCTGTAAATTCTCCATTAGTACTTTAATATTACTATGTTCAAGAGAGAGATGCGGCACTTTAGTCATAGCTTATCCAGTTTTGCAAGCCATGTATTTCACATTTGTATTTGGCAATATTTTTATCTATTGCTGTGAGCTCTCTCTTTATGTGTAGTTGATGATGTGGCATAATAATATTTACTTCATTTACTCTTGGAGTAAGCAGTTCTAATTACAATGAAAGCTTACAATAAAGTATATACTTAAAGGCTGCCTAATCAGTATTTTTAGAAACTTACTCCTGGCCTGGAGGGAGGAGTGCTGAGGAGGAGCAGCTGTGTCTGGCCATAAAACCATCACTGCCAACACTGGACGTCCCACCACCACCAGATGCCCTCGGCCATCCCCAGCCTGGAGGGAGGAGCAGCAAGGAGGAACAGCGAGGAGAAGCAGCCAATGTCATGACACCATGGGTAAAGCCAATGACGTGGGTGGAGCCAAAGTTAAAAAAATTAAAATACAAGCCCTCCCCCCCCCTCTACAAAGCAAGTGCCTGGATCCTAGTGATCCAGGCGCTTGCCTTGCGGAGGGGGGAGGGATTCTCTCCCCTCCTCTGCAAGGCAAGCCCCTGGATTCCAGCACTCCAGACACTTGCTTTGTGGAGGGGAGGAGGGCTTCTCTCCCCCCTCCACAAAGCAAGTGCCTGGATCCCAGTGCTTCAGGCACTTGCCATGCAGAGGGAGGAGGGCTTCCCTCCCACCCTCTGGAAGGCGAATGCTGGGATCCAGGCACTTGCTTTGTGGAGGGGGGAGAGAAGCCCTCCTCCCCTCCACAAAGCAAGCACCTGAATTCCAGCGCTCTAGTCGCTTGCCCTGTGGCAAGGAGAGGCAACCGAACCAGTCATCTCAAAAAAAGTAGCAATCCCAGGTGGTCTCCTGGGAAAGTTACTCCCACCGCCCCCATGAGACCACCCAGAATTGTTGCTACCAGTTCTGGAGAACCGGTCCAAACCGGCCCATGCCCAGCACTGCATTTATTCCATACATTACAAGTGTGTTTCTGCCTTCATTGTTGGAAAAGCTCTGCATTAGCAATAACTGATAGTAAATACTTCTGAGGTTTGCTTGTTACAAATAGGTTGTGCTTCTTCATTACTTGCTGGAAAAACAGTCCTGACAATTGCTTAGTGTTCAGGTGAAAAGTCATTATCTGATGAAAAAAACGGGTCAGCTTCTGGGATTTCCCCCTCCTCTGTGTCTCCATATGTATGGTGAGCACGAGGGGATAGGTAGACCATCTTAACTGCTACCATTGGTGTTGTCAATATTCTGGTAGCCCTTTGCTTTGTAAAGTCTGGCATCCTTTTCCCTGTGGGCAACAATGGAACAATACTGTGCAACAATATTGGGCTATTTTCTGGCATTTTGAATGGTGGAGACAGAAGATCAATAATCCACATTCATAAACCAAAGGTTTATTTTGAATAATCAAATTAGATACTGTATTAGTGTGTTCCCATATATGTTACATGCTTTTAAAACCATACATATAGTCATCTAATATACATGCCCAGAGGATCTTTGGTATCATGCAGAACATTAAGTGTCAAAGCACAGACCTACTGTATCTCAGGGTCTTGTGTAGTTTGCATGTCTTCATGCCACAATGACATCATTTTCTTGATGTACCAAATAATTCCTATGCCCATGTGAATACATCTTTGCCTTAATGATATAGTTCACAAATCTTTAGCAAAATTAGATTTTGTTGTTGTTCAGTCACACAGTCGATTCGGACCCTTTGCGACCCTTTGGACCATTGCTCATCAGGCACCTCTGCCCTCCACCACCCTCCTCAACCCATCCAGCTCTGTGCCCATTGCATCTACAATACCATCTTGTCATCTCATCTTTGGCTGCCCCTTCTTCTTTTGCCCTTGACCTTTCCAAGCATCAAGGCTTTCTCAAGTGAATCTTCTCTTCTCATTTGATGTCCAAAGTACTTTAGCTTCATCTTTATTATTTGACCTTCTAAGGAGCAGTCAGGTTTAATGTCTTCTATGATTGAACTGTTTGTTCTCCTTGCTGTCCAGGGTACTCTCAAAATTCTCCTCCAACACCACATTTCAAAGGCATCTATTCTTCTGCACTCAGCTTTCCTAATGGTTTAGTTGCTATTAATGGGCCTCATTGTAGAATTTATACTGATAACAGAATGTAATCCCTAAACTCCAAATTAAGTAGTAGTTAGGCAACTTCAATTTGCCAAAGTTCTTCCAAGAAAGAATTGACCTATAGCAAACACCCTACTTATAATAAATTAGAATAATGGACAATGCAGAATTGGTAGCATTCAGGAAAGGTCTGAATACCGGGCTGGCCCAGTGGGTGTGGAGTGCCACATCCCCCACACACAATGGCTCATATGACGACTCTAAATAACTCTTCTGGGGATTTTAGTTTCACTATCTGAGGATGTTTTAATAAGGTATATTTTAGCTGTTTGGGTTTACTGATTTTCGTTATAATGTTGCAACTCAGTTTTGTACTGTGATTGTCATTTTTGTTGCCTGTAAGCCTCCCTGAGTCACCATGGCGAGCGGGTGGTGATATAAGTCTAATAAATAAATAAATAAATAAATAAATACAGGTGCTCTTAGCTTTGACTGGTGGCAGCAATCCAGAGCCCCAGATAAGAATGGGTGACAATTTAGATCCCATTTGTATGTTTCCCCTCAGAAATTAAAGTTTTACAAGAGCTGCAATTTGGGATTGAAACAACTTTGAGATAGAGTATTTAACTGCGGAAGCAGATAAGCTGGCTCTTCAGCTTTGAAACAGAGATGAGCACTGAACCCTAGAGTTGGATATGACTGGCTTTCGAGCAAGGGAAACTTTTACTTTAAAAAAGAAATGTGAGAGAAACTGAAAGAGTTTTAATAACCCATCCCCCAAATCATACTTTAAATATTTACCTCTGAAGAGCCTGGGGCTGATTCTCTTAAAATGTAATTAACTATGTAAATAATGTGAAATCAAGGTTGCCAACTCTTGGTCAAAAGAGACTCCTCATCTTTAAATGCCTACGTGGCAAGAAGGAACAATATGATCCTCTCCATGTTCATTATATCTGTCCAGCGCAAATAGAGAGATTTGATTTGATTTTCCTTTCAAAAATCACTCAAATTTGGACTCTTCCTCATATTCAAAATGGAAATACAGTACTTGAAAAGTTAACAAAGTTAAGAAGTGGCAGAAAACAAACTGAATTTTTTAAAAAAGAAAGAAAGAAACCTGACCCCTAGGAAATGGTTACTTGCTGCTGGTACTGTTATGTGCCATCAAGTAGAAGCCAAATTAAAGTGACTCTAACAGAACTTTCAAAGTAAGTGAGATGTTTAAGGAGTGGCTTTGCCAGTTTCACACATACAGAGTGAGTTTCCATGGCTGAGCAGGGATTCAAACTCAAGTCTCCTGAGTTCTTGTCCCTCACTCTATCCATTACACAACACTAAATACTGTTGTACATACATTAATAGAAGTGCCACAAGGCAAGGGGATTCTCAGACAAATTCAATTGACATGGAATTATATTTTTCTTGGTTTATGACATTCAGGAACTACACATAATCAAAGCTTAATGATTTAACATGTTGAACTAGAACTGCAAGCAGGTTTCTGTTCCTTTTTTCAGAATCTTTGTCCTTCCTTTATATATTTTAATTCACATACTTTCAAATTGTTCAAACCATTTGCTCCATACACTTTTATCTTCCCTCCTCCAACCTAATCTCCATAGTAATACACTGGAGCCATAAAAATTAATTACAGAAGATAGTTACAGTATTCTGTTACTCTGTTGTAATAATCATAACACACACCTGAATAGTATTCATTAAGTCTTCAAACGAAAAAAATTGTTGCCTCAGCTAATGTAAGTGAGCTGCTAAGTTTAGAAACTCAATATTTTAACTTTCTGTCTCACTAACTAGTCATTAGAACAGAGGCACCTAACTTCAAATACTACAGAAAAAGTAGTACCAATAATTACTGAAAATAAAGGTTCTAGCATTCATACTGGGGAACTCCTGGACTGTATTCTGAACATGAGATTTCAAAGGACTCTGGTGTAAATACAGAAGACTGTTCTTCCCATACTCCCTCTCTAAGCTTTCTTCTTTGTACCTTTCCTTACAGTACAGATGCAGTTCAGGTCTTCTGCTCAGATTTGCCTTCTAGAAAAAGCTGGTTGCCAATCTCTGGCTTCTTCTAGGAATAAATTCTCTTTTGACTTGGATCTTGAACCCAAAGCAAAATTCAGAAATCTGATAATTCATGTATTATGATGAGAATTCAAGAAATGGATAGGGCTTCTCTTAATTTTATCCTAATTGTGTGCAAAGGTTAAATAGTCTCTTAGGAGGAGATTATGCCTACCAAAGTTCAGGCAAACTGTTGCATGGGGTTGGGTTTTGTATAAACCTCTGAAGTTAGATTTTTCATAGGATATTTTTAATTCCTGGCAGAACAGGGAGCCTCTACCAGTTCATTGCCATGGAATTAATTAGCTAATTTTTCATTACAAATAAACCTAAACATTAATGAAGCAGGCATAGAGATGTATAAAGTCTATGAAATAATGACAAGCAGGAACTGAAGCTGGAAAGCAGTTTGTATTTGCATGTGTCCAGGTCACTCCAGGAGATCAAAATAAAGTAGATTAAATTTCCGAATTAATTCAGTAGTATTTCATTGACAATACATTTGAGTTCCTTGTTTGTTTCTGGCTTTTTGCAAGCTGTTCCATTGCTATCTTTTGACAGGAGACAAAAGTTCTGGGTAAAGAGAAACAAAGGATCCTAATGCTTTTAATAAGATCCTGGACCAAGCTTCTTTTAGTGGAGACCATGAAGAAAGACTTCATGGCCGGACTACTAAAACTAAACATGGCAGAAAACCCAAACATACATAACTGAAAGGTGGTGCAAAGAGTAGAGAACTCAAATGCAAATGATAATAATTAACAGTAAAAATCAAGTAGAGAAAGTTTTAGAAAATGAAAGAGTCAAGCTCCTATGGGACTTTAAAAATCAAACAGACTGACATCTAGGCACATTAGCTATAACAGTTGTGGAAAGGAACAAGGTCTATTGACATTGCTATACCAGGAGATGCACAAATTGAAGATAAACAACTAGAAAAAGCAGTAGTGTAGGGCGGGTTTCAGTTGCCCAGGGCTGCAGGCCAAACTCGCTGCCCCCCCCCAGCTTGCGCCCCCCCCCCAGTAGGAAACTCCTACCTTCAGGCTTCACTGGTCTCAGAAACTGGGTGGCCAAGCACCTGGGACCCCTCTGGTGCTGGTGAGGTGCAGGGTCTGGGACAGAGCGGTGTGGGCCCAGCAGGGAGCCCACTGTTGGGGTCCCAGGCACATGTCCACCCTGCCTTTGAGCCCGGTGGTGGCAGGTCGTCTGCCTTCAGCAGCAGCAGTGCCCAGGAAGGCAGGAATCAAGGCCGGTGGTTGCCATGGAGCAGCATCCACAGCTGGAGCAGCACCAAACAGGCCTTGCAGGGGGAGATCCTGAGCCTGGCAGGCACTGCTCCGGTCGTGGGTGCTGGGCCACAACGACCATCGTCCTCGGCCCTCTGGGCACCTCTGCCACCGAAGGTGGATGAGCTGCAGCCACCGGGCTAGGAGGCAGGGCAGCCACGTGCCTGGGATGCTGATGGTGGGCTCACCACTGGGCCCATACTGCCCCATCCCAGACCCTCACCTGTGCAATCGGGGTCCCAGCTTGTGGCTGCCCCACCTCCTAGCCCGGCAGCAGTGCCCATAACACCATTTCATGTGGCCTGCCACTGCCCTCACCTCTACTGGAAGTGAAAGTTGATGCATTTATGACAGCCGTAAAATATACCTGCACATGCATAAACACATCCTTGCCTGCCATATATGCTGCCATAAATGCACCCACGGCTGTCACAAAAGTGTTTACAACAACCGCAAATGTGTTTTACAGCAGCATTTATAACAGGAGGAACCATGTGACTGCTCAATTGTCTGGGGTGGGGATGGTTCAATCCACAGTGTGAAAAGGTCAGGAACCAATGCTGTAGAATGATAAATTTACAGTGGGTTTGTAAGAGGTGTTTAACACCTTTCAACTAAAGTACCTGTTCAAACTAATCAAATTCCTGTATTTCTTCACAGTTAGGAGAGGGATGTGTTGCCTGACTAAATAAGCAGCTTGGAGGAGTAAGGATGATTTATGATGAAAGAGGAAGCATAACTGGAAGGGTTAAAGTACCTGTCCCTCTACTCACTCACTTTTCATCTTTGATCATAATCTCAGAGTCTGCATGTATTAAAAAGAGTTGGAGGAAAGAGTTGTGCAGCCATTCATTATGGATATTCTAAGTCCACATCCTTTTCAAGAAGCATGTACAGTATCTCAGTACTCATTGGCAACAGCTCTTTGAGAGAAGGCCATTCCACTGCAATAGGCAACATGGCATGCTGCTTTTTGTTGAGGGGAAAAGTCATCATCCCTAAACCTATAAGTACAATGGCTACAAGCTAATTCTGGAGTAAAACTTTGGGGGAAAATACAGTCAGATAAATGAGAACACTTCACTCTCACCTCATAATAACTCAGCATAGTATTTTTTAAGGAATTGTGGTGGAATTAATGCTGGATCTTATTGCACTAGCATTTGGTTTAACTATGGAACTGTTCCTGCTTACTCTCTTTTTGGTTAAAATAATTTTCATCAATGCATTGCCAGTGTTATTTTTGGTTTTATTTTTTCAAAAGAAAATTTCAATTCCCAAACTTAGGCTGACAGGGCCATGATATCATTATTTTTTCCATACAAATTATCACATTATTATTTAAAATGTCTTATAATATTTCTACCGGTGACCTCTTGATGAACTTTTGTCTTTTCTTTTTTTTCCTTTTTTGCTACATCTACTAGTGATTAATAAACATCATTAGATCCTTTTCTGACATAATTTGGGCTTAAGGACTGTTGTGGAAGCACTGTTATCTTGAATTTTAAATATAGCATTAACAACAGAATTATTGCCAATTTTAATAGACAACTTTTATTAATAAGCACATACAATTGCAAGATGTCAGTGAAAGTTCAACTGTGTTAATTTTCTCCTTGGCAGCACAAGAAGCCAGGAACATAATTAATCCTCCATTTCTCACCCTCACTCCATAGTTAAGGCATGAATGTTACTGTTTTACAACAAGTTCCAAACACCACCATCTACTAGAGAACAACCACTGGAAAAGAAGTAGGAACCAGGACATCTGTAATTTGTCATGGGTTGAAGCCACTTAAATAATTTCACCCACTCTAAAACAGAACTGCATTTTCTTAGAGGCTGAAGCTGGGTGGGTCTCATGCTGGTTTCTTGTTGTTGTTCAGTCGCACAGTCGATTCCGACCCTCTGCGACCCCATGGACCATTGCCCGCCAGGCACTTCTGTCCTCCACCATCCCCCTCAACTCGCTCAGTTCTGTGCCCATTGTCTCCACAATACCATCCAACCATCTCATTTTTGGCCGCCCCCTTTTTCTTTTGCCCTCCACCTTTCCCAGCATCAAGGCTTTCTCAAGCGAATCTTCTCTTCTCATTTGGTGTCCAAAGTACCTTAGCTTCAGCTTTACAATTTGACTTTCTAAGGAGCATTCTGGGTTGATTTCTTCTAAGATTGACCTATTTGTTCTCCTTGCTGTCCAGGGAACTCTCAAAACTCTCCTCCAACACCACATCTCAAAGGCATCTATTCTTCTGCGCTCAGCTTTCCTAATGGTCCAGCTCTCACAACCATACATTGCCACAGGGAATACCATTGCTTTGACAATACGAATTTTTGTTTTCAATATGATGTCTCTACTTTTCATTATGCTCCCCAGGTTTCTCATTGCTTGCCTCCCAAGAATCAATCGCCTTTTTATTTCAATGCTGCAATCCCCATCTGCAGTGAGTTTTGATCCCAAGAAAGTAAAATCTGTCACTGCTTCTACTTCTTCCCCATCTATTTTCCAGGGACTGAGAGGGCCTGTTGCCATTATCTTGGTTTTCTTGATATTGAGTCTCAAGCTGGTTTCTACACTTTAACAATTCCTATGTTTAGAAAAGTAGGGAGATGATTATCAGGCTAAAATCATGGGCAGATATATTACATATACATATATTACATTTTAAGAAGGAGCTTATTGCGTGACTCATTACATCTTGGTAGCCACATTATCATTATTGTTGCCCTTTTCATGCAAGTTATTCATGGTGTATGATTAATTCACCCTGTATGGTCTTCTTGCCCTAATCCATACTTAAGATGAATTTATGGATGCCTTTCTTTACAGTACAACCAACCAACTTTCATTAAAAAATTATAACATGTGCTCAGAACACCTTTAGCTTTTTACAGGGCATATCTGGTAATAGTTACCTCATTGTCACTCATGCTGTCTATCCTTGTGATGGTCCTTCATTGATTCAGTAGACATCCTCTTCAACTTGAATGATTTGGGTTTATGAAAGAGGTATACATGAATGGTTTTCTTTCATGTTCCCTCTTTAGAGTAATTTGTCTTTCTCTCTTTGTCAAACTACCTGATAAATTTTTCATCTAATAATCTCATGACAACTGATATCAGAAGCCAATCAAAATGTCCCGGTGAACAGTAATTTTATTTTATAAAGGTCCATGGACTGTTTGAAACCAAGTGGTTCAGATGTTCTTATCGGAATACTTTGATAACTTCTGGTGCCCTAACTCAGAAACCCCTACAGAAATAAATAAAACAATCCCCCAAAACACCCCCAAAATTAACACTTTTAACAGAGTAAATACACTGTGGTTTAACCTGCTGCCTGGCCTGTCTGTTGTTGTTCATTGCAACAAAGAAGAGAAAAAGACCAACTGCTAGGTGAAAAAGAGAAATATCTGAATATTCTAGCAGGGTTTTTTGTGTATTTTTGTGCAGGGGAGGTTGATATATTTGTTGTTGCTGCTGCTGTTTTTATTTTATTGCTTCACTTGCTCTTCTTTTAGAAGAGGTAACTTTAATTTTTTTTCTCTCTCACTCTGTGTATGTGTTGTGTGTGTGTGCTGACTGATTTGCCTAAATTATGCCACAACATGCCACTGGGCTGTGTGGGTGGTTGTTGCAGTTGGTTGAGCACAACTTGGGATGTTTCTTGTTCTTGGTGTTCTGATGGTGGTGGTTGCTTTGTTGCATGGTTGTCCCGTTGTGTGCCTGGCAACCAGTGTCTCCTCATTATTATTTTCTATTATGCTAGCCAGACCCAAAGGATCTGTTGTGCTGGGTTTGTGGCAATGAACTCATACTGTTCTTCTCTCTTGTCTAATTTTTCACTGCTTTACTATTTTTCTTTACTGATATTTTTTATCATGTACTATTAACTGCTTTTGGATTTCCTGTTGTCTTGCTTCTAAAGAAAGAAAGAACGAAAGAATGAATGAAAGGAAGGAAGGAAGGAAGGCATACCCATGAAGGTAGCCAACATCAAACAAATACGAACATTTCCACTGTCCTTATCCATAATCAATACAAAGGTAAGAATTCTTCAAATCCCTGAGAAGAGGCCATGCCAATTAGCTTTCCCCTACAGAGCCAATATATAGACTTCCTGTCCCCATATCTGATTGGAGTGATTCTCTCCTCCCTCGCTGCATGTCATTGTCTGGATTATCAGTGTTTTGTCACATACGAGTGAGGGATAATAGTTTTGGAAACAGTAAATTCTATTCCAGGGTCCATATGAGGTTAAACAAGGTAACTTTCAGTTTCTTTCTAGCTATCGGTACAATGATGCTACCCTGCATTTCTCTGATTTTGTGGGTGCTAAAGTATATCTTGCTAAAGTTTTGTGACAAACTGAGTTCTCTATAACTGTAATTTAAGTTGTCCTTCTTAAGATGCCTGTTAAAATAAGATGCCTCACATTCATATTCAAGTTTATAAATTCAACATACTTTACACTCTCTCCGTCTCCTCCTTATGTTGAATTAAAAGACATGGTAGGGATAGTTTTACATGACTAGAAATACATCCTGACTCCTTAGATGAAAGTTCAGAGGAGCAACATGTATACAGTAAAACCTCATATAACACTAAAACCTGGTTCCACAAGTCTTGGTGTTATATGATTTTTAGTGTTATCTGATACTCTATGGGATCCATAGAGATATATTGTAACCACACAGGCTTTAGCGGTTGTTATCTGAAGCATCCCATAGGATCTTAATGTTATCTGATGCAATTCTTCCCCCCAGATTCCTTAATGTTATGCGATTTTAGTGTTATTCGATACTAATGTTATATGAGGTATTACTGTAGTACTAAATCATGATTAGCCAATTATAATCCTGAAACTGCAGTTTACTGCCATCAGGCCCAGCCTAAGGTATTTTTCAATCTGAGGTGGAACAACAAATGTACCAAGAACATACATCAAGGGGCTTCGTAAGCAGTGAAGTTACTTTGACATCTAGGATAGAAAATTCCATGAGGGCCTCTCCATCTTTGGATAAAAATGAAACAACAATAAAGTAAATAACTTTACCCCCCCCCCCAAGTCAGACAACTGTAGGGAATAAACTGGGCCACCTTTATTAGTAAGAACGGTGCCTGAAATGAAGTTACCTGAAACAAATCTCTACCCAGATCTTTGGAGGGTTGTAGTAGTGCAGGCCTAGATGGGAACATGGACTCTACTTGCTCACTTTCTTATCACTGCAGTGTCCCCAGACCCAGGGAATGATGTCACGCCCAATCAGCCTTCATGAATAATTTGGAGCCCCCCCCCCCACCGTCGTCGGATGGTCTGGGCAGAACACTCAATGTCTCTGAATAGCCTCCTCCCAGCCTGGATTTTGTCCTTGAACAGCTAAGAGTGTCATCACCCCTCACCCTGGGCTTACCTTGAGGTTGATTACACTGCACTACCCTCCCAAGGTGACCAAAAGATACCCTCATGCAAAATTCAATTGCCCAATTCTCCCATCACAATCCGGGACAGGCGGAAAAGTTCCACACAAACTGCCAATCATGCAATCATGCTTTGGCCAAAAATTCCTGTCAGGCTCATAAAGTGACCACCTCTCTCATATTGTTTCAAAGGGCGGTTGTGGCTTGAACCTGAAATGCATGAGGTGAGGCGGAATAGGTAGGGAGCATAAATAGCTTCCCCCAGACCAGCTCCAGCCCTGAACACAGGTCCAGCCTGGATTGACTCAAACCTTGCCAGGCTCCATTTGCAGCAGGATGGCGGCAGCAAAGAGCATCCCCACCTCATATTCTTGAGTGGGGCGGCATATAAGTCGAAAATACAAATACAAATACAAATACAAATAGCACCTGCTATGGACTCCTACTGCTTTGCATTTCTCCCTTGGGTGTGCCTACATCACTTTGTGCTTGTGTGGTATCCTTCAGTACAGGATGAGGACTCCAGGCCTGGTGAATGTATGACTCAGACAAATCCCAAATATGCCAAGAATTATTTTGAATGCCAAAGTCCGGTTTGGTTGCTCTTTTCCTTTTAATCAGGGATCCTAAGTTAACTAGTGGGTCCATGAAGGCTACAGAATGATTCATCTCCAAAACACAGAGTTGGACTGCAATTTTACTCCAGACTTTCAAAATGTGTGCAAAAGGAATGTTGGGGAATGTTGAGTGTTTTGGAGAGTTTGTTAGCCGCCTTGGGTATTTTTGAGGAGGACGGCATAAAAGTGTGATTAAATAAATAAATAAATAAATAAATAAATGGAAGGAAAAGTTTTGTGGTGGTGGTGGGGACAACCTTTCCCCTACGATTCCTGCAAATGCTTAATTGGCCATAGTTGTGTTGCCCAACAACTTTTCCATTTTTCTCTAGAATTTTCTTTCCAACATTTGAAGGCCTCTTATAGCTCTTATGGGTCACCGGAGCCCAAGGAACCAGTGACATCCAACCCACAGGGAATTACTGGGAAGCAGTGAATTCTCAAGAAGAGAATTGCTATCTATATATTACAACCTCAATTAATGCATGGTGCCATAACTTTACTTAGTACTGGAAGGAATGTGAAGACCATTCTGCATTAACTCTCTGCTTCATGGCTAGGCATGACATTTTCAGATTTCATATGCAGTAATACCTCAGATAACGCTAAGACTTGGTTCCACAAGTCTTGGTGTTATCCGATTTTTAGTGTTATCCAATGCATGTTAAAATCCTATGGGATGGATCGGATAACATTAAAGCTCCATAGAGATACATTGTAAATGCACAGGCTTTATCGGTTGTTATCTGATCCATCCCATAGGACCTTAATGTTATTCGATCCAATTCTCCTCCACAGATTACTTAACGTTATGCGATTTTAGCGTTATCCGAGGTAAACATTATCCAAAGTATTACTGTACTACAACTTTCAGCATTCTGGAAGAATCTTCTGGATGAAATTTCCCAGCCAGACTTCTGGGGGCTTTAATTTAAAAAAATTAAAGAGGAAGAAACTATCACATCCTAAATCCTTTGCAATATTTACAAATCTTAGTTGTGCCCACCTGTCCTCTACACAGGATGAAAAAGGCTGCTGGCATCTAAATTCACTAGCTTAAGAAGTTGAAAACATTTGTCAAGATTTTGATTGCATGACTAAAGCTCTCAGAAGTCTGAATGGGGGAATTCCTTCAAACATCTGGGGACTGTATGCATATCCATATCTGTAACTGAGTTCTGGTTATCCAGAAATTCCAAATTTTAAAAATCCCAAAGTCTGAAACTAAAAGTCTGTCATTCTGAACTCCAAATTTGAATGTTGGTGCTTATGCACATCCCTACTAGAGAGCATTGTAAGAAATAATTGCTTCCATATAACATGTTGTTATACAAAATAAATAAATAAGCCTTATTATAGTACTCAGTGAACAATAGTCTGGCTATCACTTTACATACAGTATTATTTTTATCATTAGAGACACCTGGGGATGTGTCATAATGTGAGAGCCAAGGACTGGCATAAGTTAATAAACTGATACTAATGTTATATAATAAGCCTTCTAGTTTAGATTTGTGACAGAAGGTAAAGAGTTTTTTCCTTTGAAGCTGAATAGGATATGTAGAGAGGGTAATTAAGAGGTTCTTATCTTTTCTGTGAGTCTGTTTACAAGAATATGGAGCAACTAAGATCCGGTTCAGAAAAAAACACCAGCCATTTTCCCCCTCCAGTAAAATACAAAATTATTTTCTTATGTTTGCATTTGGTCTCTTTTCAAACAAAAAGAGCCTATCAAACAGCTTAAAACGGGTTATTTATCAGACACTATTAATTTCAAGGATGTCTACTGAAAGAAATGAAACACTTGTCAAATGTTGCAGGCAATCAGACAGTAAAGTTCTTCCAAAGCCTAACAAACACAATTGATTTTTCTGTTTGGAAGGGATGGGGACAGATTATACAGTACGTAAGCCGTTCTTCACAATTTCTCCAGTCATCTTGTTTCATGCCTGACTGCTAGGAATCAGCCTTTTGTTTGAGGTGCAGGATGATGTGGTATATGTGTCACTTGTACTGCCTTGTGGGTGCTACTTTCATTAATTGCTTTGGATGTTAATGGTCATTTACTCCTATGTTCTACAATCCAACAAGCACTGTTTTGTAAAGGTTAATGAAGCCTTTTGGCAATTATGATCTTTACAATACACCCTGACCTTTGTGAAATGGCTTGCTTCATCATTTTTCTTTTTTTAAATATGTTATTGGCAGTAAGTGTTTCGGGAGGGGGGACAATATTTTTATGAATGTGGGTTACATAGAAGAGTTTATCCAAACATTTGTGGTGTATCACCTACCGTCTAACGCTTCCATAGAATGCTGTTCCCCTGGTGTTTCTCATGAGTGAGTTTTCTCTGTCCTTCTTCCTCATCATAATGGTTTAGCCAGTATTGGGACATAGGGTGGGGTTGGGGAAAAGGAATACCAGTCAATGAGGAAAGGCATTTGATAATTAGGCCAGTGTACAGATAGTCAACAGCCAAACTTCCTAATCCCTGAAGGTTATTTGCTTGATCTTGAGCATGATTTTTGTTCTTTAGTCCCTGAGAAGGTTCCACTGTCTTGGCTACCTTCTTTTGCCTGACCTGTTCAGGTTAAGTCAGTGGAGGCTCAACCACCAGGAGGAGAAGGGCACTGCAGTTCATCCATGGCAAGCCTTTTTCTCCCTGCCCACCAGAAAGGAATACATTTTGATCACATGAAAGGCTACTTTAAAAAATAACCACAGTTCGCAGGTGTCTAGTCTTCTTCGCTAAGCCTTCCTTATGGTCCAGCTCTTACAGCCATATATGACAACTAGGAAGCTAAAATACTTTGGGCATCAGTTGAGAAGAGAGAAATCACTTGAGAAAGCCCTGATGCTGGGAAAGGTGGAGGGCAAAAGAAGAAGGGGGCAGGCAAAAATGAGATGGCTAGATGGTATTGTAGATGCAATGGGCACAGAGCTGGGCGGGCTGAGGAAGATGGTGGATGGCAGAGGTGCCTGGCGGGCAATGGTCCATGGGGTCACAAAGGGTCGGAATCGATTGTGCAACTGAACAACAACAACAGCAACAACAACAACAACAACAACAACAACAACAACAACAACAACAACAACAACAACAACAACAACAACAACAACAACAACAACAACAACAACAACAACAACAACAACAACAACAACAACAAGTTTGTCATAGCTTGCCTCCCAAGAAGTGTCTTTTTATTTCATGGCTGCAGCCACCTTATGCAGTGATCTTAGATCCCAAGAAGGTGAAGTCTGTCACTGCTTCCATTTCATCCCCTTCTATTTGCCAGGGAGTGGTGGGGGCAGATACCATGATCTTGGTGTTTGTTTGTTTTTTTATGTTAAGTTTCAGGCCAGCCTTTGCATTCTCCTTTTTCACCCTCATCAAGAGGCTCTTTAGGTCTCCTTCACATTCTGCCATTAGGGTAGTGTCATCTGCATATCTCAGGTTGTTGATATTTCTCCCAGCAATCTTAATTGCTGGGAGATACCAGAATAGTTACTTAAAAGACAGAAAATGTGATATACAGGAAGCAAATAAAGCAGCAGTACAGAGATAGCAATTTGCAATCTGACAAAAAGACTTCTATCTCCAAGTTTACCTGTACTATGTCATGAGATGGCTTCCATTGAGGCATTTCTCAGTTCATCCTGACTTGGCATCAAAGCATGCAGAGGTCTTTGGTAACAGGGTCCGTCTGGATGCTTAGCATCCTCAGATTGGCTGCTGTGCTAGTGAATATACCTTTCTTTTTACAGGGTTTATGATTTGCCATCATAATACAGTGCTAAATATATCCTACTGTTCAGACACAGGCATTTGAGGCTGACGTTGAGCAAAGGAAAAGTTACAATAGGAATACATTGGCAATATCTTGTGAAATATTTTAGATCTCAGCAAACACAATTCATGAGGCTGGCATTTGGTATAAGTGAGGCTATAAATGATTACCATATTTCAAGAGAGCTTGTGAACTACAACACAGATATGATATGACATGTTCAATTTATTTACTTAATTTATTCATCGCATATGCCTTCTAACAGCAAAAGAATTGCATTGCCAGAACTATGCTATTTATGTCAGAACATGAAGACTTATTTTTTGTAAGCGGGATACATCATTTAACCAGTGTCTGACAAGTATAACAATACATTAGACATGTCTGTCCAGTGGGGGGTGAGGAGCAGCCTGCTCTCCCAGCAGAGGGAAGATAAAGAAGAATAATCTTGTTTCAATGTTGGGGCTGAAGACAATCATTTCAGAAGTGGAGGAGAACTATCATCCGAAAAACTGTAGAGAAAGTTGTAATACTGTATCTGCTGCAGACTCATTGCAGTCCCACCCCATTCCATCCCACCCCACTGTATACTTATGACTGTTTCTGGCTGCACTTCTCTCCCATTTCTATAGTACTGAAATGGATGTTCTTAACCAGTGAGAAATCATAATATGAATAAGACAACACCATATTCTTACATGGCTTAGGAAGTTTGATGTCTTATGCATCCAAGCAGACCCAACATTTCAGTTGGATGAGTAAGCAAAAAATAAAAGATAACTGAAAGGAACAAGGAGACTTTTACACAAGAATTGATGAAAAAGCATTGAGCATTTTTGGTTCAGATACCCAGTGTGGTATAGTGGATAGAATGATAGACTAGAATTCTGGAGACCAGGGTATGAACCCTTACTTGACCATGGAATTACATGGGGAGAGTAGAACTGGTAAAAATATCTCACCCTGAAAACCCTCTTAGGGTCATTATAAGTTGGTTCTATCTTGACAGTACATAACTAATAACTATTAGTTCAGTTCTGTAGTATGGCTATTCCTTGAGCACATTTCCTTTGTTTTGTGTCAGAGACAGTATGGAATAAGTACCGTCATTATCAATTATTGAAATACTTGTGAAGTATGATAATGCCATAATAACATAGCATGGAAAGATTCAGGTTGAAATAGAGCTAGCAGGAAACAAGCATTAATTCTGCAAGTAGTGAAAGCTACACCATGCTTCTTCAAGAGATAGAAACTGTATCTGAAATATAGAGTAGCATCTACAGTAGGCCCATTGAACCAGTGGGAATTTAATGAGTCAACTCTGCCAAAAAGGAAGGAATTGAAGGCTGAGAGATTCTTGGTCCATCTCCTGCATCATTCAGCAAGATAATCTCAGCAAAACAAATGGTCCTACTCTAGTTGCATCGTATTACTGGGTAATCCTCTGTTTTTCTGTTTCAATTTTTTAAAGAGGGAAACCACATCCTGGAAGTGGTAGTACTGTATAACAATAATCAGACCAAAAATTAAAAAAAAACCAAAAGTATTGCATCAGTTTAAAGACTAATGGATTTGAGTGTGATCTTTTGTGGATTATAATCCAGTTTTTTTGTGTACATGGAATGAAATATTTAGCCAAATATATATGTAGAAGTATAGATGGAGAGATGAGGACCTACTGAAGATAGATACATGCACAGAAAACAGCATATCAAAATGACAGGAGCATTATTAATGTAATAATTAACTTTGATGTTTAGATCACAGAAATATCTGTGTCGCTTACTTGCATGAAGAACTTTCCATCAGGTAAGCACAGGCTATTCTTTGATTTGCCTTTGACTGGTAGTGTTTCACTGGCAATCAATCACTCTAGCATTAGCTACAATGCTTATATAACCAACACTATCCAAGCTCATCACTGAACAATGGTAAAGTGTGCATGTCTTGTCTGATTCTGCACATTCCCAGTGTTTGGCCGAGATTATCTTGCTGAATGGGATGGACCAAGACTCTCTCAGCCTTCAATTCCCTCATTTGGCCCCACAATTCAGATCTGTCTGTTTACTACCCTATTCTCTTGAACATTGCACACATAACCCTTGCCTCATGATAAGGCTAGCCTCTACTTCTTCCACAATCAAAGGAAGCAGGCTGGGAACAAGAGAAAATCTGGGCCGGGCAGGGGCCCATAAGCCCTTCAACACGGTCCAAAAGAATTTATTGTACCAGAACTTCAAATGGGACCAGAAAAACAGAATTCCAAAATCCAAAATGGAAGGCACCTAACAAAAAACAATAAACCCTTGTGGCTTGGCTGAGATCCACTGCTCTTACCTTCCCCTGTAAAGAAAACGCTAATGCTTGCAGTGACTACAGGACAATAGCTTTAATGACTCATTTGTTTATGTTTTTCTGACAATAATATATGACAGAATTTCTAAGAAGGGGCAGGGGGTGTTTAAAATTCAGGAGAGGATTTTAAATTCAAGATGCACTATTCTGCATGCAGTTTGGTAGAGATGACTTGGCATGAACATGAACATGTATGCTTGCCTTATTAAGTACACAAATGGCTTTGAAAGGTCCAATGTGGCAAGCTGGTAAAATCATTAATAAGAAAGGGAATTTCTGTATCAAATCAAACTCTTTTGAAATGATGTTTTCCTCATACTGTATTTGGTACCATCAACATTGCTGTTGTCTTGTCATAAACATGCCTCATGTGATAAATGCTGAGACATCTCCAGCTTATCAAATTCTTCATATTAGGTTGTCTTGGAATCTTCCAGCCTAAGGTCCTTTCCACTGGACTGACATACTCCTGCAACCCTCACAGTTAGGAATCTGTTGTCCATGAAAGTTAAAGTGTCATCCTTTCTTCAAGCTAAACTAACCTTATGGGTCAATCCAGACTTGAAAGTAAGAAAGGTTTCCTTATGGAAGGACAAAAAATGTTGTAGCACTTTAAAGACTAACTGTTGTATTTTAATTTTAGCTTTTGTGGCTCAAGTCCACTTTGTCAGACAGAAGAGTGAGGCTTCACAGCATCAATGTATATACATCAAGTACAGAATGATTAGCATAACAGATACAAATCAGTGGTTTTTTTTAATAACTGGTAATACCTGTTATTCAGATTAGTTGTGGAGTTTCACCTTTTTGAACTGCAAATGGTTAGTAAATGGATGCAAGACAGACATTGTGGCATTACACATTTGCTACTTGATTCACAAAAACTAACATTAAAATACAGCAGTTAGTTTTTAAAGTGCCACAATGTTTTTTGTCTTTTTGTTTTGTTTTGTTTACTCTCTGATATGTGTGAAACATAGACTAACATGGCTACCATTTCAAAAATTTCACTCATGGAAGGTGTGATTGATGTGGGATTTTTAAAACTTGGATCAATTAACTGGCCATGATAATGAATTTCTTCCATTTTCTAGGCATAGAGATAGATACAACAGGTTAACAAATTTCTGTTGAGGATAATATCTACAGTTACAATATGATTGGTATCAAAACACGAGCTAGCATTTTTGAGTTCCTTAGAGCCTCCTCAACTTTTGGATAAATTTATCGAACCAGTATCAAAATTTATTTACATATAAAGTGACAAACGAGGCTGAGGGGAGTCGGTATTGAATAATAGGCCTAACCAACATGTGAAGGTTATTAGCCATGCTTTGGTTTCCAAGAGGTAATGTCCTGCTTCTAGGCATAGGGTAGCATAGGGGATGCAATTAGGTACACCAAAGATTTTTCACAGGAACCTAGATTGGGGTAGTTTAAAGGAGTGATCCACCAAGGTATGCAAGATTGGGACCCCATATAAAAATTTGGAGCAGTCTTTGACATTAAATACCCTAAGCACAGCTGGGTGCCTTGGTGACCTCTGTCACACAGTTATTATATCATCTTTGTTCTGGAGAAATGGTGTAATCACAGTTGAAGTGCACTGATCCTAAAGCTCCAGTTTGTCATAACAGAAAGCTGCAAGTTCCACTGTTGTCCTGAAATCCAAGCACGTGGAATAGTGTACACAGTGTAGCAGATTATTTCTCTAAACAATCAATAGCAGTCAAGAAAATGGTGCTCTTGCAAAACCTGCGGAGCTTTAATTTTCCTTTCAAATAATTCTTCTTTATTCCAGGTAATTATATTTGTTAATAACACTGAAACAAGATCTCACATGTTGCACTACTCTTAGTGAAATAAATTAAATCCCCTTTGAGAATAATAATAATATATTAATTCATTTCAAGCTCCAGTAGTGGCAAAAGATATGATACACCATAATTTGATGAGGCAGGGCAACCTTCTTAGACCTTAAAGGCATTTACATCTTGACATTTCAACTTCTAATTTGATGTATGGGCATAAATCATGTTTAGCATCAGCAGTGTGCAACATTTCTTCATGGGATTTAACAGCAAGAGCAAACTGAATGGGTTAGGCATAGCCCTTGCAAAGTCAGTGGAGCTATACCTGTTGGTCTGTTAAGTAACATGGATGGATGAAAGGCCATGTCATCAGAAATGATACAGCTGTTTCCCAAATGCTCTGGCCAGCCTACTCTAGGTTAGGGAACCAAAATATATCCTGGAACTAGCCCAAAAACAAACCTCAGTTTTCAATAGATGCAGAATTTGTGTTAGGACAGGACTGCTCAGTCTTTTACCTCATTCTCTCTTTACCACTTTTGTGCATGAATATATCCTCCATGCCACCTGCATTAGAGAAAATAAACTCCCTTCACCCAAAGAGATGTTCACTTCTGTGATATTCAAATGCATACATACATTATGAGGAATTAAACAATTCACTTTGGCTTCTACAAGATTAGTGATATGATCCATTGGTTTGGGAGGATAAGGAACTGATCTGGGGAAAATGCAGTTTATTAGTCCCAGCATTTTCATTTCCTTTCCACCATTTAAAAGTGTTACCTATTCATTAAAAGTGTTACCCATTCACTGCTGCAAATCCCACCTCACATCTCAATGTGGTGCAATGGTGACCCTGGCCACCCGACAGCTATGGTGGCTGGGGCGTATTCCCCTGGCAGGTTCAACCATGCCACAAAGGTGTCAGCTAGTGGTCCGCAATGGTTCTCCATTCTGAAACCACAGGTCAGCTAACTGGGGTTGGGTACTCAGGCAGTGTACCTGGCAGGTGCATTGCTCTAATACAACCAACTTCAACATGAGCCCAGCTAGCTGTGTTGTTGTATTTAAAATGGCTAAAGGAGCATTGGAAACACAGGCCTCAGGCCTCCATGTGCCATTGGACCCTGCTATGGTAGCGGTAGGACCTCCCTATTGCAAGAACCCGCTAAAATCTCATGGGAGATGATACTTTGATCCACCACATCAAACTACATGTGTGAAGCAACCAAGCAACCTATTCATTGATTAACTATTCACTCTTTTTTGGAGGGAACAGATTGATACAATTTAAGGACTAAATTACTTTTCTCTGGAATTAGGTACAATCACCTATCTTCCCTGTTGATTGTTTCTTTCCTACATGTGGCAACCGCACAAAAATTGATTTTGATCTGACAAAAGAAGAAACACTGGAGTTCTCAGAAGGGAGGGAGAGGAGTTATCAACCACCCCTGCCCCCTGGAGAGCCCACCAGTACTGCTGGCCTTTGCCATTGCCTCAAGGCTCCGGCCCCACCATCACCTCTGGAGCAGAGGATGAGGATGAGAGAAGGGCATCCTCCACCACCAACACTGCCAGCCCCCCATCACAGCCAAGGGGGTCAAAGAACACAGACTATTTACTGCATTTAGCTGATAAGTAATTACTACTCTGTTTAGTTGATATAGTACATTTCAGTACTAAGCAAAGCTAGAATAATACTGAGCGGCATTGAATGGTATACAAACTTGTTCTCATTGTTAAATTGTGCTAAATTGTGTTATTGTATAAGATAGTTGAATCAGTGGTAATCAGTGACCTAAAGTAGACAGGAATGGGCGAATTCAACTCAGGGGACCATTATATCTACTATTATGGGCAAGAAACCTTTAGAAGAAATGGAATGGCCCAAATAATCAATAAAAGAATGAGTCTGAATTCAAGGGAAACCATTCAACATTACTATAATGCAGGTCTATGTCCCAATTACGGGTGCAGAAGAGGCCACAGTCAGCCAGTTCTATGAAGACCTACACCTTCGTGAACTGACACCAAAAATGACACCTTATCATCATAGATGAGTGGAATGCCAAAGTAGGAAGTCAAAAGGTAACTGGAATAACAGGCAAGTTTGGCTTTGAAATACAGAATGAAGCAGGGCAAAAGCTAATAGAGTTCTGCCAAGAGAATGCACTGGTCATAGCAAACACCCTCTATCAACAACATAAGAGGCGACTCTACACATGGACATCACCAGATGGCCAACATAGAAATCAGATTGATTACATACTCTGCATACTCTCCATAGATGGAGAAGCTCCATACAGTCAGCAAAGATGAGACCTGGAGCAGACTGTGGCTCAGATCATGAACTACTGATTGTCAAATTCAGTCTTAGCTTGAAGAAAACAGGGAAAACAATTAGGCCACAAAGGTATGACCTAGATAACATCCCTAAGGAATATATGATGGAGGTGAGGAATAGATTTAAGGGATTAGACTTGATAGACAGAGTTCCTGAAAAATTATGGATGGAGGTTCATAACATCATACAGGAGGCAGCAATTAGAGCCATACAAAAGGAAAAGAAGTGCAAGAAAGCAAAGTGGTTGTCTAATGAGGCTCTTCAAATAGCGGAAGAAAGAAGGAAAGCAAAAAGCAAAGGTGAAAGAGAAAGATTAACTCAACTGAATACAGAATTCCAAAGAAAAGCAAGGAGAGATGAGGAAGCCTTCTTAAATGAACAGTGCAAAGTAATAGAGGAAAACAACAGGAGGGGAAGGACTAGATATCTCTTTTTAAAAATGGGGAAAACAAGGGAATGTTTAAAGCAAAAATGACCATGATAAAGGACAAAAATGGTAGGGATCTAGCAGATGTAGAAGAGATCAGGGGGAAATGGCAAGAATAGACGGCAAGAACTCTATGAAAAGGACCTCAACATCCCTGACAACCATAGTGATGAGATCAATGACCTTGAGCTGGACATTCTCAAATGTGAAGTCAAGAAGTCCCTAGAGAGTATTACTAACAACAAAGTTAGTGGAGATGATGGTATTCCAGTTGAATTATTCAAAGCCTTAAAAGATGCAATTAAAGTGCTGCATTCAATATTCTAGTAGATCTAGAAAACAATTCAATATTCCAGTAGATCTGGAAATCACAGCAGTGGCCACAGGACTGGAAAATGTCAGTGTATGTTCCAATTCTAAAGAAGGGCCATGTCAAAGAATGCTCAAATTATTGCACAATTGCACTCATCTCACACACTAGCAAAGTCATGCTCAAGATCCTACAAGCTAGGCTTCAGCAGTATGTGGAGTGAGAACTTCCACAAGTACAGGCTGGGTTCCAAAGAGCCAGGGGAACTAGTGACCAAATTGAAAACACTTGCTGGATCATGGAAAAAACAGGGGAGTACCAGAAAAAAGTCTACTTCTGTTTCATTGACTACACCAACTTACTGATCACAATAAACTGGCAAATAAAGAGATGGAAATATGTGCCTACCTCATCTGTCTTCTGAGAAGTCTGTATGCGAGCCAAGAAGCAACAGTTAGGACAGGATACGGAAATACTGATTGGTTTAGAATAGGAAAAGGAGTACAACAAGGTTGCATATTGTAACCCTGCTTATTTAATCTATATGCACAGTACATCATGCATAATGCAGGACTGGACAAAGCACAAGCTGGAATTAAGATTGCTGGGAGAAGCATCAACAATTTGAGATATGCAGATGATACTACCCTAATGGCAGAAAGTGAAGAAAAAGACCTAAAAAGCCTCTTGATCAGGGTGAAATAATAATAATAATAATAATAATAATAATAATAATAATAATAATAATAATAATAATAATAATAATAATAATAATAATGGCATCTGGCCCCATCACTCCCTGGCAAATTGAAGGGGAAGAAATGGAAGTAGTAACATTTACTTTTTTGGGATCCAAGATTACTGCAGATGGTGATTGCAGCCATGAAATAAAGAGACACTTACTTATTGGGAAGGAAGCAATGAGAAATCTAGGTAGCATAATAAAGAGTAGACACCACCCTGCCTTCAAAAGTCTGCATAGTCAAAGCAATGGTATTCTCAGTAGTATTCTATGACTGTGAAAGCTGACCCATAAAGAAGGCTGAGTGCAGAAGAATAGATACCTTTGAGTTGTGGTGCTGGAGGAGACTCTTGAAAGTCTCCTGGACTGTGAGGAGAGCAAATCAGTTGTTCCTGAAGGAAATTAACCCTGACTGCTCATTGGAGGGACAAATACAAATGCAACAGCCAAGATAGCTCAATGGTTTAGATATCTGGCTATGGAACCAAAGGTTAGGAATTCATTTCCCCACTTTGCTACTTGAGCCAGCCCATGGAGTCAAGGGCAAGCTGCACAGACTCAGTGTGCCCTCAGAAAATGGAAAGTTCTGTGTAGTTCCTATCTAAAAAACCCTGAAAAGGATGTCTATAAATCAGAATTGACTTGATTACACACATTTTTATTATAACCATTATATAAAAATCACATGATGTCCAATGATTATTAATTGCATGAAATGTAATATATAATACCTCTCTGGTGCATGTGAAATGTCTTGAATGATCCGGCTTCATTCAGCTCAATCAGACTTTACAATGATACATCCACTCATATTTAAAAATGTGCAGAGCCCACAGCCAGTGAGGAGAATGTGCTAGATCGACCTCCCTCTGTCACCCATTTAATCACATAAATGTGACTACCTGAAAAATGGGAGGATGTTGTATCCAGGCAGCCTCTCCAAAGAAATCAGAATATTGTTAGGTGGGGTGGGGTTTACACCAAGAAGCTACCTGGATACATCAACCAGAATTTCTACAGTCATTTTTCTGTGACTAAAGGAATGTTTGAGGGGCACCAGGTTAGCTCTTTGAAGCATGACTGAATGGGTCTATTATGAATTAAGGAATGCTATACAGGAGGGAGGAAAACAGTAATTGGTACTTTTGAATTCTTTATTTCTTCTGAAACAAGAAATATGTAATTAATGAAATCTCACTATAGTAAGTTCTGGATATCAGAAATGAGATAGTAAAAACTGACTGTCTGTAATATCACTCAATCATCATTTTAAGATACTAGCTGCCTCCCCTCCAAGAGATTATTCTGGTGTGTTAGAAAAAGAATAAACTTGTGCATAGAAGACTTCTGAATACAAATTTTAGTGTAGATATTTATGTCAAGCCAAAAAAAAATTGCATGTGCCTGTCTTTGGAAAAATGTGAAGTCTGAAGTCTGTTTAAACGCCACACCCTCCTGGCCCCCGTCACCGGCCAGTGAGGTTAAAAGGAGCCTCCCTGGTCGAGGGAGGCTCGAAGACGCGGCGGCCGCCGCCGCCGCGCCCTCCTGGCCCCTGTCACTGGCCGGTGAGGTTAAAAGGAGCTTGTTGGACTCTCCCTCGGCCAGCCGGCCTCGAAGGGAGAGAAACCTGGGGGTCTTGGGCGGCAATAGAGGACTTGTATTGGGGGGGGGGGTCTCTGGTGGGATATTGTTTTTGTGTGTTGTGGAAGCTGCCTAGAGTCAGGTTTACCTGAGCAAGGCGGGGTATAAATTTGAAGAATAAATAAATAAATAAATAAAATATTTCCAAATTTATAATATAATAATCTACCTAAATCACATTAAAAAACAATGCTCTGATTTTGTGGGTACAATCTAGGTGAAAACATAGCTTTCAGACTGACACAACAAGCTTCCAGTACTTCTAAATCTGTACTAATTGAAAGAGGATATTATCTAAGGTATTTTAATCTTTGTAGAATTCAATAAAATTTGTTTCTATATGTATTCCAGTAGAGGCAATTAATGCAGCATATTAAAGGTGCTTATAGCTTCTGCAGTGGAGTGTAGAACAGGAAGTGTCCGGGAGACAGCCACATAGAAATTTGTAATATTTAATGGCCAAAGGAAAGGAAAGAAATGAAATGAGGGAACAATTAAAGTGTAACAAAAATTAAATATACAGAACAAAATAATCACAAAGCCAAGACAGCCACCTTTTCTTTTTGGAAGCAGAGAATAGGAAAAGGAGAAAAAAAAATACAAGGCAGACAGAGGTGCAAAGACTAGGCTAGTTATCTGAAGCAAAGTTTTTGATCTTGCAATTAGATTTTTTCCCCATGGCCAACTCATTCTTCATTCTGGCCTGACCTTGCACTCAGGTGCAGTGCTTGTAAACCTGCCACAAAGAAGACTCACTGGTTTCAAGATTATAGTTATTTTAAGAGTTAGTTAAAAGATGAAGAACAAAACGGGGTGTGTATGTGTCGTTCCACAGTCTCTGGGAGTATATAGGAAAGGTCAACCAAAAAGTGAACACAGCTGAGTTAATTCTAAGTTACAACTAAAAATGTTCTTCTACAGAGAAGTTTCAACCTTCCTTTGATTCACATGTTGCAGGTTAAGTTCCTCTTAGCATAATGGGACTGTTTTTCTGATCTGCTGTCTTCTATATGGTACCTGTTACTGAGTCATGGCTAATAGGAAATAGGAAAGGAGAACTTCTTACCAGGAAATAAGGTCCTCAACACAGGGTTACCTCACCTCACATTGCTATCATGCTTAATTGTGTCACCATATTTATCCCCTGATGATAGAACACAGAAGTGTAACTGAACAAGGGGCAAAAGGCCAACGCTATTGATAGACATGATCGATTGGTTCTAGTGATAGCAACACCTATGGGCTTTCACACCATGTAATTATAACTCAAACTTCTAGTCTATCACCAGCTTACCTTCTACTGCAGTTCTAGGGCTCAGAGGAAGCAAGTGCAGTTTCTAAAAGAGTCTGCAATTATGACAATATATGGAGCTGCTAGATTTGTGAAAACAGGGAAGTTATCCACAACAATTTCTGCATCTGGCTTCCATTATTACCATCAATAGTGTGATTTGACACTCCTCCCTGCTCCTTCCTCCTTCAGTTCTTAATTGGCAATATGCAACTGTGGGAAACAAAATTCTGGACCAGATGTGTTTTGATGTGCTCCAGCAGAGTTCGTTTCATGTTTATAAGAAGCTTACCTCTGTCTGCACATAATCATTTGTCAACTTGCTTGCACCACGCAGTCAAGACAGTTTTGCCAAAAACCATGAGCAGATGATAGATAGATTGATAGATGGACAGATAGATAGATGTTGTTGAAAAGAAGGAGGCCTGGTTTATTGACATCGCTATACCAAGAGATCCACGAATTGAGGACAAACAACTGGAGAAAATCGCAAAATATTATGATTTACAAATTGAAGTTGAGTGTTTATGGAGGGAGAAATCTGTCATTGTACCCATAGTGATTGGAGCCCTTGGAGCAATACCAAAAGGACTCCCTAGATCAGGGGTTCCCAAAATACAGCCCATGGGCCAGACCCGGCCTGCGATTCCATTCCATCTGGCCCATTGCCACCTTTGCCACACCTGGAAGTGGAAGCAGAGATGTTTATGTCAGCCATAAAATGCACCCATGCATGCTCAAACATGCCCACAGCTGTCATAAATGCAGAAGTGGGCACATTTATGACACCCATCAATGCACCTGCTTCTTCTTCTGGGGTGTGCGGTCTGGCCCACTTAGCTGTCTGGGGCCATGGTCAAGTCTGTGGCATATAAAGGTTGGCGGCCCCTGCCCTAGATATTTTAATATTTTTGATTTATTGGTCTTGAATATCCTAACTTCACCAAAAATAACTTTACTAGGAACTGCCTACATACTTAAATGTTACCTTAACAGTTCTTAAGTCCAGTGGTGGGCAGCAACAGGTTCACAAGAGTTTGCCAGAACTGGTAGTAACTTTCCCCGGTGTCCCAGAGAACCGCTAGTGGCTTTTGGGGGGAACCACCTTGGGGGCTTGCCTTTTTACCGGTTCCCCCACTACGCGTGTGCACTAAGCGCTTGGTGTGCATGTGCTCCTACAGCACTTGGCATGCATGTGCGACCTCCTTGCTGTCCTCCCAAGCGAGGAGAAGGAAGAAAAGCTGCTAGCCTGAAGCTCCCTATAGCCTGCTCCCCAGGGTAAGTGACTCACCTTTGGGTGTGGGTGGGTGGGTGTATTTTAATGTGTATTTAATGTGTATTTATTTTTAATGTATATTTTCATGTGTTTTATATGTATTTAATTTGTATTTTTATGTATTTTTATGTCTATTTAATGTGTATTTTTATGTGTTTTATGTCTATTTAATTTGTATTTTTATTTGTACTTATTTTTATGGTTTTTTTTACATTGGCTCTGCCCATGATGTTGGCTCTGCCCAAGACGTCATGACATTGGCTCCACCCACAATGTTGGCTCCACCCACAGTGTGGTAGTAAAAGTTTTGGCTGCCCACCACTACTTAAGTCCTGATTAAGTCTTGAAATGTTAAATATCTATCAGCGGCGGGAGTGAGGTTGGTGGGCCACGTGAAATGGCACCGCTGGCCAGACTCGACCCACGGGCTGTAGGTTAAGAACCCCTGGTCTATAGCTTCGGAATACGCTAGTGGATCTAGAGAATTATTGTTGAATTATACATAGTGCTCTTTTCTTTTTTAGTTGACTCCTGGGCAAAGTATTATTACTATTAAACTAAATTATGCAAACATTTGTCCTTAAGACCTTTAGATCCTCCTAACATATTCAGAAATAAGGGATTTATCAGAGATTCTGACAGAGACTGTAAAAATATAGCCTATTTCTTATTCAATACTCAACTATTTATGGATCAGATATTCAAATACAGTGTGCTAAAAGTACAACCGCTGCAGTCAGCAATAAATTCAAAATAGCCTGGAGTCTATTGCTGTTCTTAGCTATCAATACCAACTGGTTGGTACTATGTCACTGTCACTCAGTGTAGGTCTAGTCATTTGAGAGCTATTTGGCTAATAATAAATATATTGCAATTGATTACTCATAAATGTTTTCTGTTCTCAAAGCTAGCTATGCTTATGACTGCATTTACTGTGTTTCCCTGGCTTATGAATCACATTTTGATATTTGTTTTGATGTTAAGAAAACAATGGATTTTCACAGTAGTAGGTAGGAAATGAGATAACCAATGTGGTTTAATGGATAGATTGATGCATTAGGACACATGAGGTCTTGTTTTGTATTCCTGCTCTCTTTATTTGAGAATGTGGAGGAACAAGTCTAGATACTCCTTAGTAACTTGTTTACCTTAAAAGCCATATTAGGCTCCAGCTTGACATCACATAACAGCAACAAGGTAAGAATATTGAGAAGGAGATTAATTGATCAATCATCTATAAGCAGTGGTGGGTTGTCAAAAATTTTACTACCCCACTGTGACATCATTACAGTGTGGGCGGAGCTAATGTCATGACATCGTAGGTGGGGCCAAATATAAAATAAAATAAAAATAAGCACACACACACAGACACACACACCCTCAACCCACCCACCCACCCACAACACAAACCCGTAAATAAATAAATAAATAAATAAATAAATACATACATACATACATACATACATACATACATACATACATACATACATACATACATACATTAAAATACACCCACCCACCCCAAACACAAATCAACCCTCCCACCCCAAACACAAATCAACCCTCCCACCCCAAACACAAACCCATCACTTACCTGTTAGTATAAGTGCCTGGGCAGCACCATGTTGCAAGGTGGATATGGTCATCGTACCGGTTCTCTAGGATAATATGCCTTAATGTAAATGTAAAACAGTTGTACCTCCTTAAGGGTTCTCCAATTGGAACAGCAATTGGAATAGCACAAGTGTAGCTTACTGATGAGGTAACTCCAAGACTTTGCTTAAAAACTCCAAGCCAGGCCACTAGGCCTGCCAGCCGCCAGGCATTTTTAGGAACTGTGGTAGTACATCAATATAGGTAAAGGTGTTAAATACACATTAAAATACACACAGACACACCACATCCAAAGGTGAGTCACCTACCCTGGGGAATAGGCTATAGGGAGCTTCAGGCTAGCAGCTTCTTTTCCTCCTCCTCGTTTGGGAGGACAGCAAGGAGGCCGTGCATACACACCAAGCACTGTAAGTGTGCAAGCACACCAAGTGCTTGGTGCACATGTGCAGTGGGGGAACCAGTGAAAAGGTAAGCCCTGAAGGTGGTTCCCCCCAAAAGCTGCTACCGGTTCTCCGGAACACTGGGAAAAATTACTACCGGTTCTAGTGAACTGGTGCGGACCTGTTATATCCCATCACTGTCTATAAGACTAAGTTTTACCTTGCAACTTTATGTGCATTGTCCGAGGTGGAAGAGACATAACTGATGCTCAGCTTGTGCAATCCTGTCCCATAACTTTACTATTAGTCTACAGGAATTTGCACCAAAATGCCACATCAATGGCCAAATGAAATCTTATGTTTGGCGCACACCTTTGGTTTTCTCATTTCTGCTTCTCTTCCTGGCTTCTCAATTAATTCAAAAGAAAGCATTAAAATTATATCTAAAAATCCAGATGACTTACATATATTTATAAACAAAGAAGAAAATAAAGGATGCAGTATTGTCGACAGAGGGTATCCCACAGACCCTAAGATGCTGCAAATGTATTTATATGTAAGCGGACAAGTCATCTGGTCCATGTGGAGTACCCTGAAATGGAAAGTTCTGCTTACTAACAGCAGTAGGGGCAAAAAGTGAGGGATACTGGGAGCATTTCAGGAGTGAGAAGGGGAAATCCAAAGCCACAAATTCTCCAACCCTCCTCAACAAACTGTAGAAAATGCTGGAGTGTGCTCACACTTTAAAATAAAGTTAGTACGCCCAGAAAAGAAATCATTCTAACTGTTCCGTATTAGTTTTAGAGATAGTGATTTGTTATTTTTTGTCACCTTAAAAATAGGAAAACTGCATATTGTCTGTTAGCTAATAACAGATAAGCACCTGATATGTCAGAATGATAAACCATTTATTCCTGCCAGAACTAAAATGTCAGAGGTTTAGTAATCTACTTATTTTGATAGATTGTCTGGTTCCCCTTATAGACTAGCAAACAACTGCAGGTCTCTGGTACAATCCATTAAAATGTAAAATCCAATAAGGAAACAAGGAAAAGGGATGGCACCTAAAAAGCTGAGAGAGAGCCAACACCAAAGAGAAAAAGCACTGCAGCACCTAAATAGACTTCAGGAAACAATGCCACGTGTAAAAACAAAGGAAAATCAGTGGCAATAAGAGGAGAGAGCTCTGATCTCAAAAGCATTGGGGGGGGGGGGGATGTCTTAACGTGTCTTAGAGAATGAAAAAGCTTTCAGCCTTTCTAGGGACAGCATTCCAACATGAAGTGCAATTACTGAAAAGGTCTACTCAGTGGTAGCCCCACACTTGGCCTCATTTGGTTGTCAACCTGAGATGAATTAGGGATCTACCTTAGCAGATAGTTATTGGAGATGCTCTTTTGCATGACTTCCTCCTAAACTATTTAGGGCTTTAAAGTTTAGAACCAGTGTTTGAAATTGGGTCTGGGAAAGAGGTGGCAGCCACTGCAGATGGCAATAGCATGGTTATATGAGCTAGACCCAAAAATTCATACAGTCAAACCTCGCATAAAGAGCACCTCGCTTAAAGTGTAACTCATTTAAAGAGCAGAATTTTCTCTGAATGTTCGCTTCACTTAACAAATAAAGCCAACCAAAAACTCGCCTAACAAATAGATCGGGGTTCACAATCCCCCCCACCAGAAGTCACAATTGGTTACTTACAATGGTGTTTCGCTTAAAGAGCAAACTCACTTAAAAAGCAATCCTGTGGAACACATTACGCTCTTTAAGCGTGGTACAACTGTATTGTATTGGTAAAGGTCAAGGTCAAGGTCAAGGTCTCCTTTGCTTGAAAGCTAGTCATGTCCAATTCTAGGAGGTGGTGTTCATCTCAGTTTACTGCCAAAGAGCTGGTGCTGTCTACATTTGCAGACATTTCCATGATCATGTGGAAGGCATAACTAGACACCAGAGTGCACAGAATGCTGTTACCTTTCCCACCAAAGCAGCACCTATTTCTCTACTTGCAATTTCTTGCTTTTGAAATGCTAGGTTGGCAGGAGCTGAGACAGATGATGGGATCTCACTCTGTCTCACAGTTTTTGGGTATCGAACTGTTGACCTGACAACCTTCTGGTTGTCATGCTCAGCATCTTAACCACCAAGCCACTGTAGCCCTCTGCATTGTCAAGAGTTTTAAAAAATGGTGTGTTTGTGTGTGGAATAGCTACAGTCTTCAATTTTATTCTTATCTTGCATGGAAGCTCAGCTGGTTATAATCATTCCCTATAATTCTTTGCTGTATTCTCTCCAAATTCGTTTAACGTGTGCTTTGCTTTCTCACTCATGGCTACTAAAAGAGCACCTCTATGATACTTAGCATACCCTTCTAGAAGAATTGTAGCACTTTGCCATCTGCAGCCACATTAAATTTTTTACACAATACTGGAAGAAGCAGGTGTTTGATCACATAGCCGATCATTGGAGAAATGTTTTGAACAGCAGCAGCTCATCATCTCTGGCAGAACAAATCACTGTAGATAGACTCAGATCTGCTGATAGTGTAGAGTAGCTGGTAGACAGTACATGAGCAATGTGCTGTGAAGCACAAGATATACTTATCCAAGCAATAGGATTTTGTAGTTAAAAAAACCCACCAAAGCCCTAAAAGGAATAAAGGAAATATATGTCTTTTCCCCCTCCAACAGCAACTAGAAATAGTAACTGTTAACTGTAACAGTTAACTGTGTTGTAACTAAAGTTTTTTCTGGACAGCTTGGATTCCATGCTTGGAATTAGATAGCTGCCAGTAATTAGTCAAATGTAATTAATGTCTTTTCTCCAAATAAAAGAATATGGCTATATTATATTAACCAGAATGGTATTGGTGTTCAGATAAGGTTTGCACAACTGTGGTAAATTGTCGAGGTGTTGGGGTACATCTTCCTTACATGCCTAGTTCTAAACTTGATTGCATAACCAAATGTATTCCACATGTTGTGCAAACTGTACATAAACTGCCCAGAGTGGGAAAATATCCCAAATGGGTGGGATACGAATGCAATAAAATAAGCAGCAATTGGATTCTGCCTAAAAGATGAAGACTGTAACTTAAAAATAGATAATGTCACACATTCTGTAGTGTCTCGGTAGCTTTTATCTACTTTTATACTTAAGTGAGTAGAGACTTACAAAATGGTAAAGATGAAATATGGTTCAAGAGCTGTACCTCTTGCCACTACTTCATGTTCTTTTGTGGGCATTGAAGTTGTAACAAGCTGAAGAAGAGAGGGTGATATGTACCACATAACGCCCAGAGGTGAATTGCCCTAAGTAAAGGAATCACCATAGACTTTAGCAGTTGTACACAGATTTGTGTGACTCAGCTTGTAGCTGACAATGTCTAAGATGATTTTTTTTTAACTTGGAGCAACTTGCTTTCAAAACCTATGCCCTTTTGTAGCTGGCCACTATTAAGAACATTACAACTGTAATGGCAAATAACTGCTCTGGGGGTAACTATAATGATAAATCATTGATTTGGGAGACTTTAGAACTCTGGCTCATATCCAAGGTAGTCACCATATGTCTGGAAACAGCTTCCCCTTCTTCTTGCAACTCCTAACTTAATAAAGCCCCTGGAGCCACTCTTCAAGATGGCAAGAAGAAAGGCTAAAAAGCCTGGTGTTACTGAGAGAATCATATTGGATTCAACTCAGTAGCTGTAACCAGTTATTAATAAACAGTGTTTTTAGATGCTGCTTTTGTTCACAAAATAACTGTATTGACTGAAGGTCCAGTGATTACCAGGGAACCTTTCCTGAAACATGCTCAGGAAATTTGTGCCATTCAAATTGAATATGTGTCAGTCAGCAAAAGCATGCTTTGGATGGTCACAGCATAATTGTTTAGAGCTGATCAATCCATGCATTTCTAAACAAAGAAAAAATTAAGGATGCAGTCTTGTCCTCCCAGAGAAGGTCATCCCACAGGCCCCAGGAGACTGCAAATGTTTTTATTTTCATTTGTGTCATTCAACGAAAGCATGCTTTAGTAAACTTTGCACATCGTAAAATGGACAAATCAAGTTTGCCACAGGTGAAAACAATATTTTCAGTCATGTTTAGAAACAACATTGGGTTCTCCCTAGCTCTATTTTCTATTCAGATGCATCAACACCATGGTTCCTCTATGGATGTACACCACCATCCCCATATGTTGCAATGTGTACATATGTACTTTTAAGGTCACATGTATATATCCCTAGAAAAACTGTGAAAATATTAAAGAACTATTATTAACATTGTTAGGGAAAGGACATTCCTCTTCAAAGTTATAAAGATCTCCATTTATCCATACCAAGGAACACTACCAAAGCCCTAGGGCTTTGGAAGCTATTCAGAATAATGCTCATGGCAATATTTGGAGTCTGCGGTTTGTAAATTAATATCGACATAATTATTCAAGCACTTATCTGAGGAAATGAGTGACATGTTAGTATCTTCCTTCAGATGAGGTTTCATTCTCTGTTAACTTTAATGTTAATCAGCTAAAGTGCTGCTGAAGAGATATACCTTGATCTGGCTAGCTAGAAAGCATCTGAACATGAAAGTAGGCTTCTGCAAGTGTTGCCTTGTTCAAAGATTAATTCCCTGTGCTAATGGGTGCTTCAGTATTTGTACTTCTAAGGGTTGATTTCCTTCAGGATTGATTGATCTGATCTCTTTGCAGTCCAGGGGACTCTCAGGAGTCTCCTCCAGCACCACAGTTCAATGGTGCCTATTCTTCTGTGCTCAGCTTTCCTTATGGTCCAGCTCTCACAGCCATACATTACTACTGGAAAGACCATTGCTTTAACTATGTGGACTTTTGTTTGCAGGGTGATGTCTCTACTTTTTATTATGCTGCCTAGATTTGCCATCACTTGCCTCCCAAGAAGTAAGCTTCTTTTTATTTCATGCCTGCAGCCACCTTCTGCAGTGATCTTAGGTCCCAAGAAGGTAAAGTATGTCACTGCTTTAATTTCTTCTCCTTCAATTTGCCAGGGAGTGATGGGGCTGGATGCCATGATCTTGTTTCTTTTGATGTTGAATTTCAAGCCAGCTTTTGCACTATGTTCTTTCACCCTCATTAAGTGGTTCTTTAGATTTTCTTCACTTTCTGCCATGAGAGTAGTGTCATCTGTCTATCTCAAGTTGTTCATGTTTCTTGCAGCAATCTTAATTCCCCCTTGTGATTTATCCAGCCCTGCATTACAGATGATGTACTCTGCATATAAGTTAAATAAGCAGGGTGACAATATACACCCTTATTGTACTCCTTTTCCTATTCTAAATCAATCAGTTGTTCCATATCCAGTCCTAACTGTCACCTCTTGGCCCACATAGAGGTTTTTCAGAAGACAGGTGAGGTGGTCTGATACTCTCATTTCTTTAAGGGCTTGCCATAGTTTATTGTGATCCACAAAATCAAAGGCTTTGGTGTACTCAATGAAACAGAAGTAGGCATTTTACTGGTAATCCTGTCAGAGTCTGGCCCTGACAATTGGCACAAAAAAATTAAGACTGCAGTCTTGGATTTGGTGTTTAAAAATCAGTCTGACTCTCAGTCTGATCTGTTTGTCTGACTCTCTCTCTCAATCTCTACCTGTAGCACCCAGCAGGGCATCTATTTTTACTGAGCCACAAAAAAAGGGGAAGTTACATCTCATCAAAAGGGGAGTTTGGTTACATGAGAAGAATGGGAGTGGTTACATCAGAGGGTGGTTACATTGGAAGGGTGGGAGTTACCCAAAAAAGGGGTGGTGGTTATATGAAAGAGATGGGAAAACACCTATAGATATCTAATCATAAGCAAACACACTATTAACTGCCTTACTGCCTTAGAATATATCTTGCAAGCTCAGAATGTTACTATGGGTACAATTTCCTCTTCAGTGGACAATAAACACCTGTTTGCCTCCGAGGAGGCTCTTGTGGTTAGCTGTTTCTGTGCATGCATCCTGTTATGTCACACAGCTACAGCACAGGGGCGTAGCTACCGCCGTATCTGCCGTATCAATTATACGGGGCCCCCGGGCCACGGGGGCCCCCTACAGCAAAAATTAATAAAAACTTCCCAATTTTTTTTATTTCACAAGGGCCCCCCAAACAAATTTTTATACGGGGCCTCGTTAAGG
The DNA here is from genome assembly GCA_030440675.1 of Furcifer pardalis. Taxonomy (NCBI): domain Eukaryota; kingdom Metazoa; phylum Chordata; class Lepidosauria; order Squamata; family Chamaeleonidae; genus Furcifer; species Furcifer pardalis. The sequence continues at coordinate 147,854,619 of CP126894.1, read as the reverse complement.
CATGCTACGCTTCTGCTACAGCATCAACAGTAATAGCAGCTACAATTGAGTTTCTAAATCTATCACACAGTCACAAATAAGATACAGTCAATTAAGGCCCAAATGAATTTCTACATAATCCCTTGATTTCTCCATGATCCAGCAAATGTTGGGAATTTGGTATCTAGTTCCCCTGCCTCTTCAGAATCCAGCTTGTAGTTCTGGAAATTCTCAATCCACATACTGCTGAAGCCTAGCTTGTAAGATCTTGAGCATGGCCTTGCTAGTATCTGAGGTGAGCACAATTATATGATAATTTGAACATTATTTGGCATTGCCCTTTTTTTGGAATTGGAGCATTTGGAACATTGAATATGTTCTAGGACCCACTTGACTTCACACTCCAGGATGCCTGGCTTTAGGTTAGTGATCTCACCATTATGGTTGTCAGGGTCATTAAGGTCCTTTGTGTAGAGTTCTTCTGTGTATTCTTGCCATCTTTTCCTAATCTCTTCTGCTTCTGTTAGGTCCTTACTGTTGTTGTCCGTTATCAAGGCCATTTTTGATTGATACATTAGCTTAATTTCCCCAGTTTTCTTGAAGCGCTCTCTAGGCTCTTCTCTTGTTTTCCTCTATTACTTTGCATTGAATCATGTGCCATCAAATCAGTTCTTACTTATGACAATTCTTTTCAACATTTTCTTGGCAGAGAGTAATCAGAAATCGTTTCCCATTCCCTTCTTTTGAGGCTGCCCTGGGACTGTACATCTTGCCCAAGGCTTTCAAGGCTAACTCTTCTCCCAGCAGGCACAGTGGGGAATTGAGCTCCCAGCCTCTGGCCAGTTGCTTATCTCTTGTTTGATTAATTAAGTTATCTTTAAAATCAATCAAATCTTTTGAGATGATTCTAATTACAATACAGACTTATTTCACTTATTCTTTTTGGACTTCCTTTATAGTTTTTATAGGACTACAGTTTTTTTAAAAAAAATATTGGATTGATATTGGATATCCTGATGGCTGACCTGACTTTGGATCAATTAGTTCTAAACAATTATGTTGTGACCATCCAAACCAGTTGCGAGACTTTTTAATCTTATTTTTTTTAATCCTCTTTCACCTCTTTTTCCATTTATTTCACATTGGATGTTAAGCTATTTATTTATATATTAACTTTATTTGATTCATTTATATCCCACCTATGAGTTCCTATTTTGTTTGTGATATATACTTTTATTTCATTACCTAGCTTTTTGTATTAATTATTAGGAGCCCTAATTAGTCCATCCTGAGCATTCACAGATAAAGAAGTGAATTCTACTCCAACCACATCAATCCCTGGTTTTCCTCAACCTTCTGTGCATGGCAGATGATGAATCTGATGATGGAGAATTCTGCTGTCTGTGTGGGCTATCTACTTGAGTTGCAACACTGGTTCATATGAGAGCTCCTGTGAATCCCAGAGGCTCTCTTTCTCTGTGTTCAGATGGAAGTCATTGCATGGATGCCTTTATTGTCACTTTCACTGAATGACTATGCTCCAGCTGTTCACTCAAAGAAATTTGAATATATTTATATTTATGAACATGCTCCTCACTTTCATTTTGGATCTTTAACTTCATTTCTTGGGCTTTTCAGTTCTTACGGAACACCATGGATGCTCAATCAATCAAATTGAATGCTCATTTTAGAGCATTTGTCTTGCCTACTTCATTGACTTTATTGAGTAACCTTTGCAGACCATTCAAACTGTCAGCTGATATGGCTATAACATTGCTATAACATAGAAAATACTGTAGTGCTGCAAAAAGTATAATTTTTTCATTTTAAAAAATCATTTTTGAAGATCCAGCAAGAGTGTTTTAATGAAAGTGATGCTGGCATAAGTAATGCACTCATCTCTGCCACAGCCAAAGCTGTGCTTATAGCAGATAAAGGGCCTTAAAAGAGACACAGCTTCCATTACTGAATGCACACGGATTATGCAGAGGAAAGCAGAAATTGGAGCAAATTTCTTCAAGACTCCATACATTATACCTACTTATTAGAGTTATACCATATCTTTCCCCTCTTCCATGTGGCAGGCAAGGCAGCTCAGAACCAAAACCCATCACAAATTCACAAAGATCTTCACCTTTATAGAAAACTAAATATGAAATGATAGATGACGAAGAATCAAAAATAGCAAGATGTCAGGTGACAGACAGGTTCCATTTCTGTGGTTTCAGTTATCTGTGGTTTCAGTTATCTGTGGTGCAGTACCAGAGAAGGCTACCTGAGGCCACTGTCTGCAACATAATGTCTTGTATTTGTTGTGGTAGCCATTTTGTTAGAACCACGTAGAATGATAAAGGCATTTGCACACAAACACCTGCTTTTATTTATGCAGTACAGTATGTGAAATTGAATAGGGGCTTTGCTGTTTTCTGCTGATTTAGGTATCTGCAGAATGTCTTGGACCCTATTCCTCATGAGCCATTTATTATGACTTGTTCACCAGATTGTGAAAGCTACCACTCTAACCACACTTTAATTAATGTCCTCTGATGGCAGCCCTAATATGCCTAATAGTCCGACACTTGAAAATGTAAATGAGAGCAATGATGTACATGTGTTAACCAGTTAAAGAAAATCTGTTTCCTCATATTAAAACACAAAGAAATAATAGATAATAGAGTCTGTGAAGTCAATTTATATTAATTGTCAATAAGTGTATTAATATTTAAATACAAATAATTTAGATTTTCTATTAAAATGCCCTCAATCAATCAAAATACTCCAAGAAGTAATGGATTAAGATTAAAATGATGTGAACTATTCACATTGTTTAAAACAAATGGCAATGGCATTTTCCTATTAAAACGACAACAAATTCTGAAACACATAACGGCTATTAAAGCTAAAGAAATGTACTGTGGATTTAATTTTCTATAGCAACCACAGTGCTAATGCCAAAAAACAGACTCCTGTGAGACCAAAATGACTCTTGCCTATGATCAGAAATTAATACAGTAATACCTCAGATAACGCTAAAACTTGGTTCCACAAGTCTTGGTGTTATCCGATTTTTAGTGTTATCCGATCCATGTTAAAATCCTATGGGATGGATCGGATAACGTTAACACTCCATAGAGATACATTGTAACCGCACAGGTTTTAGCGATTGTTATCTGATCCATCCCGTAGGATCTTAACATTATTCGATCCAATTCTCCCCCCCTCCAGATTACTTAACGTTATGCGAATTTAGCGTTATCCGAGGTATTACTGTACTATCCAAAATATACCATAGCCAATGTTGTTCAACAGATGAGTCACTTTTTCTCTGCTAGTGTAGCAATGTGTCACAGTTGGAAACTGCATCTGAGGTGTTTACCAAGCATCAAACTAAAAGTAGGAATAATTTCTTAGGTTACAATTAGTTACAGTGATTGATGTGGATCTAGCATCAACTTGTCAGCTGTCTTCAGTTATGAATGCAAGCCATTTCTCTAGGTTTTTCTCCCCTCCCCTTCTCTCTCCCCCACTCATGGCAATTCATTAGTTCTGCCATTTGAGAGCAGCTGTACCATTTGAGACATAATTTATTCAGATGCTCTCAATATTACAGCTAATGTGTGAGAACATACGCGTGAGAAGATGAGACTAGGTATTTACTGTCAAATAACATTATAGGTTGAATGTATGGTCAGAAGTGATAGGATGGATTGCTAAGGTTGGTTTGGTTTTTAGTGTATGTGTTTTAAAATTCCCCTCTCCCTGGAAATATAACTCCTTTCTAGGCAAAAAAAATTGTTAGAAGGAAGGAAAGCTTGAAAATCTTCTCACACGTCAATTATGTCACATATGGTTATTCAGGGAGCACTCTGAAGGAAACCTTGTCAACCTCATTACAATTTCACCTTGCTATGTATTGATGAAGTTTGAAAAACCACTCATGCCAGTTAAACAGGAATGTTCATCAACACAGAAAGTTGCAATACGTTTCATCTTGTCAACAGGAAGTTTGGGTGGAGGTGCTTCATACATTGATTTTAAAAGATGAATCACATTGATATATTATAGTATTTGGGCACCTTCCTGATCTAAGGAGCAACGTTCTCTGGGAGCAGCTTAAATACTTCAGTATTACTTTCTCCCTCCCCGAGGCCTAGGTTCAGATATAGTCATTTCTACAGAACATACATATTGAAACCAAAGGCTAAAATAATAATAATAAAATTAGACTTATATGCCGCTCTACTCACCTGGTCATAGCGAACACTCTATTCCAGTAACACAAAAGGAGACTTTACACATGGACATCACCAGATGGCCAACATCGAAACCAGATTGATTACATACTCTGCAGCCAAAGATGGAGAACCTCCATACAGTCAGCAAAAACGAGACCAGGAACAAATTGTGGTTCAGATCACAACCTACTGATCGCAAAATTCAGGCTTAGACTCAAGAAAATAGGAAAAACAATTAGGCCAGACAGATATGACCTAGACAACATCCCTAAGGAATACACAGTGGCGGTGTGGAACAGATTTAATGGCTTGGACCAGATAGACAGAGTGCCAGAAGAATTATGGACAGAGATGCGGGACATCATGCAGGAGGCAGCAAAGAAAACCATACCAAAATAAAAGAAGTGTAAAAAAGCTAAGTGGTTGTCCGATGAGGCTCTTAAAATAGCAGAGGAAAGAAGGGACCCAAAAGACAAAGGAGAAAGGGAAAAATACAATCACTTGAATACAGAATTTCAAAGGAGAGATAAGGAAACCTACCTGAATGAACAGTGCAAAGAAATAGAGCAAAACAATATCAGGGGTAGGACTAGAGATCTTTTCAAAAAAAATTGGGGAAATCAAAGGGACATTTAAAGCAAAAATGACCATGATAAAGGACAAAGACGGCAAGGAGTTAGCTGATGCAGAAGAGATTAAGAAAAGATGGAAAGAGTACAAAGATATGCCAAAGGTTTCCCATAGGATATGCCAAAGAATGTTCAAATTATTGAACAATTGCGCTCATCCCACACGCTAGCAAGGTGATGCTCAAGATAATACAGGATAGACTGCAACAGTATGTGAAGAGAGAATTACCAGACGTGCAGGCAGGTTTCAGAAGAGGTAGGGGGACTAGAGATCACATCGCCAACATAAGATGGATCATGGAAAAAACAAAGGAATATCAGAAACAAGTCTACTTCTGTTTCATTGCTTATACTAAGGCCTTTGACTGTGTAGACCACAACAAAATGTGGCAAGTAATGAAAGAGATGGGAATACCAGAACACCTTATAAGCCTCATGAGAAATCTGTACATGAATCAAGAAGCAACAGCTAGGACAGAATATGGAATTACGGAGTGGTTTGGAATAGGAAAAGGAGTAAGACAAGGCTGCATTTTGTCACTCTGCTTATTCAACTTATACACAGAGCACATAATGCGCAATGCAGGGATGGAGGAATCACAATTTGGGATCAAAATTGCTGGGAGAAACATCAACAATTTGAGATATGCAGATGATACCACCCTAATGGCAGAAAGTGAGGAGGACCTAAAGAAGCTCCGGCCTGGAGGAAGATAAAAGGGGCCTCCCTCGGCCAGGGGAGGCCTGAAGAAACGCAGATGCCGCCGCCGCGCCAGACGCCGCCGCCGCCGCTGCACCCTCCCGGCCCCCGTCACCGGCCGGGAGGAAGATAAAAGGGGCCTCCCTCGGCCAGGGGAGGCCCGAAGAAATGCAGACGACGACGACGCGCCAGACGCCGCCGCCGCCGCTGCACCCTCCCGGCCCCCGTCACCGGCCGGGAGGAAGATAAAAGGGGCCTCCCTCGGACACCCGGCCTTGAAGGGAGAGAACTTGGGGGTTTTGGGCGGCTATAGAGGACTCAATAAGGGGGGGGTTGGTGGGATATTGTTTTGTTTGTATGGAAGCCGCCTAGAGTCAGGTTAGCCTGAGCGAGGCGGGGTATAAATTTGAAGAATAAATTAAAAAAAAATAAATTAAGTTGAAAGAAGAGAGTGAAAAAGCTGGCTTAAGACTCAATATCAAGAAAACAAAGATCATGGCAACAGGCCCTATCAGTACCTGGAAATTAGATGGGGAAGAAATAGAGGCAGTGACAGATTTTACTTTCTTAGGATCAAAGCTCACTGCAGATGGGGATTGCAGCCATGAACTAAAAAGGTGACTGATTCTTGGGAGGCAAGTGATGAGAAATCTGGGAAGCATAGTGAAAAGCAGAGACATCAAATTGCAAACAAAAATTCGTATAGTCAAAGCAATGGTATTCCCGGTGGCAATGTATGGTTGTGAGAGCTGGACCATTAGGAAAGCTGAGCGCAGAAGAATAGATGCCTTTGAGATGTGGTGTTGGAGGAGAGTATTGAGAGTCCCCTGGACAGCGAGGAGAACAAATAGGTCAATCTTAGAAGAAATCAACCCTGACTGCTCCTTAGAAGGTCAAATTGTAAAGATGAAGCTAAGGTACTTTGGACATCAAATGAGAAGAGATGATTCACTTGAGAAGGCCTTGATGCTGGGAAAGGTGGAGGGCAAAAGAAAAAGGGGGCAGCCAAAAATGAGATGGCTAGATGGTATTGTGGATGCAGTGTGAACAGAGCTGGGTGGGTTGAGGAGGATGGTGGAGGACAGAGGTGCCTGGCGGGCGGTGGTCCATGGGGTCGCGGAGGGTCAGAATCGACTGTGCGACTGAACAACAACAAAAAAACTCACCTCGCTGAGGTGACTCAGAGCGGCTCACATAACATAAGCAACACATACAATATCACAACCATAAATACAGCATAATATAAAAATATAACAACAGATGCAGCACAGATAACGCACTCAATCAATTTTACATGAAAAGAAAAAAACAATACAATAAAATACAGTGTAAAAAATACAGTACAGTCAAGATAAACAGCAGTCTTCGGCCAGCCGGCCAGTTCACACAGCTGCTCATCATTCTCCCTGTCGGACAGGTAGGGAGAGTTCTGTGATTTTCCTAGGGTGGTTGTGGAGGCAGCAACAGCAGCAAGGTCTTTTATGGCTGGGCTAGCCAGTCCATACAGCTGTCCCTCATTCCCCCTGTCTGACAGGCAGGGAGAGGTCTGTGATGTTCCTGGGGTGGCCGTGTGATTCTAGTCAGTACTAGTGAGTGTGACTACTCAGTCAGTAAGAAGCATAAGGAGCCCAATCCCAACAAAAAGAACACATTATCACTATATGCTTGTATCATCATGTTGTAGATGGAAACAGGAGGAGACTGCTTTATCTGGATAGCCTTTCACAAAAGCCAGACATCTGATTCTAGATGTCAAAGAATAGCAGCCTTCTCTCAGCTTTGATGACTGAATTATCTCTGCATGAGAGTGCGGGGTTATTACTGTGTAGCAAAGTAAATCAACATTCTACAAGGCAGTTCTAAAATTGGGGGCAGCCCAAACAAACAACTATAACTTTGAAACTGATCTTGAAATCAGCACAAAATTTGGCACAGGTGTAGCAGGCAGCTTGGATACATTTGGGCAAAAAGTTGTCCAGTTATGATTTTTAAAAAGTAAAGCTATTTTAATATTCATACTTATAAAGAAAGACAAAAAACACCAACCATGAAGAACATCTTGTCAACATTCAGGCTGTCCTTTGCTATCTACAACTTGACACACTTTTTTTAATGCTGACAATGTAGGTACAATCTTTTGCAGTAATATTGGGCCATTTACTGGCATTTTGAATCACAGATATATAAGCAAAATATCCTACATGCATAAACCAGAGTTTTGTTGTTGTTTTTTAAATCGAATAGGGCTTAAGAGTGATGATCTATTTCAGTAACTATTTATCTTATGACCTGGGACTGCTGTGGCTCAATGGTTAAGAAGCTTGGCTTGTTAGCTGGAAGGTTGGCAAGTTGACAGTTCAAGACCCGAGTACTGCATGACAGAATGAGCACCTGTCTCTGCCACAGCTTCTGCCAACCTAGCAGTTCGAAAGCAAGAATTTGCAAGGAAATCAATAGGGACCACTTTGGTGGGAAAAGATCTTGGGGACATGAAGGGGAGCCTCATTTGGGCGTTCCTCCAGTAAAAATCCTTTCAACCCAGAAAGCACCTTTGTGTGCTTTTGACACGATTAAAAAGAAAATCTTATGATGATTATGCATACAATTGTGTATTTGCCCTTATTTTTTCATGATGAAGGGAAAGAAAAGGAGGCAGAGGAGGAAAGCTTGTAACTAAGATTACACTCCCTGCTTGAATCATAACTTTGAGTAAATTTTGTCCAGAGGAATAAAATGGCATTGAATCTGGGGGTTCCTCTTTAGCCAAACTATCCTAAGAAAATAAAAAGTATTTGAGTAAGTATAATGAAATTTCCCAGTGGGTTTGTGAGCATCATGGAAACACATAGGGTCTGTCCACCATTTAGACAAAATCTATTTCCCAGAATCCCGGAATCATTTCTTTTTAGGGTGGAACACAGCTGTGTGTTTTGCGTGGCCCAATCTGCAACACTTAGACTAACTTATTTCCTTCAGGCTTGATGGAGGGTCTGTTGTTGTTGTTTTTTTGTTAATGCTAAAATATGATTCAACTGCCATTCCAGTCACAGAAAAGGTAAGTAAGTAAGAAAGCAGAGTGCATTTTTTTGCCAAGGGTAAAAAATATTGTGAGTTTAACTGTATTTCTGGGGAACAATGCCATTAGAATTACCTCACTCCTACCGGTATTCATCCAACTGGGCAGAAATCATGTGGATGCCAAAATACAGTTTGAGGGTTAAATAATTGCATATCAATTGCGATAAGCTTATTAAAGTTTATAGCCCACACTCCAGCCACATATTTGGTAGCAGCAACCCAATCCCATTTTGATTATCTGTTGTTTATTTGGGTAAGAAAAAGTTGACCATGTGTTTTCAATTCTCAACAGAATTCTGTAGTCAGATGTTTGTTCTAAATCTAAGTGAAATGTAAGGTGAGGTTTCCCTGTGTATGGATGTGGGTAAGGTGCCCCCGCTTGCTGAGATTCCAGATGAGATTAAGAGTCTCTCAGCAGGGCAAAATGGTTTCTAAATTATCCTTGGCCAACATCACCAAGAGATCTAGCACAAGTCCTAGACTCCAACTATGTTTCCCCTTGTACAAACAATTATTCTCTTTGTAGTGACTTTTCTCTTTCAGAAACTAGGCACAAATGCCCACAGGGAAACACAGCACAAAAAGACAAAACCATCTATACTACTTTTTATCACTTCATGCAAGAACACAAAATATTAAGAATAAATGCCCGCCATCTCATGGAGGCTCATTTTATGAGAAAAATAATAAGCTTCCCACCTTCATGCAAAGATGAATCAAATCAGAGTTTGTATTCATAGCACGAGGTCTGAGTCACAAGATGGTTTCCCCCATCACATACAGTATTCTAACATTTCATTCCTCCAGCTAAAACTCATCTTGCATCTAACAGATTATATTCAACTAATGTGTTGGCAAGTGGAATCACAGGATAAGACCTCAAGAAATACAAGGCTGTGATTGTGATGGGCGAACATTTCTTAATTTTGGAAAATGTGACAAGTTGGCCAAAATTCTATAAAGACAATAAACATTAACAATTTTCATGATTTTTTATTGATGACAAAGATTTTCTAAAGCTGCTTGTTCACTGGGATCTTAGTTACCCAACCAATATAATGCATCTCTTACTTCCCCACAATCACATTTTTCTTGCTTTCTAAGTCAAGGGAGGCTCTGCTGACGGTTGAAAAAGAGTCTAGAATAAGCAGTGGACTGGATGAGGGCCAAAAATGGTGGTTGGATCCTGACAGCCCAGAGATCTTTTGAATAGATGTCTCTTATGATGGGGAATTAGATGTTCTTTTTATCTTCTCTGGAGTTGCACTGAGCCGGAAAGAGTAGGTATGCAGCTTTTGAGGTATATGTTGGTCATGTCCCATCAGTTGAGACTTTAGCAGCCTCACTGCATTATACTTGGGCCTGCCCTTGAACATGGCTCTCCCTTGAAAAGGCATAGCTGGTGTTGAAGCAGTTACTTGGGTAGCAGCTCCAAGTAGACTTCAGTTTTCTGATGAAGGAAAAGTGGCAAGTCAATGTGCTAAATAATTATGAGCATGTTTGGTTCATAATGTTAATTTACATCTCATTACTCCTCTGTGTTTCACCATTCAAGCTGACACAGAAATTAAATGACCCAGACTTATCTGGGAATGAAATGTCAAGAAAACTAATATCATCTTCATAGTTTTAAATCTGATGTTCTTATGCTCAGTACTGGCTTTCTCACTTAAATAAACTTTTTTAGCACACACAGAAATCCCTGGAAATGTGTTTCTACTTTTGGATACAAGCCAGCAATTCTTAAACACACTGGAAGGGGAGGAAATTAGCAAGCCACCATATGCTTTTTTAAAACCCTTTCACTGATATGTAAATAAGTTATTTCACACTTTCAAAAGGAGCCTGGAGGCTTCATTGCACTTTCTGACTTTAGCATATTATGTACATCTGCATAGCACCATTTCCACCTATGTACACTAATTGTTGTTTCAAAATGGGAAGCCCAGTACTGAAACACCAGTGAAAAGGAGCTTTTCTGCAGGATTTTTTATGCTATAGCAGAGGAAATTAAAATCAAAGACTATCATGTATCTTATTTAGTATTTAAAATGCTTCTAAATATTTGTGTATTAGTGTTTTAAGTTATGATTCATTTATTTTTAAGTAATTGTACATATTTTTGTATGTTACTACAGATGCCCACTAGGATTAGGAAATAAAGAGGGGATATAAAAATTAAATAGTGAGTTAATCAACTAACTTAATAAATAAATAAATAAATAAATAAATAAATATTGTCCTTCAGTAATTTCCTTAAAAAAATTAAAATTCATATTCCCTTGGTGAAATTGACTCTCTAGTTCCATGATATTTAACCTTGATATTTAAGATGATAAAAATATTTATTTATTTAAAATGTTTTTACCCTTTATCCCATAGAGGACCCAAGGCAACTTAAATCATTAAAAAGACAATATAAAAGTTTTTTTAAAAAAATTAAACAAATATATGAAAAATGGCTCATAAAACCAATACTTAAACTCTTTAAAATATTAAGGCACATGCACAATGCAGTGGCTCAAGTGGCTAAGATGCTGACTGGAGGGCGGCAGGTCAGCAGTTCGATTCCAGAGTACTACAGGATGGAATGAGCTCCTGTTTCTGTCCCAGCTCCTGCCAACCTAGCAGTTTGAAAGCAAGAAATTGCAAGTAGATAAATATGGACCATTTCTGTGGGAAAGTAAACAGCGTTCCGTGCACTCCAGTGTCTAGTCATGACTGCCACATGACTACAGAAACATCTGCAGAAGCAGACAGCGCTGGCTCTTCAGCTTTGAAACAGAGATGAGCTGTGAACACTAGATTTGAATACGACTGGCTTTCGAGCAAGTGAAACCTTTACCTTAACAATCCATTTGTTATCATTTTGAGAGAAATGTGGAATGAATTGTTGGATCAGGGTACTTTCTGGTGCTTCCTGAATGTCTTCAAAAGAAAATTAATTTTTCCTAACCTATACACATACACACATAAACACAAAGACTGAGATTGTTTTAGCCTGATGAAGAAAGAAAATACCAAGCTAGAGTATGTGTATATACACACACAAATTAATGCTCTAGCAAAATACCTTTCCCCTCACCTTTTGCTTCTTGAAGGAAGACTTGGATCTCTCTCTCTCTCTCGTACACACATTTATGTGCATGTGTATATGTGCATGCACAAACAGTGCCACAAAGCATCTCCTCCCTGAAGACGTTTTTAAACAGCTGCCCCTCAGATAGACAATTGTTTATTTATGTTTAACAGCTTCACAGACTCTATCCCTGGTTAATATAAGATACAGAAATGAGAAAAGAAAGGCATCTTAAGGTAGTTCCTTTGAAATCTGCCACCTACAGGCACGTCAGGTCGAACTGAAAGTAGAAAGCTGTTTATTTTGGTACTCTGTTTTTGGGACCACTTATATTGAAGATAAACAAATACACCAATATCACTTCACAGTGAGAGAATGCAAGTTAGCTTGCATTTCCTTCATTGTCTAGTTATACATGGAATTGAGAAAAAGATGAATATAATATAATATAATATAATATAATATAATATAATATAATATAATATAATATAATATAATATAATATAATATAATATAATATAATATAATATAATATAACCAGCCAGCATCCAAGAATGTGTGGGAACATCAAATAAAGATGGTGTTAGAAAATGACCAAGTTAAGATCTTGTGAGAATCTTGGATCCAAACTGACACCTTCAATACTATGCACCAGACAGTAATAGAATGAAGAAGTGTCCAGATAACTGATAGTGTAATTCAAGAGTTGAAGATCAAGAATTGGAATAATTAACAAAATACAGAGACTGGCAATAGAAATAACACAATTGTGGATGAAACACACTTCAGTGCTCCCTATATCCAGACAGACCTGTCTTTCAAATCCTTTTATTAATTTTACGTAGCAAGGTTGCCAAAGGTGAAAAAGTGTGTAAGGTGTGTGGAGAATAGGCAACTGAATAATAAAGATAATTTTAATCAAAGTCGTAATTACTAATCATAGGGTTATTCTAAATATTGCAACTGTGCTGCAGCAATTTATTGTTGAAGTTGTTTGTCTGGCACATGCTAAACAACTCATACCAAAGCACAGGCTTAATGTCTTTAACACTTTCAGAAATGGGACAATTTTTGTATAACATGTCTTAGGCTGGGGATCACATACAAAACTGGATAGTGTTATATTGATGGCACTGCTGGCTTTCTTCCCATACCCTGTTTTTGAAAAAAAGCAAATCAGCTGTTGAAAAGAACAGCTGATAAAGAACTGGGATCGCTTTCACCCAAAATTTAACCTCCAACTCAAAAACATTGGACAAATGAGTAGGCAATTCATTAAGCTTTACTCCTTGCCAATGGGATAATCGTGACCCACTGGAACACAGACACCTCCAAGCCATTTCTCACAGCAGGAACAGCCATTCATTTCCTTTGACTTCATATTTAACATATTCAGAGACGTCAAAGAAAGAGTTTGACTGACATCCTGGTTGCTCACTCGTTGGAATCTCATAAGTAATTTCTAATGCCTGTCACTCCAGAGAATGAAGCAGGGATAGAACATGATAGGGGGAAAGGAGCTAGTTATATAAGTGCAAGAATTCAGCTTGTTAAATGAATTTCTGAAGGATTAGGAAACAGAAGTGAAATTAATGATGGCTTTAGAAACATCTGTTAATGTGCAGATATCATTAAGCAACTTTGGGAACAAGGAAGTTTTTCACATTAAAACATGGGTGAACTGCATTGGAGAAGGGGAAAGGAAAAAAAAACCTCCATATTTGACACTTGCATTTCAGGCAGAACCAGATATACTGTGGATATAAGTAGAGTTCCTTCAGGAAGAACGCTTAGAGAAATAACTTTTGTTGGCCCTGTGAATCCTGTTTTTCAGAATGTAGTGAAATTTGTTTGCGTATATGGCATAATGGCTCTGAAGAATCTGGAGTGCCCCGGGCGGCACTTTTTTGGGGTGGCAAAATTTCACAATAAATAGGACTTCGCCGCTGCCCCCCAGACTTCCTAGTGGCTGGGGTGAAGAGGCTGCTGTGGAGATGGGCACCAGGACATTCCACCATCACCGGCATTCTGGGCCCCGCCCAGGGGGTGGTGAATATGGCCTACGTCTCAGGCAGCTGAAACCCACACTACACCACTGCTCCAGCTCCTGAATGTAGTCTACTCTTTCAGTTACCTGACTTACCATATGGACCACAGCATGCCAGGCTCCTTTGTCACTTGCCATCATCCAAAGTCTGGCTAGATCTATGCCTACTGCATCAATGAAGGCATCTAGCCACCTCATCCTTTGCTGCCTCTTCTCTTTTTCCCACCTATCTTTCCTAACATCAAGGCATTCTTCAGTGAGTCCTCTCTTCTCATTTGGTAGCCAAAATACTTGAGCCTCAGCTTCAGTATTTGTCTTTACAGGTAGTAGTCAGAGTTGAATTTCCTTTGGGATCGACTGATTTGATCTCTTTGCAGTCCAGGGAACCCTCAAAAGTCTTCTCTAGCACCACAGCTCCTTATGGTCCAGCTCTCACAGCCATATATATTTTGATATATAAAGCCCTATACTGTTTAGGACCTTGCTGTCAGAGCTTCTTTCCCAGAGAGTGGCTACCCACATCACTTGTTCATCTCAAACAGGACAGCTCCAGGTGCTGACACCAAGAATGGTGATGAAGACCTTGACAAGGAGGAGGGCCTTCTTGGTGGTGGCATAATAATTGTGAAACATCTTACCAATGTACCTGACCAATTGTGGGGGGTACTGCAAACCCCAATGTACCTGCACCAGACATACCTTGGTCTTTAAAGAGGCTTTTCAAAAATCATCCTGAATGCCAAATAGTAATTATAGTTTTGTTTACAGCTTTCTTGAATTTAATTTGGATTAAGGTTTTTTTCCTGCATGACACCATTAGAGGTTGGTTCGGTATTATATTGTATTTGGTTTGTATTATTTTAACGTTGTTAACTGCTCAGAGTAGGAAAACCTATCAGATGAGTAGTATATAAATATAATAAATAAAATAAATCCCTCCAAAAACAGAGCACATCCCTGTCTAATATTATTTTGACATTCGATTTGTCTGCTGAAACATGGATAGGCTTCACTATATTACTATATGAAAAAAAACTCATAATCTGTAGCATCATCTCAAGATAAGGCATCACAATATCTTTAGGAAAAAGGAGGATATTACCTAGCATACCAGAATTTCATAATTTTAACAGCATTTGAGAGTTAACACCTCTAAGGATTCTTAAGAATTTCAACTGCTCTGGAAGAATAAAATCACAAGACAAGCTATGTATCCCTGATTGCAATCTTTGCCGCTGCCCACTCCTCTCTGGATCTTCTGAAATCGTGCCTGTATGTCATTTGCTCAATAACAAGGTCAAGGTGCTAGGCAGAACTGTCTGTAATAATCTCAAAGCAAAAGTATTCCACCTTGTGGCTAATGAAAAAGGTTGAAGGGGTGTGTGCGTGAGAGAAGGAGAGAGAAATGGAATGGGGAGAGGCTCCTCAAAGAAACATTATGAGAATAAACTATATGGCTTATAATGACATTTGTATCATTGGGACATCTTATTTATCTTTGTCCAGATATCACATTGCATCCAAAGAGATAGGCTACAAGCAAAAAAAAATACACCAAATAAAAATAGTCATTAGTAAAGGCAGTCATCTTCAACTCTAGGGTACCGTGCTCATCTCTATTTATAGCTAAAGAGCCATCACTTCTGCATCTGCAGACATTTCGGTGGACATGTAGCAGGCATGAGTGCACAGAATGCTGTTAACCTCCCACTAAAATGGTACCTATTTATCTACTTGCAATTTCTTGTTTTCAAACTACAGTGGTACCTTGCTTAAAGAGCATAATGCGTTCCACAGGATTGCTCTTTAAGCGAGTTTGCTCTTTAAGTGAAACACCATTGTAAATGACCAATTGTGGGGGGTACTGCAAACCCCAATTTATTTGTTAAGCGAGTTTTTGGTTGGTTTTATTTCTTAAGCGAAGCGAACATTCAGAGAAAATTCTGCTCTTTAAGCGAGTTACTCTTTAAGCGAAAAGCTCTTTATGCGAGGCTCTACTGTACTAGGTTGGCAGGAGCTGGGACAGAAATGGGAGCTCACTCCATCATGGATCGCTCAGGTCTCGAACTGCTGACCTTCCGGTCCAAGCTCAACATCTTAACCACTAAGCCACTGCAGTCCATTAGTTAGTCATTAAGGTGCTATAAAATTCTTTATTGTTTTTACCCTATTATGGAAAGTGCCCTAATCTTATAAAAAGTACAGTGGAACCCCAACATACAAATGGTTCGACTTACATAAAATTCGACATACAGCTAGAAATCCTGGCTAAAAAATATATTTGACATACAAATTTTTAATAGGAAAAATTCGACATACTGAAAAATATATGGTCATATCTAGTGGCCTCTTCTGGTAATGCAATGTGTTTTCAACATACAAATTTGTTGAAATACAAATAACCTTGTGGAACAGGAAAAAAATTGTAAGTAGAGGTTTTACTGGATTGACTTTGTCAAGTTGGACTGTCCTTGGCTGAGGTACCATCTGCTAATCTGAGAAATGTTTTGAGAGCATTATTTACTTATTATTCTTGTTGGGGAAAGCCAGGACATGGAAGATCTAGAGCAGTGGTGGCAAACCTATGGCACGCATGCCAGAGGGGGAAATCACAGGCATCTCTGTGGGCATGTGCAGCACTGTCCCAGCTCAGAGTTCACAACACCCCTCTCCCCAGCAGCCCAATGGGAGTGCTTCCTTCCCCCCAGTTTGAAGGGGAGCACTTCCTTCCCCCCAGGGAGCACTTTCTTCCCCCCAGTTTGCCCTGCCCCTCTGCCCAGCAGCCCAATGGGAGTGCTTCATCCTTCTACCCAGCACAAAGGTCACCCTGCCTCTTTTCCCAACAGCCCAGTGGGAGCACTTCCTCCCTCCTCTGTGTTGTGTAAGGCAGGTGGCTCACATGCAGAATGAGGGTGCGGCGCACACGGCAGTCTGTTGAGTCTGTGGCGAAAGTGAGTTTGGGCACTCGGTTTCTAAAAGGTTCGCCATCACTGATCTAAGGAATGGAAATAACTAGCACAATAAAGGCAATTTTTAAAAGTTATGAAATAAATCAAAGCCAGCAGTGTTAGGGAAAAAAATACATAGTTTTAGGGGTGGTGGGTGATGGAAGGAAGGTCAAAATATAATTGAAAGCAAGCACTTAGCCATGAATCTGCCCTTATCTGTTAAGTCAAGATCCTTCCTAATATATTTCATTAGGGAAGAAGCGTCAAGCACCATGCCTCAGGGGAACACATTGGGTGTTGCATTTAAGAGAAAACACTTTTTCATATAGGCACTTTCCTGTTTTTTCTTTTGTTCTTTGCTGGAGTCCTGAGTTTTCTTAAGTCCTCTACATCCATTGTGTGCCCAGTTAGTTTTTCTATCTGACATGGCTTTCCTTGCGTAAAAGTTGGCAGAACTGAAAAGGAGAGATTCTTCTTCTCACGAAATCATCTCCAGCAGGCAAGGATGTCATTAGAACAGGGTTCCTGCTGTTTTGGGCAGCCTCTGTGAGGAGTCCTTGTAGGTGGTTACATAAAAAGGGCTTCTCCATTGTAGACACAATGAAAATATTAAGAACCTCCAAAATTGATACATATTTGCTTAACCTGATGTGATATTCTTCTGCTTTTTCAGTAACACAGATTATTGTTAGTATTTTAATTAACCTATTTTTGAAAATGTTTTGATTTCAATTGTGTTTTTACGCTACTGTAACATTTGTAACTTACTGTGTTTTCACTGCTACCATTTTTAACCACATTGTAGGCTACA
The DNA here is from genome assembly GCA_030440675.1 of Furcifer pardalis. Taxonomy (NCBI): domain Eukaryota; kingdom Metazoa; phylum Chordata; class Lepidosauria; order Squamata; family Chamaeleonidae; genus Furcifer; species Furcifer pardalis. The sequence continues at coordinate 147,837,113 of CP126894.1, read as the reverse complement.
TTGAATTCTAACCGTCGGAGAAAGGTGGCATATTAAAGGAAGGAATGTGTAATTTTGGTGGTTTTTTAAAAAGTTATTACTTCTTCAAAGTTAATAGTTTAATACATGGATGGAGAACCTTTGATCCTGTAGATGTTATGTGACTCAAGATCACATTAGTGAATAAGGAGGTTGATTTCTGCAGATCACCATGAACCTGGAATTGTATTTCATGGAGAATTCATAAGAAAACAGTTAAATGTCTCAATAGCAAGAGCAGAAACATAGAACAGAGGGAAGAAACTTGCATATACAGGTATTTCATGGGGGAGGATATAAAATAAAAGTTGCAGTTAAGTAGTCCTCTAGTTTGGCAATCTGAGATTAATGATAATACAACCAGGTATGGCCTGGCACTTAATCTTGTAATGTCACATCATTTCAGAGCCATTCAACATTAAATCTGTGTTATATATATCACAGCTGACAACAGAACTAACATTGATTAACTCGTATATTCTGTTTCAATCTTTAAAAAATTTATGGAGTATACAAATTATTTTTAGATCCAATTTAGAGCAAAAGGGATGGCTTTTTTTTAAATGTGCAGTAACCATGGAGCCTACAAAGCAAAACCCCACAGATGATGAATATTTATGGGTGATGTGACCTGATATGCGATCAGGATTGATTTGCTAAAATAAAAGGATGAATACACAAGAGGTAGTTCTCACTCGTTTGATCAAAGGCTATAAAAATCAAAGGAAAAAATATATTTAAAAAGTAGCTTTCTTGCCACCTGCTGAAAAAAGGTTGATCCCAAACAGTGGGGGAAGTATTTCAAAATCACAAGAATTGTGAATTTATTTTTATTTGAAACTGATTGGCTGCCAAATTTGTTTTGGGTAGCCAAGAAGTGTGAGTTCCCAATTTTAGCAGCATTATTAGTTATATTATCAAGTATCTATTAGATCAATGGGCTGGTGTTCAGAAAGTATCTTCAGCTTGGTGTTAGTTTCAAAAGCAGTACTAAGGAAATGCTACCGTTGCAAAATATTCTAAATTATGCAGGGAATTCTTCACACAATACTGCAGGAAACACATATTATTGATGCAACGTGAGTAACTCTTACTTCTTAGGGTATTTTGAACCTCAGGACAGCACATATATGGTTACTCTGAGTCACCACGGCGAGTGGACGGCAATATAAATTTGAACTAATAAAATAAATAAATAATAAATAAATACTCCAGGCTTTCTATTCACTGAACCAGAGAATCACAGAATTAGAAAGTGTTCCAAAATTGCTGCCAGTGCAGGAAATTGAATTGGAATGGCTAAGTCATTCTGTTTCTTGCATACATCAGTTTTCAATGTGTTCATTTGTAAGTCATAAATGTGTATGTAGGTTGCACTTTCCTTTTTATTCATATTTTCTTTGAGCTAAAACAAGTAGAGTAACCATAAGTACAGGTCATCAGAACATATAGCATATGCTTACAACTAATGTATAGAAATGGGACCGATCAATCAAAAAGTCAACCATACTTTCTCTACCGCTTTAGGTCTATTTTTTCTCTCTAATATGCTGTAAAAATTGCTACTGCAAGATATGTGTGCTTGAGTCTTTCACGTAACCCCAGTATGAGGGATTTATGTTTAAAAATTACATAGAGGCAAGGCTTAATGCCTCCTTGCAGAGGTGGTCCTAATTCAATGCCCTATCTCCTGTGGCTACCTTTAAAAGCAGTTGAAAAAGAGGGGGAAATTGCAGGTCTCCACTATTTTAACCACCTTCCCAAGACAGCTGTATAACTTAACTGCAAAGCGTGTTTGTAGGACCTCAGTTCATATAATGCAAAATCAATCGAGATGTGGATTAAAATATGAAGAAATTATTTGGAAAGGTGTTTAAATATTTGCTAGCAAATACTTGGCTGTAGAAAATTAACCCAACAATTACCCATAAATTTGTGCTCAAAAATTGTAGTTTTTGAAAGCCTAATTTAATGTTCTTCATCCATCTGTCATTTTTAGTATTCTGTGGCATCTAGAATACGTAGTAGGCTATATCCCCTCACTAAGCTAATTGAGATCAATCAACACTAGCAATGTGAGAAGGAAACAACTAGTATACTAATGAAAAGCCTAATTTGGGATGAGGTGAAGACATGTTAAATTACTGGGGGAAGAAGAATAAAATAATATCCAGAAAAATTGGAACTGTGACAATGGAAAATAATTAATGAAACAGTTTTCAACAGGCAAAATCCTATTTGTGTAGTTCTACCAGTGTAAAAAGGACATGGGTACTGGAAATAATTAATTTATTTTCTATTTTTGTTGTATTTCTTCATCATACTATGATTTTAATCCTATTGTAACCCACTCAGAGTAGTGGTTTCACTAATTGGGCAGGAGAGATATAATCTAATTAACTAATTATTTTAGTTTGAATCTTCCCTCCTCCCATTTCTGCTTCTGAGGGCTCTCAAGAGCTCCTTTTGCCCTGTGGAAGCCTTTTGGGGCTCCTAATTGTCAAAAACTGCCATGTGGCAGTTCTAGTCCCAGTGGCATTGATTTGGCTTTTTAAAAAGCCATTAAAATCCCACTCATACCCCAAGGCCTTTTCCAAAGCTAAAGGAAACCCTACAAGGAGACAGAATAAGCTTCAAATTAATTTAAATAATCATTTCTAGCACCAGGTCCAGGTTATACCAGCAGAACTGCACCAACAAAACTTTGTCTCATGATTAAAATCTTAAATGTGTTTGCCTGTGCTTGATCTAGCCATGACTCTACTGGCCCAGTTGGGTTGGAATCTTCTTCTTCTGTGTCTAAGCCAGATGTGAAACTGCCAAAATGAAGGCACCTTTTGGTGAGTTCATTCTGCAGTTCCTTTCGCCTGACCCAGTATAAGAATGATTAGCCAGCAACACAAGGTTGCCATTACTAGGGTATGCCCGACTGTGGTTCAAAAATACCACAGCCTTTGTGAAGGCTGTTTCTGTGTACCCTCTGGGGTGGAATAATAAACCAGGAAGATGGTAAATCTCACTCATCAGGAATGCTGGACCATGCAGTCCCTCTTTTTTTCCTTAGTTTTTCCTGCTAGTGGAATGGCTTAACATACATGAAGCTGTTTTGTGTGTCATCCATGCTTGTTCTACCCAATGAAAACTCATACTGAAGACAGAATTAATCCATAGTTTATAAACCTTGATTTATGCTTTGCTTTGCTTATCTAAAGAAAACCAAGGGAAACTTTATTTAGCTCCAGGATGAGAAAGTTTCTGATACTTTGTGCCTACAACTTCCATGAGCTGCCTCCCATGTCATGGGAGGGCACAAATGTGTCTCTATAGCACTTCTGGACATCTTTAGACCCCCCAAACATCTCTATTTTCATCCACACTTGTTTTTAAAGAAATTCCCCTCATCTCTTCTATGGCGTATGACACAATTTCACTTTGTTTTCTCCTCCTAATAAACTGGGAAACCCCATACAAAAAGTGTTTTGGAACTACAGGACACAGGAGAGTTTTTTCTCTCACTTAAAAAAATGTGAAATATATACGGAGTGTTGGTGTGCATGTTCATCCTCCAGTTTATGGAGTCAGATGTTTCCTAGCCATGGTTTCAGTGGTGGGATTAAAAAAATACTACCTACACTGCGGGTGTGGTATGGTGGGCATGGCCAGGAGGAAAGCTCTGCATTGCACCTGAATTAGGACTACTTTATTTCAAAACTTGGATGGGCGCGGCTAGCCAGAATTTCTGCTGCCAGTTCTGGAGAACTGGTGCAAATCTGCTGAATCCCACCACTTCTTGGTCTAGTTGCTTGTGCGAGGAGTCTGCATGCACCACCTTAGCACTCAGTCATGGTAAGCCCAGTGTCCCACAATCTAGTGCAAATACAGTAGTTGAATAAATCATACTTCCTCCAACAGTTCTTGACCAGAGCATGATGTTGATAGACATATCCTGCTGATTAAACTTAATTTAAATTAAAGGTATAATACTCTGAATTGAGGATTGCATTGGCTGTCACAACTAATTACTTTTACTGAAGTAGCCTTTCATGTATTATTTACCTTCCCCCCTCCCCCAAGGCTATTGAAGAGAAAACTCTTTTGCCACTGAGGTGCAAGCTGTCAGTGAACTTTTAATTAACTGAGTAACTGTGAGTGATAGAACAGGTAGTGGAAACTTTCACAGGTATCTGTGAGTTTCTTAGAAAAATTGGCTCAAACATTGTTGTCTATTAAAGATTAAATATGTTATGAATGATTTCTTTTATCTTGCCAAATTGATCCTCGCAAGAGATCTTGAATGTTTACTATGCATATACTGTATTATTAAGCCAATATCAAAAGCAAATCTTATAGGTAGAATTTGGATAAATTTTGGTAGATGGAACATGTCCACATTAAGAAACTAATTTTCCACTCTGTTTCCTTTTTAAAGCCCCCCCCCCCCTTAAATAAAGCTTTAACTGATTATTCATCTGGTATAATTTTGAGCTCTGGTGAACTGTTGCAGATATTTCATTTTAATCATGAACTCACGTATACTGAAGGCTTCGTTTCTTTAACTGAAAATGCCCAACAAAATCCTCAAAATGTCCAGTTTCCTTACCATATTATGTATTACCCAATTAGAGAAGGTACATCCCAGAGTCAAGGGTCGTATGTGTTTCCATGGTCATCTGCAGTCCCTTATGTTGTAGAATAGTTAGTGCTAAAGCTAAGGCACTTCCTTTTAGCATCAACTATTAGACAACATAAGGTACTGCAGTGGCTTAGTGGTTAAAATGCTGAACTGGACGACTGGAAGTTCAAGACCTGAGTGCTGCCTGATGGAGAGAGCTCCTGCTACTGTCTCAGCTCCTGCCAACCTAACAGTTTGAAAGCAATTTCAAGTAAATAAATAGGTACCACTTTGGCTAGAAAAGTAACAGCATTCTATGTGCTCCAGCATCTAGTCATGCCTGCCAGATGACCATGGAAACATCTGCAAATGCAGACAGTGCTGGTCCTTTGGGTGTAAATGGAGATTACCCTGGAGTTGGATACAACTGGCTTTTGAGCAAGGGTAAAAGTAAAGGTCACCCTTGCTCAAAAGTATCCAACTCTAGGGTTCAGTGCTCATCTCTGTTTATATCCAAAGAGGCAGTGCTGTCTGTGTCTGCAGACATTTCCATGGACATGTGGCAGGTATGACTAGACATGCATGGAATGCTGTTTACCCACTCACCAAAGTGCTCCTTATTTATCTACTTGCAATTTCTTGCTTTTGAACTGCTAGATTGGCAGGAACTGTGACAGAGACAGCATTCGGATCTTGAATTGCTGACCTTCCAGTCATCAAGTGCGGCGTCTTAACCACTAAGCCACTGCAGTCCTTTGGGAGACATTTAACTTAATTGACAACATATTACAGTTAGAGTAAGTGAGGCCTACTAACCCTGAGAACTGGTGATCTGTTTTCGTGTTGGAATTATTGTTCCAGGCCTTATACTGTAGCTATTGTTCAAATTATTTTGAAAATGTTTATCAGGCCAACCTGTAAGAAAAAGGGAGATCATCAAGAATGTGTGAAGGTTGAGTGATTTCCTTTTTGGATAGCTGAAGGCAAGACAGTTGTGACTACAGAGGTAGCTGTAAAAGAAGTAGAGTCAAGTGAAGAAGTCTCCAAGGCTCAGAAGTCTTTATGAGTTGGAACTGAGAAGTGTGATTTTTGGGTCCATTCTCAACACAGCTACCCGAGATGAAGCAAGTGTGTACATAGACCAGTGATTCTCCAACTCTCACAACTAGCTAAAGATCCACTTGGCTGGGGCAGTGTTGGGCATTGTGTGATTACTGGAAAACACTAAGAATGTGTCTTACAAAAAGTGGATTACCATTTGGTGAAGGTGGAATGATCAGGTTATAAAGAGGCTGGATGAACAGTTTGGGATGAGTAAATACTTGGTATCTTAGGAGAAAGAAGAGAAGAAAAAGAAGGAGAAGGATAGAAATAGGAAACAAGATATCCAGACTTGATGTTATCTATAGGGTGGACATTGATATTTTAAAAGGACCTATGGACTAGGGAACTCATCCAAATGAAAGCTCTCTTGGAGGAAGCAGAGCAACAAGGCAAAACAAGGATTCCTTACAAAACTCATCTGTGGGGGGTCCATCAGGAGCAACAAAGAGCCAAAGTTCAGGAGGTTATCAAGCAAGGGAAGTCAATGGACAATTACATGAGGTGACTGCAGTAGGGACATGCCCTGCCAAGTGCCCTCATTGCTAGTAGCATGCTGTATTTCACTGAAGGGACTCTGAAGGAAGTAGGACAGTGAAGTGACTATAGCTTAGTGCTGATGGTACAATAGTTTAAACACACGCTAAGCAATGTGCTAAAACATTTTCTATTGAAGTTGATCTGTTGTATTGAAAGGAAGGTGTCCATACCTTCATCATTACGATGGATGAGGGTGGGCAGACCACACAGGAGTAGCATGTACCAGCCAGACCTAATGGGCCTATCATGGTCCAGAATGCAGCATCCCAGGTGCTGGTCATTACCTTTAAAGCCCTACATGGTAGGGGCCCAGGATACTTAAGAGACCGCATCTCCCCAAGGTTATCCGTCCATCCCACCAGAGCGGACCAGAGAGGGTCCCTAGTTGTGCCATTTGCCAGAGAGGTTCGACTCTCTGGCACTAGAAAGAGGACCTTCTCTGTGTCTGCCCCAGCTTTGTGGAACCACCTGCCTCTGCAGTTGCGCCTCCAGACGGAGTTGCTGGCTTTTAGGAAGGGTGTGAAGACTTGGCAGGAAGGAATGGTGTGGGATAGTGATTGCTCATTGACCCCTCCCTGCTGGCTTATTTAACATCTTATACCCACCCTCCCTCTCCTTTACCTAAAGGAACGAGGCATTGTTTTAAATTGTTTTTAGAGTTTTAATTGTACTTTATGTTTGTTGATTGGTTGTAATCCGCCCTGAGTTACTCATGCGAGTAGGGTGGAATATAAATTCAAATAAATAAATAAATAAATAAATTTACAATTAAAGATATGTCCAAGATCTTGAGTTGAACTGACACAAGTTGTAGCCATTTTCCATTGGATGGCAAACATATCCCTGCACTATACTATTAAAAAAAGGATCATTTTTTTTAGTTCTTTGGCTGTAATCCATGGGTCCTTTTGTGTACCTTGAGGTGACCATTCAAATTCTTCACAATATTGAGCTTTTTAGTTCTTCCAATGAACCAAATATGTTTGGTTATCATAAACACTAACCACTCTCTATACATTTTGATTCTTGCTCATCTTGTTAATTGGAAGGCTGGCAATTCAGCAGTTCAAGACACAGGTACTGTATGATGGAGTGAGCACCCATCTCTGTCCCAGCTCTTGGAGACATGAAAGTAGCCTCATTTGGGTGTTCATTGAGTGGAGTTTCTTCTGGAAAAATCCTTTCAACCCAGAATAATTTCTGACAAGAAAATATTATTATTTTGATTCTTAAAGCAACTTTCTAAACTTTCTGTGTCTAAAATTAATTCACCCAACTTTTATATATTGAAGATAGTTATGTATGACTAGGGCCTAGGCTTTATGGAAGATCAATTTAGGTGAGCCCCTAAATCACTATTAATGTAATGTTGAAATACAATATAGTGTAATTCCAATTTGGATTTGAAAGACAAATTGCGGGTACTGTACCTCATACATTACTGTACCTTAGGGACATAATTCTTTCTTTTTTTCCCCCCATACAACACAACTACAGTACCTTCATTTAAATGTGTGAGTTTTATTGGATAGAGCACTGTTTGCAATGAAAACACCATCACATTTTATAATGCCCTGACAGTCTACAAATGCATTCTTGCAGACAATGTGGGGACGTATAATAACCTGAATACATTTACATTCACTTTAAAAGGATGTCAGAAAGGTTTCATGCATAAAATCATAAAAGCTGCCTTATTTTAGCTAGTTAGCACACATGTGTGTATATTATCTAATAAGATAATAGCCTTCCCCCACTCCATGTTCCTTAATAATAGTCACACTTTTTCACTTGTTGCTGAAGAAACCATGAACTTTACCCCTAACTTATTTAATAATGAAATAGGATCGTTTTGGCCTCATGTGCTACTTTTTCTTGACACAGAAATGAATTCCAGATTGGAAAATTTGTGTAACTAAAATGTACCTACTGGCTAAGGGGGATGTTATCCTAGGTGTATATATAAGGAAGCCACAATATCTGTCAGCTTTCTAACATGTGAACGCTAAATAATAGATTAGCCCATTTGTTTAGAATTTTTAAAACAAATTTTTATTTTATGTTATTTTATTAAACTTCGATATTGCCCATCTAGCACAATGGCTACTCTTTGTGCTAACATTGGATAGTAGTAAATAAGTTATCAAGACAAAAACAGACAAATGAGCAAAATAAAAGAACAGCAATAATACGGTGGACAACAAAATACAGCTGAAGCAGCATATGAGTAGTCCTCTCCAAAGGCTACTTTATATAGGTAAAGGTAAAGGTTGCTCTTGCCCAAAAGCCAATCATATCCAACTCTAGAATTCAGCGCTCATCTCTGTTTATAGCCAAAGAGCCAGCGCTGTCTGCATCTGCAGACATTTCCATGGACTTGAGGCAGGCATGACTGGACACTGAAGTGCACGGAATGCTGTTACTTTCCTACCAACGCAGTACCTATTTATCTACTTGCAATTTCTTGCTTTTGAACTGTTATGTTGGCAGGAGCTAGGACAGAGACGGGAGCTCCTTCCATCATGCAATATTTGGGTCTTGAACTGCTGACCTGCTGACCTTCCAGTCATCAAGTTCAGTGTCTTGACCACTAAGCCATTGCAGTCCCTTTGTTTTCCAAGGCAAGAAATTGAATGTTACAAACTCCCCACATAGGTTTTTGCCATAATGAGGGTGCCACCACTTGCAGGCCTCTCTTTAGCTGGACATCCTTAATCCTAAAGACGCAGCAGATCTAGCGTGAAGAGCAGATATCCATGGATGGAGGCTCTCTATCATGTAGTAAGGTCCCAAACCATGGGGGCTTTTATATATTAAAGGTAAAACCTTGAATCTGATGTGGTAGCTGACTGGTAACCAGTGGAAAGCAACCAGAGACAGAAAGATGCAAGAGAATCAATTAATACGTGTAATCAATCTGGCTGCCACGCTCTGGACTTTATGTTCATGCTGTATATCAGATGTAAATAAATTCATATGGATTTGTTTGATTACAGATTCAATGCACATACCAGAGGTCCTCAAGCTAAAATAATTGGGTCTACAAGCCAATCAATAGCCATTTGACTTGTAGTTAAGGCCCTGTTCAGCCATCTGTTTCTGTGGGAATTAACACATGAGAAGAGGATGGACACTAGCCCCATCCTCCCAATTTCAATCTTCTTCAAAGCTTAAAATAGTTCTCCTTTATCCATATAGTGTCTTCACAAAATTGGGAACACTGATTTTCCATTTGTTCCTAGTGGCAGGAAGAGTCTCTGTGGATAATGGGGTCCATTTTTTGTTTTTGCCATCACATGTCATCAAAAAGTTCCCGATTCGTTAATGAGAGTTCTCCAAAACGATCTTATCCTCAACAGCCTTATGCAGCAATTGCAAACTAAGCCTGTGACTTCCTTTAGGGAATCAATCCATCTCATATTTGTTCTTCCTCTTTTACTAATGCCCTTCATACTTTCCCAGAATTATATTTTCCAAAGGCTAACTCAAGGGAGATGAAAGAAACATCTTTTTCAGCTACATCAACAAATTTATGTTCAGATGACGGTACATGTGGGAAACATCCAACACAAGAGACAGCCCTGACCCTTTTCCTGTCATGCTTTCTCAGTAGAAGGAAGGACGGGCCCCTTCCTCATTTTGCAATCCCAAACAATACTACAAGACACCTGTTCTTAGATTCATGACTAGAGGCTGTCCTGATACAGGCTGGGGATGTACAGCAAAGCTCTGCAGTGGGACCTCATTGTATTTAATAGGATCACTCTTTGTGCTCAGAGCTAATTCCATTTTAATCAATTTGCAGAAAAGCCAGCCTAAAAAATCATCCTACTCAATGTAGATCAATAAACTGCATAAATCTTATAAGTAATGTTGGCCCACTCACAGGGTGGATGGCCAAGTCTTCATACAATGCACAGGATTCCAGGAAACCCATCTATGAATTACATTACCATAATGGAGTCTGATAATGAACAAAGGCAATTGAAACCCAAACCAAAAATTGCTCTGGGCATTGACACATAGGAATTCATTACTGGTAAAAACTGCCCTTATTGACAGCTTGGATTTCAAGTGAATTGTAACTGGCATTTGGGAAGAAGAACATACACAGCACAAAGAATTCACTGCAATAGATGCTCAATGAACTTTAAGGAGAGCTACACGTCTCTAAGGAATAGTTCCATTAAATTTATTTTGAATGTGCTGCCTGGATGCAGTCTCTTGACTGCTGGTACGGACTTTGCTGTCAACTCATGTGATATCTAAGTTGTGGCAGCCACGCTGGTTGCTGGTGGACTTCTAGGTCCCATTTAAAGTATTTCTTATGACCTTTAAAGCCTTAATCCAGGATTTCCCAATGTTTTTATGGCCATACACCACCTAAGCATCTCTAAAATCCTGATGCACCACCCCCACCCTGTGACATATAATTCTTGTTATCCAAAAAGTGAACTCCTAGTCATGTGAAGGAAGCCTGAAAGTCCATTAACTGTTAATAACTCATTCTTGAATTACCCCCCCCCCTTAAATATAAAATTGTCCCCCCACGTCCCACATTGGGAAACATGGCCTTAAACAATCTGGGGACAACTTACTTCCCTGCCTTCATGCATACCATCCTGCTCAAACTTTAAGATCCATTGAAGGGGCCACTGTCACTAGTCCAGCTCTGAGAACACATCAGCTTAGTGGCAGAGCCTGGACAAGTTTATTTTATGGCCAGTTGCTGCAGGCATTGTGGTGGTTGCTGTTTAAGAAAACAAAACTGCCATTTAAAAAATCTGATTGGCAGATATGTCATACATTTTCAGACTGTCCCTAAATTGTTAACATGGTTGCTGGTCCTGTGAGCCAGAATGTTCTGGCAGCTGTAGTTCAGAAAAGTGCTAAAACGTGCATTGGATCATGTATGTTGCAGTCTTAAGATGAATTTTTTTAGAATAATAGCCATGTTAGTCTGTGGTTCAGGCATATCAGAAAACAAATTTTAAAAAACACTGCAGGACTTTAAAGACAAACTGGTATATTTTTACTGTGAGCTTTTGTGGATCAAGTCCACTTCTTCAGACAAAGGAAGAAGCCTGAAGAAGTGGACTTGATCCTGTTATGGCCCACCACCCACAATTGCAGCAGAGGTAAGGGAGGTAGGTAAAGCGTTATCAAACAGTCCAGAGGTCAAACCAGCCGAGCGTTCCAGAGTCCAAAGAGTTTTCCGAGAAGCAGTCCAAGGTCACAAACCAGAAGTTCAGATTCCACGACAGGCGGTAAACTCAGTATGGGTCCAAATATTCCAGAATTGCTCTGACCAGGAGCAAGCAGATTTCACTTCCTTTTAAGGTCAGTCAGAGTCCACAGCTGTGGGCCTGTTAAGGAGGCGTGCCCGAGCCCTCCTTCGCCTCACCTGAAGCTGATGCCTTAAAGCACCCCTTGTTGCTTCCAAAGTGCTGGCCTGGTTATTTGGTCCTCCTGCCACGCCCGGGTCCTGCAGCCCAACCTGGCTTGAGCCCTCCATCTTTTCCAGGACCTCACCTGCTGCAGTCGGCCCCAACCCAGAAACCTCACCAGTCTGTGGAGTTGGCTGCTCATCCAGGACCTCATCTGTTCCAGCCGGCTCCAACCCAGAAACCCCACCCGATTGTGGAGCTGACAGGTCGTCCTCTTCCTCTGCCTCGCACCCAGGACCCCAGGCCAGTACAGATCCATGAAAGCTCACAGTAAAAATATAGCAGTTAGTCTTTAAAGTCCTGCAGTGTTTTTATTTTTATTTTGTTTTTGTTTTCTGATAAGTCTTAAGATGGCAAATAGATAATATGCTGCATTCATGCATACCTGGTCCATTGTACAATCAGGGCAGTTACACGTACTGTATATACTACCCCATAGTGCTTAGAGCATTCTCTTGGTGTCTCACAAGGTAATTAGTATCCTCCTCCACCACCATGCTAAGTACTCATTTTACTGACCTCCGAAGGATGGAAGGCTGAGTCAACCTTGAGCCCGTTGGGATAGAACTCAGATCATGAGCAGGGTTTGGGCTGTAACCCTGCAGCTTAATCGCTGTGCTATGAACGCTTTGTAAAGTAAACTCCTTTCGCACTCCTGGAGAAGGCACTGCGGAAGGTTCTCACCATGTTTTCCAAAAGATAACAAGTATTTACACCACGGTACTGATAGGTTTTGTTGCAACCCAGCTTTGTGGTAAAAGATCCCACAACACCGCCTACCCCTGACTTGCATTATTGTTTCAGTTAAAGCAGTTTGTAAGCCAACGGTGTTACGGTCCCATGGGATTCTTGCTGTTCCCGAAATGGTTTGTCTTGCTCTGGATCACTGCTGCTTAACAGGGGACATGCGAGAAAGTTTCTTTGAATATATATGACATTTCACCTAGCTACATTGTTATGTTCCAGTTATGCATTGTACACACACCGCCTTCTTGTCCATGCTGTGTCTCCCTCCAGTGGTGTTTGATTCACCACTGGTTGCCATGTCAGACAAATCTTAATACAAAGAATAACTGAGAGGAGTATAATTTGCTCCCAAATTCTGCAATTTAGTGTCAGTTTATAGGGATGATTTTTAAAATCTGTTGATCTGAATGAAGCATAATAATAGGAAAGAATGTTATGTGTCTCTTAAGATGTCACAATGGTCCACTTTTCTAAAGGCAGAATATACATTGCAGAAGCTCTTTGTTGTGTTAAACGGTGCCAGACAAAGGAAACTATTCACTTACTGGCATTTCCCAACCTTTTCAATCTGCCATAGAAGAACATCACAAAATTGCACTGAAAGACTACATCAATTATGCCCTTGTGGATAAAGAAATATTGAGAACTTGACACATGTCACACAATGTAGGCTTTTGAGTCAGATTGCACAAAATCATGCAAGAACCTTTGACTCTCGAGAACCAAAATAAACCTTCTCTTTATTCTCTCTTTCTTAGAAAGTGCAGCATAGAAATCGGTGTCATTATTGAGCAATCCGTGAAAAATGAATGATAGCCAGCTTGCTGTTAACTCTGGGGGGGGGGGGGACCACTGGAGAAAACCTGCATGTTTTTAATTCCTTTCCAAGCAAAACTCATTGTATGACAGCCATGTTGGACATCTACAAAGGACATTCTTGGCCAGCTGCTGTTTAAAAAAACCCATTGGAAACTGGGAACCATTCCTTTAATTTCCCACAATGCCCCTATGCTGCTACTCTCAGGTCACTCGCTGAAATTTTAAAAGGTCCCAGCTATATATCACTCATTTATTTTGGTGCCTCCTGTCAAGGAAACCAACTCTGAGATCAACTCCCTGTCAGTTGTAGTTGATTGTTGGCTTAAGTTGGGATATTTTAAAATACACAACTGGGTCCTGCAATACATTGTGTGTAATACAGTGCACAACTTCATGTCATATGCCAGTTACACCCGCTCCTAGATTGGGACTCCTTGCTCATGGTCACACATGCTCTAGTCACCTCCATACTAGACTATTGTAATGCGCTCTACATGGAGCTGCCCTTGATGACCATTCGGAGGCTGCAACTGGTCCAGAATGTGGCTGGCCAGGTGGTGATGGGGTGCAGCTGTTATGCCTGTGCCTCCCCGCTGCTTGGGGAGATGCGCTGGCTACCAGTGTGCCTCTGGGTGCGATTGAAGGTGCTAGTAATGACCTTTAAAGCCCTACATGGTAGTGGGCCAGGATACTTAAGAGACTGCATCACTCCAAGAACATCTGTCCGTCCTCTGTAGCACTCTGTAACGGCCTCTGTAGCACCAAAAAGAGGGCCTTCTCTGTGTCTGCTCTGGCCCTATGGAACCTCCTGCCAATTGAGCTACGACTCCAGATGGAGTTGCTGCCCTTCAGGAAATAACTAAAACCCTGGCTGGTAAAGCGGTGTGGGGCATCGGTGATGTGGTGACCCTGCCTTCTGGCTGATAAAATAATAGCAATATTGCTCCCTCATTCTTTTTAATCCTCATTCTTTTAATCTTTGTAGCTTTTTTAAATTGGTTTTTTTAATGGGTCTTTAATGTTTTGGACTGCTGTGCTGTTTTTAATGTCGTGAGCGGCCCAGAGACATTTTGAGTTGGTTGATTATACAAATTTGGGGGGGGGGGGGAAATATATGGCATTTTCATTCTGGGTTCCAACTACTCAGCCATGACTTTTTTCAAAATGGCCAGTTTTCTTTTCCACTGACCTCCTACCCCAATGTTTTTCTGTTCTCTTCCCTAATAGTCATGTATCCTATGTCCCCTGATTCTTCTCATGCCTTTCTGGGCTGTTCAAGGTCTTCCCAGTTACTCAAAATTAGTGAGGGCAGAGGGGGTTAGCTCCCCAGTAGCCAGCTGATATTTGTGCTGGGGTTTGTTTTTTTTTTGGCTACAAAAGGATAGACTTTGGGAGGTAGGTTCACCATTGGTTTATACAATTATGGCCATATTGCTTGTTATCTGGCTGGACTGATTTATTTATTTTGATACCATTCAGTATGAAAAGTGAAAGTGGCTTTATTTGTGCAGCTCCAGGCTTTTCTTCTCCTCTGTGGCTCTTATGTGCCATCAAGTCACCTCCAATTCACATCCATAATGTGTCACTTTCAAAAGTAATTGTTATGGAGTCAAGCCATCTCATATTTTGCCTTCTTCCTTTACCACTACCTTCAATATTTCCTAGCATTAGCCTTTTCCAGTAAGTCTTCTGCCCAAAGTAGGACAGCCCCACTTTTGTAATTTTTAACTCTAGAGAGACTTCAGGCTTGGTTTGATTCAGGATCTACCAGTTGGTCTTTCTGACAATCCAGGGTATCAGCAAAGCTTTCCTCCAGCACTAGATTTTCAATGAATATTTTTCTTTCCCTGCCATTTTTCTTCAGTGTCCAGCTTTCCCATTAGTAGATAGTAATTGGTAATAAAATCACAAAATGATCTTGGTCTGTAGTGATATGTTACATTTATGATCTTCTGTATTTTCTTCATAGCTGATTTTCCAAGTCTCCATCTTCTCTTGATTTCTTGGCTATAGTCTCCATTGGACTAAAAGCCTTGAACTAAAGCATAGGAAGACTTTAACAATTTTGATTTCTTCATTGTTGACATAAGAGTTATGTAATACTTCTCTAGTTCTGATTTTTGTCTTCTTAAAGTTCAACTTCAATCCTGCTTTTGCACTTTGGTCTTTTGCCTTCATAGAGAATTGTTTGAAATCACTGCTGTTTTCTACAACTAATATAGTAACATTTGCATATCTGAAATTATTGATATTTCTTCCACCCAATTCTACTTTTTCTTCTTCAGAGTTTAATTCACCTTTCTGTATCATACGTTCTGCAGATTGTATGGATAGGTAGATAAAATACATTATTCAGCTTTGTTTCTGACACATAGGCCAAATTCTCAAATGGCATTATATTTATGTTTCAGTTGGCTATGGTTATCAGCCATCTTGTTTTGGTGTGTGATCAATTTTTTCCAGGACACTTGGATAAAAGTTTTCAATAATTCAGGATCTGTAGTTGGAGCACAGACATGAATTATGGTTATAGATCTTCCAAGAAGTTAAATTAACATTATTTGGTCATACCTTGGATTACATTATCAGCTGCATTGACTATATTTTGCCTCAGTACTTGAGTTGCACCATTTTTCTTACTTTGTTATTTCTAGAGCAAAACACTGGCCAAAATTATGTTACTTAATAAAGTAAATCACAGTACACTAAGCCCATTGAATCAAACAGGACTTGGTAAGTCAATTCCTCCATAAATTTAATTGATTCTAATGGATCTACTCTATGATTCATATTATCACAGTAAATTGTAGTTAGAGTAAGCATATTTAAATCAATGGAACATATGACAGAACTGACTGACCAAGTCCCCCATTGATCCCACTGGCCTATTCTAGTGCAATTTGCTATGTCATGAAACAGGTTTGTTACTATTTTTGATTTTTTTTTGTCTTAGTCTAGGTTTTTTTTTGGTGCTGCATACAGATTTACTGCCAATGTGTTTTATTATGTTTAAAGATTCTATTTCTTGCTTTCCAGTTTAAAAATTCCATTTCTCATTTTACAGTTTCTAATTTCCCTTGATTAGTATGTATAACATTCCATGTTCCAGTTGTATCTATTGTGCAGCATCAGACTTTACTTCTACCACTGTGCACTTGGCCTTTAATCTTTAATCCAACTGCTGAAAATAAGATCCATAAGGTCCTTTTTATCCTAGTGGGAATGAGAGCATAACCAGAAATGATACTAGGCAGCTTGCAGTTACAATTACTGTAATATTATTTTTTCTTCAAATTTTGATCCAAAGAATAGATAGAAATTATAAATGCCTTTGGTTAGTTCAAAAAGGATGAAACATGTTCAGGTAGAAATCAAAATAGCAACATTCCATGATGAAAATAGTAATATTCACAAAATCAAACCAATTGTTAAATACAAGAATTTCCCCATGCAGAACAGGCTATGATTCCATTCTTATGAAAGCATCTAAACAGATACAATCTTTTTAAAATTCATTCATTCATTCATTTTCTACCTATCTGGGATCATCTCCCCTCTGGGTGGTGTACAACAAAATACACCACCTCCAGAAAATACACCACCTTCAGCTGATCCAGAGTGACCTTAGGCTGCTGCTGATGAATGCCAGGTTGGTTTGTAACAAGGCCCCCCTGATTTTAGATACCATTATGGGGGAGTGGACCAATCTGGCATGCATCACTGAAACTTGTCTGACACTGGAGGTCGGTGTGCCTCTATCAGATTGTGTCCAGCTGGGTTCGGTATTTGGCACCAGCCAAGGGGTGAGAGGGGGGGCAGTGGTGTCAACATTGCAGCCAGAAAATCATTGGGAGTTTCAAGAGCCACTGCTCCACAAGTACTGGGTTGTGAGGCCCTCCTCCTGAGGTTGGGCCCTAAGGGTCAGTTGGGAATCTTACCCCTGTACCTGCCCTCTTGCAAGGTAACAGATTCACTGCCTGAGCTCCTCAAGGCCATCTCAATGTTGGTGCTGACGTTCCCTAGACTTATAGTTCTGGTGGACTTCAATCTGCCTTCACTGGGGGCTGTTGTACTGCACTGGCCCTATAGAACCTCCTGCCAACAGAGTTACAGCTGCAGATGGAATTGCTGCCCTTTAGGAAAGAACTGAAAACCTGGCTGGCAGGGTAGGTGTAGGGCACCAATGGATGGGTGACCCCCACCTTCTGGCTTATATAATTAAGATTTTTCTCTCTCTTTTAATGGATGTGGTGAGTGAGTAAATATTTAGGATTTTTAATTGGTTTTTTAAGGCCTTTTAGTTAGTTTTTGATGTTACTTTTAATTGCTGTTAGCTGCCCAGAGTCGTTGCTGAGTGGGGTGGCAACAGAAATTTGAAGAACAAATAAACAAACAAACCAACAGCAAATCATAAGTAATACAACTAAAAAAATTTCTTCCATGTCAAGACCAGATGTGAAACTGTCAAAATTAAGGCACATTTTGGTGAGTTCATTCTACAGTTCCTTAGGCATGACCTGGTGTGAGAAAGAATAGCTGGAAACACAAGATTGCCATTACCAGGGTATGCCCAATTGTGATTTTAAAAATACCACAATTGAGAAGGCTCTTTCTGTGTATTTTTTAATTGTTCGACTTGTATGCCACCCCACTTGCCAAGTGACTCTGGGTGGCTAACAAAGATGCAAAGTATACAATAACAGAGAAAAAAACAATATATCACAGTTACAAGGTTACAAGATATTACATCACAAAAACATTTCAAAGGCAATTCAAAACATCCCTAATCAAAATTACAATATCAAATCATTATAAAACACTTCAAAAATACTTCATAAACAATACATAAAAACCTCCCAAACTCAACCCCACCCACTATGTCCATATCCCTCGAGGCCGAGCTGGAGCTGGCCAGGCCACAGAGACTCTTCCCAACCCAGCCGGTGTTGGGGGGTGGGTCAAAGGCAGAAAGTCCTTCCTCCCACCAGGCCGCGGAGGCTTCTTTTGAACGCAGCCAGTGTTGGGGGCTAGGTCTGAAGCAGCAAGCCCTGCGTATGCCAATAAAACTATAAGCCATAACCAATAAATGACAATATCCATCAGATGAGAAACCCAAAATGATAAGTGTAAAGTTTTTTTTAAGTTATTGGTCAGCAACTGGGAGGAGATCTTTAAATTTTATGGCAATGTGATTCTCAAACAGACAGGAAAACCTGTGGCCAGGACAGGAGGAAGAGAAATGGTGTAAACATAACTAGCACTGTAGCACAACAATAAAAACATGGCATTTTAATGGCTTGTGGGTGTAGGGGAAGAGGTAGAAATGGGAATTATGCCTTTTTCCACACAACAATCATTTTGGCTATTGATGCTGAGTCAGGATTCAGAGCTGTATTTTATTGCTGCTAGACCCAAAGGTCTCTGCATTTCTGCTTGATTTTTAAAAAAGCACAGCAGCTATGCTGTAACAGCTGTCGCAAGCAGTAAATTACATACCCGCTTTACCTTGGAAACATCAGTCTTACCTGTTAATCACAATGCAGCAGACTCAAGAGGTAGAAGAAATCATTTTAAAATGGAACTAAGTTGTAAAAGATAAGCTATCAGGAATGATTAAATGGCCAATTAAATGATTCATCAAGAAAGCAATTAATCACTACACATTGAAGAACTGTTGAAAAATATCAGAGAGAGAGAGAGAGAGAGAGAGACCACTCCAGATGCTATAGGACTAATTGTGCCCCAGCCAAGAGGTAACCTGTCAAAGTAACATGGTATGACATAGAATCAGTTGGTTTCATTCTGGTCTGTGTACTGCCTCAGACTGCAAAAGCGAGGAACAGTCTATCATCTGCATCACTCCTAGAATATATGAGGAAAAATGTGAATGAGGCTTTTTCTACTCTGACATGAGGAGTACAATATGGTAAGGACACAGGAAGAGCAATCATTAATCACCCCCATCATTACGTCCTTGGCCCTATCCAACAGTTAGTTCTTTATTTTTCATTAAACTCTGCCTTTGCATTCTTGAGTATTTAAAGACAGTCTATCTCTTGAAGCACATCTTCAAAATTCTCAGATGCTTATCAAATGTTAGGCCATATATTTTTGCTTCCAGTTTGTGGCATGCAAGAAAGAATAAGGGTTTATCAGGCAAATATGCGTTAGAATATAAAATGCTTGAAATGGAATAGTATGGCACCTGCAATCTTTATCTGTTGGACTCATTTTTTACATTGCTCTCCATACCCTATCCTCACAACTGCACAACGAAGTAGAATACGCTCAGAAAATATGACCGGGTCAAGTGCATATAGTATTTCCTTTCAGAATGAGAGTTTGAGCTCAGAAATAAAACCTACTCTTTGATAGTGTCAGTATCAGTATCTTTAAGCAATAGATGGACAGGTTGCTTACCTGTAGCTGTAGTTCTTTCAGTAGTCTCAGGTAAATTCATACAAATGGGTTTCAATTCCTGCACATGCTCAGACAACTTGTACTGATGATACAAAACATACCAATGTCTTCCAACTATTTCTACCTGAAACTTTAAAGAAGCCATGCCTACTTATAAAGGGAATTGATAGAAATAGTTCCTGTGTACAAATATTTTTCATAAAATTGACCCCTAGTGCTGGTGGTGAAGTGGTTAAACTTCTGTACGGCAACCAAAATGTTGTGAATCTGATCCTGGCTACAGCTCAAGGTTGGCTCATCCTTCCATCCTTCCGAGATCAGTAAAATGAGTACCTAGCATGTTGGGGCAGAATGCTAATTAACTTGTGAGCCACCCAGAGAGTTCACTAACTGCTTTGGGGCTGTATATAAGTGTAATTGCTATTGCTAATTGCTATTGGTGTGCTACTCAGTCTCTCCTTATCCTAGAAATAAGAATGTATTGTTCAGCCAAATCTAGTCCTACTCAAGGGAGTGAGAAAACCATGATTTTTTTCACCCTGTCATTGTCATGCTACATTGTCCACTTGGGGAAAAGGTAGAAGTAGAAATCTTGAAGTTATACAAGGTGGCAGGAGTAAAATTGCTAGTTATGAATAATAGCCATAGCAAAAATTTGAGGCTAATTTGTTCTTATGAAGACAATAATTTATCAGCTTTTCATCAACCATACCTATGTAATGACTGTACAATTACTAAAACCGATATCCATCTCCAATGCCATTTTTGAGATTTGAAAAATATAAAGGCACAATAGTCTCTTTTGAGGAATTCAAAGCTGCTAAACTTCAAATGAACATGCTGAAGTTTTAACTGCCTACATGCTCCTGACAGTGGGTGTATTTGGGAGGACTTTCCTTGTCTAAGGTGATCATCTATCTCAGGGGTTCCCAAACGATGGCCAATGGGCTAGATCTGGCCCACGGTGCCTAATAATCAGCCCCACGCCCCTCACTGCTCCCAGAAGCTGAAGTAAAACGTGCCCAAGCACACGTCCAAAACACTGTCATAAAAGCACCCACAGCTGTTGTAAATGCACCAATGGTGCATTTATGGCAGTGTTTTGTGCATGCATGGACGTGTTTTACTTCTGCTTCTGGTGGGAGGAACCACGTGACCGGCCCACTCAACCATGTGACCGGCCCATGACCCCAAAAGTTTGGCCACCCTGATCCATCTATCAGTACTTAACCAATTAGGTTCTTCCCACCTCTGCATTTGAAAAAAAAGTCCAATCTTTTCCTTTTATTTATTTATTTGTTTGTTTGTTTGTTTGTTTGTATACTGCCCTAATCCAGTGAACTCTGGGTGGTGTACATAAGCCAGCAAGCACCTCACTGAGTGCTTATTTTCCATGCATTGCATGCTTCCTGATTGGGTTTGCTATTTTCTTCCTTTCCTGATCTCGAACAAGTACTTGTACGCATGCATGTGTTTCTGCCTTCCAAAGTTGGAGAAAGAACAACCTTTTTATCTTCTGTACTCTTCCTATGTAAATTTAAGTAAGCTGTGAGTAAAAAAAGTTTCTCTTCCTCTTAATTAAGTTGTTTTTAGAATGAGTTTTCTATATTAAAGGCAGGTGGAATCTGGAAGCTATTATTTTCCCATTCTTTCTGTACTTCTACTATTTAATTGTTAAGGAATTAAAAAAAAATCAAAATACCCCAAAGAACATCCACAGGGATTATCTCAACACCATGAGAAGTGTAGATTTTGATGTGGAAGTCTGAAATTTTTTAGTCCATGTAAAACTTTGGATGAAATGTTTTTTCTTTAGATCACATCAATTGTTTCCCTTTCAGTAGAGATTTTAGTAGATGAAATATACCCAGGAACTTTTTTTCTCCAATCAACCTAAGTTGATTGAGTCATTGAGAACAATTATTTTAAATACAATCATGTAGCACCTAGGAAATAACTTCCTCTTTTACCTGAGCAAAAATCACAATTATATTAGAAGCATTTTTGTGTAAATTCCTGTTCATGATGAAATCAGATCTGACATACTATTTATAAATACATCCTTACACAGCATGAGCATTTATAACAGCAAATGTATCAGCAAGGTCTCACCAATAAATCATTAGTTCAATATTCCATTATAGATAATTTATGCCATTTTGATTTGGAAGTTGTTTAATTTAATTGATCATAAATGTAAAACTGTTCATACCCAATAGGCACAAACCATTTGGTTTCCCTTTTCAAATTAATTAGAATAACTGATGTACTGCTGCCTGATTTTCTTCTTCTTTCCACAATGGACTCCATTTCTGAGCCTTGTGATTCAAAGTTCAGGGGATGCTTGATTGGGTGAGAAATGCTACTCTCCATTGGGGAGGCTTAGGGGTGCCACTGGCACCGGCAGCGGCACCAGTCTGGCCCCTCAAAAGTCTGAGGGTCCATGAACCAGCCCATAGCTTAAAATGTACTAGAATGATGTGAAGCTGTAAAAAACCTTGTGACCTTTATCAGTTCATTTTGTCATGCTACCACCCATGTGATAGCATCCCAGCCACTCTTCGTAACTGAGATACTATACACCTGAATAAACCTCCCAATTTAGTCAGGAAGTCACCAAACTAACCCCTGGCACTACTTGCCATGGCAATGGGCTAAATCTATTTATGCCCATATCCCCCCTCCCACTATGCCATTGTGACATGCTTGCTGCTGCCATGTTCAAATAATTGCCTCCCAAATGACCACCAATATGTCCAAATGCCCACGCACAACGATCTGCCACACCACACAGAATCCATTCATTTTGGAAGGGGCCGGACATAAAGTCAAAAATTTTCTGAGGACTACTGTCCCAAACATTCCCTTCCAATGAGTACCCCAGTTCCACTGTTGCAAAGATGGTGCCAATGCGGAAGGAATGTATCCCGAAACACCAGCCAACAATGCCAGCCATATGCAAAGCCCAGGATGTCACTGGATGAACTAGAACTTATTTGATGGCTGAGAAGTCCAGTAACAAGAAGATAACCTGCTGGAATGGGCCGTAGCAACCCAAGACCTGCTTCTGGGTGAAAAGCAGTAACTCAGCTCATGCTGCACCATCACATCGCCTAGCCACTTTATTGCCCTGTCTACCTCAAACCCCACCGCTCAATGCTCCATACATGGTATTTATTTCACACACATACTTTTTCTGTACTCACTCTCATACCATTTCATATATAAAGCATGCACACTCTTTGTTCGATGAGCTTTTCCTGGCTGTGAGAATTTCAATGCACCCAAAGAACTGTGGGTCTGTCACTGACTGAAACAATGTAGACAGCTCTATGCATAAAATCTCTTTTACCTTAGGAGTGTTCAAATGCCTTCCTATTATTTGCTGTAGAAAACGCTGCATTTTAAAAAAGGGACATGGCATGTCTGAGGCATTTATCTGCACAAAAAGCGGATATGAATTTTGTCTTGAGGGTAGGATTTTTCCATTTGTTAACTTCCAGAGCTGAGATTTCAGGGTAGCAGCTTTTGCAAGAAGAAGTAGAATTATCTGTCTTCAGCAGATGGTCATATCTTATCTTTCTGATGAAACCTCTCTAACCTAAGTAAACTTTGATTATCTCAAACAATAGACATGACATGTTTCAAGGGGTGGGGGAATCTCCTGCGTCTTATATGCCTTTTGGCAAGACAGATCTGGAGTGTCTGCTTTTAGGTCAGAACTCTTGATAACCAGGTCTCAAAACTGTACCGTTTTATATCAAATATGGATCTTTGGTGAAAGGTTAACAACCCCTTCCATATTCCCACACTAACTTCCCAGTTTAATATGTCAAAGCACCTAGACTAAGTAAACAGTGTGTTAATTCACCAGCGGCTTTAGTATCTTGACTGCCTTGTTGTAGTCTTTATTTATCAGCTCAAAGTAATGTGGATATATTTTCAGAGTTATTTGTGGGGCAGACACATACAGGAAAGTGGTCGCCATCTGTCGAAAGATGGCCAAATGTTCATAGTTCATCCAAGCTGAGCTTCCAGTAGAAATTCTATACAGGGCTACATTTGAAAATAATTGCATGTATTCAGAGTTTTAGTTTGATTCTGAACTCAAGTTAAAATAATCGCCTTGGTGAGTATATAGGACCAGTATTTTAGTTCCAGTATTTTAGTTTCACCCTTTCTTCTAGATCGGGGTCCCCAACCTTTTTTTGCACCACGCACTGGTTTCATGTACAATAAATTTTTCACAGATTGGTAAGTGGTGGGAGGAGCCCCGCTATAGCTCATAAACAAGAAGGAGGGACCCTGCCAGCCCCACCATTCAACTCGGGGAGTGAGTATCACACTGCACACAGGTGGGGAGTGGAGCCCCACTGTAGTTAAGCAATGTGGAGGAGGGCCCCGGCCATCTACCTATCTGCTGTGTCTGAAGACCATGCTCTTGTTCCATTCACTGGGCACACCTGGAGGTGAGAGCAAAAGGCTGCCATTGGGGCTACCAGCATCGCCCACCCCAACAGCCCAGTTGTGGAAAGCCTGTGGCCCAGTAATGGACCATGATCCAGTGGTTGGTGACCCCTTTTTTAGGTCACAGGGTTACCCAGATATGTGCTTATTGTCTTACTAGGGGCCAGAAAGTTTTTCTTAATGTTAAATAGGGGTTGTAGTCTAATCTATAGCTATATGAAAAGCTCAGGATGCATTTAATTTTTACAGGCATCTACCACAGTTCTAATGGCCTAAAAATTAAGAGATGTTTGGAAGGGAAGGGGAGAAATCCTGCCCTTGAAATTCTTAGCTCTTACGGGAAAAGAGGCACCATTGTTAAAAATCATTCTTGCTCTTCTGGAAGACACTTCCACTAGGAAGGGAACTTTATAACAATTCCTAAATCCTGGAAGCAACATTACTATGTTCTATCTATATGATCAGAAACAACTCTAGCCATTTCTAGAGAATCAATATATAAAAAGCTCAGTTCTGCCATCCAAGGCCTTTTGTAGAACTTCCAGTGCCAGATATTCCCTAGCAGCATATCTTCCAGCTCCTTTGGCCAAGGCAAAAAGAATTTAGCACTTAAACTTTAAACATCCTTTCTTGGTCTTGTACCTCGAATCACATCAAGGGACAGCAAAAGCTCTACTCCTAGCTAATTAGTTCTGTTTCTCTGAAGGCATTTCTCAAGACAGCTTAAGGAATGGGCATTGTTTATTGTTTTTGGCTGGACAATTTGATGCATCTTTGATAGATTTAGCTGGCTGGATACCTCAATGGTTTATGTATTTGGCTGTGGAGTCAAGGGTTTGGAGTTTGATTTCCCAGAAGAGTCAGCTTGTGTGGCAATGAGCATGCTGCACAGTCCCAGGGTGCTCCCACAAGAAGGAAATAGTAAACTGCTTCTGTGTGTTCTCTACCTAGAAAACCCTGGAAAGTGTTGCCATGAATCAAAATTGACCTGACATTCTACCCATATAGTAAACTGTATTCATACATACACGGAGTTAGGTGAGACTAAGTAGCACTGGAGTGTTTTACCCAATTTCACTCCTGTTTCTTGTTTCTAAGCCTTTCTTCACTGTACAGATAATCCCTCTTTCTGAACATTTAATTTGTTGTTTCTGTGTTGTCTCCATTGTTATTGACTTTATTCTAGTGGGAAAATGTCAAACAAAGTCCTTAATACAGAAGTATTGCTGATTTCTTTTTAAAAGAAGAGGTAGAGTTAGAATAAAAGTACTATACTATATTAGTACTGGTCACTGTATTGATATAAAAAGGGGTGGATTATTAAAGAATATGCTTTGTCCAGGTGGTGATAAAAATGTAACAATCTGTCCATATATTCATTTGATTCATTCTGTTTTCTACATTCCATATTAAATAACTTGGTTCATTAAAAATAGCTAGTAGCACAGTCTGCAAAAGTTTTATGGAGATCCAGAAATGTATTATGTGTTGAACTCTTTATAGAGAGATTTATCCCTGTCTTTTTCCTATAGTTTCTATCAACTATAATAACAATTATGTATATTTATCACCAAGGGCTATTTGACTTGAGAAATAGTAGTGTGCAATAAAAATGAAGGGGAAAATAGATACATAAAAATAAAAAGCTTTGGACGAAAGTCATCAGCAGTTTAACCAAATGTCAGGTCAAAATTATGCTTCAGAAAACATTTTCATTCCCCACATGATGAGGGGAGTCTTTTAAAAATAAGGGCCAGAACGTGGTCGTGGGGTGGGGTGGGGGGCAGCAATGACACAAACAGAAAGATAACTGGATAAGCAATTCCCATCCTTCCTTAACTGGAAGGTCTGCTGCACAAACATCACAAACTGGTTGCAATGTAGACCATGTGAGTATTTGTATGATGAACATCCCAGCAGGGAGAGGAGACCACATGCAATATAATTACTTTTGTTGTTGTTCAGTCGCACAGTCAATTCCAACCCTTTGTGACCCCATGGACCACTGTCTGCCAGGCACTTCTGTCCTCCACCATCCTCCTCAACTCGCTCAGCTTTGTGCCCATTGGACAGCAAGGAGAACAAATAGGTCAATCTTAGAAGAAATCAACCCCAACTGCTCCTTAGAAGGGCAAATAATAAAGATGAAGCTAAAGTACTTTGGACATCAAATGAGAAGAGAAGATTCACTTGAGAAAGCCTTGATGCTATGTTTATTGTTTTATCACAGAATTCTAACTAAACTTGTTTAATAAAAGTAAAATAGTGGTGTAAATAGGTAAGTTAATAAAGGAAAATTGAAAACCAATGCAGCAGTAATAGGAAGAAATATACAGGATGTAATCTAGTAAAGAGGGGGTTCACAAGCTTTCAAATTATTTCCATGAACTTCATTAAGAGTTTTAAAAAAGGTGTATAGGTAATTCTTTAAAAATTAATGAAACAAAATTCTGACCTATCAATGAGTGAAATGTTTTGTGAGTGAGAAGCCTGGACCTTCCCTGTCAGAAATTATTGCTATCTCCACATGCTTCAGAGTGTAAGCAAAGTGTAGTGTCTATGAAAACAAGATGCAGCATTTTTAACCGACTGCCACATCCTAAGCACACTGAAATTTATTTGTAAACATAACTGGAGCTTCCAAAGACAAACTACACCCTCCTCATTGTTGTATCCACATGTATAGTTAGCCTTGAAAATCTGATAGCTTTCGGGGGGGGGGGGGCAAACCAGGCAAAAAAAATAGGTTTTTTGAAAGCCTACTGTAATGTTTCCTGATCCCTAGCTTAAAATATTTACAGATATCAAATCTAAGTGAGACAAATCATTCCATGGTCCCTGGTAGCTTAACATATTCCTTAATGCTTGGGTCCTTCCCCAACCTTCTTCTTAAACCTCATCCTCCCGACTTTCACCATGCAGAAAATTACAATGAATTAGCATTTTTATCAGAGTTGCTTTAAAACCCCTTGAGAACTTATTTCAGACTATATGACAGGAACTAATAATTCATAGCTCTGAGACTTTCATGCTCCTGTGTGTTTCTGCCAAGGGATCCCCATTGGAGATCATCTGGTAGATAGAAGATACTGTGCAGTGAATGTTCTTATTGAAACTCTTTAGCAGTCATGGCTTTTGTGTTATAATTCAGTATAGCTGCCAACCCTCATTATTAAGACCAAACCAAGAGGAAAACTGCTTTTCCTTAAAGCATGAGAGATCTGTAATTCTTTGGCCAACAGGCACTCAAACACTATTACAAGCTATTACAAGCTTGTTATGTTTGTCAATGGAACCCAGGAACTGCTTATATTATATAAAATGCAAAAATGTGACCATCCAGTGACATGCCATAATGAAGTCTTGTGTCAAGCCCACATTGTTGACAGAACCTGTGAGGGAGGTACCTGAGAATGCACTGGTTCTGGGATGGCTGAAAATATCCTGCCATCTGCTGAGAACTAATTTCAAGCAGGAGGTGAAAAGGCATACCACACCATTTCCCACACTTTATATGGGAATGCTGCTGAATGTTTGGTGGTAGTACCCAGAGTGGTGGACTAGGTAGAGTGGTGGGCTAGGACGCAGGAGGCCTAGGTTCAAATCCATGCTCGGTCACGGAAACTCACTGAAGGAGTAGAACTGGTAAACCCACTTCTTAAATATCAATCTTTAACTTGAAAGTCCTGTTAGGGTTACTATAATTGTTTCCAACTGGAAGACACATTACAACAACCTTAAAAAGAAATAACTTGCAGAGCTGAATCAGTGGCATGAGTCCTCAGTCCCCAGCAGCTCTTCAGTGAGCAGAGGGTGCTAAGAATCTCTGGGTTTGCCATACAAGTCTGTACCTGGAACGTTAGGAGTATTTATAAAAAAGGAAAGATTTATAACGTAGTAAAGGAAATGAAGAGACTGAATGTTGATATAATGGGAATAAGTGAGACAAGGTGGCCAGGAGTGGGCCAATTCAGTGTGTACATGGAATGGAGTTGGGGTGATCTTGCACAGAGCGAGAAGGAACACAGTGCCTAGTAGGATACCATTTTCAGATAGGATCATTGTGAAACCAATAACAGTATAAAAAAGTGCCTACATTAATTTGGAAGAAAAATTGTTGGTCAGGCTATATGTACACTAATACCCCGGATAACAATAAGACTTGGTTCCACAAGTCTTAGTGTTATCCAGTTTTTAACGATGTGAGATGCATTGATTACACAATGTTTTTTTTAAAAAAGGTCTTGTTCCCTTTCCAAAGAGAAAAGGGAACAAGGGGTCAATCCTCTTGACTCTTTGGAAAGGGCAGAGGGGATTCCATGCGTGGAATCCCCGCTGCCCTTTCCAAAGAGGCAGGTGCATCTAGTCAAGTGCCAGTTTGGTTGGGGAGGAGTACGCACACGATCTTCTCTCCTCAACCAAACTGGCGATCTGACACTGGGACCACCAGTTTGGTTGGGGAGGAGTTGAACGTGCATGCACGTTCTCTCCCCAACACAAATGGCAATTTCATGCTGGTGCTGCCAGTTGGGTTGGGGAGGCTCGCACTCCCGTTCTTTCCCCAACCCAGCCAGTGATCTCACGCTGGGGCTGCTAGTTGGGTTGGGGAGGTGTGCATGCACTTTCTCTCCCCAACCCAACTGGCGATCACATGCTGGGACCACCAGTTTGGTTGGGGGGAGAACAGGTGGGCACGCCCTCCCCCCCAACCAAACCGCCGCTCTGAGTGGAGATATCTGCCCCAAAGCCTGCAGGGCTGGTCTCCAGCCCTGCGGGCTTTGGGGCAGAGATCAACGTTGGAGAATTTGAGGCAAACTTTTGCATTGCACAGCATTATCTTAATGTTGTGTGGTACAAAAGTTTGCCTCAAATTCCCCTTTGTTATCCAGTTTTAGCGCTGTGTAGTGCAAACATTAACTGAGGCATTACTGAATTTGGGAAACAAATGTTTCACTGTCTAATAACTAAGCTTTCAGGGAGAATGCATGCAGAGTTAACACTAGGAAGGCACAAATATCATCTATGTAAAATTAATTCTAGCATCTGTTCCAGACAATGGATAGATTTGGAGACATCCATGAGTGGAAGGATGCATGGATCAGATGATGCAGGAGAGAAAGAAAAATCAAAGGAAGTAAGGAAAAGAGTGAAGGCGATGAAGATTCTTGAAAGGAGGCATAGCTGTAACAGAATGAGAAGATTGCCAATGAGGAGTGTATCTAGCTTCAGCTCCCATAACTCTGTATATCCCTGGAATCCTGCCCGTGAGGAAACATGCCCCTCAGAAAATAGGTGCTCCCATACTATCTTATTTCCACAGCTGGCCCCTAAATATACAACTGAAGAATCAGCCAATCATTTCCTAGAATTGCAATATACTGTATCATGGGATTCTAATGATAGCTAAGCCTATGTAGTCATTGAAGGGACATTCACAATTACCACCCAACATGTCATTAAAGAGGTTAGACATGAGCAATGGGTTTAACTAGGATCACAATTTTTTTAGCTCTTTCACTATTCAATGTCCTTTCCTTTCAGGAGGTAACATAGTACAGGTCCAAGTTCAGGAGCACCAGGTCCTTCCTGTCTTAGAGAGGAACCCAGAGCCCCTGTGCCCTGCTGTATCACTACAGCCTAACACCTGTCAGTCCCAGACCCAATTCTTTGCAGGCCCATTTTTTTCTCCAAGACATATCACTTGAAGTGAACATTACTTGAGTTAACCACTTAGCCCTAACCATCTATTTTGCACCATACACCTGTCAGAGCCTGAAAATTCCTATTTGGCCCACAACTGACCAGCTAGCCTTGTGTGGGACACACAGGGCAAATGGGCAAGGCTAGCACAAATCAGAAAGTGTACAGATTTGGCACATGGGTGGATGCCCCATTCTACACATTCTTGGTATGAAACTGATTTCACTTGATGTGAAGAAGACACAGAAGTTGTTTCAGTGTATATGAATGTCAGGGTGGACAATGTGAGGAAAAGAATTGCAGGCCCATCATCTTTTTCCCATGAATTCTGACAAATCTGTTTGTAGCTCTGGAATATTCTCCATTATTCCTTCAACAAAATTCAGCATGTTATACCAGAATTTGCTTGTCTCCATGCAACCTTATTACATATATTTCTCTTTCAGAGTTACTAAAAGCCTTTCTAGGGTTACTTTACTTTTGATATAAGAGCATTATAATGTTGTGACATATAATTCTACAAGCCTTTTTATTTTTCAAAAATTGCAGGGTTTAGGAAAAAATATATATGAAGTGGTGAGCAAATCAGAACTCTCATGAACCATATCAGTTGCAGCTCTCAGAATCACATAGCTATAAAGTGCCTCTTAAGCAGTTTTGCCCTCTATAATCTTCTCCAACCACTATAGCAATTTCTGCCCTCACAACAACTAAAAGGCTTCTGTGGTTGCAGAGTTGTAGGCCTAATAACTTTTCTTATCCTCTCCATGGTGCCATTTGTTTCCAGTAATAAGATAAAGTAAAAGCAGTATGCTGAAGTTAATTGTTCTAATCAATAACTAATTTTAAAATAATGAATAAAATCCTAGCATATATATGTATATGTGCACACCCGCATATATATATCTGTTCCTAAGTAGTTGAAGATATTGTGAATACTTTAGAAACCCCTATTGGGAAGTTAAATATATATACACATGAACTTTAATTCCTTTCTTAATTAGCAGAAGTTTGAAAAAGAGGGAGCTGGCTTGATAGCTCAGCGGTTCAAGAATCTGACTGCAGCAACATGAAGAGAAAATTTGTACTAGTACCCAATACTAGAATATTCATTGATCGACTTAGGTAAAAGTAAAGGTTGCCCTTGCTATAAAAAGCCAGTCATATCCGACTGTAGGGTTCAGTGCTCATTTCTATTTACACCCAGGAATGACTAAACACCAGAGTGCACGGAAAGCTATTTACCTTCCCACTGAAGTGGCATCTATTTATCTACTTGCAATTTCTTGCTTTCAAACTGCTAGGTTGGCAGGAGCTAGGACAGAGACGGGAACTCACTCCATCATGCAGCACTCAGGTCTCAAACTGCTGACATGCCAAACTTCCAGTCATCAAGTTCAGCATCTTAACCACTAAGCCACCAGAGTCCCTTATTGATCATCTTACTTCTCTTCAAAGTCTCTTAAGAGCTTTCCAGATGTTCCAGCCATA
This sequence comes from Furcifer pardalis, assembly GCA_030440675.1. NCBI lineage: Eukaryota > Metazoa > Chordata > Lepidosauria > Squamata > Chamaeleonidae > Furcifer > Furcifer pardalis. The sequence continues at coordinate 147,805,751 of CP126894.1, read as the reverse complement.
ATCTTGCCTTGGTGGGAGACTCTCTTTGGCAGTCCTCCATTTAGCAAAGTACTTAGCAATTCATTTTTGTTCTCCATAAGAACCCAAGGTATCTTACAATACAGTTAGAAACAGTACACAAAATGAATATGCAACAATGTGATACCTTATAAAATAGAATGACATACCATTAAATTAAACTTAAAATGTTTTAAAATCTAGTTGTTACAACCTTAATACCAATTTACGTCAAAAAAGAAACAACTTATCCTCTCTTGGCAATGAGCTCCAGGAATTCTCTCCAAACAGGCCTCTGAAGGTTTCAGGACCATTAAGAAGGGCATCTCTAGCAAATCCCAAAAACTGGGCAGGCTAATATGGGAGAATATGATGTTTCAGACCAATTTATATAGGGCCTTATAGGGCATAACAGCACTTTGGACTGTCTTTCAAAATAAACCACTACCCAGTGAAGCAGTTGTGGGAAGGGACTTATAGCTGGCCCTGTATGTTTGATAGATGTGCACAAATGTAAAACCACACCCTATATGGGGGGGGGGACACACACCCTATGAAACTGCATTCATTTCCATGCAGGAAGAGAAATAAAAAGAGTTTACAGAACCAAGTGACAAAGACTGTGGGATTCTGAGAAGTCCAAGAAAAGAACTATTATGAATACCTGTTTCCTAAACCAGTGGTAACTTTCCCTCCAAACTATTCAAAAGATATTTCAGTTCTACAAAACATATGCTCCAGGTGATCAATAAATAAACTGTCCCTTAATGCAATTTCCCCTTCTATAATTACTTCACTATCTGTAACTATGGCTGTGACGAGTTACTCTGCCAAAGTAGCATATCTGTTCTTCGAGGAAATGAAAAGTACTGCTGTAAGTCTTTCTTTGCTAAACTCAATACAGATGACCTTCTAAGTCAATTATAGGGGACTTGTCTGGGAAGAGCATTACTCCGTAACTGTTGGAAGGCAGCTTTTGTTCTTCTGAAAAGACTATCTTCCAGGCTATCATATGAATTATATTATGTTTTAGGTAAAGCTAAAGGTTGCCCTTGCTCGAAAGCCAGTCATACCCTACTCTACAGTTCAGTGCTCATCTCTGTTTATAGCTGAAGAGCCAGTGCTGTCTGTTTTTGCAGATGTTCTGTGGAAATGTGGCAGGCATGACTAGACACTAGAGTGCATGGAACGCTTTTGTGAATCAATAAATCAGACAAAATCCATCTTAATATGGATTTGAATTGCTGAAACCCAACCATAAGTGTTCAAAATCTGGTATAGCTTAAATTAATTAAATTATATTATGTTTCATGGGCTAAAGCACTGAACTGGGAAACTGTTATTCTTCAGTTTTGAACAAATTTGAGCCAGTTTTCCAAGGTTATTACTGTTTTATTTATCAAGCTACTAAAATATTCTGAGCAAAAGACAAAGATTTTTCTTTTTCAAAAGCCCCTGTTTGCAGGCTTAAAATCCGAGAGAGAAGAAAGTGCCACAGGCCAGTGGATTTGTAGTGTTCGGTTGTTTTCCCCAGAGAATCAGAAAGGATACCTGCCTGACTTAATTTTGGAAAATAAGGTAGTGAGCTGCTCTAGGGAGGAGGAGGTAGAAACTTCAATAACTCTTTAAAAATCCACAGCCCTTCATAGTACCAACATGTTATTTTATTTTATACATTTCATTGCTGTTCATCTAGGTGACATTCTGACTCTGGGTGGTTTACACCTATAAAAAAAATAAAAAAATGCCCATCTTTACCCATTACCCAACCAGGCAGCAGCACGATTGGGGGAAACTGCATTTAAACCACTCCCCCAATTAAATAGAGAGTCTGGAAAATTTAATATCCCATTGACCACAGGAATGATTTCTTTAAAACCCTCTCTGAATGAGGTAGTTTTTAGTTGTTTTTTGAGTAGGAAGGGAGCCCCGAGAACATCTGGGGACCCTAGCTTGAAAAACAGTGCTCTAGAGTAAATGTTAATGGCATAGGCATATCAGAAAACAAAACAAAACAAACAAAATAAAATATAAATAAAATTAAAAATACTGTAGCACTTTAAAGACTAACTGCTATATTTTTATTGTTAGCTTTCGTGGATCAAGTCCACTTCTTCAGACAAAGAGTGAAACTTACAGGCATGGTTTTTATACACCAAATTCAGGTGTATAAAAACAGGTGTATAAAAACTGATCAACTTTTGATCAGAGACCAGAATGGGCTTTCTCAGCAACCTTGAGATTGAAAGGGAATCATTTAGAGCTAATCTGAATAATCTATTGTTGTTGATGGCTGTGTGAAGCTGTATTATTGTGCTTGCTTGTCTGTCATCTTGCTTGACCATACCCTTCTCCCTTTGACCCCCTGAATTTGGTGTATAAAAACCATGCCTGTAAGTTTCACTCTTTGTCTGAAGAAGTGGACTTGATCCACGAAAGCTAACAATAAAAATATAGCAGTTAGTCTTTAAAGTGCTACAGCATTTTTGTATTTTATTTTTATTTTATTTTGTTTATTTTGTTTTGTTTTCTGATATGCCTATGCCATTAATATTTACTCTAGAGCACTGTTTTTCAGAAAACAAAACAAAATGAACCACAGACTAACACAGCTACTATTCCAAAAAATTCAAGTACAGTATGTTAATGGCATAGAAGATGCTACAGGAGGGAATGGAGAGTCACTTTCACTGCTTCCTTTCACAGAAACTACTTTTACCCACAGGAATGCATTACTGGATGCTGATCTGTCAATGGAACAAATTGCTTTTTTAAAAGCCCATCCTCTCCTATTAGTCAGTTGTTTTCTTTCAAACACTTTGCTATACAATTCACCTTACCCCTTCATAGATCCATTAAGAACCTCATGAACTTGTGTTTGGAATACTGATATGTGTAGAAGCTTAGCCCTGTCAAGTCCCTTTCCTCATTGGCATAGAGTCAGCCTTGAGCTATTATTCTTCATTTTAAAAGGGAAGGAGAATTTTTAAGGGTCTACAATCTGGGAAAATGGGCATCTACATGGGACATGCCTTATGTGATAGGTTAGGAAAAGAAATATGGCTGCTGCTTATCTCTCCATTATAGAAACTGGGGCATTGATCCAAGACAGCACTTATCATTATCTTCATGTTCAGCATAAGAATTATACCTGAACTGTACTTCTAAAAGGCAGTCATATCAGCCTGCTCTAGAGCACACAAATGAACTAGTAGCTTCTTCTTCTATGTCTAGGCCAGGCATGATACTGCCAAAATTAAGTCATCTTGTGGTGATTCACTGTTGCCCAGGGTATGCTGGATTGTGGTTAAAAAATGCCACAATCTTCAAGGAAGCTCATTCTGTGTACCCAGATTAGTACCTGATTTTTGCACTGTGTGCTCAACCTATTGTACAAGTAGGTCACAGCCATGCATCCCCCTGCTTGGCTGTTACTGATGTTGTGGCTCGATGATCATGGCTAGAGAGAAAATTTCCAACACCTTCATGTATGTATGAAGGAACATCTGTAAAAAAAATAGAGGTAATTTGTATGGATGGATGAGTCTTCAGACCTTTTTAGAAAGCAATGTAATTCACTCCGTTAGTCTCACTGCTTCTCCTAAATGAAAACAAAATACTGTAGAATAGCCTCAGAACCCAAATACTACTGCAGAATGGACATTACAATATTTCTCTCTGCACTTCAAACTTTGCTCTAATCACACTGAGTTGATTTTGTCCTTTGTTCTCAGAGTATTACCTGGCCTATAGCACAGGAGTTCTCAACCTTTTTATGTGAATTCTATGAATGTCTTATGTTTCGGTTGGGTGGTCTGCCAGCTTTTGGAATTTAACAAAAATCATGTGCTTTTGAGAAGCTGCAACACAAAAACTAAGGCACCTACAAAAATAAGGGTTATGTCATTTGAAAGATCGTCTCGGCAACTTTAAGAATTGGTAGAACCCAAAAGCCAAAAATGCAAAGTGATGACATCTTCACTTTCAGAAGTAGCATTGGAAAAGTGACAGTTTTGCTAAAGGGGGGGGTCAGTTGTCAGGGGGCAGTGAAAAAACTACCCAACCAATTCAGATGATCCCAAGTGAGTTTGAAAGAGGAAAGATTAACCTTTGTGGGGACACTTTTAGATTTGGAATTGGACTTCGGAAAAATAATCTATGAAGCATTTTACAAAAAACTAGTCAAATGAAATCACAAAAACTCAATAAAAGGAGGTAAAACCAATTTAGAAACTGAATATGACAACCTCCTGAGGTGTATACAGTTTGCATACAACATATGGAGAAAAATGACACCAAAGCAGGAATCCATAAAAAAAATATTGAGTAAAAACGTGACTCATTAAAATTACGTTTCTGTAGGGGGAAGGGTGTTTGGTGGTGATCCAGCAAAAAAAAAAAAAACCCAAACAACCAATCGAAGTGATCTGAAGTGCACTTGAAAGAGGACAGAAAAACCTTTCTTTTGACACTTATACAATTTGGATCAGACTTCAGAAACATTTTCTATGAAGGTTTAAAACCAAAAAACACTTTCTTTCTAACCTTCTTTCCTTCCAAAAAAAAAAAAAAGTATATCTCCACACCAGAATAGATACATTGGTGTGAGAATGGATACATTGTAGCAAGCTTCTCATTTGAAGTCATAACAACTTTTCCTTTTGGCTTTCCCTCTTATTGAAGAACTGGTTTCAAGGAATCATGAAGGAAAAACTCTTTTTCTTTGTGGTTTGACTATTGAAATATTTATTAAAAATAGATCCTTTACAGTTATTCACCTGTTGTGAATTATTGTGTGTACAGTGGACTGATTATGGACACATGTGCATAGTGGGTAGAGTTGGGGAGAATGGAAAATAAAGGTTTAAAGCAGCTTTATTGAAAAATAAAATATAAAAAAATAATAAACACAAATGAAATTGGGATTTATTGTTTTGGATTAACACAATGTAGCAGTTCAAAAGCAAGAAATTGCAAGAAGATAAATAGGAACCACTTTGGTGGGAAGATAAAAAGTGTTCCATGCCTGCTACATGTCCACGGAAATGTCTGCAGACACAGACAGCGCTGGCTCTTTGGCTATAAACAGAGATGAACACTGAAACCTAGAGTCAGATATGACTGGCTTTCAATCAAGGGTGACCTTTACCTTAGCTCAGAAAACCTTAGATTTTATGAACATTTTATGAAATTTTTTTATGAACATAATGTCTTTTTTTTCCCCATTTGAAACATCACCCTTAACTAATGAACGAAATAAAAGAAATAAATGAACTAATGAGCATAATTCAACACATCGCATTCATGCACTAAATCCCTGACAGTAGTGTCCTTAGACTCTACATCCAATTTTTTTTAAGCCTGGTGCCAGGTCATACTCCCTCAAACAGCTTTGGGGACTGGATGGCCATTTTGTCCTTCCTCCACCACATGGCACTTCCTGGTGTGGTGGAGGCGGTTGGGGGCCACATCAAATGGTGCCGTGGGCTGCATCCGGGCCATGGGCCACAAGTTGTGAATCCCTGCTGTAGCCTGTCAGAGTGCAATTAAACTGTATCCTCTCTTTCCCTCCTTGAGAGATGTAAAAAAAATTTTTTTTGCAGGTGTTAAATAAATGGGCATTTGTGATTTCTTTAAAACCCACATTTTACCTCTCTGACTTCCCATAGTGTAATTTTAACAGAAATGCTGAATCAGGAGCAAGAATGATAGAGCATCTTATTGGAAGTACAAAAATAACTGAGCTCTGTGTGTCTCGTATAATCTCTACAGCACTTCTTCTTTCATACTTATGACTTCATATTGCAAGAAAGAAAATAAATATTTCCCAGTGGGAAATATGATCCATGGCTATAGCATATTGCAGCATAAAGCCAATTGCACTGAAAGCCTGAATTAAAGATACAGCTGCTTTAGTACTCTATGGTAGGTTTTGGAAATTCTCAATAAAACAACCACTTTAGCTATTTTAGAAATAGTGTCATAAATTGAGCCAGTGTGTGATTTCAGATAAATGGTTTGCTTAAATTGTATTCTCTTTTCTGGATTTTCTTTCTTTTATATAACCTTGGTTGACCCCCAGGACAAGGGAAAAGAAGTCATGCACGACAGACTGTGTCCCAACCACTGAGATTTGCCAAAGGGATCTCCGCTATTTCTCACCAGGGGCAGCTATACATCACATGAGAGAACCGTCTCTGATGTGACATCCTGGCCATGGAATGCTTTCTTTTTGGAAGCCCAGCTGATTAATCTTGGAGGATCTTGGCTTAAATAGGCTATATCAAGTCTTTTGTTAAGTACAGTAATACCTCTCATAACATTAGTATCAGATAACACTAAAATCGCATAACATTAAGCAATCTGGGGGGGAGAATTGCATCGGATAACATTAAGATCCTATGGGATGCATCGGATAACAACCGCTAAAGCCTGTGTGGTTACAATGTATCTCTATGGATCCCATAGGATTTTAACATGCATCGGATAACACTAAAAATCGGATAACACCAAGACTTGTGGAACTAGGTTTTAACGTTATCCGAGGTTTTACTGTATAGAGTTGTAAAAGTTTCTACATTGCTGAACTTGCTTTTCATGTTTCAAATTGTTTTACAGGTTTTAAACCTTGTGTTAGAACCATCCCTAGACATTGTGATATAGGTCACCCCTTTTAACCATGGGCTCTGTTCCCATGTGTTCAGCTTTCAATGGGTTTAAAAATACAGTAAAACCTCATATAACACTAAAACCTGGTTCCACAAGTCTTCGTGTTATATGATTTTTCGTGTTATCTGATCCTCTATGGGATCCATAGAGATACATTGTAACCACACAGGCTTTCGCGGTTGTTATCTGAAGCATCCCATAGGATCTTAATGTTATCTGATGCAATTCTTCCCCCCAGATTCCTTAATGTTATGCGATTTTCGTGTTATTCGATACTAATGTTATATGAGGTATTACTGTATTCAACAAAATCTCTGAATACATAATATATACTTCTAAAATGTATTATCAGAAATGGCCTCTAGAGTCCACTGTCTGCAATGTAATGCTTAGAAGGAATGGATTACAGTTTTATTGCAGCAATTTTGTTAGCACACATGTAGAATGATGGAGGAATTTGTATACACCCACTTCTTTGATGGGGTATGTGTACTTAAATATGGTTTTCACTATTTTACGCAGTTAAAAATATCAGTGGAAAATCTTGGAACATTATCCCCTGTAAATAAGGGGTGACCTATATAGGAAAGGACATAAAGGTGCTGGGACCAGTGTGGTGAAGTTGAAACTGTCTGACCAGGACTTTGGAAACCAGGGTTCAATTCCCCCTTGGCCACGGAAACTGACTGAGGTTGTGAAGTTGGAAAAACCATTCCTTATATACTTACCCACTTTGAAAACTCTCTTAGTTCTGACTTGATGGTACATAACTAATCAATATGTTATGTAAATAAAAATAAAGTACATAATGGGCTGCCACAAGATGTGAAGACAGAAGCGTAGCGTGCCTTGGCGGGGCCCCGTATAAAAATTTGTTTGGGGGCCCTTAGGAAGGGTAAAGATTTGTTTTGCTTATGCACGTTGGGGGCCCCCGTGGCCCGGGGCCCCCGTATAGTTGATATGGCAGATACGGCGGTAGCTACGCCCCTGTGTGAAGATGGCCTCAAAGTAAAATAGCTTCAAAGAGATCTTAAATTTGAGGATATGTTATACAAAATATTATCTGTATATTACCTGGATGAAGCGGATTATCTGGACCCTTTTCAGTCAGGATTCAGGCCCGGATATGGGATGAAACTGCATTGGTCATGCTGGTAGATGATCTCTGGAGGGAGCGGGATAGTGGACATCCAACTGTCCTGGCTCTTCTTGACCTTTCAGCGGCGTTCGATACCGTCGACCACGGTATCCTTCTGGGAAGGCTCCAAGGATTGGGGATCCAAGGCACCATGTGGGCTTGGTTTTCCTCATTTCTGAGGGGCCAGACCCAGTCGATGTGGTTGGAGGGTGAGATGTCCAGTCCTAGGCAGCTCCAATACGGGGTGCCTCAGGGCTCGGTACTCTCACCTCTCCTATTTAATATCTACATGAAATCGCTGGGTGAGATCATCCATTCCCATGGGGTGAGGTACCATCAGTATGCAGATGACACCGAACTGTATATCTCGGCCCGTGGGGACCCTAGCGATGCAGTGGAAGTCCCTTCCAGGTGCCTGGAGGCTGTCAAGGTCTGGATGGGGGACAACGGGCTACAACTGAATCCTGGCAAGACTGAGTGGCTGTGGGTTGGGGGTCCTGTGTTACCTCGGGAGCTACCACCTTTGGTTCTGAATGGGGCAGTTCTGCCCCAGTCAGACCCGGTATGTAATTTGGGGGTCCTCCTGGACTCGCGACTACTGCTCAAAGAGCAGGTGGCAGTCGTGGCCAGGAGGGCCTTTGCACAACTTCGTGTGATTCGTCAATTACGGCCGTTCCTAGACCGGGACTCCTTGCTCATGGTCACACATGCCTTGGTCACCTCCAGACTTGATTATTGTAATGCGCTCTACATGGGGCTGCCCTTGGTGACCATTCGGAGGATTCAGCTGGTCTAGAATGCGGCTGCATGACTAGTGGTGGGATGCGGGCATTATGCCCGAGCTTCACCACTGCTGAAGGAGCTGCACTGGCTCTCAGTTTGCCTCCGGGTGCAATTCAAGGTGCTGGTTATTACCTTTAAAGCCCTACATGGTAGTGGACCAGAATACTTAAGAGACTGCATCGTCCCAAGGACATCTGCCTGTCTCACCAGAACGGACCGGAGAGGCTCTCTGGTTGTGCCATCAACCAGAGAGGTGCACCTCACTGGCACAAGAAGGAGGGCCTTCTCGGTGTCCGCTCTGGCCCTCTGGAACCTCCTCCCAATAGAACTACGCATGCAGACGGAATTGCTGCCCTTTAGAAAAGGAGTGAAAACCTGGCTGGCAAGTTTGGTCTGGGGAGTGGATGGTTCAGTTTCCCCAGTCAATTGGTTGGTTTGACCCCAGTATGCCTGTGTTGTAATTTTTGGCTTTTAATACCAAGTTTTTTAAAGTTTTTAGAGTTTTTAATTTTAAAAAATGATTTTATAATTGTTGTAAATTGCCCTGGGTCCCTTTTGGGAGGAGGGCAATAAACAAATTTAAATACATAAATAATAAATATATCACACATTTCCTCCAATGAGTGTAAGGTCACATAAATGATTCTCCTTTTCCATTTTTGTCAGCCAACTATGCTGACAAAATCAGTTGATAGAAGTTATGTTTAAATTAAATAAAATATCATATTCCCTTTAACAGCCACATACTGTATTCAATGCTAGGAGGATTAAAAGCACAATCCTAATACAGAGAGACATATACTTTTGGTGGCAGGGTACGTTTAGGATTACAGTTTGGTTTCTCTAGTTTTCTTTTTATTGCTAGGCAGGAAAGCCACAAAGTATGCAGTAAAGTTCTTCCCCAACAAAGGCTACTGCTATACCTGGACAGGTGATATGATATGCCCAGTGGACTGAAGAGCAGAAATGGAATGAAACCTTGGATCTCCAGAATCCAAAGTCATTCTATTTCTCTGTGGGATGCACCAAATCTGGGCTGATCAGTTGGACCATCCTGGCATCATGAAAATACAACACCACATAAGGTCTTGGCCATATCAAGTTGGCTAGGGTTATAAAATGATAAATTAACAGTGATGGTGGACTGGTTGCTCTTCTACTTAGCCCCATATTGGATTGCCCTTTATTTATTTTTAATGATAATGTATACATCATCCACAACCATAATAAGAAGTATTTGTATTGACACTTGACATTTCCCCATATATCATCATGCTTCCCACTATTCTGTTTACGTTTATAAGGGAGATATTTTAAAGCATAAAAAGAATACGATAGTCTTCTCCTTGACAGGTACAGATAAACTAGCATATTATTTGTGTGATCTGGAATGTGATGGATGAGCAATTGAACCTGCTCTGGGGTACATGGGCTGGGTTCCTCCTACTCAGATAAATGATTCCATGAAGAATAAGGAGAAGGAGATGTATTCTTCAATGAGGAGATGAGTGCTTTTAAGCCGGTCTCTTTTCTAAGTGCTGTGAGAGACATTGATTAAGCAATCAATATAAGAGTCTCTTTTAGACCTTCAAAATACAGAGTGTGAACGTGTGCGGGGGGGGGGGGGGAGATAAAAGCAGCAGGCCCCAACTCCAAACAACACATGTTCCACCCAAATGTACATGTAGCTCAACATGGACATAGTATTCTCCATATGATCAGGAACCATTTAAAAAAAGGATATGGCTCCACACAATCACCCACTATGTTTTAAGTAAAGGTAAAGGTAGCCCTTGCTTGAAAGCCAGTCATATCTGATTCTAGGGAATGGTGATCATCTCTGTTTACAGCCAAAGAGGCAACACTGTCTCCTTCTGAAGATGTTCCCATGGACATGTGGCAGGCATGACAAGACAATGGAGTACACAGAACCCTGTTACCTTCCCATCAAAGTGGTACCTATTTATCTACTTGCAATTTCTTGCTTTTGAACTGCTAGGTTGGTAGGAGCTAGGACAGAGACAGTCCCCTCTGTTTTAAAGGTTCCTGTTAACATATAAGCTTTGCACTGAATAGATGTGAGGATACAGGATCCCGTCCACTCCATATGTTCTCATGCAACAGGTTTTGAAGGTCTGAAAAAGAATATGTGGGATCCATAGTTCATTTTCAGCTTTAGTACTTAGAGGCCAAAATTCTATTGACATGAATTTTGCCAGATATCAATGGAAATGTCTGCAGATGCAGACACTGTTGGCTCTTTGGCTATAAAAAGAGATGAGCACTGAACCCTAGAGTCAGATTCGACTGGGTTTTGAGCAAGGGTGACCTTTACCAACTTACTGCAGTTGGCACAATCAAGTCAACAAGCAAGACAGAATTCAGTTATTCTAGAAACTCCAAATTTTTCAATGGAATCCAAATTTTTCAATGGAATTTTCCAATCACATAAGGCATATGTTAACTATGTGTATTAGGAAAAAGTGTACACAAAAATAGTAAGAGGAATTATGAAGAAGCATAGTGTTGGGAAACATGCTTGTAAAGCTGTATATATTTGGAAAAATTACATACAAAAATTCATTTACTAAAAAAATGTGCATTAAAATAACAGACTTTTCATGTGAACTTTTTGTTTTAAAATTCTTTGACTTGGGATGAGCTGCTGTCTGAAGTTCAGACAAGAAGAATTTGAAGGACACAAGTGACAGACTGATCCATGCTTATTTGACTTTGTGGGAGTTCCCTGTGCATTGATGGTATACATTCCAGGATGCACTACAGTGATTAACTGTGCTTCTCTAGAATAAAAACATCATACAGCACCTTTGACAGAATCTGCATAACAAACTTGGATCTTTAAGAGGAAACAGAAAATAAAGATGCCCCTTTCTGAACATGACTTCCTCTTTTGCCTACTTCCCATTGGACATCAGTGGAATATAATTATTTTTTCTTCCCAGCTTTATCTGTCACTAAACTGAAAATGCACAAGAGTATTCAAATATGGCCCTCTGCATTTCATAAAGTATTCTGAAAGGATTAAGTGAATCTGTTTGAGCAAACATAATATTGTTAAACATTTTTTGAGAAAGATAAAGGATTATTAAACACTGTAGGATTTTCCAACTAAAGGAGCAGGATGCGTTGGGACTTGTTGCAGCCTAAATTAATGGGATGCTTAAACATTTGCTTCATCAACTGAATTTTCCAATTAAGCAGCATCATTTAAAGAGCCAAATGTAACTCAAATTATGCCACTCAGTCTCTTTCAAGGTTTTCTTTTTTATGAGAGTGGAAGACCAACACAGTATCTCAATTAGGGACAATATGTCTTCACTAAAAGCCATCTGATTCCCTTCTTCTCCTTATCCTCTCTTTTCTTACCACCATTGCTTCACCTAGTTCATCAGTATACAAACAATGTTCAGCACTTAGACTTTTTACAGTATAAACATGTGATATGCTCACATGGGACAGAATCCTATTGAATTCATGCAGCATAAGCAGAAAACTGTGCAAGCAAACCATGTCGTACTGCCATCCATCCATCATGCTCCTATGTTTTCTTCAATCTGGGAAGCAATTGTACATCAATTCATGTGCTCAGTCTCTATGACAGATACTAAGTGGAGATGGAAAAGGCCACACAGCTGTATACAGCTTTGTGGCTTTTCCCAATAGGATTTTTGACCACAGAAGGTAATGCATACACCATCCCCTCTGTTCAGACCCTGGCATTCCCACAGCAGGGACTTCTGGTGTTGGCTCCTGTTCATATTTGCTGGAGCAAAAGTAGAAATTTCTGGTCAAATGGGAACTCAGCTTCATCAACGTGTTGACTGCAGAATCTCCTCCTCACATCCAATTAAAAGTCTGTAAAAGACCTTCTATGTCAGCAAGGTATGGCTGGGAACACATGCAGTAGAGGCAGGGGCATTGGGATAGGGAATTATAGTGTGTACCTATATATTCTTCCAGATGTTAGTCCTCATATAAGCAGGTTAAATATCTACATATAGCTATTGAGACAACATGTTGGAACCTGGAGCTTTTATAGTCACATGTTCACTTATCTAAAGCAGTTTTCTCAAAAGAGGCACTTTTCCAGATGCTTTTGGATTACAACTCCTATCAGCCTCGCAGACCATGGTCAGTAGTCAGCATTATGTAGTGGGAAACATAAGTGGAGCATCAGTTTGGTGAAGTCTGATGAAAGAGTCAATTTAACCATGTTTCCAATTGAGTTTTATACCCTTGGCCACCAAAAGGTCCGTTTCCATAGCAACAGATTTTTAATGGCAGTCTTCCCACAAATCCCCAGATGCCTAAGGGAAATCCTTATTCAAAATAAGCTTTCCTGTTCCCTACATCCCACACTATTGTCAGCTTGGGTCTTATTTTGGTGTGTGCACACAAGCACATTCTTTACGAGTGTGAAGCCATCATCCGCTTATATGAAGGCAATTTTTGATGGCCCCATAAGAGCGAGAATTTAAATCATTTATTTTGTTGAATTTAATTCCAGCTGTGACCATCACTGCTCACTGCAATTTAACACATGCTGCACACTTTAATATTGCTGAAGGAATGAGCTTTTAGATCATTTGAACAAAGGGCCATATTGAGAGGTGTGTTTGAGTGACTGGCTTTCTGTTTTTTATTTAGTTGTCACTGTTCTTTCCGAAAATCTAATCCAATCAATGTCTACTCAGTAGTTAGGCTATGTAGTTCAATAGGATGCTCTCTTAGTCCTGGATAAGTGTATCTGGGAATAGATGGGTGAATTGTATATGCAGAAAAATCTGAAGATCGTAAAGGAAAATATGATGCAAAGAAGGCACATAAAAGCTGGGGAATTTACAGTCACACATACACTAATCAAAAGCAGCTTTCTCCAAACGAGTGCTTTGCAGGTCCTTTTGGACATTTAATGTTTCATCCTCTTTCCTTTATTCCGAAAATATCACAAACCAGCAGGACTAAATTTGCATTCTTCATTCATTTTAAGGTGCCTTTTTAAAGTAAAATGAACATTGTGAAATCATGTTATTGTTGGAAATAATACATTTTACTTAAGAAGCATATTTTTAAAAACTCAGCCATGGTTGAGCTTTATTCATATGGGAGGTGGCATTTCTGAGACCTGGCGCTACTTTGAGCTAAACTCCATGCTATATTAAATCCATCATATACAGTTTAAAAGTGATTTCTTTTGTACATTCAAGGAAGCATCCAAAACTCTGGCATGGATTAGAACTATTTCATGCTACCAAGTATAGCTTAAATGTCTGCTCCAGCTGGATTTTATTTCAACATTTGTTCTTCCATTTACATGGACTAAAAACAAGGCTTGTAAATTATGGCCCGTAAAATATTTTCTGTATGGGTCAAGAGGGAAAGATTATTTTTCTGGGGCTTGGAGACAACTTCTTAATATATAAATCCTGGCTTTTGCACTACCATATATACTCGAGTATAAACCAATCTGAATATAAGCTGAGGTACCTAATTTTACCTGAGAAACAAGGAAAACTGATTGATTTGAGTATAAGCCTAGGGTGAGAAATGCAGCAGTTACTAGTGAGTTTCAAGAATCAAAATAAATGAAAATAAAAGTATATTTTGTTCCAGGGTTACCCATTTCTAACAGAAGAGGCACAGGAGAGCCTGGTAAGTGCCATAGGTGCCAGGACAGGGGGGAGGGTGTTTCATCCACTGTAGAAGTGATCAAGGCAAGCCAGCCAGATCACTTCTACATGAAAGCCTGTCAGTCAGTAACGTTGCGTGGAATTCAGCCACCCGGGGCTGAAGCCAAATTTGCCGTCCCCTGCTGGATGTTGGTGCCTGCTCCCGCTAGGGCTTTTGGGAACTGTAGTCCAAGAACATACATAGCCCAAAAAGCACCGCCTGGGGCTGCTGCCCCCCTAGCCCCCTTTGGCAATGCCACTGCTGTCAGTGGCAGAATATATATAGGAAGTTTATCTACATTCAGCGGTCAGGAAGTGGTTAAAATAAAATCAGCCTATGACAGAATGTTGTTGCTTTCCCATGATGAGCTGTGGTGATATGACTCAGGGTAAAAATGTCAATTTATTTTTTAAAAACAATTCAAAGGGATATTCACATTTTGCTAGTGCTATGTAAATCACACCATCAAATGGTCTCAAATGTGCAGACCTCCCACACAACCGGGAAAATAGAGCAGATAACTCGAGCATAAGCAGAGTCTGCTTTTTTCAGTACATTTTTGTGCTGAAAAAATTGGCTTATACTTGAATACATACGGTATTATGCAATGAGGCAAAATTTACACAATTGTATTGTCTTGTTGCATGGACTTCTAGCAAGTAGACACATCAGAATGATCACTTATCTATTTTTGTGCTTTCGTCCTACATGTGTGTGCATGAGAAGAGATGCTAAAAGCATTTTACACATTTGCAGAAACCATCACCTGCCCCACCAATCAAAACCAGCTTGGTGTTTCACTCATGTGCTGGAGGTGAGAATTCTCCGAGTGGATGGTGAATCCTTGACAGGACTGCCTCACCATGTAGAGATAGCTTGCCTTGACCATAAATGAAGCATTAGCTAGATTTCTTCATGTAGTAATGAAAAAGAAGAAGAGGTCTCCACTGCCAGTGATGAAGTTTTATTATTATTTATTATTTATTCTTCAAATTTATACCCCGCCTCGCTCAGGCAAGCCTGACTCTAGGCGGCATTATACAAAAACAAAACAATATCCCACCAACCACCCCCCCCCATCGAGTCCTCCACAGCCGCCCCAAGACACCCAAGTTCTCTCCCCTCGGGGCCAAATGGCCGAGGGAGGCCCCCCCATCCTCCTCCCGGCCGGTGACGGAGGCCGGGAGGGCGCAGCGGCGGCGGCGGCGTCTGTTGCGCGGCGGCGGCGGCAGCGTTGCTTCGGGCCTCCCCTGGCCAAGGGAGGCCCCTTTTATCATCCTCCCGGCCGGTGACGGGGGCCGGGAGGGCGCAGCGGCGTCGGCGGCGTCTGTTGCGCGGCGGCGGCGGCGGCGTTGCTTCGGGCCTCCCCTGGCCAAGGGAGGCCCCTTTTATCATCCTCCCGGCCGGTGACGGGGGCCGGGAGGGTGCAGCGGCGGCGGCGGCGTCTGTTGCGCGGCGGCGGCGGCGGCGTTGCTTCGGGCCTCCCCTGGCCAAGGGAGGCCCCTTTTATCATCCTCCCGGCCGGTGACGGTTCCTTGACTTGAGGCTTCCCTGGACTGCAAAGAGATCAAATCAGTCCATTCTAAAGGAAATCAACCCTGACTGCTCCTTGGAAAGACTAATACCTGTGACAAGTGGAATTCTGAAATTAGAAGCAGCTGCCAGGGAGGCGTTTTAAAACCTTATTGCCTGAGCATAGTGGTTTAGATCCAAATCAGGACTACAGTTGCATGTATGGAGAGGGAAAGGAAATGAACACTGAACTTTTATTTGCCATTTCTGATAGTGTGTAGCTTTGTACCGTATCAGGGGGAAATGCACAGCCATTTCATCAAGTGGCTGTTGAACTGAAAGAAGCTCCACCTTCTTGCCTCTCAAATTCCAAATTAAAACACTTTCACCTGACCTTACAAGATAAAGAGATAAAACATGTATTTTAAACATTTGTGAACAAGAAATCAAAGAAATATTGGAACCAGGCGTAAGTGCCAGGAGAGGGGGAAACTATCTTATGAAATAAATAAATTTCATGTCAGAAATTACTCTAGGTAGAAAGAATTTTTGCTGGAGAAACTCCGCTCAAGTGATGCCCAAATGAGGCTCCTTTCACGTCCCCAAGATCCTCTGTGCAGCACTCTGGGATTTAACCCTAACCTTCCAGTCTACAAGCTCAGGGTCTTAACCACTAAGCCACTGTAGTGCTGCTCCTAATGAGTTAAAGCTGGGATATTTGCACATTCCTGGAGCAGATACAAGGACTTCCAAGAGCATGTCAATTGGGTGCCCTTCCATGTCACTATAGTTTGCTCTAGCAGACAACCGAAGTCCCAATGAAAGTTGCAAGGTAGCCTAGAAAATCTAGTTGTTCAGCTAGGAGGAAAATTCAGGTTGGCTTGTCAAACTCCCCATACCCATACCCCCACCCCCACCCCACCGCCCAGAAAGTTTGTTGCGACTATGGGTAGGTCATTGTGCTGCATAAAAGGCTGGCAGTATTCTTGAAATGTCTTGCTTTTTCGTTTAGGTAGCTCCACTTAGTCTTCATTTCACTTCAGATTGATTATGTTGTTGTTCAGCCACTCAGTCAAGTACAACCCTTTGTTACCCCATGGACCACTGCACCCCAGGCTCCTCTGTCACCTGCCATCCTCTGTAGCCTGCTGAGATCTTCACCCATCTAGTCATCTCATCCTCTGCTGCCCCCTTCTCCTTTTGACTTCGATCTTTCCCAGCATTGAGGCCTTCTCCAGTGAGTCCTCTTCTCATTTGTTGACAAAGTACTTGAGCTTCAGCTACAGTATTAGTCTTTCCAAGGAGCAGTCAGGGTTGATTTCCTTTAGAATGGACTGATTTGATCTCTTTGCAGTCCAGGGAAGCCTCAAGTCAAGAGTCTTCTCCATGCCTCCATGGCATGTTTCATCCTCTCTTCATTGCTTTCATTTTGGGCCCCTTCTTGCAAGCGTGCCAGGTGTGAAATATCTGCTTGAGCTTACCTACTAGCTGATCTTCTTTGTGGTATGGGAAAGCTTCTGAAACCAAGGAAATCCTATTATTTTTATTTCTCTGATTGCCCATGTATGTTACAAAGTTGGTGGTTGGCAAAATGTGTCCTACTATGATTTAGGCAACACAGGGAGTGGGCCCACGTGGCAAGCTACCCTTCTGACTGGGGATATGTTCCACACTCCATGTCTTTCCTGAGCACAACTCTGGGGGGGGGGGGGGGACATGGAAGGATACTGCTAGGAGCTTTGCCTACAAATTTACGGTCCTCCACATCCTCAAAGTTGGTGGTGCTGTATGTACCTTCCATAGCTCATAGCCCCTTACTTTTTCTACATTTCAACTTTTTTTCTTCCCAATGTGGCAACAAACAAATACAAACAAGTATTTTCAAAAACTCAAGAGCAAAATAACTCTTTTAAGGAGTTCTTAGAGTAGATGTTTCTGTTTATTAGTCTGCAAAGTAGCACTGGCTTAGTTCCCAGCTAAATAAAGTTTGCCATCAGAGGTAATCAAAAGAAGGCAAACACCTTAGGTAATCAAATCTTTGCTTAGCCCAAGTGTAGAGAGGTCCTTGAGCTTTAGGACTACAGGCATCCTCTCCTTCCGCTTTTAAAGTGGGCTCTTAATGTGAGTTAAGAGATTGGACTATTTTTCTCCCAGCAGGGTAACAAATGATTTCTGGCCTGCACAGATATTAGTTTAAAAACACAGCTGGCAGCTATGATGTCCCTCCACTTCTCACTGCCATTTTATTCTAGACCTGTGTGCACAACAGGGTCTGTTGTGACTACAGTGTCCACAATCCCCCAACCAGCATGACAACTGTCAGATAATGAGAACTGTTTTTTTTTTTAAAGCAATCATTTTGCAAGTTCTCCTTAAAAATGTGTGCAGTGCTCCCAAGCTGGTGCAGAGCTTCAGTGAGAGGTGGTAATGAGCACTAGAGCTCCTCCCTTCCTGTGGCCCTGCTCCACCAGGCCTGAAATCTATCTCAGAAATCTGTAGCCAATTCTTGAATGGAATGTTATTTTGCAACATGAGTTGAAAACACAATGAACTAGGTCTGAATCAAGACCAAAGCATGCGGATGGCTGATAAACATCCCTGTCCATCTCAGGACCCAAGCCTGAATCAAGCCTTCTATGGTCAGTGTAGAGCAGTGTTTCTCAACCTTTTGTTTTTGGACTTCAATTCCCAGAAGTCAATTGCCCAAAGCACAGATCAGCCAATGCACTGATTTAGGCTTCTGGGATTTGAAGTCCAAAAACAAAAGGTTGGGAAACACTGCTCTAGAGAAAGAAGCTACTGATTTTCAGCAGATTGTACATACCAATTCTTGGACCATGGAAGACTGTAACTATTCCTGTGACCCTCACCCTCCAAACATACTATAGTGACCAATTCCTCGCTCAAAAAACAAAGAATTTGGGGAGGATGTTTGGCATGATGAGCCTCTCAGAGGGGTCTTTCAGAACCTTCTCTCCTCTCAAAGTACAGCAGGATGTTAAACAAAAGAAAGAAAGAAAGGTCTACCTCATTGTAACAGCTCACATAAAGGTAGAATAGTTTCAAGTTTTCCCATTTACTGTGCAGTGATTTCTCAAATCACAGTTTTCATCCATAATCCCAGATTATAAATCATTGCACATAATGCTTGAGTGAGGAAGGAGCGGGTTGCGTTTGGAAAAGAGAAGAGGATGTTATGTATATTAAAGAGTAAACAAATGACAAAAAATATTGTGGCACTTTAAAGACTAACAGCTGTTTTTAATGTTAGCTTTCGTGGATCAAGTCCACTTTGTCAGACATAGGAGTGAGACTTCATGGCATCAATTTATACACATCAGGTACAGAGGTTAGCATAACAAATCAATGTGGCTTTGTTATGGATGTTATGTGTGATCCTACTGCCTAGTTGCCATCTTTTACCCCATGAGCTAGCATTAAATCTCAATCAGGCCTCAATTGTAGTAGTTTTAGCAAAGTAACCTTGATTTGGGAGTGGTTTCATTTTCCCTTCCCAAAAGACTGAAGTCCCTAGAGCCACACTAATTTCACATGAGCATAATATTCCCATGAAGTACCTAAATACCACAAAGCTCTCATCAACCCTGACATTTTCAAGTGAATTACAACAGCTGTTCTATGTGAATGGGAAATTTTTTAATCAAATCCACCTTTGATAAGCAGGAAAGGTAAACATGACCAAGCTGCTAACGTACAAGCCATTCCATTAAATTTAAAGTAGGGTGTTATGATGGAAATGTATGTCTTGCCATCAGAAAGATTATGTATTCTGCTTTCAAATTTCAGGCCTACTACACACTCTAACTAAGCAATCAGTCACTCTTTCTCTCAACTCATCAAAATATAACCTTAAAGAATCATTTGGGTTTGTGTTAAACCAAACTGTCCATCTTCTGAATTAGAAAATTGAATGCTACAAGATGGAGGGAAGGGCAGGACAGGTGATAGGGGGGATTATTCAGATGTATGGTGCAATGTTGTGTCCTCTGAGGATATTGCTCATTGTTACATTTACTTACATCTTTGTTTCATGACTTTTATGCTTATAACTGGGGTGGCTTGGTATCATTTCAGCATGAATCAATCATTTAAGAATTCCAAGATTCAGATAAAATGAAAGGCAGTGGTGTGCTGGGATACAGGGAATCACCCGGTGCACCCCTGTGACTAGTGCCACCCAGAGGCAGGCAGAGGTAATGGAAATGTATGGGATTTCTCTCCCCAACCCACCCAATAGATGCCCCCCATCACTTCCTGTCCACCACCCTCCCAAGGTGCCCAGCACACTCCTGATAAAATGTGCCCCTAACAAGCTTTAGAAACCCTTAAACACAGCACTAATCCATGTATATAAAATAAAGCTGAGCAACCTAATGGCATTCCAGATGTCATTGGGCAGCATATTCATTATCTCTTATGCTGGCCCAGGTTGGTGGGAACTGCAACATAACACTGCACACTCTTGATATTATATATTTAAAAATAGAGACCAGTTATCAAACTCACTCATTGATTTGCCTCAAGAGGAAAATATTCATCAGTTTCTAAAAAGTTATCAGAGAAGAGGTGAGATGGTATCAAAGTGTCAGAGTTTAGGTGGAGCTACTGGCAACATCTGGCAAAAATGATCTTAATAGGTAATCAGAATCCCATTGGAAAAGACAGCTCTTAAACATCCTGGTAACAAATTATTCAGTTTATTAAAAGTTGTCACCTGTACTTTGGTCAGCTGTAATTCATTAAGGTCATGGAAATTTCTCTCATT
This sequence comes from Furcifer pardalis, assembly GCA_030440675.1. Taxonomy (NCBI): domain Eukaryota; kingdom Metazoa; phylum Chordata; class Lepidosauria; order Squamata; family Chamaeleonidae; genus Furcifer; species Furcifer pardalis. Next base: position 147,785,175 of record CP126894.1, on the reverse strand, counting down.
TTAAAGTTATTTATATTTATATCCCACCCATCTGGGATCTTCTTCCACTCTGGGTGGCGTACAGCAAATAAGAAATTTCCAATACAATATACAATCAGACATAGTACAATAAACAAGCACATTAAACCACAAACCATTATCAATAAGACTATAAATCATTTACTTCTGTGAATAAAGAATGCATCTTTTAAAAAGAGTCTACATTATCTAATCTCTTAAAATATTCTGTAAACTTCTTATGAAACCAAGAGGCACAATCCCAGATGGATCTAAGTAGTAGAAACAAGTTAATTTTTCAGTGTGGGAATAATCAGTATATTCAGTGGTGGGCTTCACCAGGTTCGCACCAGTTTGCCAGAACTGGTACCAGAAACTCTGGCTGGCCCCGCCCAGCCAAGTTTTGAAATAAAGTAGTCCTAATTCGGGTGCAATGCAGGGCTTTCCACCCTGGCCATGCCCACCATACCAGACCATCAGAGTAGGTAGTAAAAAATTTTTGAATCCTACCACTGAGTATACTGGAGATCCCCATATACATGTTTTGGAAATATCTATACCATGCTTCAATTAAAACTCTCAGTTCATGGGTTATGGTTCTGAGAATAACAATAATAATTTTAAAAACTGGTCCATCTCTAATCATTCTTGTTTATATCCAGTTGTTAATCTAGCCCAACGTATAACAATTTAATTAATTGGCCTTACATGAGTGCTGAAAGGAAAAGATGCAAACTCAGGAATGCAGTTGAATGGTGAGAAGACAAAAATTATAACAAAAGAGGTACACAACCTCAGAGGTGACAGTGAAGACATTGTCACAAACTTTATATACCATACCTTAGTTCAATCATCAATCCAAGTAGAGACTGCAGCCAAGAAATCAAAAATGGGGTGAAACTTTGAAGAGAGACTATAAAGGAAACTGGAAAAGACCATTAGATGTAAGAATATGTTATTGGAGACCATTGCCAAGGTCATCCACATTATTGTATTCCAAATCACTGTGCACAAATGAACAGGGAAGAAAGTCAATAAAGGAGGAGAGCAGGGGAACCGTCTGGTTAGATTGAAATACAACACTGCAGGAGAGTTTTACAGATACTGTTTACCACTAGAAAGGCGGACAAGTAAGTGCCAGGTCAAAGCAAGCCTGAACTCCCTATAGAAACAAAAATTACTAAACAGATGTTATCATACTTTGAGAAAACAAGGCTTCAAGACTCTTTGGAAAAGATAATGACACTGTGACATGTTGAAAGCATCAGGAAAAGAGAAGGGCTAAATATGAGAAGGACTGCCTCCATGAGGTACCCACAACCATGTGCCAGAAACCATGTGTCAGAGATATTTTGATATTTTTCATAGGGTCACCATATATCAGAGGTGCTGACTTTACAAATCCAATCCAATCCATGGATAGGTTGTAATTGGGACTAACAATTGGTTTGAGCTCCAGTTCTTTACAGAATTATAGAATCATAGAGCTGGAAGAGACATCTAAGAGACATCTTGTACAATCCCTGGCTGAAATGAAAAAATCCACAACTAAGGGTTCTCTGACAAGTGGCCATCATACTTAAAAGAAACCTCCTATTTAGGAGGATCCAACGCTCCTTGAGATAGTCAATTCCATTATCAAATATTGGTAGTTCTTACTGTGGAAAAGTTCCTCCTAATGTTTAAGCAAAACCATCTTTCTTTCTCCTAATTTGAATTCATTACTTTGGATCCTGCCTTCTGGAGCTACAGAAAATAAGCTTGTTCTGTCAACCAAGTGACAAACCTTTGGATTGTTAATAATGGCTATCATTTCTTTCTCCTACGTCACTGCATTCTTTTCTTTCTCCTATGTCACTGAATTCTTACCATTCAATCCTATAAAGAAAAACACAAACGGAGAATACATTGGCCTTCCAGGTGTTAGCTGCATTTCAACATCTGGAAGGCAAGTCTTCCCCTTCCTGGGAGTAAAATAAAGCTCTGATAATGGCTATGCTATTGCAGGATAAGTGGCCTGCTAGTTGTCTGTGTATTTGCATATTGATGAATAGAAAGGGTGCTGCAAGTCTGCCAGAAAACCTTGGGAAATTAATTATGCTGCATACATATGCATGCACAGGCCTGTGTACACACCCATCCTCTGCTTACAACATCATGATGGAATGGGGGGGGGGGGCGCAGCGGCACTGGATGATGCCAGAGGGAGATATGCCAAATATTCCCAGATTTGCGCTCGTGTTATTTTCTTACAGCTTTGCTCTAAGTCATTCTATGTTTCTCTTGCCCAGCAAGTACCAAGATAACCTTGACCTATTTTGAAAGAACTTTTGGGCTGTCAGTCAGGTTTAAAGAAGTCATTAAAATCTGACTGAGGTTCCTTCTGTCAGCTTTGTGAAATCCCCTGTTGTACAAAGCTGCCCTTCAAAAGTGACATCCTGACTAATTAAAAGTAACTTGTTGAATCACAGCCATGACATCTACCAATCCAAACAACACCTTGTTAAGCCATTTAGTATTGACCAGCAGGGTTCATGTAAAGCCCAACTAGGAAGCAAGTATACAGTAAGGGACTGTTCCTTGGGAAAGGGAAATCTAACTGAGCAATCTAAGTTGTCCAGCTGATTCTCAGCAAGGTAAACAAAAAATGTACATCAGAGTAAAAGGAGCTTTTCAGCAATACCTGGCAAAAATAGAGATTTATTGGGCAATTTGCAGGAACTTATACAGTAAACCAAAGCTACATATTGATGCTGTACTGAACATTTTTTGTTGACTTTCTCTTGGACTGTAGATTTTTGATTGAGCACATTTTCTATATAGCTTATTGTTCTCATTGACTATAGGGACTGCAGTGGCTCAAGTGGTTAAGACACTAAACTTGCTGACTGAAAGGTTGGAGTTTGATTCCCAGGTACTGCATGATGGTGTAAGCTCCTGTATCCATCCCAGCTCCTGCCAACCTAGCAGTTCGGCGACCTTTACCTTACTCATTGACTAGCTTGTTGGATATGCATCTGGCTGTGGAGCTAATGGGAGGGAGTTTGTTTCTCCATTGCTGAATTTTTTTAAGTGTTAGCTGTGGTTAGTCTGTTCAAGCTCTTCTTCTTGGAAGCACAATGAAGAAACGTATCAGAGAGTAAACAAAACAAAACAACAAAAGACAAAAACATTGTGGCACTTTAAAGACTAACTCCTGTATTTTAATGTTAGTTTTTGTGGATCAAGTCTACTTCATCTTATGTCTCTTATGCCTAACAAAATGGACTTGATCCAGAAATGCCAACATTAAAAAAATAGGAGTTAGTCTTTAAGGTGTCACAACATTTTTTCTTTTTTGTTGTTGTTTTGTTTTGTTTACTCTCTGATATGTTTCTCCATTGTGCTTCCAAGAAGAAGAGCCAGCCTTCCACAATTTCAAGCACCTTCTCTAGAGGAAGGGAAAGGTAAATAACTTCTATGTATTCTCTAGTCCAGTGTTTTCCAGTCTTTGGTTTTTTGACTTTAATTTCCAGAAGCCTAAGTCAATTCCCCAAAGCACTGATCAGCCAATGTACTGTCTTAGGCTTCTGGGAATAGAAGTCCAAAAACCAGTGTTCCATGGAACATAGTTTGGCAGACACTGCTCTTGTCTAGTAAATGATCCTGGTAAGAGTAACCATAAATCAGAATTTAGTTGACAGCATTCAATGATAAGGATGATGATGGACTGTCATTGTGGTTAATTTATACTCAAAATGTGTAAGGCTTCTATTTCTCTACCTTTATATATGCCATCTCTCAATGTTTGAAATAATTGAAAGAAATATACCTGTTCTTTATGCTGACATTTTCTGTAATGCTAATTATGCGCTAAAGAGTTTGAACCAGAACATCCAACAATGTGTCCAAACAGTGATGAAAAGAGGTGGATGAAAACTCTGGAGATGGAACTCTAAACCAACAGTACCTCCTTCTTCTCAGAGTCCAAGAGAGAAGATCAAATTTTGGGTCTTCTACTAATTTAAAATGTTTTACTGCATCAGTGGCACCAAGAGTCAAGGTGGGATATGTCCCATCCCTTGTGTGAGTATCCATTCACTCTAGACCAGAAAGTTAAGGCAACACCAACTTTATTGGGAAGCAGTCAAAGATTCCAGTACTGGTTTCATTACTGGAAATCCACTCACCACAAGTCCTGCTTCAGGGAACCAAGTTTCCTGCACTGCCTTCTCTTTAAACCCAGTCTCTTAGTGATGCCTGGTTGACTTCATTGGCATCAATTGGACTGTGAAACATTCAGCCACCAAAAATCCTTGTTCTGGTTTCTACCTCTGGTCCTTTTCAAGGAGAGCTTATATCATCCCCAATTCCCTTGCCTAGATGCTGGGTTACTGTCATGGGATAGAAATGGGGCCTGTGTGTTTTTTTAATCTGTAATGGAGATTTCTGTGTGCTGTTCACCAAGAGGGAGGTGGCAGTGTTGCATTATGGGTTGTCACTGTGCAGAAACTGCTTACTAATCAAAACATTCTAAATCTTCGTGTTCTTTGAGAATTGAAACTTAGAATTGGATAGATATGTAATATTGTATAGTCATTGGCTGAAAATCCATTAGGGGAATGGCCAGAGGGTGGAACTTGTTGGAGAAGATAAAAACCAGAGGGAAGGGTCAGGACACTCTCTAGGTATGGTGCTCCACATTGTGTAAGTCTATGAGACGTTGAGAACTCCACAATCATATAGTTTTCTAAACTATAGTATGAGGCCCTTTAGGGTTCAAAATTGTCAGGTTTCATTGTTCTTAATGTGCTTTCTGAACTAAAGATGTCTCAATTTACCTAGAATTATTTGCTTAATGAAACTTTGTCTATGTAACCTACTTTTGCTACAATATATGTTTTAAAAGACATGAAAGTGACTGAAGTTGTTTATTTTTCTGTCCAATACCTTACTGACAGCCAGGAGAATGGTCAGGACATGTGAGAAGGCAAGCTAAAATCCTGGATTGCTTAGCTGGAGGGCATCAATTCAGGTGTGCCACACTCACATGTAGACCCAAGGGCCTACTTAGGAGTAATGGTTCCATTACAGTTACCTTGCCTGCAGCTACAGCAGGTATTCTTGATGGCACTACAGTTGTCACCTCTATTGCCTCTTCTGGGTGGGTGTTGGAGTTGGAGTGAGTAGTGATGGAGTAGGAGGACTTGCCTATCAGTGGTGGAGGCACTTCAACTGGAATCTCCTGGTTCAGGGGTTGCATGAGCTCTTGCCATTCGCATAACTCATTCAGAATTTCTGCCCAGGAATCCTTTTCAAGGACATTCTCAAGAAGCTGCTCCAATATGAACTTCTTCCACATCAACCCAATAGTCTTCCTCTTCTGATCCCTCTGCCCCAGCCTCCTTTTTCATTTCCCTTAATCTCCTCTGTGTCTACCTTTATAGCCAATGTCTGCTTACCCAGCCAAGCCCCTTCAGGCTAGCTCAGGTGTATGGGTTCTGATCACCCACAGCTGCTTTTCCCTCTATACTCAGTTCCAGCATTTTCCAGGTCCTGCTGGCCTTCCAAATGGCACTTGGTGAGCATCCTCAGAGTATTGACTGGGTAGACCTCCCCATAAGGCAGTTTAACCATTTGCCTTTCTTAAGAACATTTGCATCTTAATGAAATCTCAATATAGAGCTCTTCCCTAGATTTTCAAAGCAACTGGCAGAGAACATAACATTTAATTCACTGTTCACCAACTAAATGTATGGTCATAAAAAGAAGAGATGGAACAGTTACTATTTTATTCATGCACTTTCAATTTACAGCCAAAGAGCCAGCACTGTATGTGTCTCCAGACTTTTCCATGGTCTTGTGCCAGGTATGACTAGATGCTGAAGCCCACAGAATGCTGTTACCTTTCCTGCTGAAGTAGTACCTATTTATCTACTTGCAATTTCTTGCTTTCAACCTGTTAGGTTGGCAGGAGATGGGGAAGATGATGGGAGCTCACTCCATTGGACAGTATTCATGTCTTGAACTGTTTAATCCCGGCGTGGAAGGTATTGAACTGGGGTTGACTGAAGCACAGTCTAGCCACGTTATCTGGGATCAGTTCGATCCTGTTGGCCCTGAGGAAGTGGACAGGCTTCTTGCATCTGTTCGCGCCACGACCTGTGCACTGGACCCATGCCCTGCCTGGTTAATTAAAGCTGCCAAGACTGTGGCAGGGGGTTGGGTCGAGGCAATTATTAATGCTTCATTAAAAGAGGGGCATTTTCCAGCACCTTTCAAACATGCTTTAGTGCTCCCCCTCCTAAAGAAGCCATCCCTCGACCCCACGGTAATTTCCAACTACCGGCCAGTGTCCAACCTACCTTTTTTAGGTAAGGTTCTGGAAAAAGCTGTGGCGCAGCAGTTGCAGGAGGTCCTGGATGAAGCGGATTATCTGGACCCGTTTCAGTCAGGATTCAGGCCCGGATATGGTACTGAGACTGCACTAGTCGCATTGGTCGATGATCTCTGGAGAGAGCGGGACAGAGGGGAACCGTCTGTCCTTGCTCTTCTCGACCTCTCAGCGGCTTTTGACACGGTCGATCATGGCATCCTTCTGGGAAGGCTCCGGGACCTGGGGATCCAGGGCACAGTGTTATCCTGGTTTTCCTCATTCCTGAGGGACAGGACCCAGTCGGTGTGCCTGGAGAAGGAGAAGTCCAGCCCTAGGCCCCTGCAGTATGGGGTGCCTCAGGGCTCGGTACTTTCTCCTCTCCTATTTAACATCTATATGAAGCCGCTGGGTGAGATCATCCGTTCCCACGGGGTAAGGTATCATCAGTATGCCGATGATACCCAGTTGTACATCTCAGCCCGTGGGGACCCAGGCGGCGCAGTGGAGGTCCTCTCCAGGTGCCTGGAGGCTGTTAAGATCTGGATGGGGGGAAACGGGCTACAGCTGAATCCCGGCAAGACTGAGTGGCTATGGGTGAGGGGCCCTGTGTTATCCTGGGAGTTACCAGCTTTGGTTCTGGATGGGGCAGCTCTGCCCCAAACAGACCCGGCGCGTAATCTGGGGGTCCTCCTGGACTCACGGCTACTGTTCGAAGAGCAGGTGGCAGCCGTGGCCAGGAGGGCTTTTTCACAACTTCGTGTAATACGCCAGTTACGCCCGCTCCTAGACCGGGACGCCTTGCTCATGGTCACGCACGCTTTGGTCACCTCCAGACTTGATTACTGTAATGCGCTCTACATGGGGCTGCCCTTGGTGACCATTCGGAAACTGCAGCTGGTCCAAAATGCGGCAGCCCGGGTAGTGATGGGACGCGGGCGTTATGCTCGGGCCTCACCACTGCTTCGGGAGCTGCACTGGTTGCCAGTATGTCTCCGGGTGCATTTCAAGGTGCTGGTCATTACCTTTAAAGCCCTATATGGTAGTGGGCCAGGATACCTAAGAGACCGCGTCACCCTAAGAACATCGGTCCGTCCCACCAGGGCGGATCGGAGGGGCTCTCTTGTTGTTCCATCAGCTAGGGAGGCTCGCCTCGCTAGCACCAGGAAGAGGGCCTTCTCCGCGTTTGCCCCGGCCCTTTGGAACCTCCTCCCGACTGAACTGCGCCTACGAACAGAGCTCCTGCCCTTCCGGAAGAGCTTAAAGACCTGGCTGGCAGGACAAGTGTGGGGTTCCAGGGATGGGGGATCCCATATGGGGTGGTTAGTCTAGGGATAACCACCCTTCTGACGACACCCCAGATACTGTTTTAGTTGAATTTTAAATTTTTAATATGGATATGTTTTTAAATCTATGCTGTTAGCCGCCCAGAGTCAGGCTTGCTTGATTGGGGCGGGATAGCAAGTGTGATAAATAAATAAATAAATAAATAAACTGCTGACCTGCTGGCCTTCTAGTCATGAAGCTTAGTGTCTTAACCACTAAGCCATCACAACCCCTTACCAAGACCTTTAAAAACCTAAATTTGGTTCACCTGGGGAAAATGCCTAAACATGAAGGCTTTGAGGATCACTTAGGGCTAACTCCAGGACTGTGGTGGCTTATTGGTTAAGAATGAAGGGATCTTAACAACTGGAAAGTCAGCAGGTCAGCAGTTCAAGACCCAAGTACTGCACAATGGAGTAAACTCCCTTCTCTGTCCCAGTTCCTGGCAACCTGGCATTTTGAAAGCATGAAATTGCAAGTAGATAAATAGGTACTGCTTTGGTGTGAAAGGTAACAGCATTCCAGTGTCTAGTCATGCCTGCCCCATGTCCAAAGAAACATCTGCAGATACAGACAGTGCTAGTTCTTTGGCTATAAATGGAGATGAGAATGGAACCCTAGAGTGGGATATGACTGGCTTTTGAGCAATGGCAACCTTTCCCTTTAGGCCCAACTCCACCCAAGCTTCCCTTTTTCCGCCCCAGAGCCAACTGGGAGCTTTCTTTCAGGGCAGGAAGCATCAAGGATCCCATTCTTAGGAGACAGATTTGTTCTGTATACACAGAACAGCTGCACACCAGAAGAGGGAAAATTATTTTTTTTAAAAAAAATTAACGAGCATGCTTTTATTTAGTAGGTTCACCAATTAAAACTGACCCCACTAATTAATTAACTGGAGTTTAAATATATGTATTTACAAGTTGTAGCCTTAGGTGGTGGTGGCGGCAGCAGCAGCATAAGCAACGATCATATTAATTTTGCCCACATGCAGCCTGAGAATACATTCCATCCAGATTATAAATGTCTTTTCATAAAAGCCATTCCAGTTAGTTCAGTCAAACAGAGTTCTGTTAAATAGGGCTGAATTGAATCTTGTGGGATTTTTTTTCTAATTAGAACCAACATGCAAATAAAGTTAAGAGTTACACTTTTAGGATCATATTTCACATTATTCCTGAATCCACAGAGCTGTGCTGTGTAATTCTGATGACATCATCAGATGTGTGATTTTTCTGAAATTAAAAAAATAAATTCCAGAATGTCCCAAGTTTCCTGTGGAATCCCTTTCACTGTGAGGAAGCTCTTGGGAGCCACAGAGTGGGATGGAGGGTGGGGGAGATTTTATTTTCTGTAAATCTCCATTCCTGGAATTATTTTATTAATGACTGTAAGTTTAGGAAATTAAAGGCTTATCTTGTCCTGTTGGCATCAATAGTTTTCCCCACAACAAAAGGGAACCTTGGAACTTTCTTTTGGGGGGATTGGAAATGTTTTATCCCCTTTAAAAAATCAGCATCGCTCTTAAGTGGCATAGCTCTTGAAAACACATTTCAACCTGGATGCATTGTTAATTCTGTGTGATAAAGAGCCAGAGACCATGGCTGCTTTGCTGACAGCTAGGACCAAATGTACCATCTCTGCCTTCAATCCCTTAATCAACTAGGAGGGATTGAATGATCCCAGGGTTTCTGGACCTTGATAGGTTTCAAGTGTAATTTGAAAGAACAGTATAACTCTGATGCTGTAACAAGCACCATAATCATTGCCGTCATCATGTACCATCAAGTCAATTTTGACTTATAGTGAACTTCATCAGGATTTTCTGTGTACTGTTGAGTACTCAAGAAGTGATTTACCTTCTTTTGAGGGTGCCTTGGGACTGTGTAGCTTGCCTGAGGTCATAATAGCCAACTCTTCCGTCAGGAGGAACAGTGGAAAATCAAACTCACATCCGCATGCTCCTTAGCCGGTACCTAACTTATTTGCAAATTATTCTCTTGATAATTATAACTGCCAACTGTGGCCTCAGGTTAGTTTTACATTTGTTAATAGCAGCTCAGGAGTGATGGTGAGACATATGGAGGATGTGAAGGTCTGACTATGATATATGGTGCTTCTTATTCCTAATGTTGTAAAAACCAATGTGCTAGCATGTTGTTCTTGTTTTGAAGTGCCATGCATTCCTTGTTACACAGTACTCATAAATAGCAGTCAATGTTATTCAATAATGTATTAGTAATGTGTTACCTCTATATTATTATTATTTCTGTTGTTGTTGCATGCTGTCAAGTGAATTCTCATTTACAACAACCCTCCTGTAGGGTTTTCTGATAGAGAATACACAGAAGGGGTTTGTCACCCCCTTCTTCTGGGAGCACCCTGGGACTTTCATAGCCTTCCCTTGGCCACACAAGCTAGTCCTTCTCCCAGGAGGAACCAACTGCTGGTTCCAAAACCAGATAGCTAAACCACTGAATATCTAGCCAACTGTGCTATAGAAAAAAAAACAAATTAAATTGTACTGCTGTCCTTAGTCCAATGACTCAATAAAGGAAGCCACAGGTTTGAGTATGCAAGAGCTGAACAGGGCTACTGTTGATAGGGCTTTCTGGAGGTCACTAATTCATAGGGTTGCCATAGCATGGGGACTTAACAGCATATAAGAACAACCTTAGATCAAGGCAGAGGCCATAAATCAAGGAAAGAACTCCACTTTGGATGCAGAAGGTTCCAAGTTCAAAATGTTGCCTTCAGGATGCTTACCTTCTCCCCAGTGATATGAAAGAGCTCTACCAGTGTTTCCTCAAGAACTCTTGCTGCCATAATAGATGTTACTGAGCTAGCTAGAACAATGATGTAACTTATCATAATGCATCATAATTTGCTGAACAGAGTATAATAATAATTATTATTATTTATTAAATTTAATACCCCGCCCCAATCGGGAGGACCTGACTCTGGTTGGCTTACATCCAAAATAAAAACAAAAATAAAACCCAACACTAAAACGTCAGAGTTAAAACCATCAGAAGTTAAAAACAACACAGGGCTATATTCCAATGTTCCCAGAATCCAACCCAGGGGGGCAGTCCTTATATGAGCCATTTGGTATGGGAACCCATGTTCCCGGGTCCCCAAACCTGTCCTGCCAGCCAGGTTTTTAAACCCTTTCGGAAGGGCAGGAGCTCTGTCTGAAGGCGCAGTTCGGTGGGCAGGAGGTTCCAGAGGGCCGGGGCGGACACGGACAAGGCCCTCCTCCTAGTACAGGCGAGGTGCGCCTTTCTCGCCGAGGGAATAACAAGGGAGCCTCTCCGATCCGCCCTGGTGGGCCGGACAGATGTTCTTGGGGTGACGCGGTCTCTTAGGTATCCTGGCCCACTACCATATAGGGCTTTAAAGGTAATGACCAGCACCTTGAATTGCACCCGGAGACATACTGGCAACCAGTGCAGCTCCCGGAGCAGCGGCGAAGCATGAGCATAACGCCCACACCCCACCACTACCCGTGCCGCCGCATTCTGGACCAGCTGGAGTCTCCGGATGGTCATCAGGGGCAGCCCCATGTAGAGTGCATTACAATAATCAAGTCTGGAGGTGACCAACGCATGTGTGACCATAAGCAGGGCATCCCGGTCTAGGAGGGGGCGTAACTGGCGAATTACACGAAGTTGTGCAAAAGCCCTCCTGGCCACGGCTGCCACCTGTTCTTCGAACAGTAGCCGTGAGTCCAGGAGGACCCTCAGATTACGCACCGGGTCTGTTTGGGGTAGGACTGCCCCATCCAGAACCAAAGGTGCCTTGTGTGCAGTTGAATAAAGGCAGGATGGGACAATCTTTTCCATTTATTTCATTTAATCAATCTCAGCCAGTAGGTTACCTTGAGTCCCCATTCTGGGAAAAATCAGCATCTAAATACAAGGAAGGAATGAAGGGATGTTCGTCAAAACCTTTGGAATGACCCAGGGTGGGGAAGACTAGACTCTTTTGGTCTCTTTCCCAAGACCATATTTTCCTTTCCCTAGAAATGTGACCTGAAGTCAGAATCTTAGGAGATACTGTTTCACAATAGAAACTGGGCTGGAAAGAATGTTTTCCAAACTTTGTCTGATATAGTAAACTTTGTTCACTGTGTGAGACTCTAACAGTACCACAATTATAATAATTTGTTCCCTCAAGTTTGCTTATTGTCACTTTAGTTGGCAGAAAGTGAATGATTCTCATCCATATTTGTAAAGAAAGCAATATGTTAAGTTCTAATGCAACCATGTGACTGATTTCATCAATCCAAGTAGACAATGCTCATATGCTGAAGTGGTTTGCAAGCTACGTTCCATTTAGTGCTTTCTCCAGCGATATATTTTAACATCGCCTGGATGCTGATAGCTCTGCTTGCCTGGAATTCTATTTCATGGGTTCAATACCCTCACAGAAATCAATGAAAATAATTACTCAGTAGGAACGAGGCAACTGGGATCAGTCTTCAAACTATTGACACTGAAACAGTCCCATTGACCTTAGTATGACTGTCAAATAAATGGAAAAGTAGTCAAAAGAAGGCAAGCCTCTGCAGTAATCCACTCTCTCCCTGAGGGGAAATTAAGATATCTAGAGCATTGGATTTCAGTCCAGGAAAGGTTTCCCCCAAATCTTAGGGTGTTGTTTTGGCAGCCTAGTGCTTGAAACACCATGTTCTCATTTTTAAAAATAGTTCCACTGTGCTTATCTGATTTTGGTTGAATGGATTTAAAATGAGCTCCAATTGCAGTAAAATGGAGCAATTTGACCCCAGAAATGTGACAGCTGTATATGCTTTGCTCTCTCCCTAAACTCTCTCCTCATAATCTCACAGGATCCACTTGCTGCTAATGTCGTTGTGTGGACACCAGGGAGACTCTAGTTTTTGTTCTGCTATTGGCTATGGATGGGATTTTTGCAGTGGTGGGCTCAAAAAAATTACTACCACACTGTGGGTGTGGTGGTGGGCGTGACATTAACTTTCTGGAAACAGAAGGAAACACCATTTCCTAGGAATCACCCCTATGTTCTATGGAATGGGTTATCTCATTACACAGTAGACCTTATAAGGAAAGCCTTTCACTAAGCTACACTCCCAATAGAGCAGTGAGGTGATTCTTATAAAGCAGTGGGATTGTTGGCTTTCTCCCTTACTTCCATCTGAACCATGTGAGGTGAAACAGATAACAGTGATACAAAGCATATCAGAGAATAAACAAAACGAAAATGCTGTAGCACTTGGTTTTATTTATTCTCTGAGATGCTTGAAACACAGACTAACATGGCTACTGTTTTTTTTAAAAATCAACTATGAAGTGGCATAAAGCTATCTCTTTTGCCCTCTGGTTTCTCCTCTCCCTGTCCCAGAATTCTTCCTGGGGGATTGTAGCTGACTTCTTGGTTCGGAAATTCTAAAATTATTAAACTCACATCCATATTAGTTGTAAATCTAATGTTCTTGGTTATTGTAAGCACAAACAGGGGTTTCTACATGGAAGAAAGTCAACCCACATAATCTGGGAGGTCTACTGTGCTGTGGTATTGAAGGCTATAGCTACACTCTTAGCCCAAAGGAAGATTCCACAAACACAGCAGGTAGGCATCCTTATCCCTCTTTGCAGCAGCCATATCCTTTAAGACCGACATTCTCAACCTGCAGCACATGGGCCACATGTGGCCCACAGCACCATTTCATGTGGCCCACCACTACCTCTACCACACCAGAAAGTATGTAGTGGAGTAAAGGCAAAATGGCCATCCGGTCCATGAAGCTGTCTGAGGGAGCATGACCCAGCCCACGGCTTTAAAAGGTTGATAATTCCCGCTTTAAGATCTAGTGTTATGATAAATGTATTTGTTTGTTAACACAGGCAAATTCAAGTTGTTTTAAAAATACTAGTGTCTTTAAATTGTTGGTTTAACATGTCATGCAGTTTGAGAAAGGTAAACTATTCCCAAACGCTTCCCATTCTTATTTTCAAGCATTTAAGATCATTTTTAAAAATGATGATGATGATACCACAAGCACTAAGGCTCATGTCGGGTGGCGAGACGAGGCACCCACTTGTGTGCTTTGTAGTGCACAAGTGGGTGCCTGTTCCCCCCACCCCACTGGCCCCTTAGCGTTTGCTAAGGGGCCAGTGCGGTGGGGGGAACAGGTAACTGCTGATGTGCTTTGTAGCGCACCAGCGGATGCCTCTTCCCCTGATCCTACTGGCCCCTTAGTGCTTGCTAAGGGGCCAGTAGGATCGGGGGAAGATACACCCACTGGCGCACTACAAAGCGCACCAGCAGGTGCCTGTTCCGTCCACCCCACTAGCCCCTTAGCAAGCGCTAAGGGGCCAGTGGAATTGGGGGAACAGGCACCTGCCGGCGTGCTACAAAGCACACAAGTGGGTACCTTCGAACACAGCATGGAAGGGCTTCGGAAGAAGGCTAGCCCAGCCCAGCCCAGCTGGGCTAGCCTTCCGAAGCCCTTGCGGGCTGTTTTCAAAGCCGCTGGGTTTGGACACAGAGCGGATGCCTCTTCCCCCCACCCTAGTGGCCCCATAGAGCTTCATCAATGGACAGGCTGTTGATGAAGCCTAGCGGCACTCGGGCTAGCTAGCCCGTGTGCCCCTAGGTTTCGTACAGCAATCGCTGCTACTGAACTAGGGTCGGGGGAAAGGCAGGCACCCGTGTGCCTTTCCCCCGACCCTAGTTCAGTAGCAGCGATCCATCGCTGGGGTGTGTGTGGATTGGGTAGATGTCCTACCCAATCCAACCTGCCACACACGATTGGCTCGGATAACGCTAAAGATTGTTGAATAGAATTGGTATCCGATGCAAGGTTTTTCCAAAAATCTTGCATCATTATCCGATTCTAGCGCTATCCGGTCCAATCGTTATCCGGGGTATTACTGTATATACATACAGTAATACCTCGGATAACGCTAAGCCTTGGTCCCACAAGTCTTGGTGTTATCTGATTTTTAGTGTTATCTGATCCATGTTAAAATCCTATGGGATGGGTCGGATAACGTTAAAGCTCCATAGAGATACATTGTAACCGCACAGGCTTTAGCAGTTGTTAGCTGATCCTTCCCATAGGACCTTAACGTTATTTGACCCAATTCTCCTCCCCAGATTACTTAACGTTATGCGATTTTAGCGTTATCCGAGGTAAACGTTATCTGAGGTATTACTGTACTGTACTGTATTACATATTTCAGGGATTTTCCACTAAATATTTTCAGCCTGTTGACCAGTGAAACTGCAGCTACCAAACCTGCAGATACAGCAGGCGATCTGTATGCAGTGGTGGGCTTCAGCAGGTTGACCCCAGTTCACCAGAACCGGTAGCAGAAATTCCGGCTGCCCCCACTCATCCAATTTTTAAAATAAAGTAGTCCTAATTCGGGTGCAATGCAGGGCTTTCCCTCTGGCCATACCCACCATACCACACCCACAGAATAGGTAGTAATTTTTCTTGAATCCCACCACTGTCTGTACGTGTATTATAACTAAGGTTAGTGGCTTGTAGCATTTTAGACCTCCAACTATAACAGTAGCTAACCATATCGGGAGGTGGGCTTTTGTTCCAAAATATTGCCCTGGAAACCTGAAAGCATCCTACCAATTACTTCTCAAGAATGGATTGTTTCAGAATTTCATTACATTTTTTCTTCTTAAGAGTAACTTTTCATCCTTTCGCTTCTACCACTAAAGCTTGATTTTTCTAAACTAATAAAAGATGTGGTGGTTTGCTAATTTTACCTCTTTTTTCTCTTATTTTTTGGCTCGGTCCATTCACACATTTCTTTTCAGTTGCCAGACTGGTGAGAACGAGGGGGAAGAAAAATGAAAAAAGTTGTAATAAATTTATAGAAGTCTTATATGCTGTATCAGTTTTAGCAGCTGAGTCTTCTTCCTGGAGAGATTTATACATGCTGAGTGATGTGATGAGACTGTAATAGATAAATTACACCAACAGGGAACTACTGGGTAGCTTTGTGATTTAAGTATCTGGCCGTGGGCATTTGATTCTCCACTGTGCCTCCTTAGTAGGGGCTGGAATCAATGATCTGTAGGTTCCCTTCCACAGAAGAGTAGCGTGCCTTGGGGGGGCCCCGTATAAAAATTTGTTTGGGGGCCCTTAGAAAGGGTAAAGATTTGTTTTGCTTACGCACGTTGGGGGCGCCCGTGACCCGGGCCCCCCGTATAATTGATATGGCAGATACGGCGGTAGCTATGCCTCTGCCCTTCCAGCTTCCTGTTATCATTTTGTTGTTGTGGTGGTGGTGGTGGTTCAACAACAACAACAATAACAACAACAATAGCAACTGTTAAATCTTGTTGCAACGTACTAAGAAAATATCTTCCTCTCCATTACTTGCTTTCCATTCCCCATCTGCCTATACATAAGAATCACTGCTTTCCATGCACTGTTGACACAGCCAACATGTCTCTACCACAAGTGGGCACTAAAAGGCTGAAATCCTGTTTTGTGACTCTGCAGGCACAATGGGAATGATGTCACCAGCAGTGACAAATTGCTGCTGATAGAGGGCTTCCTTTGGTCATTTTGAAGTGCACATTATCTGATGCATCCTGAAAATCCTGTGTACCCTGAAATCACTTCAGGAAGCGTTTAATCAGTGACAAATTGCCAATGCTGATGATTTAATTCTTACTACAGAATTAGATAGGATTTCAGTCTTTTCCTTCTTCTATGTCTTGTGCTTCTTATTGCAATAAGACAATTGTTTAGATTTAGATTTTAGTTTGTAGAGGATCTTTTGTTCTGCCCTTATGCCTCTTATTGCAATATGACAACTGTTTTTTATTTAGATTTTAGTGTGTGCTTTTGTTCTAGTCTCTAAGTATTCTGATGTTATCTCAATAAACAAGTCATCTTCCACAAATAGACACATCTCTGGAAAGTATTCTTGAATTTATTTTTTTAAAAAATGTTAAATGGCTAACTTTTAAAACTCTGTTGGGATCATTACACATCAGATAGTACTTAAAAGCAGATAATAATAAGTTTGATTTTATTTACATTTTTATAGAATGAAGAACTGATCATTACCCACTCGTTTAAACCAATATATTGACTGCATAGCAGGGATGTAGGAGAACGTCAATAGTTTTGAAACAGATATTGCAGTGGGTCCAGAATCCTTAAGCCAGGTTAATATCCAGAGTGACGAAATTCTATCATATTACTTCATTGGTAGCCCAGCTACACTGCCTCCCTGTTGTATAGTATATACTACATCAGATGAAAGGTGTTAACTTTAACTTACAAAGCCATAAGCAGTTTGGGTGTTGGATAATCTTTGCAGAGTGGTGCAGCTAGTGTGTCCCAAAGATTTAAGACTGAATGTTTTTGAAATTTCCCACTTTCTCACTTGTTTCTTCATGATTCCTATTGTACAAAGGCTAGATACAGATTTTAGGAAAAGGAATGTTTACTGTGTTCAAAGAAAGCTGTCAGGTAGACGGCAAAAAAATATAATACAGCAGTTTACTTCATCTTGGTCACAAAAGGCAGGAAGAACAAACAAATGATGGTTGCAAGAGGATACTGAAGTCATTGGCTTTCTGAGATGAAAAACATTTTGAAAGACAACTGAACTACTCAGACAGGCTAAACTGAACTAGCAACAACAGTACAAGAAGAACACATGGAGCCAACATATATAAACAGCCAGAGAAGAAACATTTAGCCTGCTGATTAGCTGTTTAGATTCAAAATAGCCAATGGGTATATCTGTTAAATGCTGTTCCTTCCCATCTCCATGTTCTTAAGTAAAACATACAGAAAGCATGATGGAATTGCCTGCTGTAAGGTCAACCCTGGAACCTTGCTACTTTGAAGAGCATCTCTTCCAAATATCTACTGGATATGGAATAGGAGGGGATGTTTGCTTTTTTAAACAATAGATTTCTGTTTTCATGTTCCCAGGGAACAGAGAGGAGAAGGAATTTGGTCTCCATGTTGTTACTGAAGAAGATAATACCTAATCATAATATGCTGTATTCTGTGAGAACAGAACCTACTTTAGTAGACATCCAATGCTATGTGGTAATTGTTTTGTTCTCAGAATGTACTGTGTTAGCTAAGTGTAACTTTGAACAATTTAGAGATTTTAAATTAAATAAAACATCAACACAAGGGCACATGTCTCGAACAACCAGCATGAATTCATACCATCATATGGATCCTAAGGAATGCATTTGTTTCAGTACCATTCTTTGCAGTTCCCATTCGTTGCTGCTTGTGTTAAGTTGACCTGATTCACTTGTTTTCTTAATCCTTTAAAAAAGAAAACACACAGCTCTGATGTACATCAGAAGATACCAGTAGAGTCATCACAATCCCTTCCATAGCTGGATATCTTGACTCGGTTTTCCAAATGCCACTACCATTTCTATAGTGTTTTCACTTTTCCTGAAGCAGGAGCCTGTATTAAAGGCAGCCTCCCCCCCCCCCCTGCAGTGCTGAGCAGGGGTGATGGAAAACTTCACAAACCTAGGTGTTGTGCACATAATGATGATGAAAGAGGGTATGAGGATGAGTCATTTGCTGCAGTACTGGATCTCTACTACATGTAGAGGCCACTATAAAAGTGTACAAAATAGACACGCAGAAGGAATAAACTAATATGCTGACAAAATAAAAATAAGTACATTGTACTCATTAAATGTTGTAAATGGTGCACCCAGAAATATGGGGGAAATGAACACATAATTAGACTAATAGGATTATGTAAAATAAGCCTCTAATGAAATGCCTGTAATTAATCTTTCTTAGTCTTGAGCCTAGCTTCTAATCATTCTTCCTCTGCCTAATTTGATTCTAGCAAAACCTAATTCCATTCAAAGGACATGCCTTACAACATGCCTCCAATTTCTGGAGACACTACTGTTCCTAATCTAGTTATGCTGTGGCAGATGCAATGAAGTCCTTATGGCTCGGCTTTATTATGGCTGTTGGCTGATTTCTTTCCCTTGGACGTCTACATCTTTGCTTCCTTTCATTTCAAACAACATTAAAGTAAGCAAAAAAAGTAAACAAAATGTGAGTAGTACTTGTCTGGATGTGTAACCTAAGCAACCGAGTGTCTTTGAGTCCTAAAAAAAATCAGATTGAAATCTGGTACTGTATACCTGTACACACCCTGTAAAGGTGAAGACTTGAATGTAAATCTCTTTAAAATTACTGTGCTTATCAGGAAAGCCCAAGAGACAAACAGAGAGAAAGAGAAATAACACTGCTCATGAATAACTGCTCAGACACTTTGTTTTCCTCACTTATGAATATTTTCTACTGAATAGTACAGAGATCTGTCAAAGTTTTGGGACAGTGATGAACAAGGATTTTGTTTTGTTCAATACTCAGAAACAAAAAGCAGCATGCTTGTAGCTCCTAATGAGTGTGTGAGTGTGTGTGTGTGTGTGTGTGTGTCTATTGGGGGAAATGATGTAAATTAAGTAAAATATGTAACTAAATCTGCATGTGAGGAAAACGGGAACAGGCTTTTATACTAGAAACAAGACAGCCAATAGGCAATGAGGACGGGAACAAAATTCAGTCAGATTTGATGATACACAATAGAAACAATACAAAAATATTTTTGAGACTGCACTTTTATACTCAGTTATTTGGGAGTACGTCCTAGTGTAGTTATTCAGACTTAAATATTAGCAGACCTGCAGAGAAATACATGGCATAATTCTCATCTGAGTATGCACTGAATAGGCAATAAGACCTAATAACGTCTAAATAGGCATTCATAGTACTAGGCTGAAATTTATCACAATAAGTAGTCATACCTCATATAACAAAAATATTTTGTTCTACGAGGCTGTTCACTATGGAATTTTTTCGTCATACGAATTTTTCTGCACAATGAAAATTTCTATGGAAAAACTCATATAACATTTTTTTTTCTCGTTATGCAAGTTTTCCCATAGAAATTTTTGTTATGCAAGTTTTTCCATAGGGAATTCCAGTTTCGTATAGTGAAAATTTTCATTATGCGAGTTGCAATGTTTTTTTGAAATTCCCGCTCGTTATATTAGTTTTTCGCAATACAAGGCATTCGTTATGCAAGGTTTGACTGTACTCACTTTCTGTACATTAAGTTCCACTGAAATCACTGGAAGGCCTGATTGCCACTCTTTTTCACTTCTACATTATTATTATTATTATTATTATTATTATTATTATTATTATTATTATTATTATTATTATTATTATTATTATTATTATTATTATTATTATTATTATTATTTATTTATTTATTTATTTATTTATTAGTTCAAATTTATATTGCCGCCCACTCGCCATGGCGACTCAGGGCGGCTTACAGAAAATACATTACAGTACAATACAATATGTTGGGGTGGGCACAGGGGGTGGGGTGGCAAAGTCCTCATCCTGCCCAGGATTATTATTATTATTATTATTATTATTATTATTATTATTATTATTATTATTATTATTATTATTATCATCATCATCATCATCATCATCATCATCATCATCATCATCATCATCATCATCATCATCATCATCATCAAATTTATATACTGCCCTGCTCAAGCAAACCTGGCTCTAGGCACCTTACAGGTTATATAAAAAAAATAACAGCATAACAGTCACAAATTCCACATTATCATAATCACAATTATCACAGTATCAGAATCTATATCTATGTATCTATCTATATATATATAAAACAGTAATAATCTGAAAGTATTACAATATTACAAAGTATTACAATAAAATGTTACAAAAAAAGTATTACCAAAAAAAAAAAAAAAACCAGCAAAAACAAAACCACGTTCACTGAATCCTGCAATGATTATAAACAAAATCCTACAAAAGTAACCGGGAAGTCCAAAAGAAGTCCAAAAAGGAAGGCATCCAGTCCTGGTGAGAGCCGTCTGCCATAGTGGTGTCTTTTTGTTTTGATTCCATTCTACACCAGCATAAGAAAAAGAAGAGTAATACGCGATCAGGCAATTCATAAATTTCCCTGGTCCTAAAACAGCATTCCATGCATGTCTAGGTTTGCCTGCCACATGTCTACGGAAATGTCTGCCGATGCAGGTAGCACTGGCTCTTTGGCTACAAACAGAGATGAGCCTTGATGTAAAGTTCCATTCTCTTTTATTTTCAAATGCATTTGGGATTTGTTTATTTGTTTATTTATCACAACCAAAGGATATTGGGATGAAAAAGTGCACTGTCATTTCTCCCCTTCAAAAAAAATTGTGATGCTAAGAAGTAACATATTGCAGTTGAAGAAAATCTTGAGGAGCATTAATATTGTCAGGAAAAGAGAGAAGAATATGCTGCTGGATAGCTCAGTGGTTTGAGTCTCTGGCTGCAGAGCCAAAGGTCGGGAGTTCAATGTGCCCACTCTGGCTCCCAGGAGAAGTCTCAGACTGTGTAACCCTTGGCAAGCCACCCAGTCCCAAGGGCCCCTCCTGTAGGAAGGAATGGGAAGTGCTTCAGAGTACTCTACCTAGAAAACCCTGGAAAGGATCACCATAAGTCATTAGAATTGATCTGACAGTGCACATTTATTTACCAGAAGTCTATTATTCGGAATAGACTTTTTCAATCAATCAAACCTTTATTACAGTCATAGAACAATATAGTGTGAGTTACATACATGACTTTTTAAAAAATGCTATCTTCAATTCTGATTGTTGTCTTGGCTTATATTTGATGATTTTATTGCACTGTTGTTTTATTAATAACTTTAAAAAAATCTCTGTTGTATCTGGCTATGCTGATAATTTCCAAATTGAAAAAATAAAATAAAAATATCAAAAGCAGGGGTGAGAACATAAATAGGTGAAATAGATAAATGTTTTGAGAAACAATTTTTTTTCCTGTGTCCACAGGAGAAGGTATGCCAGTTCTTCCTATGTAAATTAGTTGGGTTTTGCCATTTTCTGGACCTGTTGAGAATGCGTTTGTTTCCTTTTGCCAGAATATAATCCATTTCGCTATTCAGTTAACTCATTTGATTTACCTGAAGCTTTGCCATATTTGCAATCTTTTGCTTTAATACAAAATGCTTTAATAATTTCACACATGCATGGATGTACGTATGTAACACACACACACACCTCTTATGATGCATGGATTTTATTCTACCACAGGAGATCTTTATTTGCCAGTTGATTTAGGTTTCATCCCTGCATTGGTTTCTGGGTTTGCCCTAACAATGCAGAGAAGAAAATAAAATGAGATTTACAGTCCACTACTATTAATATATTTTATATAAATTTATGTAATGGATTCCAATTAATCATTGCTATTATCTCTCATTGATCCATTGCTAATCTATCTTGCTGCATATTTAGGAACATTGTTTGGAGAACCTTCTGCTCTGGGCCTTCACTGAGGTCTCCTTTCTCAGACTCCCTGGGCTTAATCAAATGACTACAGGATCAGAGTGTCACTGCTGGATTTCTTTTTCTGAATCTACAGCTTCTTAAGCTTCCATCTTAGTGACTGACCAGGCTCTTCTAGGCTGCCCTATCAACTGCATTTTGCTCACTTACAAAGGAGCATAGAAAATGCCATTGTTCAATTGGTGTAAGGTTCCAATCACTGAGTCCTCAGTTTTTCAGACAAGTTGAATTGTATCAAAATTGCTGGGAGAAAAATCAACAATTTGAGATATGCAGATGATACTACCCTAATGGCAGAAAGTGAGGAAGACCTAAAGAAAACACTGCTTAGGCTGAAAGAGGAGATTGCAAAAACTGGCTTAAGACTCAACACCAAGAAAACCAAGATAATGGCAACAGGCTCTATCAGTCCCTGGAAAATAGATGGGGAAGAAGGAAGAACAGTGACAGACTTTATGTTTCTAGGATCAAAGATCACTGCAGATGGTGATTGCAGCCATGAAATAAAAAGGAGACTGATTCTTGGGAGACAAGCTATGAGAAACCTGGGGAACGTAGTTAAAAGTAGAGACATCACCTTGCAAACAAAAATTTGCAAATTCAAGGCAATGGTATTCCCAGTGTAATGTATGGTTGTGAGAGTTGGACCATAAGGAAAGCTGAGTGCAGAACAATAGATGCTTTTGAAATGTGTTGTTGGAGGAGAGTTTTGAGAGTACCATGGACAGTGAGGAGAACAAATAGCTCAATCTTAAAATAAATCAACCTTGACTGCTCTGTAGATGGTCAAATAGTAAAGATGAAGCTAAAGTACTTTGGAAATCAAATGAGAAGAGAGGATTCACTTGAGAGAGCCTTGATGCTGGGAAAGGGGAAAGGGGAAAGAAGAAAGAGGCGGCAGAGCATGAGATAGCTAGATGGTATTGCAGATGCAATGGGCACAGAGCTGGATGGGTTGAGGAAGATGGTGGAGGAGAGAGGTGCCAGGCGGGCAGTGGTTCAAGGGGTTGCAAAGGGTCGGAATCAACTGTTCAGCTGAACAAAAAAGGACTCTACTTTAATTTCCACTGTTTAGAATGTCAAATCACTTGGTTTTTTCCAGAAGAACAGAATTTTTCTGCTACATAACATTCCTGCAGGAAAGCTCTGTGGATGTGGTGTGGTGTGGTGTGTGTCATTCTTTAATTTAGTCACCAGGTGGAACCATGTGGTGTGCAGCAGTCTTTTTCTTAATGGCTAGGAGAGAGGAGAGAGAAAAAAGAGAGAAACCAGGCACTCAACAAGAGGAAAAATATTGTACAGTATTCCCTTAACAACCTTCTCTCGGGTTTCTTAAATATTATTTCCTCTTAAAAAGTCCTAAATACATGTTTTATACCCATTAATGTTAGCCCATTTACCTTGCTGTATTTTTTTAAACTGTGTAATTCTTCAAGGAAGGTTGATGTTGAAATTAAACAACCCACACACAAGCATATAGACAACCATGCATCAAGGTTTCTACGACATTTCGTAGAAATGCACATTGAACATCATTTTTCTGTGACTTTTTAATGCAGAAAAGCAACAGATAGAACCCACTGTATCACTGTACAGTACTGTGAAAATATTGGTAGAAGAGAAATGACTTCAACAGTTTCTTTGAAAGTTTCTCCACTACATTTTCCACAAATATTGTCATTAATAGAAATGCAGCGTATATTGCTGATTAAAACATGGAGCACTTTCACCTTAAGAAGTTCAAGACAGAACAAAAAATGAAATTTGACATTTAACCTTGCCTTTAAAATATGTTTCAAATTCACATAAAACTTAATAATCTTAGAACTGCAGATCTGGAAAGAATCTTTTTTTAAGGACTTTTAAAGGTTTTTGTGATTTTAACCTGAGACTTTTTATGATTACAGTAAAACCTCATATAACACTAAAACCTGGTTCCACAAGTCTTCGTGTTATATGATTTTTAGTGTTATCTGATCCTCTATGGGATCCATAAAGATACATTGTAACCACACAGGCTTTCGCGGTTGTTATCTGAAGCATCCCATAGGATCTTAATGTTATCTGATGCAATTCTTCCCCCCAGATTCCTTGATGTTATGCGATTTTCGTGTTATTCGATACTAATGTTATATGAGGTATTACTGTATTTCTATGGGGTTGTTTTTATGTTGGGTTTGTAACATGTGTTGTAAGCCACCCAGAGTCGCCCAGGCGAATGGGGAGGTGATACAAATCTAAGAAAATAAATAAATATATGTGTGGGTATTTAAAATATTGTAAGTACAGTTGTACCTCGCTTAAAGAGCATAATGCGTTCCACAGGATTGCTCTTTAAGCGAATTTGCTCTTTAAGCGAAACACCATTGTAAATGACCAATTGTGGGGAGGATTGCGAACCCCGATTTATTTGTTAAGCAAGTTTTTGGTTGGTTTTATTTGTTAAGTGAAGCAAACATTCAGAGAAATTTCTGTTCTTTAAGCGAGATACTCTTTAAGCGAGGCACTCTTTATGCGAGGTTTGACTATATACTTACATTTTCTTCTACTTAATTTTGGCTGACAATTTACTGGAAGCTAAAACTGTCTAGTCAGTTTTATCACTAATATTTGGTTATTTGGTTGATCTGTGCTTCACATGTCAATATACATAGTTTGAAGTGACGGATTGAAGCATCGTCTCCCACTTTTTCCGATCCTGAGCCAGTCTCATCCAGTGTTTCAAGAGCTTTGCCCTGAACAAGTCTTTCCATCAGCTTGCTGGGCTTCCTCGTGGTTGCTTTATGTCAAGAGGTAGCCACTCTGTGATAGCTTTCATCCACCTGCCATCTTTGAAGTGGCACACAAGCCTTGCAAACCCAATCACCGTTGACGCTTGTTTTGCACCTGAACTTTTGTGCAGTTCTTCATTTGATATTTGGTCAACCCATCGTATGCATAGCATTTGCTCCGAGTGAAGGAAACAACGAATAATACTTAAAATTGGGGAAAAGGATAATAACAATCACAATGGACTTCGTCCACGCATTTTATCCATGGTTTCAGAAGCGTAGCATGCCTTAACGGGGCCCTGTATAAAAATTTGTTTGGGGGGCCCTTGTGAAATAAAAAAAATTGGGAAGTTTTTATTAATTTTTGCTGTAGGGGGCCCCCGTGGCCCGGGGCCCCCGTATAATTGATACGGCAGATACGGCGGTAGCTACGCCCCTGCATGGTTTGCCCCAGTGTATGAGTAGTGGAAGGAATGTGTTGAGTAGCCATTTTGCTAATGACATGTGTGCTGAACTTCCTGACAATCAGACACCTGAAAGGAAGGAGTCTTCACACAAATCACAATACATACAAAATTCCACTTACCTCTGGATGATGATACTGATACCTTGGGAAAGTAAGCAGTAAACTATTCTTCCTTTGGCTCAAAGAAGATGCACATCTATGACTTCTCCAGCCTGTTGCAGTCCTTTTTACCATATCAAAATGTCTTTCCTCCCCAAGCTCCTATCTTTCTCTCTCTCTCACCACACACACACACACACACACACACACACACACAGAAGCCTGGTTTCCATTGCTACTGTTTATATGGGCAGGGGATACACAAGGGCAAAGGTGCCTCTTTTTCATCTCTGCCTTCTCCTGATAATGGAGAATCATGTTTTTTTGCTGTGTCACTTTTTTTAGCAATAGCAATTACAATTATATATCACCCAGTGATGGGATGTCACCGGTTCCAGACGGTTCCCTGGAACCGGTAAGAACAATTTCGGAGGGTTCTCCGAGAGGGTAATCTATTTTTAAGGCGTCCGGTTCCGGACGCCTGAAAAAAAGAAAAAAAAAATTTTTAAATTGGAGTCAAAATGGCTCCAATTCAGTGCGCATGCGCAGAAGTCAATCTGACGCATGCGTGCTGCAATTTTAAATTGCGCATGCGTCAGATTCTGTTTCTGCGCATGCGCACTTGTTTTTGCCGGAGCCGGACCATTTTGAAGTGGCTCTGGCAGTGGCGGAGGGCTTAGGAGGAGGAGCCGTGCCTAGCCGGGCGGCCCAGCGCTCCCGGCCGCAACGCTCCACGGGCGCCCCAAGCCTCGCCGCCCGGCGGTGTGCCTAGCCGGGCGGCCCACGCTCCCGGCCGCAACGCTCCACGGGCGCCCCAAGCCTCGCCGCCCGGCGGTGTGCCTAGCTGGGCGGCCCACGCTCCCAGCCGCAACGCTCCATGGGCAGCTCGGGGCCGCCCGGCTAGGCGCGCCGCGGGGCGCCGAGGGTCGGGGCCGCCCATGGAGCGTTGCGGCCGGGAGCGTGGGCCGCCCGGCTAGGCACACCGCGGAGCGCCGAGGGTCGGGGCCGCCCATGGAGCGTTGCGGCCGGGAGCGTGGGCCGCCCGGCTAGGCACACCGCGGAGCGCCGAGGGTCGGGGCCGCCCATGGAGCGTTGCGGCCGGGAGCGTGGGCCGCCCGGCTAGGCGCGGCGCCGGGCACCAAGGCTGGGGGCCAGCCCCAACGGTCCCCATTGTAAGTGGGGTTTGTGTTTGGGGTGGGTGGGTGTTTGGGTGTATTTTTATTTAATTATTATTTTATTTATTTATTTTATTAACGGTTTTGTGGGGGGGGGTTGAGGGGTGTGTGTGTGTGTGTTTTATTTTTATTTTATTTATTTTATTTTTGGCCCCGCCTACAACGTCATGATGTCATGACGTTGGCTCCACCCATGACGTCATGACGTTAGCTCCGCCCCCACTGTGATGACGTCAGGGTGGGGTATAAAAATTTTTATCATCCCATCACTGATATCACCCCATAGCACTTAGTGAATTTTCTTGGCTCACAAGTTAATTAGCATTTTGCCTCTAACATGCTGTGTACTCATTTTATTGACCTCTGAAAGATGGAAGGCTAAATCAACCTTTTGTCCCATGCAATACTTTTCACAAGATGCTGAGTTTACAATTAGAAGCTGACCATGTGATCCATCATCAGTGACAGGAGTTCCTTGGAGCTCCATGCCTTAGCCATCTGCCTTGCAAATAAAGGATACCAAGTTCAGTTGCAAGATGCAGACGTGAAAATGGTTTCTGCTAAGCAGATGTCTTCTGTCTTTTCCAGGAGAACTACTTCTAAATGTGTAACCAAGGGCACTTTGGGATTAGGGCAAAAGATGGTGTCAGCTGCATGGAGTTTTACACTAATTGGTGTGGGATATAAATAAAATCAAAATAAAATAAATTAAAACAACAGAAAACAAGCAAGCAGATAAATAAACACCTCCTCCTAAAATTATCAGATGAGCTACCCCTACATGGAGCTAGTTCTCATATCCAGTCTGACCCTCTATGTGTATTTCTAATTTACCCTTCCTTTTTCCATCTCTGCACCCCATTTCAATGCTCTTTGGCAGTTCTACAATTTTTCTCTCTCTAACTATAAACAGTCAACTCTCTCTAATTCCCACAAGGAATTTGATTTCCTGTTTACTGCTGCAGAAGTAACAGAAGTTTGTTTCTGAAGCTTTAATAAGATGGCTTGTACTGTCTTGCAAACTTCAGTGACTCTGGGGATTAGATGTATTTATTTAGAAATGCTCTATAATCTTCTGTGTTCAGTGAGTAGCCGTGGTTTGGGATTAGTCTTTTTTAATATTTAAAAAACCCTTCTTTTTAGCTCTGATATTCCAGAGATTTAACATTTGCTTAGTGACATCTTATTATTTTTTTAAAAAAGGGATTCATTAGCATCAAAATGCAACTATTTATTTTAGAAGCATTATGAAATTTAAGGTTGATTTAATGCTTCCAAATCTGGCTGAGCCAGATTTATTTTTTCATTTTTTAAAAAATTCTCTGAAGCTTCTGACCTCAATAGAGGAAAATTGGTATTACAATGTATCAGCAAAGATGCACACTGTTGAACAAATAAAATATTTGAAAACCATTAAGCTGTCATAAGTATTTGGGCTCCAACAAAACACAACCAGGAGCTGTTCTTTATTGATTAAAAAAAGCTCTAAAATAGGGCTAATTAAAGTAAATATATTGGTGACCACTGGAAGGTGGTTGCTCTTATATTCATTCATTCATTCATTCATTCATTATTTATTTATTTATTTATTTATTAGTTCAAATTTATATTGCCACCCACTCACTGTAGTGACTCAGGGTGGCTTACAAACAATACATTACATTACAATACAATATGTTGATGGAGGCTCACTCACTCACTCACTCACTCATTCCTATGCACCTTTGTCTTCTGGGAACATATTTAATGGAAAGCAAATATTGCCATGCCACAGTGGGTATAAACTAATGAACAGGTGCAGCTGTTAATTTTCACAAGGCCCTTGGTCGCGCAGCAAGTACGGCATTGCAAATCTCATTACAAGGTAAAATAGATTCTGACAAATTCTGTTTTGACATGAACTGCCATTCAAACTGATGGGGGAGATGTGCTGCTTCATACCTTAATGCAGGTCTCCACCAGGAAAATAGGACGCAGCAGCATCAGACTACATTGCAGAAGCCTTGATGGGGATGAGAATAAAATCTGCCATGATTTAGAAACCTAAATTAAGCTAATGGCAAAGGCTTTGCCTGGCATTTTCAACTCAACCAAGTTCTGAACAGCAGATTCTGCTGAAAATCTGAGGTTTAGACTTGATGAGGGCAGTGTTGCTATTGTTCATGTGTCTGTTTGGTTCATACATGGGGAATTAATGAGGTAGGTTTAGGCTAGTTTAAACCTAAATCCTGAAAGAAACAGAAAGAAGCTAAATCTCCTTGTACCTTATAGTCCCCAAATCATCTATTTCAGATATTTAGTTTGTTGTTGCTATCTGAGCTGAGGCAAAATGAAAGTTGGAGGAAATTAAGACAGTCAGTTATTCTGAGAGGAAGGCAAGGGTCCAGCTCTCCTCACTTGTGACCCTTTCTGAGGTAAAAAGTGCTAACCTTCACCACTTCTATATGTGAAGTGGGAGGTGCATGAACAAATCAATGACGTTTCTTCCATCTAGATAGTGCTGGAAAGCATGACTCAAGATGCAGCAAATGAGATACTCAACATTTTTTCCTTGATGTGAGCTGCCTTGTGATGGTAGCTTCCCTTGCCCTCATCAGGTGTCAGGAAACAACACATTTTCTCATGTCTCCCAAGGCTTGAAAGTGCAATTTTTCAGCTAGGCCTCATAAATAGGCCTCATAAAAATCCTTCCCCTTTTCTCTACCTCATGGACTCATGTCACAAGACTGCCTGTTTTCCAGTATTTGTTATCTCTATCTTCATGTCTTGACTACATGCTAGAACACTGACTCTACATGGATGTAAACAATCCATTGTTTTGAGAAAGTTATTCTCTGTTACCTGATTGGCTAAATCTAACTCACCTGACTGCAAATTCTCCATGTTTGGAGAGAAGTTAGTGAGTTCATCTCTGTTTCTCAATGGCTTAAGACCCTGGCTATGGTATGGGATTACTCTTTTCTTTTTACTATGATTACCTAACGAACTTGGACTGTTTTTATTGGACTGATTCTTATGTTTATGACCTTTTAATCTACAGTTTTCCCAAGGACTTTGCTATTAATGAACCTGAAGAATAAAGCAGCTGTTTCTCTTTGAAGATTATTGTTTTTCTTTTCACACACACACAAGGAAAATTGGCGACATACTACCTGAAGAATCCTCCCTTGTTCTGCTCTACTGCCAGAGCTCAGTAAGTTCTTTTTAAAAGTGGCTCAGCTCTTCCAAAGGTGAGGCAAGGGTTAAGTTCCAGTTAAAATGGGCAGTATGCCCAGGAACTAAAGGGAGAACCCTTGCGATGGAACGGCTTTGTCTGACATCAGGTAAAAAGTACATGCCCTTTGTGAAGTGTTTTTTGCAAACTTCACGTTGAAAAATGACTCTGGTAGATTGACTCTTGCTTTGTTGCATGACTTGATGACGCTGGGGTCCCTTCCACCTCTCGGGTTCTCTGAACAAGAATAGGAACAACGATGGGTTATTTGTGTATTTTCTTATCAACCAGGGATTTTTGTCATGCTTGCTCTCTCTGTCTGTGTGGCTCCTGGCTTAAAAAGCAACAACTATTTTTGAGCAAAAGCAAGCAACTTGGTAAAAATGTTGTTTACTAATAATTGCACGCTGTCAAGTAGTTCTGACTTATGATGACCCTTTCTAGGATTTTATCCATAAAGCATACTCAGAAATGGCTTACCACTCCCTTCTTCTGGGGGGCTGCCCTAGGACCTGTGCAGCTTGTATGTTGGTACATAGGCTAACTCTTCCCCCAGGAGGCACAGAAGGGAATAAAAACCCCAACAATCTGATTCCACATCCAGATACCTAAATCACCAAGTTATCAAAAAATTACACATAAAATTTATTGTGTGGAATTTTAAGGATTAGAAACGCTGAAGGGAGTCCTTGGATTTATTAATATAAGATGGTTGCTTGAGATGGCTCTCTGTGTGGGCTTTGCTTCTCAAAAGAAAGGAGAAATAGAGATATTTAGTGCAAAGTACAGATACCTTGGAAAGGGCAAAAACACCACTGTGTAGCTTGCTGTTGTTTGGAAGTGAGAAATCTCACAGAGCTTGAGAATGCTTCACTAAGGGATCTGATCAGAAGTAGACAACCTCAATAGGTAAGAAGGAAGAGTTCATAAGGTGATTTCCATCTTCAATGAATAGCCTAACTTGCTGGGAAATGAACTTTGTTCAGCTACCTGCAAGAGTCCTTTCAGAAAAGAACCACATGTGTCAGCAACCATTTGGCCCCACAAGTGGATTCAGAGCCAGGCTTTCAAAACCTAAGACTCAAAATGCTCTGCTTTACAGGTCAACATCATTTTCTTCCAAAATTGGCTTTAGCTAAAACAAAATAAAATACCTTCTCCAAAGAAAACTCCACTCAGGTCATTTCCATCTAATTTACAATGAAACATTGTTCCAAATTAATAAACTAATCAAATACCAGTTTCACTAGTCTAATTGTATATTATTTGGCTCAACATCATAAGAACCCATTTCATGTAATTTTTAAAAGAAAAACAGGAAGCTGTGTGTGAAAGTGAGTGGGGGGGGGCGGGAAGAGAGATGGCTTCACATTTTAATCAACCTGTGGGATTGACAGCACAGATTTTCACTCCTGGCATGGCTCTGCTTTTCAAAAAAAATACTGCTGTGGGTAAACCACTTCAACTTATTATTGAGATCACCAGCAATGGGCAGTCTTCAGTGGCCAAAGAACAGGTGGAGGTCACTGTGGTAGTTCTCTGAGATGGATACAGGCTGCTGCAGTGTGTTGTAATATGTAGTTTTTGCTATACCAACATGTTCCCATGTTTGCCCTTGAGGACTGCATAAGGTCCACTGCCTGATTATGACCATCCTTGATTGGCAACCAGGATGAAACATACTTAGAACCACATATAGGGCCAGAGCTTCTTGGGTGCATAAGGCATTCAAGGTGATTAATTAATAGCACTGTAGTGTACACTCTTTGGTATACATGGTTTCAATAGAAAATTTATGTCATTTACATCTTAAAATGGTTGTTCAAAACAAAATCTACGTAAGCAATCATTTATAATACACCAGAGTTAACACCAGCAGCCTTGAGCACCTAAAAAGGGCCAGAAGATTATCTCAACATGTAGTTTAAATAAGTAACTTTACCTTTAGGCTGCAGCACAATATTGCTTTTTAATAGAATGTAATTTGTGTTCAGGTCGCAGTTATTTGGCTGTATAACTCCGAGTCCCATTTGTCCATTGGGAGTTAATTATAAAGCTTCATTGTCTTTTGGAACAACCATTTATCACAGTCATTTTATACAGCCCTGAAGTTGACATTTTCTAGATTGCACAACACCTGTGTTGGAGATCACCCTTATTGGTTACATTTTTGACTGATCTTGTTAGGTACAGAATAGCAAATGATTGTGATGGTATGAATGGGTCATTAATAGGAATCAAGTTATCCATTTGCTGGACTCGTTTATTCTACAGACTCAGCACAACATGGTTATTTACTTATTTTGGAGTTTTCCTGGTGTGAAACCAGTGATGGACTGCTACCAGTTCGGACAGGTTCACCTGAACTGGTAGCGGGCATCCGGAAGGGATCGGCGGGGGGGGGGGCAGGCGACCGGTTCGGTCCCCTCTCTGGCTGGCCTCCGGATGTGTATTTCTGGGCAGCCAAAATGGCTGCCTGGAACTGCACATGCGTCAAACCTCCATTTGATGCAGGCACACTAAAACCTAGAAGTGTGCATGTGTCAAATGGAGGTTTGACGCATGCCCAGTTCTGGGCAGCCATTTTGGCTGCCCAGAATGGGCACAGATAGTGCCTGGAGAAGCAGCAGTGGTTTGCTGCCATGGCAGTTTGCCACCACGGCAGTTTGCCACTGTGCTTCCTGCCTGCCTCCCTGCCTTCCTGCCTAGTGCCTACTCCCCGACCCCAGGCCAGGTTCAGGTAAGTTTCAGGTTTGTGTTTGGGGTGGGTGGGTGGGTGGGTTGGTTGATTATTTTAATTTTAATGTGTGTTTTTATTTAATTTTTATTTTATGCATTTATTCATTTATTGTCAGCTCCACCCACAATGTCATGACGTCATGATGTTGGCTCCACCCATGACGTCATGATGTCGGCTCTGCCCATGATGTCAGCTCCACCCACGGTGGTGTAGTAAAATTTTTGACAGCCTAACACTGTGTGAAGCCCATTTGGTTAATGGGAATTTATCCCCCTGAAAAGCAACTGTACCTCAGAATATGCCTGCTGTTACTTTCTTCCAAGAGAACAACTGACAGCCTTATTTTTAACCATATGTAAATTAAAAGACAGTTGTTCTAGTTACAATGAGGAGCAGAACAATTGTCCGCATTTGCCAAATATTTCATAATGGTATGTGTTTGAGTGCTCATGGATGTTGATAAGAAAATAAATAAATAAATTTTATTATTTTTTTCAAGGGAATGTCACTGAAATGTAGGTACATGTTGCCCTCCCAAATCATATGTTCAAAGGCAGGAAAGCATTTTGTTGATAATAACAGCATAACGATTTTAATAGTGAGGGTTGTGGGGTGGGGTTGGGGGGGGGGAGCTCACCAGCAACAGACAAGAGATAATCACAACAGGTCATTTTCCTTCCTATTTTCAATTTTTTAGACGGGGTGCTTGTCTAATGGGGGGGGGGGGAGAGAGAGAGAGAGACTGTATGGCCTTTCTTAACAAATATAAAGCCTGAGTTCATTTTACTCTCATTCCAGGGAATTTCTTTTGTCTGCATCAGGAGGGACTGCTATGACATGTTTCATCATAACAACAGTGTTGGGAGGGGAAGATAACCCCCTTAACTCAAGAACTTCTACAATGGCTCTTTAATTTTCCAACTCCTTTGCTCCCTTGCAACCTACATATAGAAGTTTAGTTCTTCACATCATGGTTTCTTAATTTCTCTTTCAAAAGGAGAGTGAAGGGAAAATCTGAACTATCCTATTGTGTCATCAGTGAATGGAACAAAAATCCTTCAAAGTTAGAAAGGTATTTAAGGATCTGGGGCTCCGTCATAAACCCTTCCAGTGGCTGTGCTTCCCAGACCAGTTTGGAACTACAGTACAAAAATGTACAGAGACGCTTTTCCACCTCTCTCTGGCCGCGCTGACGTCTTCGCCTCCCCCGGATTTGCAACACCTGCCCAGGGGAGTGAAAAGGACCGCCAGCAGGAGCTCCGGCCAGAGACGCTTTTCCACCTCTCTCTGGCCGTGTCGATGTCTTCGCCTCCCCTGGATTTGCAACACCTGTCCGGGGGAGTGAAAAGGACCGCCAGCAGGAGCTCCAGCCAGAGACGCTTTTCTACCTCTCTCTGGCCGCGCCGTTGCCACTGCCTCTCGGGACTCTGTGCAGCTCTCGCCCGGTCTCGCCCGGGGAGAGCGAGGACACCTGCGCTGGGCTGGCGGCTTTGAGAAGGGCCGTTGTCACTGCCTTTTGGTACTCTGTGCGGCTTCTGCCCGGCTTAGACCTTAGACCTCTTGCTCCTCTCGTTCTCGGCCGGGGGGCTGAGAGAAGCCAGAACACCTGGATATTCTCCCGCCGCCACCCAGAGACCACCTGGGGATAGGGGGTAGGATCTCGCCGCAGCTGTACTAGGACTGAATTGCGGTTATGGTAGAGAGGATGTATATTAATATTGGGGACGGTATTTCGTATTGTTAAATCGATTATTGTATAATATTAATATTTTTTGTATTGGGTATGGATTGTATTGTGAGTATATTGTTTATTGTCCATTGGTACTGAATATGGACTGTATCCTGATTGTATTGTGGTTATATTTATTTTGTTTTGTTATATTCTATTTTATATTGTATCATTATTGAATTGTTATATTGTATTTAATTGTATGTTGGGAGCCGCCCTGAGTTGGTTTTCACCAAGTAGGGCGGCATAATAATAATAATAATAATAATAATAATAATAATAATAATAATAATAATAATAATAATAATAATAATAATAATAATAATAATACAGTACAAAAATGTCACTTTCCCAAGATCTCAGAAAATGTTAGATATCACTGTTTCTAAAATATGTATGAGCAGAGCAAAATAAAGTAAACTTTTATAAATTACTCCTTATAGAAGTGTTTTCTTGCTCTTTACTTATAAACCAAGTGTAGAATCCACTGCCAAATGAAAAAAATCTTTTCAAGTACTGTACTCTGAACATCTGTTTGTTTTTACATTTGCTCCAAACCCCTTTACTCCTTTACCTTACCTATTCATGTAACCTTTGGCAAGGCCAGAAAAGTGTTAACATTGATGAATTTCACTACCTTCCTTTTAACCCCCAAGACCATCACTCTGTTTCCTCAAGCATGTTTCGGAAACTCAATGCAATTTGCCCCTTCTGCTCACAATGATTTTTTTAAAAAAACAACAACATTAAGTTGTGAGACAAATCTAAAGATGGAGAGCTAGATCTTTATCTGGTATCAATCAGCTGAGGTCCAATGCTTTCTATGCAAACACACAGCTGAAGATTTGGTCCTTTGAGAGCACTGAGCAAAAGACCCAACTGTTCTAGCAGAGCCTAAAGGGACTTTCTCAACATGTGATTAACTTACCAAGATCTCATTTGAAATGTGGATGCCTGTTTGCTGAAGCATAGGCAGCTCCACAGAGGCTAGGGAACGTGACATTTAGCAGAAGCAAGCCGTTACAATGGAATGCTGCTCAGGCATGTAAACAAAAGTGAAGAAGATTGTGAGCATAGCACATAAGCAAGCCAGAAAATAGAAGCTGGGATATTATGAAAATAATGCTACAGAGGTGCTCCTTGGTGCTAACTTTTATGTTACCATAATACATTCTCCCTCAATATTGTGGTAGCACAGAGATTTCTGTTGTTGTTTTTTGTTGGGAGATGCGTTCTGTTTTTCTTTTGTTACTTTCTTATTATGCTACCCATGCTCTGCAGCTGGCATTAGATTCTCTGCATTTGGAAGGAAGAGGGTGTTTCCCCCTCTAAATAAGGATCATCTGGGGCTTGTTTCACAGGGTCATTCATTGGCTGATGAGTGACCATGTAGCAGTGATGGTGGTGCATATTCCCTTTCCAAGGGTGGAAATTTGCTTTGTTGGGTTAACTATTGTCAGGATCTGCATCTGCTGCTCTGCAATCCTGCAGGGGTGAAACCTCACCCTGCTGTAACTGCTAAGCACCACCTGAGAGTCCTGAGGAAAGTTCTGGACCTCCATAAGCTCTGCCTGGACCTCTTGTGTGTCTTAGCTATGTAAGAGCTGTCCTTTCCTGAAGATATTCTGCTCTTTTCTCCTGGTCATCTAACTTTTGGCTCATCTGGACTATGCTTTCATTGAATGGACTAATTCTGCTTCACTGGCTTAATTTGGTTTTGGGGTCTGGGCTGAGATATGGTTACTGTTTGGCCTGTTAACCTGGTTGTCCTGATGTCTGTGCAATCTGCCAGCCACCCAGATCCTGAGGACTTTTTACTTTTCTGGCAGAGCTGGGTGCCAGAGAATGTGTAAATCTTGGGCTTTGTTGTTGTACAACCATGTCCGCTGTTAGGACCAATGGGTGAATTTTGTCATCTTCCCCGCGTACTGTCTACTAAGCAAATCCTTGACTCCTTGGTAGCAAGGTTGCCAGATGCCTTCCGAAAATGTATTAGGGTAATGGACACCATCCTATTTTATGGATCTACTTAAGAAGCTAGGATTACTTTAGCCCAAATTTGAAAATCCAATGATTTTAGTCTGAAAGTCTAAAGCTTTGGAAACATTCAAGCACTTGAATGAGTGTGAGATTTAAATTCTTGTGAACTTTAATTTTACCAGTTAATTATTCCAGCTTTATTTCTCCAGTAAAATGCAATTTCAATTTCTTTCCATTTAAGGAAGGCAGAATTATCTCTGTAAGCACTTAATGTCTATAAATAAGTACTGAAAGGTAAAGAGATTGTTGGCAGAGCCTGCTGTCCTTTGAAGAACTGGGCACTAATCCATTTCAACCATAGTCTTGGAACCTTTTTGAGAGATAAAGAGGAATGGTTCTTGGCCAACAGCTGTAGGTCTCTGTTTTGCTTTTCTGAAGTAGCCACCATCAATTCAAAGTGTTTGCTTTCGTTCTTTCTCTTAAGACCTTGAATTACAGGTCTGAAGTATATCTGCACTGGATTCCACCAGTATTTTATCTGACAAAACATAGCTTAAAATTATTTTGAACTATGCAGAAAACAAATAGGATTGGCAGAAATTCAGCTAAGGTTGTGTTTGAATATACTTCCTGTTAAAGCCACTGGTTTTATTCAGCATTTTCCCCCTTGTTTGATTGATTGATTAATGAGATGGCTACTTGCGCATCTTATAATAAAAGTTAGACATGTTAATTTCTTATCTCCATGCTATCCCTTTTTGAAACATTTATGATTATATTCCAGGGTTACTATGTTTCAATGTTAGCAATTTTGGACCTCCTGTACCTGCTGTAGTTTGTGTCCTGCAATAATTCATAAGAGGAGCTTGCATCGAGATTGAAGGTCCAGTGTTAACTAGACAAGATAATAAAGGGGTGGGGAAGGGGACAACTTCCAAACTGCCATTAAGCCACCAGGAGGTATGCTGAATCTCAGTTCTTCCTAGCCTGGAGATACTGAAAATTATTTAAGACTTCTGTCACAATGGCCTACCTTGTCTAGCATATTGGTTAGTATGTGCTAGGCTGCTCTTCTGTTGTTTTGCATTTTCTCTGCTCCTTTTTTAAAATGTTTCTGCTGGCAGATTTTAGCAGATCAGCCTGCAGAAGAGGATTCACCTCAAAGAATGCCCCCTTTTGGAGGTCATTAACTCATAGAGTCACCATAAATTGGGAACAATTTCATGTAACAACAAAAAGACACCTGCCAGCAGACAAGGATTATATTTGAAAGCCTGCCTTATCTGTACCTGTCTTCATAGTTTCCTAAAACAGCCAAAATGGTTGCCTTTTTAAAACAGCAATATGATGAACAAAAATTATGGCTGTGAAGAATAATATATAGAGATTTTTAAAAACAACAAGACAACTGTCATATAATACTTCTATAATACATGTATAAAGTAAAATATCTAAATATAATACATATAGCAAAAGCAAATTCTATTACACGTATATACTGCCCCATAGGACTTTCACTCTCTCTTATTACTATTTTGCCCCAACATGCTGATACTAATTATTCTGACCTCTGAAGGATGGAAGGCTGGTCAATCATGAGCACCAGATGATAGGCCAGTGGAGGCGAGCCTTGGCAGTCCAGGTGTTGTTGGACTTCAATTGCCAGAAGCCCAAGTCAGCACTCCTGTCCCCACATTATAGAACGGTCTCCAGGTAGAACTAACCCTCCAGACCCAGTTCTACCATTTAGGAAAGAGTTGAAGATGTGGTTGGCAAAATGGGTCTGGCAGCCAGGACTGTCAACAAGCTCCCCTTTCTGGCTCATCTGAGTCTCCCCCCCCCCTCTTGTAACCAATTTTAATGTCAATGATATGTTGATTTTATATTTCTTTTTAGATAGCAAAATGGCACAGCGGTGGGCAATATTGCCAAATGTTCTTAAGGGTTTTTAATTGTTTTTATATTGGTTTTAACCTGTTTCATTGTTTGGTCAGTGAAGTGCTTGCTGGCTTACGTACACTGCCCAGAGTCCACTGGATTAGGGCGGTATATAAATCTAGTAAATAAATAAATAAATAAATAAGTTCAAGGACATCTGAAGTGCCAAGGTTTGCTGTCACTATCATAGACAGATTATATAATCAATTTAGAATAGACTGTTTTATGCATACCTAACAATTATTTCTCTGATAGTTACATTAAAGTAGAATGGTGTGTATGGTTTTGGATATACATACAGTCAAACCTTGCATAAAGAGCACCTCGGTTAAAGAATAACTCGCTTAAAGAGCAGAGTTTTCTCTGATTGTTCACTTTGCTTAACAAATAAAACCAACCAAAAACTCACTTAACAAATAAATCAGAGTTTGCAATTCCCCCCACAATTGGTCACTTACAATGGTGTTTCACTTAAAGAGCCAACTCGCTTAAAGAGCAATCCTGTGGAACGTATTATGCTCTTTAAGCGAGGTACAACTGTATGTGATTGTCAAGTACACTTATGCCATTTCAGAGAAAAGATTTATAGCATTTTGAAAACAGTACCAATAGATAGTTGCTAATTCCCACATATGTTGGTGAAAAGAAACTGAGAGATTTGTTTGCAGAGGTGGAGGCATGCAATGGATTCTGTGTCCTCAGAGGTGAAACTTGACACTTTAAACTGATTTAAGAAGTTTACAGCATACATTTTGGGACTTTAACCCAAATCCTGGAGCCTTAACATCTGTTTCATTCACAAAGATCTCTTATGTTCAACCTGAAGAAGAATCCCAAAAGAATTAAAAGCTAGTCTGTTTTTGATACTTAGGTAAAAGTATTATGAACCTATGTTTTCACAATGTAAGGTAGAAGAGGAGGCGATTAAGTAAGTTTTCACAGTGACACCTACCTGAAAGCATATTTCTAGAGACAAGAAAACAGCTTAGTGAAATTGGATTGTAACTAGTAACTTCTTGATTTTGGCTTACTGTGATTGTTCACTTAAAAACCTGTCAAGTATCTACTACATGAAATGCAAGAGATCTGATAATTTTTGCAGATATGATATTTTTGCAATATACTACTACAAAACACCATATTCACTATAGGGATGACATTACTATTTTAGAAAGACATAAAGGAAAATAATTCAACAACACTCATTCCTTCTAGATTTTATTTTGTGGATAGGATATACTATTTTATTTCATCTCGATATATGCTAATATCTTATGTGTTTCCTTTTAACTTGTATTCCTTAATTTGGGATTCCACAGAATAATATCACACATTTTTTTGATGACTGTAGCATTGTAATAACATTTCAGTTATCAAGAGAAAGAACTTTCCTGGCTCTATGAGTATTGTCCCCAGGGACCATGAATTAAAAGGCTACATTTTACCTAAACAGGATAGCTAGCACAAATAACAATGTCATTTCAATTTATGTCAGAATTAATTAAAATTAATACAACACATGGAAATGTGGGAGAAAACAGAAGTGAGAGACCTTGGGGGGTGTCAACAAAATTACCTTTGTTTTTGTAGTAGATGAATGGGTCCCACCAATATGTGTAAACTCCAATCCAGTTCTAGTCTAAGCAAGCCTCACAGTAAATACATTAAACTGGCTTGAAAAAAAATAAGGTCTTCTTTTCTGCCCAGATCAGACCCTAAACTGCCAAAATGAAGCTATCTTTTGGTGAATTCATTCCATAGTTCCTTTCACCTGACCTAGCGTGAGAAAGATTAGTCACCACAATGAGTTTGCCATTGCGGATACACCTGATTGTGATTCAAAAATACCACAATGTTCAAGGAGGTTCTTTCTGTTTACCCCAAGAAATAAGATGCAGTATATGAAATATTGGATATCCAATATGGTGAAGTGGAAAAAGTGAAGTACTGGGACTCAGGAGGCCTGCTTTTGATTCCATGCTCTGTCATGGAAAACTCCCTAGGGGAATGGAACTTGCTTACCTTTAAAGCCCTATTAAGGTAGCTATAAATTGGTTTGGATTTGAAGGCACATAACAAGAACATGAAATATTAGATCGACTGTAAAGAAGCCAAACATCTGCTGCTTTATTAAAGTACAGTAAAACCCCATTTTTACAGAAGCCTCATTTTACGGAAACTCCATTTTACAGAAGGGGTTTTTTTTGGCTGAAATTGTGTACCATTTTACAGAAAAATCCCATTTTATAGAATGTGATTTCCCAGAGCGCATTGCACCTGGTAGACTACAAAAACCACCTGCAGCCATTCTGGCCCCTGTGGGTGGCAGTAGAGTGGTCTGGAGAGGAGGTAGAGTGGTGGGTTTTTTTAAATTAATTATTAGGGGGGTAGTCAGGTATGGTTCCCCCCCCCCATGTGTTCTTATGGGAATGCTTCGTTTTACAGGAAAAAAATCAAGTTAAGGAAAAAGCTACTGGACTTTTTCCGTAAAATGGGGTTTTGATGTATTTGAGTCCATCCCCCCACTCAAGCCTGTGAAACTCCTTCCCAGAATCATCACCGTTAGAGTGAAGCCTCATGGAATTGGTGGAGAGGCAAATCACGGGGTGAACAATGCTGAAAAGGGGGGAAAGGCAGATTAGAGTGTTGTACTTTCAAGCCGGGACATGTTTCTCAACCCCATTCCCAGCTGGTGCCAGTACCCACTGGCTCAGCACAAAAGGGTTTGTGTGCATGTTGTGCTTGCATACGGTTGGCTCAGCAAAAAAGTGAGGAGTGAGAGGTTGGGACTGCTGTTTGGAGAAAAGCATGGAATAGGTTGCCCTTGTCACATCTTTTGAGACTTTTTGTTGCACAAGCCCTGACGGTGGCAGCATAAGGTCTGGGATAAAACTCCACCATGGACAGGTAAAGCACTTTCCACAAAGTCCCAGAAGCAGAACTCAGTCAGCCAATTTTACAGGGCTGCTCAATCACTGGCTTGACTTGGCTTTCAATTCTTTCTTGGCCCATTGACGCAGATTGCCTTTGTGCCCAATCTCACAAACAGTTGGCCTAGAGGTAGTTTCAGCCCATTTTCTTGACCATTGTACATCCCAAATCTGTGATATCATGAAAGCTACCTGATCACTTCTCATGCTTTTACAGCCTGTCAACCCTAATTAGCTTACTTTTTCATGGATACTCTTCCAAATGTATAACTGCTTGGATCTCAAAAGCCACTCTCCTTGGAACCTTCCCTTGAGGTTTGCTATCCTCCTTGTATTTGTTTTTCCAGTCTTGTAAACTTTGCGCTAGGCATCATCATTTCATCTTGCAAGCTTTTGACAGACCATAAGGAAGGGTAGCAACAACTGCACATACTTCTTTTTCAATTTATTGTCTCTCTTCCTGTTTTTATTTCCATTTCATTTTCCTAACCACCGTAACCCTTCTCTTCACATTTTCTTTCTCTGTTTTACTACCCAATTATGCTATTTGTCTTTCCTCTTTCATGGGAGTTAAACACTGCTGAAATATTCAGTTGCTAATTGGGTATACCTCCTCCACAGATGTTTTATTTTATGGAAATAGAGTTCATTTTTTATGAAGAAGAATTTACAAAACTCACTGAATTCTAATGTGGGAGAGAGCCCATCCTGGAAAAGCTATTTTCTCCTTGTCTTTCTATCCAGTCAATTTGATTCAACTTAATTTCTGCTGAGCTGGATTTCTCTACCCAGTTCCCAGAATTTGGCAGCATGTTTCAGGTTGGGTGTTTAAATCTTTCACCATGCAATTCAGAAAAGAAGTCAACCTGTATAGCCTGTCCCAGAATGTTTCCAGAAGAAGGGAATCATAAACAACTTCTGTGTACTCTATGCCTAGAAACATCTCCCCCAAAAGATCATGACAAGCAGACTTGACTTGGCATCACATGTTTGTTAATTATTATTTATTTTCTGTGCTGTCCGATGTATTTTTCCTACCTGTTTTATTAAAATACATCTTCTGTTTATAGTTTTAATGAAGGACTGAACAACTTCCTGAATATGAAAGAATAAATTGCTCTCACTAGGCCTCTGCTTCTCAGAGAGTGTGTGTATTTATTTATTTATTTATTTATTTATTTATTTATTTATTTATTTATTTATTCTTTGGCTCCACCCACAACATGATGTCATGATGTTGGCTCCGCCCATGATGTCATGACATCATGACATTGGCCCTGCCCACTATATCCATGACGTCACGGTGGGGTAGTAAAATTTTTGACAACCCACCACTGACTGCACTCCTTGTCCAGTATTTCTAGTGAAGCCCACACACACACAATGCCCAAATGCCTGCTGCATGGCTCTGTGCCTGCAATGCACTGTTGCCATCACAGTAGCTGTGATGGTGCTAAGAGGAGGAGTGAACTCCACAACATATTTCTACAGGTGCACTGCATAATGTGTTGTACCAAAGATGCATGACCAATTGAGTAGCACAATTCCTTGTTGATGGGTTTAATTTAGTCAGTCAGGTCGATCACCTATGCAAGTGATGGCAAACCTTTTAGAGACCAAGTGCCCAAACTGCAAACCAAAACCAACTTATTTATTGCAAAGTGCCAACATAGCAAAAGGGAAGAAAGGAAACACTCCCACTGGGCTGCTGAGCAGAGAGATGGGGGTAAACTCTGTGCTGGGGGAGGGAAGAAGCACTCCCATTGGGCTGCTCAACAGAGGGGCGGGGCAAACTCTGGGCTGGGGTGACTGCATGGGTGCCCACAGAAAGGGCTCCAAGTGCCAACTCTGGCACGTGTGCCATAGGTTCGCCATCACTGACCTGTGCCCTCAGATGCCAGTTATTTTAGTAATTTTATTTTATTTTATTTTATTTTGAGACGTATTTGTCAGTTATCTCTTTTGATTTGTT
The DNA here is from genome assembly GCA_030440675.1 of Furcifer pardalis. Taxonomy (NCBI): domain Eukaryota; kingdom Metazoa; phylum Chordata; class Lepidosauria; order Squamata; family Chamaeleonidae; genus Furcifer; species Furcifer pardalis. The sequence goes on along the minus strand of CP126894.1, from coordinate 147,742,050 downwards.
GTGTGGTCTGTCATGTTATTTGATATCTGCTTGTACAACACCCAGAATGGGATACCATCCAAATGGGTGGTACAGAAATGCAATAAATAAATAAATGCACAACACAGTTGCCTCAGTGTAAATTTACATGATGAACAGGATTTTGCCCTTTGAATACTGTACTGCTGAACAATGTATTTTGTGTTTTGCATTGCAACTGAAGTCTTCACAAAAGTGTTATCAAGAAATAAAAACAAAACCAAGGTGGATCTTTCAGGAGGACTTAAATATAGCTCACTTCACAATATGTAAAGACTTTCATGTATGAGCCACTTCAGAATAGAAATCAATAGCCTTTAATTTGGTAAGACTCCCTTGAAAATAGCAATGCAATTTTCTTTTGTTGTGAGGAATATAACCAGATCAGCAATGGATTGCTCCAGTTTTGCTTGGTTTGGTTGTGATTGCTGTAAATGAACAAAAGTGAGCTTTATTGCTATATGGTGAAGTGGCTTGAGAAGACATTGGCAAATTAAACTCTTCATTTGATCCTCTGTTGAGGGGTGGGGAATTTTTTTAAAAAAAATAGACTCTACTTATAATTGTTTTAGGGTTTTTAATTAAAAAAAACCTTCTTCCCAGGAGCAGGAGGACAAAAGAGAGGAACAAGAGACATTTCCTCCCTTTTCTTCCACATTTTTAAAATATCCAGTCTGCAGTCAAATTCACCACCTGCTGGTACTTGGCAGAGAAAGTGTTTAATGTGCCAATATTCTGAAGTAGCTCTCTTGTTAAGCTACTTCACAATATGGCAAATTGACCGAAGAAGGAGACAGGCCAAGTAAGGTCACTAGAGATCTGTTTCACCATTTAGATACCAAGATCATAGCAAATGATGTACTGGATTTCTACCTGACCCTATCTACTTTGCAACAGCCCATTCCAAAACAGCTGACATAGACAAGTCCTAAATTGTCTTCTCAACCCCAGCACATTTCACATGCATATTCTACAATCTGAATGCGGGTGGAGGATGGGCAGGTTTGTACTCCAGATCCATCTGAAAAATGCCACATTAGGAAAGATCACTTTTAGAACACAGGTTTTAATAAACTGAGCAACTAAAGATTTCCCCCCATTGTTCTACTGCACATTTTCTTTCCTCCCACAAATCATAGCAACCTGTATGGTATTTACAAAGCCTCCAAACATCATGGATTGTTTAAAAGAAAACACAGCACAAAAATACCTCTTGTTAAATTGCATCTTAAAATATATGACAGAGTTATTTAAAAGTAACTTTTTTAAAAAGTCTAAAATGTGTTCGCCTTTATAGGTAAAGGTTGCCCTTGCTCAAAAGCCAGTCGTATCCAACTCTAGGGTCAGTGGTCATCTCTGTTTATAGGCAAAGAGCCAGCGCTGCCTGAGTTTGCAGATGTTTCCATGGACATGTGGCAGACATGATTAGATACCAGAGTGCACACTGTTTACCTTCCCACCAAAGTGGTACAATTTCTTGCTTTCAAACTGCTAGGTTGGCAAGAGCTGGGACAGAGACATGAACTCACTCAGTTATGAGGTACTTGGGTCTCGAACTGCTGACCTGCCAACCTTCCAGTCATCAAGTTTAGCATCTTGACCACTAAGCCACCACAGTCCCCTTTATAACAAAACCATAAATGCCATTCCACTGAAATTCCATTTTTGCCTTATTTTGAAACATATTTCTGTATTTTCCTTCTTAATTATAAAAAAGGAACTTCCTGAAGTTAATTACCTTACTTTCATTCTTTACTTCCCATCTTGTCCTATTTAAGTAATGAAAATCAGTATTCCAACATGGGACTGTGTGGAACCACCCTGGCACACAACATTACAAACATGGTTTAATAAACAGACCTGTATTGTGTGTGGAGAGCCAGTGTGGAATAGTAGAGAAACCAGCAGACTTGGAGAAATGGGTTCAAGTTATCTCTCAGTCATAGAGACTCACTAGGAGGTGACAAATGCTAAGCCACTTTTAAAATATTTCACCTACCTTGAAAACCCTATTAAGATTACTATAACCTAGATGCAACTTGATAGTACAGAGCTAAACCAAAATGTTGAAGATTAATGAAGCATGCACTCTTTGGCATGACGGACACAATAGCAAGGAAACAAGCTGCTTGCATGATTACCCTTCACGAATGCTTCTTTTATTTAAAAAAGCAGGATTCTGCCCACAGACTCACTTTTTTATGGGCTATTATGCACCCTATCCCCTACACCTGGATTCAGGAATAAATCACTTTTTTCACAATTGGTTTTTTTAATTATGTTTTCTTACTCAATTTATAAAGAAAACAGGATCCCTGTTACACACACACACGGTGCATTAAAACACGCACAGAGAGAACTACTGGTATGCATGTGTTTCAGGTGTGATGGCAGAACCAGAATGAAATAAACTTGAAATAACCCAAGAACCTCAGCAATGTCAAACAAGAAAAATAAAAACCTCAACAACCCTACCTTTGCCAGATTCACCCATCCTTATTTTTTAGAGTCAAATCATATTCTGACAAGCACCAGATACTGGCAAAGGCTGTATGTATAAAACCATTCCCTCAGTGTCATCATAATTCCATCCTAATAGTTGTGTCCTGCAGTAACTGCTACAAAAACCACTATTTCCCCTCTTAAGTAAAATAAACCAAGCTAAAGAAAGCCAAGCATGTTCAATCATCAGCACTCTGATTATAGTCACTGCTTGTGTAACTAGAGTAGGCCTTTCCCAGAAAGTTCATTCTGAGTGATGGCACAATCATCCTTACCCTTATTTTCTGGCTTCAGGGAGAAAATGTTTTCTGTATCTCGCAGCAATCTTGGGACCAAGGCTGAGGAAAATCTTTGTTTTGATTTTAATTTAGATTTACTTGATGCATTTCTGCAGTGCAGATAACAGCACCTATGAAGGTTGTACTGTAAATAGAGAAGGCATTATATGGTGCTGAAAGGAAATATCCTCAACACTATGTTGGTATTCATGCCTACACACATCCCAGCTACAAAAGGGAATTTGCTCTCATGCAATATCCATGTCTGTAGCAAAAAGGAAATAAGCAAATTCAAATATTTGATTGGTTTGGCAAGAAACTTACAGTCTTTTTGTCCGAGGAGCTGTTCAGAACAGTTTCCAGGTGCAATTTGGACTGAAAATGCTAAAAGGAATTATTGTCCTAAGTTGCATGATCCCCAAAGTGTGTCTGTAATGAGAAAGAACACACACACATTTTGAACTGCTTGGTTTCATAAAAACAAGGCCTGAAGTACAATGATTCATATAAAAAGCTTCAGGCTCCCTCCTAGAAGCTTGGAACTCTGGACTCATCTACACAACAACAAAAATAATAATAGAGAATTGATTTGCTTTTCTTACATCTACAGGTAATGGTAATTTATGAAAATCACTAATTCCCAAAATACACAACTGTCTTTTATGCTCTTCCTCTTTGCATATGGAGAGATCAATACCAACAGTTTCTCATGACACTTTCCTTAAATCTATTTGCTGCCCATTTCACCTGTCCCTTCTCTCCCCTGCCCCAGTGTCAAAGATTGAGAGATGAAGCAAAATACCAATTTTCAAAGAACATTTTAAAAATTCCACAGTAAGTCTAGCACTTATTCATATTGAACCAAGTTCAGCAGAAAGAGTGTTTTTGTTGAGAAGGTTTCAATGGTTGTACTAATTCACAAATCAACAAACAGAAACCCAGCATAGAAAATTCCAAAGGATTACTTTTTAAGGGTGCTCCTCTGTTTTTCAGGAAGCTGGTGCGAAAGGAAGGTAATTTCCAAAAGAACTCAGCAGTGGATTGATTCTGTGCTGTCAAGGGCTGACATGAGAAAATTTCCCTCTCAGAAAATGAAACGTAACAAAATGCAGAGAACAAGAACTTTTAGTTTGCATCCTTGGTGTTTTCCAAAGTGTTGGTGTGAAGGACATCTGATTTCCAAGGGAGATTAACAGTAGATCTGGAGATGTCAGTGATAGCAATGGGAGGCAAGAGAAACAAGAACAATCCCACACCACAACTCATAGCTGACCTCAGGAACTGTGATCCAAAGAGGTAACTATTGAATTTATGGAAGTCACCAATACATTCAGCCCCCACCATACAATAGTGACAGATAGAAGCCCAAAGCCAGCATAACAACAGGAGCAACAAAAAAAAATGCATGTCAAGTTGAAAAAAAAAGATGGTCTGCAATCAATATAAGGAAGAACCCCATGTGGTCAACAAAGATAAAAGCCATCAAAGGATAAGATTACTGAAATATTCTTGCATCTAGCCCTGTGGTTCCCAATTAAGGGCACACACTCCACAAGGGGGCAATTTGATTTTTAAGGGTGCAATTTGACCAAACAATGTTTAGACCAAATAATGGTCTTTTAGACTTCCTCCATGTGGATAGGGGTTCACTTTTTGCATAATAAGAATGGTATGTCACGGGAGGCATCGGGATTTTAGAGATGCTTAGGTGGGGCATGGCCCAAAAAGGTCCCCAACCACTGCTCTAGCCTAAAGTGAATTAGCCAGCTCCTTACCTACTGTGCTTGCAAAATCAACCATGTTGCCCTTCGTCACTGCATTCTCTACCATGGCCACCTCTAAGCCAAGTCAAGGGTGTCTCTTCCTTGACATGCTGGAAACATGCCGAAAACTTAAAGAACTTTAAGAAATAATTGTCTAAAGGGTAAATGCATTACAAAAACATGCCAGACCACCCTGACTTTAGGGAAACAAAGCCATACAGCATTTTTAAATTTTTGAAAATTTTATAAAGTGCTGTTTTAAAAGATCTGAACAGAAGCTAGGAAAATGTTTTCCTTTAGAATCAGCCCACCTACCATTGCTGTAATAAAGGAAGTTCCCTCAGGGCTTTGCAGGGTGTGAAAAGCTTAATTGCTTTGTAGGTGAAAGGTTTCAGTCTCTGCTTGTTTTCCATTGATAATGCATGAGGCTTGCGGTGGTACAATCTTGGGTTCAGGCTGTTTAGAATTTAAAGGGAAAACTTCATAAAGGTAATTGGGTCAAATTGTCTCTTTGCAATTATTTTTCTGCAAAGTGTTCTGGGTTAAAACCTTCTTTCAGTTTTTTTTACTGATTCACATTCCCACTATAAATGAAGGTATGTCCCATACTCTTTTTATATCTCCAACAGTCCTTCTTATATGTAGAATTATAGTAACTTAATTGTATTGGTGTCATATACCACCTCCAGATTGTCTTGTAACAATTTTCTTTTATTCTAACAGATATATTCTTCATATTCCTTCATCTTTCATCCCATTCTTCTCCTCTAATTTTAACCCTTAAATTTGTTTCCTAGACTAATAGTTTTGTGTCTCCTCATTTTCTGTTAATAATTTATAAATCTTGCTGATTAAACCCTTTTGTTGTTATTACTTTATGGTCTAACTGGACTTAGTTAACTTTCTGCAATTACCATGTTGCTTTAACCAATATTTAGCCCACTTCTCAAATTGTAATCTATTGAATCACGACAGGTTAATTTCTTCAAATATCTTCTCCCTATCCTCTCTTTTGGACATTTTATCCAACCAATTTCTTAGTCTTACTGCACCAGTTCTGTCTAATTCAGGCATTCGCAGCCCCCAGCCCATGGGCCTAATCCGGCCTGTGCATCTCATTAATTCAGCCCACAGTAGTCACCCAACCACCTCTAGGACCGTCCCACCACTGGAAGTCAGAATACGTCACTTACCATGGTGGCAGCGGTGGTGGTGATTGCAATTTTTCCTGCATTTTTGGACAGGCTTCATCGGTTCCCAGAGCAGCGGAAGCCTTTGTGGAATATAATTGCTCCATTAAAAAAAAAATACACTGCTTCCCTGCTTTGTTGTAGCAAGTAATTCCCAGCACTGGGAGAGTTCTCTTGGCGCAGAGCTGATGTCAGCACCACGGACCAAGGAAACTCTCCCAGTGCTGCAGATGACTTGCTACAACAAAGTGGGGAAGCGGCGTAAAATTTTTTAAATGGAGCAAGCGTACTTCGCAAAGACTTCTTCTGCCCTGGGAACTGGCAGAGCCTGTCCAAAACCAAAGGAAAAGTGTGGCAGTCACCACTGCAAGTACCACCACCACCACCAATGACAACAGCATAAGTCCAGGGACCAAACACAGCTCTGGCCCCCGACAGGAAGCATCGGGGGCAGGGCAGGTCCCCGTCAGGAAAATGTTGTGAGAGACTGGTCTAATTCCTTTGCTACCTTTTTCTTAAGATTATCTCAGAATATCCCTAATTCTACTATTTTGGTAAATGATTAAGTCCTTGGACTAAAATATTGTTTATTCTTTGCCATATTTCTAGAGTACATCTCCAAAATGAATTTTGAATTCCTTTTATTACTTTATCTGCCCTTCTAAAGAACCACTCCTTGCAGTAATTCTTCCACTCTATAGACCAGAGGTGCCCAAACTAAGGCCTGGGGGCCAGAGGCCACCCCCAACACCAATTTATCTGGCCCGCAGAGCCCTCATTGCTCTTGGAAGTGGAAGTAAAACACACCCAGATGAATTGGCATCAGGGGTTGTATCCAGCCCCCAGGCCTTAGTAACTGGCTCCTTGAACCACGTGATCAGCCCATGGCCAGAAAAGTGTGGGCACCCCTGCTATAGACTGATCTTTCTCCATATTAATTCTGCTTCTGTTACAATATTAATAATTTTAAAAATCTGGTTTGCCATGTAGTAATTTTTTAGATTTGAGATGCTTGATCCTCCCTTTCTCTGAGGTTCATACCATAACAGTTATTTATTCTCACTTTTTTTATCTTCACTACAAAAACTGTTTACTGTATTATATTTTTCCATTTTTAACTCTTTCTCAGTAACTTTAATTGATATCATCCTATACAGAAATGATTTTTTTGGTAAAATCTTTATTTTACAGATTGCAATCCTCCTGAACCATGATAGGTTTATCTTTTTATATTCCTCAATTAAACTCTCAAGTTCTTCTTTCAACTTGTCAAAGTTTAATATTTTTGAATCTTGTATATTGTTTCATATATATATTCCCAAACATTTAAAATAGGATTTTACTTTTGTCCCAAAGTTCTTAATTCTCACTATTTCTTGCTTTTCATTATTGAAAAAAAATCATTTTGTTCCAATTAATTTTTTGCCCACTTACCTCTTCAAAACTTTTTAGATGGCCTTGTGTTGAATCCAGTGCTTCTTTTGTTAACAGGGTATGTCAGCAAACAGACAGATTTTGTTCCTTTTCTACCTGTTTCTTCTATACATTTATCTCTTCTTATTGCATTGACTAACATCACCATCAGTAGTATAAATAATATTGGTGATAGAGGGCAGCCTCGTCTTTTTCCTCAGCTTACCCTACCACCCAACTTATTCTTCTTATTCCATTTGGCATTTGTAGAGTTAAAAAGATGGTCCATATTTCAAACTGAGGGAAGGGGAGATTGAAACTATTACACAGTATTAGTGCAATGTGTTCCTGGTGCCCAAGGAGATGATTGGGTAAGTCACACATGAGGATTTGTGTTTCCTCCCCTCCCCACATTTTTCCTTCTCTTTTCTCATTTTCTGGTGCAATTGTGTGACTGTCAACCAACTGTGTTTGGATTTTGGTTCAAATATTAAGTTCCACCACATCTCATAAATTGGTGGTGCTTCATTTTCCACCCCGCCCTTCAGTTGCCTGCTAGTGGACAAAAACATGCTATGTAAATATGGAGAGATACAGAATCTGACTCATTTGCTCGTCTGCTGATTACTGCTGGAAACATGTACTGATGAAGATTTAATTCTGGCCAATGAGAAAGCCAAGTTTAAACTTTGATCTAGACATGAAAGAGGAAAAATTTCAAAAATAACAATGAGAAGATAACCTACTAAATCTGGAAATTTTAGAAGCCACTAAAATCTCCCTCCTCCATGGACTAATAAATCCAGAAGAATGTTTTAATGTTCTGGGGGAATTTACAGCTGCTAGATCTAATTCATTCTGACTTGAAGACAGATTCTGGGGACATAATTGAGGGAAGGAGTAGCCCAATTCCAAAGTTTCCATTTCCGTTTCTTCAAACCTCAACAGGAAAACCTGTGGAGGAGGAGAAGTTGCTTACTATCATTAGATAAAGGTTAAAACATATTTAGAAAAGAGTTATATTCTAGTCACACTAAAAGAAGCCACCATTATACCATTTTTGGAGTATGTCATAGTCTCTCTGAAAGACCAGGCTTTCAGATTGGGATTGCTAGGGTCTTGTGTGGTGGTACTATCCACCACTGGCCCTTCTCCTTAAAGCTGGAGATGATGTGGAGTTAATCTTGTCTCTGTTGCATGCTTTCAATGTGGTTGCTGACAGCCTGGCAGAATTGAGATTTGCGTTAGAAAGTTCTCCATTGAAAACCAATTAAAATGGATATTCCATCAGGTCTTCATCTATTTTTGAAACCATAATTCATCTTTACAAGCTAGGGCTTGTTGCTGTTAGACATATTTATAAATTACCTTTCCACTCCCTGGATGCTCAAGTGAAGAAACAGAATTCTAATAAAAGTAGCAGTAAACTGTATAAAACCAATGATAGAATAGATTTTTAAAAGACAAAATAAAAACCAGAGCAATCTACAGTTATCTCTCAATTCCAAGTGCAACTGAAGAGGCCAGCAGATACCATAACACTCTTTATTAAGAGCAAGCATGTAATGGAGAAAATGTGGTGAGATAAAGTCTATTTCTGTTCAGTATTGATCTGAGATTTAAAAAGAAAAAAACTGAAATATTTTTTATTTCACAAATGAATGCAAATCATGATCAGCTGCAGAAAATTAAAGCAATATTGATCTCAGTAGTGATTTCACCTTTCTAATGGATTAATTTCTGTATCTTGTCATACTCTAGGACGTAAGTGTTTGGCTGGCAGCACAGGGACCAGGACCCAGGGCAACCAAGCTAAAGGTCAAAGGCAAACCTTATCCAAGTCCTAATCCAAATCCAAGGTCAAAGCCAGAAACAGACGGGGAACAAGGCTAGTCCAGTGGAGGAGACATAGCCCAAGGGGGCCAGGAGTCAGACAACCAAGGAAGCAACCATAGCAGGTTACCTTTAAGGCTGGAGCAAGAGAAGGAAGTCCAAGCAGGCCAGGAGTAAGACAACCAAGGAAGCAACCATAGCAGGGTACCTTTAAGGCTGGAGCAAGAGCAGGAGAGCCAAAAGGAGCACAACAACAATTTAAAAAACTTTTATTGCTGAGGCACTTTCTAGGGCAAGGAACTGGTTCTTATATAGATCTTCTTCGAGGGCTCTCAAGTGGAGCTCATCAGGGCTCTAGAAGGTGCAGTAGAGTGTAGTTCCAATGAGAGCTGCTTTCCTAGCAGCTGGAGCCCTGAAGCTGCTTCAGAACTGGATATATTGTTTCTGTAAATGTTTTTAAAATTAATACTATTTCTTCCTTGAACAATGTCTGCTTAATTTAGAAAAAAATTTGTTCCTTAATCCTGCCTCTTCTAGCACTCTGATACGGATACTATTGGGGAAATAAGACATTCGGCCATAAGACATTAAAATGCATTGCACTGAGCCAGTAATCCCAGGATAAATGTTTCTGTGAAATTGTCTTCTCCCCATCACTTGCCAATTGCTGTGCAATCAGCTGGTCTCCCTACACCTGGACAACACTGCAACACTGGCAGCAAATGTGCATTTTTGTAAAGGGAGGACGTCTCTCTTCAACCCTGTGGACCTTTCTAGTTCATGTTTGTATGCCAGGAATTAAACTTGCCATTTTCTGCAAGCCTAAAACAATGCATTCTTTTGCCAAGCTCTATGGTCTGCCTCCAAATCCTAGTAAAGAAGTCTAATTATTTCTGGAATCAATGGAACTTCACTGGAATTATTGGATTGTTAGTTGCAACTTTAGTTATTCCTATTTGGCTTTAGAAACACCCCTACCTCATGTCCATGTCACAAATCTGTTGCTCACATTTTGCCCAGTTAAACACACTTTATTCAATGCTTTGCTGCTTCATCTCTGAGGTTCTTCTTATAGATGGACTGAATCCACCCTGAACTATCAACAGCCTGTGAGTGGCTACACAAAAATCCCTGTGACCCAGCCTTTGATGGGCTAAGCAAGGACTAAGTGGACTCTTGAGTTTAACCTGTATTAAACATTCCTTTCAGCCTGTACATCTTCCCAAAGAGACTCCAGTAGGATATTTGAGAAATATATGTAGCTTTCTAGATCCAAGCATTGTTCTATTATTTTTTTGCAGCAGCCTGCAAGCCTAGGAAATTTCTGCCTGTCTCCAGAATATTTTAGGCTAGCTGTTCCATCTGATCATCATAATTCCTGTCTCCCACTGCAAACACAAGATCACCGAAAATGAAATGTTCCACTTCATTTGACCTTTTCTTGTAGAAATATATTAAACATGTATAAAAAACTGTACATTTTTTTTTCTTTCATTGATTCCAGAATGTATTCAACCTGAAAAGCAACAGAACATGGATTTCAAGAGCTGTCAGATGCCCAATTTACTATAGTTCCCCATACAAAAAAGAGCAGTGCAAAAACAATATTAAAAAAACCAAACCTAAACAATACATGTTCAGCATACAGAGGACCCATAAGAGTATTGCAGTGATTGCTGAAGGCTTATGGAAGTTTGAATATTTGTTTTCCTGGACATTTGCTATGTTCAGAGATGCATAGTAAAAAAGCATATTTTTCAGTGTCATCTTCTTCTGCATTATAGTCTTCAGGCTTGTGTGTGTGTGTGTGTGTGTGTGTGTGTGCGTGCGTGCGTGCGTGCGTGCGTGCGTGCGCGCACGCGCGCGTGCACATGTGCACGTGCATGCACACACACAACAGAGATTGAGAGAGAGAGAGATTAGGGTAGCCACATGTAAGGAGGACAGTCCTCTGTTGAAAAGGTGGACAGAATGCACTGTTGAAAAGGTGGACAGAATGCACTCCTCTTTTTGAAATTATCCTCCCATTGAATGGTTTACCTAAAGAAAAGCAAGCAGGAGGAAGACGGTAATGAGTATGGGCATTTCATATCCATAGTCAGCACCAATCCAGCAGACCCATCATTCATTAAGTTCGCTCTCTCTCTCAACACCCCAATATCCTGCCAAACAGCATTTAACTTATTTTTTAAACTCTAATGTTGTATCAGTGCATAAAATTTAGCACATACTTTTTATACCAAGCCACACCTGTAAGTGGTTATCCAGGGCCTAGCCACAGCCCCTGATATCCATGTGCAATTGTAGTGGCTATATCAGACCAAAGAATGAAAGAGACCAAACGATAGGTGAAAAAAGTGCTTGCATTAATAGCCAACAGGACTCAGTCTAGAAATGGTTTCCAAAAAGAACAGAGCAAAGACCACATTCTGCTTTGGCTTTTTATATCCTTTTTCAAGGAACACAGCTGAGTGCCTTAAACATCAAGCAAGCTCATTTGGATAGCAATGACATCAAACAAAACCCATTGGATAGCAATGACATCAAGTAAAGCCCACTGGATAGCAATGACATCAAGCGAACTCATTTAGATAACAAGTGTAATTACTGAAGCCAGACATAGAATTATTCTATAACTAAAGCTTCTTAAACACAAATAATTCAATAAAATAGTTTCATGGTATAAGCTTTTCCACAATTATCAAAACTGAACTTTACCCCAAGTTCATGACCATTTTCTTAACCTGATTAACTTGCTTATGATTAACTTATAACTGTTCCATATGATTTAGCTTAATGTACAACATCTAATTTTGACATTGGCTATCAATGAGTAATACAAAGAGCTAGTTAGAATATATTCTGGTTCCAGTCACCTATACTTTGGATCTAATAATAAATAGAATGTAGAGTAGCAACAGCAGAAAGTGAATATCTAAGTTGTTTCTAACTGTTGTGTGGATGTGGTTCTGAACTGCTAAACATTATATATATATATATATATATATATATATATATATATATATATATATATATATATATATATATATATATATATATATATATATATATATATATATATATATATATATATATATATATATATATATATATATATATATATATAACTTGAATAACATGAATGAAAGTCTGCACTTTATAGACACCCATATTGTACTCATAAAATATAGACAAATGACTACTCTTAAGACCAGACATGTAACAATTACTGACCACTTAGCATTAGATAACAATCTCCCTGCTAAAAGCAAAACAAGAACTTGACTGAATGATCTTCTTGCCAGATGAAGATGACATCATGTAAACCTTTGAATTTCCTTATGAACTCTTGCCCTCCTCACAAAGAGTTGTTGCAGGCAACCTGTTGTGAAGCTTATCCCTGTCAAATTGAAAATGGTTAGTAGATAGATGCAAGACTACCATTGTGGCATTGCACAATGCCCTTCAGGCCCAGCATGTATTGGTTCTTCCTTTGTTCTGAGAGGTAGCTTGAGGCTGTGTGTGATAATTCTACTGAAGAAGTTTATGTGAAGGTGGTATAATATAAGAACACATGTCATAAAACATATATAACAACCTGTTAGTTTTGGTGTATCAAATTTGATAATGTCCCAGAAACTCATTAGGAAATGTGCCACAACTTCTGTCTTACATCTATTAACCATTTGCAGTTCAAAAGGGCAAAGCTCTACAACTAATTCGAATAACAGATGTTAACAGTTGTAAAAAAAAACACACACAAAACACTGATTTGCATACTTATCTGTTATAACAATCATTCTGCACCCCAACAGTGACACTAGATTTCCCCCATACACAGTTCATTTCAAATCTTGCCTAGCTTTGTCCCACTTGTGGTCTATCAAGGACTGAGTAAACATCTAAGGGTTTTTCTGCTGACAACATGTAAGAACAAGATTGTTTGCCAATTTTTTAAAAAATGTGCTAATAATTTTGAACTGGTTCTAACTTCTCTCTCATGTTCTCATTATTTAGAGATTCACATTTAGAAATAAAACCTGTTGCCTCTTTCAATCAATATGTTTACCATTACATCTTCCTCTAATTTTTAATACTAGGCCTCTAGTGAAATGAGAAATATTTAATAGTTATTGGTGAATAGTTCCACTTGTGTGTGTGTGTGTGTGTGTGTGTGTGTGTGTGTGTGTGTGTGTGTGTGTCTGTGTGTCTGTCTGTCTGTCTGTCTGTCTGTCTGTCTGTCTGTCTGTCTGTCTGTCTGTCTTTCTGTAAATCTTTCAGTGTGTCAAACTAAACATATTTTCATTGGGAATAAATAAATGCTTCAAAAATTTCCCTTGAGGACAAAAATGTAGCTGTCACATTGAAGATAATGCATTTAATCTCTTTACTATGTTATAGCAATTTTAATACTCTTTACTGTGTGATGTTCTATAAAGCAAACTTGAGAAAAGTCTCTTTTATTAAATAAACTGAAGAAAGACCAGAACATTCTTGATCCCTCAAAACTTGGATTAAAATTATTACCTTCATAGGAAAAGTATATGACAAGTTTTTCTCCTGAAAGCAAAACAAAATCAAGTTGCTTTTGCATCTTTGAAGCACTTAAACATAAGAATTAGCAAAACAGTGAGAGTCTAGGTATATTTATTTTGCTTTTTAGTTCTATCTTTAAATATTTCAAGATCTGAAAATGGTCCAGTCTGTGTCACACTATGACCTGGTATGGTTGTTTCCAATTACATCTGGATTCCAGATGGTGAGACAATTGTGATCAATTCAGTAAATGGAGAGATCTGCATGTGTTGTTACTAACTGTGATAAGTCCTCTGGAAGTTATTTATGGAGGCTCCCCAATTGACAGAACTGTTGGAACTGTGATGGTTTGGAATGGAAGGTTTTAGGCAGGGATCCTCAATCTATGGCTCTTGGGCCAGATCTGGCCTACAGCACCGAATCATCCTGCCCACACCCTCGCTCCAGCCACTGCTTTTGCTGCCACTGCTTCCGCCTTTGTCTCCACCACTTGGCTTGGTGTGTCCCTAATGGCACTCTGTAGCAGGATGGATGATGTAAGGCTTACTACATCCACCCTGCTATGGAGCAATATTAGGGACATACAAAGCCAAGAAAAGCCAAGCAGAGGAGACAACAAGAATTGAGTCAGCGGCAGCAGAAGCGGCAGTGGAAGTGCCAGTGGGCACCTTTCCAGTGGTCTTGAGGGGGCTTTCCAGTGGCTGTGAGTGCATTTCTTTCACCTATGTGACACAGCTCCTCCAGGGGTTGGTGTGGGGAGGAGTGGGAGGCTTTTTGAGATATGGTGGGCTCAGAATGGTTGCCGCTGTTGCAAAAGGCGGTAGAGGCAGTGTGGAACCACCAGTTTGGCTCTTCAACAATTTGAGAGAGTGTGACCTGGCCCATGGGTTTAAAATGTTGAGGACCCCTGGTTTTAGGTATGAAATATTTGTTTGGATATAGAGAGAGAGTGTTAGGGTAGCTTCTTTATTTCATGGTGTAGTTTCAATTTTAGCCTGCATTACTCACAGCAACCTATTTATTAATTTGGAATGTTATTCTGGGGTAAACAGGAATAAATAAATTCAGTTCAGTCTGAGCTGTTAGTTTTAGGTGGATTGTTTTTGGTTAAGCTTTTGGCAATCCCCTAAAAAGGTTTGGATTTGGTTGATTTGGTATGTATAGCTGATTTATGATTTACATTTGAATCATGTTATTGGAATGTAGGATACAAATGCACACACACACACATACAGCAAGAGTTTTGTTTTGTGTAATTATTATTCCTTTTTAGGTACTATTGCTTTTGTTTTGTGTAATTAATTTTTAGGTCCTATTGTGTAAATATAATTTTATGATTTTGATATAGTATTCTGTTGATAATTTATTGCTTAGGATTCTAACTTGCTTATGTTATAGTTAATTTTGTATTACTTGTGACTTTGGACTGTGTATTTTTGTTGTTATTTGATATGTTTGTCTCTGGGAATACCTCTTTAAGAGACTGTTTGGTAGAATGGGGATAGTAAGATCCAAGAGGGCGATATGATGTTCGCAGGGCACCTGGTCATTACAGGAAAACTTAGTGTAGATGCCTGAAATCTATCCTGAGTTCTAACTGCCCTCCAACCTGCCAGGTGAATGGTGACCAGCTCAGTCAACCATGAGAACTGTCTTGTCTTCTCTTCAATGCCAGGTCAGTGAAAAAGGCCCAAATGATTTATCATCATCAACAACACTGCCATGAAAGGGCTGCAAAAATTATTCATTAGAAACTTTGCCAGATGTTTGAGTTGGTTTCACCAAGTAGGGCAGCATATAAATCGAATAAATCAAATCAATCAATCAATCAATCAAGTTTGGATTTGAATGTAATAAAAATCATTGAGAACATCAGATAGGGAAAGTTTTAGAAAATGAGAGAGTAAAGATCCTGTGGGACTTTAAAATTCAAACAGATAGACATTTGACTCACAACACACTTGATATAACTGTTGTGGAAAAGAAGGTATGGTTTATTGACATTGCCATAACAAGAGAGATGCATGAATTGAAGACAAACAACTGGAGTAAAACACAAAATATTATGATTTGCAAATTGAAGTTGAGCATCTATAGAGGAAAAAAAATCTGCTGTTGCACCCATAGTGATCAGAGTCCTTGAAGCAATACTTAAAGGACTCCCTAGATATTTGGAAATTTTGAATCTTTTGGATTTGAACATCCTAACTCACCAGAAAACAACTCCACTGGGAACTGCATATATATTTTGATGTTACCTTAATAGTTCTTAGATCCTTGGTTAGGAGTTGAACTGTTAATTTTGTACCAGTCCTTGATTGTGAATCAAATGGTAGGTTTGTATCCAATAACAACAATAACAACAATAACAACTTCTGTGATCAGAAGCACTATGACCTATACCTTCAATGACTTTTCTGGTATAAAATAGATTAATCTTGAAATAAACATTAGGCTTTCCACTTGTGTGTTTTGCTGTAAAACCTGTAAATGAGAAAAATCCATGCCATTTTCTCAACACATTTAGAACAAAAACAGTGTAAGTGTGGTGTGCTGTTTGTTCATGTGCAAATAGCAAGGGGGAAAAGAGTGGTTGTTTGTTTGTCTGATCCATTTCTTAGCTGCTTTTCAAGACCATGGTCTTCCCAAGAAGACATGCAAGATAAACACAGCAATTCAATATTTTAAAAAATCTAAACAAATTTTGAATGGAAACTTTTTTTTTGAAAGTCAGGTAATCCAATCCCATCCCTCACACATTCCCAATCTTAATAATTCCTCCATCCAAAAAAATATAAAAGGAAAAAGAAGGACAAAAGAAAGGAAAGATGAAAAAAAAACCCAGCATTATTGCACCTACCGCCAACAAATTTTGGCACTTCTGGTGGTGGGGGGACCTTTCAGCAGTGCCTAGGTTCCCACCGTGGGCCAGATTATTAAGCCTGTGGTCTTAGGTTGAGAACCCCTGCTTTAAAGTATCATTTAGGTTGGGAGGGATACATAGAGGAATTGTTTGTGTACTGTTGTGTAGCTCTTCTGTTGTGGCTTCATTGGTAACAACAAGGGACTAGTCTTTTGCTTAGGAATGGACTCTTCAGTAATGGACACAAGCCCTCAGCCCTATCCCAGGTGTAGGATCCCCTCCAGCAGGGTCAAGGAGAGGGAGACTCACAAGGGTATCCTTGGCTCAGGGGGCAGTAAGTGCAATTGTCTTCTCCCCAGTAGTCTGGCATTTGGAGAGGTGGTGTATCTTTGGGTACCAATCCTTGGCTGCCTTGCAGGGGCATTATCTGGCAGCCAAGTCACCAAATACTAGGATTTGTTCCTTAAACTGCACCAGTGCTATTCTGCTGCACCAATCCAAGTTGTGGCTTGTTATCAGTGGTGGGATTAAAAAATGTTTATTACCTAGTCTGTGTGTGTGGTATGGTGGGTGTGGCCAGGGGTAAAGCCCTGTGTTGCACCCGAATTAGGACTACCGTATATACTCGAGTATAAGTTGTGTTTTTTAGTCCCCATAATAAGGTCCAAAAATGGGACTCAACCTATACTCGGGTCAACGTAAACATTCAAATATATACCCACACAAATGTATAAATTAATTAATATTACTATATTTTCATGTATTTTAATTATTGAAACTCACCAGCAGCTGCTGCATTTTCCACCCCGACTTATATTCAGGTCAATCTATTTTCCTAATTTTAGAGGTCCAAATTAGGTACCTCGACTTATATTTGGGATGACTTATACTTGAGTATATACAGTACTTTATGTCAAAACCTGGATGGGTGGGGCCAGCCGGAATGTCTGCTAGCGGTTCTGGTGAACTGAGGCGAACCTGCTGAATCCTACAATTGCCTGTTGTCCACCCATTCTTCAATAAAATGGTTAAATTACATGTCACTGTACATGTATGTTGTTTTGGCATGCAGGGAGTATGTGGATTCATTTTGCCTTGATCCAGAAGCTACCATTTGCTTGCTTGTTTCATTGATTGATTGATTGAGTCTACCCCACTTTAATTAGTAGAAAACACTACTCTGGGCAACTAATAATATACAAAGAACAGCCACAAATAAACCATATTAAACATAGACAGTTGCATAATGAAAAATAAAAATGAAGATTCTCATAGATTTATTAGATGGTTACAGTTTTATTATATTTGATTTATAGTCATCCTTTCCCACAGAATTGGGACTTAAGATGATAAATTTAAAGTCGGGTACAGGTAAAATCTTAAAAAGATATATGCTAAAACACAATGAGTTGAATTAAAACTTACTGAATTAAAAAGAGGGTTGGGGTTGGGGGAGAGTGTAGCACCCACCTATTAAAAGTGCTAGGCAGCTGCTCAAATTCTACCTCAGTAATAAATTATTTTCCTGCTAGAAGAAGGTAACAGGAAGGAGCTGGTCTAGCCTTCAAGAAGAGCAAAATATATTGGGGGTGGCCCTAGCTTGAATAATAGCCTAATGGCCAGTCTCTGAAGCTGGTTCACCACTAGCTGTGTTTCTGACCAAGTCATCTCCTATGTAATATGTTTCATGTAAGAACAAAACTAAATATCATCCTGCCTTCTATGTGTGTAGCACCATCAGAGTAATGCTGCATGTTTCATTCCTTCCCATAAAGAATAGGCTTGACCATAAAATTTCTTCTGCTGCCAAAAGCATTATTAACAAGAGTCATTGGTAAGGATGAAATTAGATGAGGGACTTAGGCTTCTCACTTGTGCTTGTACATTTCCAAATAGATAATAAATGATGACTTGCTAAAATATTCGGAGTGAATATTTATCTCCAAACTAGAGACCTTCCCAACTGCTGCTCACAGCCCCTGGCCGCCCCTGGCCGTGACCGCAGCTGGAGCCGGGCCAAAAAGGCACCGGCCCAAGGAGGAGGAGGAGGCCACAGGGCTGCAGGCAGCGGCAGCTCTGGCGGCGGCTGTGGACAGAGGCTGCAGGCGGTGGCTCCTGTGGCCGCGGCCTTCGGAGGAGGAGGAGGCCGCAGTCGGGGGTGGCGCGCCTTGCCGGGTGGCCCCAGGCCACGGGGGTTCGTCGGTCCCAAGGAAGGTAAGTAAGTGAGGGTTTTTTATTTGGGGTGGGTGGGTGATTTATTTGTGTTTTGGGTGGGTGGTTGTATTTTTATTTAATTTTTATTTTATTTATTTCTTTATTTTATTTATTTAAGTTATTTATGGGTTTGTGTTGTAGCTGTCTGGCTGGGTGGGTGGGCTGAGGGGTGTGTGTGTGTGTGTGTGTTTATTTTTATTTTATTTATTTATATTTTTAGCCCCACCCACAACATCATGACATCATGACATTGGCCACGCCCATGACGTCCGTGACGTCATGGTGTGGTAGTAGAATTTTTGTCATCCCATCACTGCGGCAAACTACTGCTTGAGCAACACTGATGAAAGTGTCCATGATTTTCAGTGTGTGTGTGGGCTTCACATCCTTCAAGATATGACCGGGCAGAACTACAAATGTTTGCCTTTCTCCCCCTCTCCTTGGATGTGCGGTTTTGGAGACCATCATGACAAGCTCCTGCTCTTCAACATTTGCCATTTCTCCGCTCAACATGCTGTATGATTTTGTGGTGTTTACCTATTCTGTGAGCTGCCCAGAGTCAAACAATCGAGGGGCCAGCATATAAATGTGTAAAATTAAATTAAATTAAATTAATTGGGGGATACTGGAGTCATTCATCATCTCTCAAAATTGTTGTGATGGTAAAGCAGTAATCATAATGTATGCAATCCTAAGGTTTTTGTGGAGAAATGCAGTGGAAATATACCACTATCATGGACAAATAGCATGCCATTGAAACACTACAGGAACTGAAGGGGGTTGCAAAAAAGAACCAAGGTGCCTGATCTCTTCAGCAAGGAAAAATCCTATGTCCTTTTACATCTAAGCAAGGACCAAAGAAATCTGTCCAACTTACAGAGCAGCACAAATGCATTTCGGCTTTCAGTAAGTCAATGCTTCAGCTGCTCCTCTGCTTAATTGACTCCCTGGTTTGTTTATTGCTTCACAAGCTCTTTCCCTATGACGATTATTATTTGGTACTTAATTTCATTTTGTCATTCAAAGGGAAACATGGTAGGTTTCTTCTGCAACTAAGAGAATGAGATAAATGATGGTGGCATTTGATCATTATGCTGTCAATAAGGAATTTGAGGCAGACATTTTATGCATTAGGAGCACAAAACCATTTTCACAGCCTGACTAGTCTGGAAACAGTTGCTTTGGTATTCTGTATGTGCGTACACTTTAGTGCGAAAGCCAGTAATTTTTCAACAGCATTTACTATCTTCTTGGAAACAGCATGTTAACAAGACTGTGTTAATGATCGTGTTTTGAAAATCAGGCCCTTTGAGTTCCATTACTTGCCTTGTAACTATTGTAACAATTCCCTCAACAAGAATTCCCCCTTATTTTTCTTATTCCTTTCCATTTCATAGTTTATGTATAGGACGCCTCATTTAACAACCTCTCTCTTGGGCTCTCCTAGCTTTAATTCAGCGGAAAACTCTACATAACCTATGCGCCATCTGGAAACTTTTCCAACTAAATTGCCTTGATAAATATATGCATGGCATGAGACACCTGCCTCCTTCCAACTTAACAGCAGTCTGTAACAATTATCAAGTTTACACTCCGACTCTAGGGTCAATAGAGGACTAAAATTCATATTGGACTGCCTTTTTAAAAAATACCATCAATATATTATCAGGTTGGATAACTTAGTGGTTTATGTATCTGGCTGCAGCACCAGAGTCTGGGAGTTCAATTCCCTGTTGTGTCTCCCAGCAAAAGACCCAACCTGTGTAGTCACGGGGAGGCTGCACTGTCCCAGAGCGAAGAATACATAGAAGTGGATCACCATTCATTTGGGTGTGTGTGCATATGTAGAAAAGCCTGGAAAGGGTCACCATAAATCCAAATAGACCTAAAGGCAATTATTCAATTATTATTGTTTATATACTACTGCATTTTATACAGTTAATTGTCTTATTAATGTTTAGTTGAATTATTATAGCAACCAAAGCAATAGAATAACAAAAGGGAAAAATGAAAACAGAAGTCTTTTGTGTTGAAATAAATTTGTTACTACATTTTAAAGACTAAATCATTTATTTCATTGTGATTACAGTCTACCTCTTCAGATGTTTGTAGAGTACTATTGACTTCTTTAGACTGATGTTTGATAAAGTGAATTGCAATTCACTAAACCTTTAAATGGCCAGAATTCTGTTCTGGAATGAGTGAAATTGTGTAAATTCTGGCAGCAAACTGCAGTTAATTAAAAAGGTGTTGGATATGTGTCTAAACATGTGTCTTCTCATATAACTGACACTTGATCAGGCATGAAACTAGCTTCTCATTACTGAGCTGTAGTAAGCTGCCGGAGTTTCCACAGTTGTATTTACTTTAAGTTAAAATCCCAACAGAATTCTGGCTGGGTGTGTGTGTGTGTGTAGTATTAAAGATGCTGCTGCTGCTTCTGTTGTTGACATAACAGACTAACTTGATTAACTCTTATTTTAAACACGTATGCTTATTATATGAATAAATTAAGTTTAGAATTGAAGCAAGCATCCAATACGGTCCCTCTGTGTATGTAGAAGCAGTTCCATGAATGTAACTGGGAGGGGTGAAAATCATTCCATCTTCCTATAGTACCTGAACTTCCTAAAAATTAGATAAGCTTGATTTGGAGGGTGAATGGGGCACAAAATGCAGCCCATATTGTCACCCACTCCTACAATGAATTCTTACATTTGCTTAAAAAAAAAGAATGGGACAGCATTATTCTGGTATATTATAATGATAGATCTATTTCTCTATTGATTCTGCAACAAAATAATATTCTGGAGGGGTAAAAAATGCAGCAATGGTAGCAAAGAAAAGTTGTATATGATAATAAATGCACAATTTATTTATTTCTTTTTAAAATGATTTTAAAGGATGGGGATAGGGTTGAATTATAAGTGAATCAGTGTGAAATTACACAGACCAAACATTGATTGAATGGCCCATCTTTGACAACTTTGAATAAGGACATTTGGTCCCTTTTGAAGAAAAACTTGAAATACGGGCTACTCAAGATGACTGTAAGAAGGTCCCTGCTTAATTTATCAAGTTGTCCAAGTCAATGCTAGCACCCTTCAATTTTCCTTCCCATTACTCTTTGCAGGCTGTGTAGTATTTGCATTATTTTTAATTAAATGTCTGAGTACAGCCTCTGTTCTGTCACAGCCACATAAAGCAGAGCACTACCTATGCAACCATCCATTTTATTAATTTCAGAATTCAGCACTCCCCCCTCCACTTGAATCCATCAGCCTTGCAAATGAAAGGCTATGTTCATTTTTGAAGCAAATGCTCATATTTTAAAGGGGACAGATAAGAGACTCTTCATTCTGCACAGGGATTTAGAGATAACTTGCTTGACTTTAATACATGCTTGAAATCATTGATCTACTTCATTATTTAGCTTCCAAGGACCAGAAAACAGCAATTCTATCTAATGACACCAACCTTATCTAATGACCCCTGCTCTATCTCATGTGTTCCTGCTGAGACTGATTTCAAAACCTTTAAATCTTTCATGGATGTGTTAGTCTATGCAATGACTCATCTTCAGAAAAAACTAAAATCAATAACTCTTTTGAAACTTGCAAGTAATTCAGCAAAGAAATTAATTTATAAAGAGGATTTAATAATTTGTGGGTTTTGGAGAACTGAACATTTATGTTGACAGTAATATCTTGTACACAGCTACACTGACTGGTGGAAAGTGTTACCATGATCACATGGATGCCAGCAACCCTCTCTATGTTTCATAAAGACAATTTATACCATGCCGATACAGTATGACCCAGTCCACCCCTCTTAGAACTAATGTGAGGGTGATAAGATCCACTTCATGTGGACTGAGGGACAAATATAGCACATATTTAGAAACAGTGTTGCTCCAAATTTGAAAGATCTCTCCCTGTCACTGGACATTATTTTTTTCAGCTAAGTATCATGCGTTTTCTATGCTTTGTTTTGTGACTGGTATTGGAAGGTTAATGTAGGCCTAACTGGCAAGTATTTTGACTGCTGTGGATCAAGTGGCTAAGATGCTGACTGGAAGGTGGCAGGTCAGTTGTTTGATACCCAAATACTGCAGGACTGAATGAGCTCCCATCTTTGTCCCAACTCCTGCCAACCTAGCAGTTTGAAAACAAGAAAATGCAAGTAGATTAATAGAGACCACTTTGGTGGGAAAGTAAACAGCATTCCGTGTACTCTGGTGTCTAGTCATGTCTGCCACATGACCACAGAAATGTTTGCAGAAGCAGACAGCACAGGCTCTTCAGCTATGAAACAGAACCCTAGAATCAGATACAAATGGCTTTCAAGCAAGGGTAACCTTTACCTTTATAATCGCTCAAGAGTTGAAGATAATACAATTGTGCAAGGGAAAGCAACATAATTGTAAAGAATAGAAAGTTTTCTTAATACAGTAATACCTCGGATAACGCTAAGACTTGGTTCCATAAGTCTTGGTGTTATCCAATTTTTAGTGTTATCCGATGCATGTTAAAATCCTATGGGATGGATCGGATAATGTTAAAGCTCCATACAAATACATTGTAACCGCACAGGCTTTAGCGGTTGTTATCCGACCTATCCCATAGGACCTTAACGTTATTCGATCCAATTCTCCTCCCCAGATTACTTAACGTTATGCGATTTTAGTGTTATCCGAGGTAAACGTTATCCGAGGTATTACTGTATCTAGTTCTCTAATTATCTAGTCTGACTCTCACTCAGCCATCTGTAACCCAGGCACATGAACAAATAGAAATATACAGTAATACCCTGGATAACGCGAGTACCGAATAGCGTGAAAACCGCATAACGTGACGAGATTTTCGGAACAAGTGTATGTGTGTGTGGGGAGTTGGATTGGGTAGAACATCTACCCAAACCACCACCACCCCCAGCGCCCGCCCCCATGATGTTTGGAAAGGGTACGGGGATCCTTACCCTTTCGAAACTTCGAGTTGCGAAAGGGTAAAGATCCTTACACTTTCGCAACTTCGAGCGTGCTCGCGCGCCTGGGCTGGGGTTAGGCGAGGATACGGGAAAGACCCCCGTATCCTCGCCTAACCCCGCCGAGGCGCGCAAGCCTACAAGCCGCCCGAAGTTGCGAAAGGGTAAAGAACCTTACACTTTCACAAATTCGAGCATGCGCGCACCTGAGGGGCTTAGCCGAGGATCCGGGGAAAACCCTCGGATCCCCGGCTAAGCCCCGCAGAGCCGCGCAAGCCTACAAGCCGCCCAAGGTCCCGAGAGGGTAAGGATCTGATCCTTACCCCTTCAGAACCATGGGCGGCGGGCTGGCACTGGGGGGGGGTTGGATTGTGTTCCGTGGCGGTGGGGGACGAACTGCTCTGCCCAGCTCCTTTGCCTCCTCCGCTCTTCGCGGATGTTTGGGGGGGTTTGGATTGGGTAACACATAAAAATACAAATTAAAATAGACATTAAATACACATAAAAACACACTACATAAAACACACACACACCTCAAACCCCACCCACCCACCCCAAAGACAAACTCTAGTAACTTACCTTGGGGTCGGGGAGCAGCAGGCAGGCACCAACAGTGGCAGCGCAGTGGTGAAGCAGTGTTGTGGTGCCGTGGCAAAACGGCGCAGCAGCAAAGCGGCATAGCGGTGAGGCGGTGCGGCGCAGCCTGGACCAGACCAGACTGGACCGGCAGTGCAGCCTGGCCTGGCAGCGTGGCCTGGCCCAGCCTGGCCCAGCTTAGCGGTGTGCCAAGGGAAGGCTGCTGCCGCTCCTCCAAAGAGGCCACTGAGGGCCTCAACAGCCAGCCACTGCACCCTTCCTTGCAGTCCAAAATGACTACTCGTATGTGAGTATGCGTCAAAATACCATTTGATTCATGCACGCCTCCAGTATTCAGCACGCATGTGTCAAATGGTGTTTTGACACATGCACACTGACAAGCAGACATTTTGGGCTGAAAGGAAGGGTGGCCGGAGAGGCGACCGAACAAGTCACCTCCAAAAAAAAAAGTAAACATCCCAGATGGTCTCCTGGGAGGGTTACTACCCCCCCACACACACACACACACGGGCGACCACCCGGGATTTTTACTACCGGTCTGAACCAGCTGCTGCCCACTACTGAGGACAAGTAGATATTATTTAAAGGCTGAAAGGAGCACAGGATTCAAGGCAACACTTTTCAAAGTCAGTTATGTGACTTCAGCCTGAATTAGGCATCCTACTACCACCCTGCTTTCTGGTCTTCTACATTAGCCAATTTATCTCACTGGCTGTCACGAGAGAACACGTTTCTAAGCCTATCAACACAATAGATGAACTAATTAATTTGGATTGAGGAAGCCCCAAAGCACTGTCCTCTAAACTGTATAAGGTATTAATAAATGTCTTACATGGTGACACATGAGGTTACAAAACTGGGGAAAGTATCAGACTCATTCCTTACTAGATGAAAGTCGAGTACTGTACATAAAAAGGGTCATCATACAATGCAAATCAGAAAAAGCAGAGAACATCACTCCAGAGTAGAATATGTATGGTCTTGTACTCCAGTTAAATTAGCCTATATTTATAAAAGCTTATTCCCAAATGTTGGAGAGTCTGCAATGAGGTAGGAATGCACTTACATATGAGGCTTAACTGCACAGAAATATTGAAATTTTGGTTATTTGCTTTTGAAATATAGGAAGTAACAAATGAATGAATATTGGTTTCTCTACTATTGGGCATCTTAACATTATTTATGGAATACCATTCCCTTCTTCATCATAAAGAACCACCTTGTGGAATGCTATTGTATATTTATATCTACAGTACCGTGAATTGAGCCATTTGCCTTCCCCAGCTATAAATAAATAGATTTTAACTAAAACATATTTGTTGGCCCACCATATTAACAGTAAGTGAAAACTGGAAGTAGAAAAATCCTTAAGTTTTATCAGCTCAAAGAAAACAGTTGTGTTTACTGAAATTATGTAGAAGGTAACCTCACATAGAAGCAATTTAAACAATAATAACATACAGTTGTACCTCGCTTAAAGAGCATAATGCGTTCCACAGGATTGCTCTTTAAGCGAGTTTGCTCTTTAAGCGAAACACCATTGTAAATGACCAATTGTGTGTGTGTGTGTGGGGGGGATTGTGAACCCCAATTTATTTGTTAAGCGAGTTTTTGATTGGTTTTATTTGTTAAGCGAAGCAAACATTCAGAGAAAATTCTGCTCTTTAAGCGAGTTACTCTTTAAGTGAAACACTCTTTATGGTAGGTTTGACTGTATTCATTTTTCAACATATGGTATTTCGTTACTGAATTTTGCAATGAAGAAGACTACATATACTGTAGTCTTATGGAAAGCTATTAACTTAAAGCATGAGACTGATCTCTATCCTCCATGGCCCAAGCATGATGAAATTAAAAAGCAAAAATAGTTCCAACTAATATATATTGGAAAAATCTGTACATGAAGACAGTTAGGGTCTTGTTGACAAAAAAATCATTTGCAAAGTTATGCAAGTGGAATACTTTATGAGGGCAAATTGCCTCAAGTTAAGACATCACCATAGATATTATCAGTTGCACATTGACTCATAGAGGTCAGAATGCAAAAAAGACTACAGTGATTTTAATTTTCTAAGGTATTCAGTCTCTAAAAGGTATGCTATTTGTGTTTCATTGGGCCATTTTAGCGTTTTGTTTGCCTGGGATATTAATAAATAATATGGCAACTATGTGCTGTGAAGTCCATTTTAACTGAAAGGAACCACTGCCAGGATTATGTAGGTATAAAGTACTCAGAAGTGGTTTACCACTTCTTTCTTCCAGTAGCAATGCTGGATTGTGCAGATTGCCCTATGCTACAAAGACTAACTGTTCTCCTTGTCATGATCTTCAGTCGACACCCGTTACTAAGGCAACTGCATTCTTTCTTTGGTTATGTCAGATTTCAATCAGATTAAGTCAGGCGGTTAGATGTCTTCCCATGATCTCATGCATTCCTCAAACACCTGTGGTCAGTGAATCTTCCAGAACCTTTCAGAAGACTCCATATGATGTAATCAGGGAGAGATCATCGAATTCTTTAGGTGGGACACTACTCATTTTGCCTTTATAAACCAAAGGTTTTCAGACCCAACTTGGTTCTCTAACTAGAGGTTATCCTGCCCAGTTGGCTGAACTCAAATTCCCTTTTGGGATCACTTACTCATGGAAAAGAAGCATGAGCCCCTCGGGGCTATGATGGACATGGGCTGCACTGGATGCCATGCCAAACTAAGCTTGGAAATCTGAGATTTGTCTCCCTACAAACTCTTATCTTTTGTCAGGTATGTTTTTATGCTTTGCTTATATGAAACTGCATATTGGAAAAATAAAGCTCTTTGGGGGGTTTACTAACTGACTGTGTTGAAGTCTGTTTAACAGGCATATCCAGGCACTATTTGTTCCCTGCCTTACATGCTACCAAACTAAAGAACCACAGACTTCCTGTGTCAATCAAGTGGAAGCATGGAGGCCCTGGGTTCTGGAAGGGGAGGTGACATAAAGGCTGTGGAAGGGAGTTTGTGGAGTAAAGGAAAATCTAACAGCCTAGATGATCACGCCCAGCCTCTCGAGCCCCAGAAAGGGTCAAGTCCATGAGACTCCTGAGAGACACAATGAATTGAGATTCTGACACCTTGCTCCATAGGCAGGTACTCCAACTTACTGAACCTAAGAGCAATTTTACCTGGAGTGGGGGAATTGCACGAGGTGTTATGAGCAACTTACAATAAATAAAAGGAAGAAGAACATAGTTAAATAGAGAACAATTCTTCAGAGGCTACTCTTCTACAAACAATTAACAACCTGATTACTTGTTAACATTTACGAAGTTGGACATCATATCATGCTGCCTCTAACTTCTAAACTGCAGTTGGCTGCTCTAATACTCTTTAGGAAATCTATACAAAATAATCCTTGTCCCCATTCCCCCATTAAATCACAAAAGCAATATGAACACCTTTTCATTATTCTTCAAAATGGTTATAATGCAAACAAAAAATACCCAACAACCCTCACACATATTATCTCCATCCATTTTTGTAAACCATGTCAGAAGCTCACAAAGGTGCTTTCTGGGTTGAAATGATTTTTGCTGGAGGAACTCTGCCCAGAGGATGCCTGAATGGGGCTACTTTCATGTCAAGTTCTTTTCCCCACTGAAGTGGTCCTTATTTATCTACTTGCAATCCTTGCTTTTGAACTGCAAGGTTGGCAAGAGCCGGGACAGGGACAGGCACTCATTGTGTCATGCTGTACTTGAGTCTTGAACTGCCAACTTGCTGACCTTCCAGCTAACAAGGCAAGCTGAGCCACCACAGTCCTGTCACCCCAAGTAATTCTCCAAATAATGGGATGTTTAGGACCTTTTGGTAGAACCACTGCATTTTATAGCTAGGGGGAAAGAGAAAAATTCAGCCTCTAAAATTATTCTGCTTATCTTGTCCTCTTTTATATGTTTATTGTATTTGGACAAGGTACATTATTGTTAGGTTTGTTAAAGTGAATTGTTAAATGCAACTATAATGATGTTGGCACTGGATATTGTTAATGAGATTTTATGGTCCTTCAAACATTCGATATGTCAAATGAACCATAATGTATTATCATACTAATGCATTTTAAGTGCACTGTGTTTATCAAACTTCTTTTTTGTAAAGCACTTTGAGAAGAACATATTGTGGAATTGACAGGACACAAATAAAATGATTATGAATATGACTGTTTCCACTTTGCTTGGTGTAGCTAAGAAAATTAGATGTAACCTGAGTGAATGTTCAGCTTGTAACACACTGTTCCTTCTAAATTAAGAGTGCCACCAAGAGAGTTATAGGATATGGCCTCACAATCTAAGTATCAGAACTTTTTTTAGTAACCTGTTAATTTACAAAACTGAGTGAATCTCACAGGGATACAGAACCAAGCAAATAGGAAGTTCCAGAAATACAGCAGCTTCAGTGGACTCAGAAATATCTGAGACACAGGTGAGTGGCTTGTTATTTTTTGCAGAGCAGGACCATAATCAGGGTGGAACAACAAAATACAGAGGTTGCTGAAATCTAAAGGGGAAATTGATAGTTCATTGTTAACAAAAATAGACAGCAATGTTTCCTAGCCACTAAGAGGTAAAAACACAACAAAGCATTCTCTTTCTTTGAGAACTACATTCACCACTACCTACCTTATAGAGTGGTTCACACAGGACAAAGCAGGTAAGAGAAGGGGGCACTTGCTTGGGACCAAAATGGCTAGTTACAATTAATTTGCTGAGGATCTCATTTTAAGCAGATAATTGATTGGGAAGGACCCATGTTGGCAATGGAAAGGACTGAAGCTAATGAGATGAGCAGGATGAGAGCCAAAAGTGGGCAGTGAGACCATTTCTTTTCTCTCTGCTTGTAGCTCTCCTTCCCTGTCCCTCTCCTTGTCATCCTCTCTCTTCTTTGCCCTCAGTGGGCCCCAGAGAACAGGGAACTGAAATTACTGTTTGCAGAAGGCTTTTGAGCTGACGGCAACATGAAATTAGGACATGGGCCACATGTCATAATTTCGCTTTTAAAGCTCACTCTATCTAAAAGTGCTTCATCCAGGAAGTAAGCATGGGATTCCAGTCATGTGTGTCATTCTGGAACATAACAGATGTCCAATACTATATCAACATTTACATATTAGCATGCCTAAGAAGTTGAAATAATTGGACAAATAGTACAAATCACATTATGAGAAATATGTGATAACTAAGTCATGAAAGAGAATTTGTCCCTGGCAACGAATGAATGCATCCTTCTTTCCTTTCTTCTGGGAGATTGTTTCCTTGTGATGTGGGAACAGCGAAGTTAAAACTATAAACACAAATCCCCCCCCTTTTTTTTAAAAAAAAATCACTCTGTCTAAGTTTTTGATTCTCAGGCACAAGAGTATTGAATTAAAATGTACTATATAAAGAAATAAATAGTTCAACATATTTCATTTCTGCTTTTTTACATACCTAGAAATACATACTACTACATAAGAGAGTAGCATCAAGTAGCAACAAAACACTCGTGTTTCATTAATACTGTGAAATGGTAATAATGCATGCTACTACTAATACAGTGGTACCTCGCTTAAAGAGCATAATGCGTTCCACAGGATTACTTTCTAAGCGAGTTTGTTCTTTAAGCAAAACACTATTGTAAGTAACCAGTTGTGACTTCTGGGGGGGGGGGATTGCGAACCCCGATTTAGTTGTTAAGTAAGTTTTTGGTTGGTTTTAGTTGTTAAGTGAGACAACAATTCAGAGAAAATTCTGCTCTTTAAGTGAGTTAGTCTCAAAGCAAGGCGCTTTTTATGCGAGGTTTTACTGTACAGTGAACTAGGAATAGGGCCCTTGCCCTCATGTCAGTGGAGTATTTCATATAGGGAGATACATCACAGAAAATAAATAAACGATTATTTGTTGTTGCTTTGTGACCCTATGGACCATTGCCCGCCAGGCACCTCTGTCCTCCACCATCTTTCTCAGCCAGCCCAGCTCTGTGCCTATTGCACAATACCATCTAGCCATCTCATTTTTGGCTGCCCCCTTCTTCTTTTGCCCTCCACCCTTCCCAGCATCAAGGCCTTATCAAGTGAATCCCCTCTTCTCATTTGGTGTCCAAAGTACTTTAGCTTCATCTTTACTATTTGACCTTCTAATGAGTAGTCAGGGTTGATTTCTTCTAGGATTGACCTATTTGTTCTCCTCGCTGTCCAGGGGACTCTCAAAACTCTCCTCCAACATCACATTTCAAAGGCATCTATTCTTCTGCGCTCAGCTTTTCCAATGGTCCAGCTCTCACAACCATACATTACCATTGGGAATACCATTGATCTGACTATGCACCAGGTTTCTCATAGCTTGTCTCCCAAGCATCAGTCGCCGTTTTATTTCATGGCTGCAATCATCATCTGCAGTGAATTTTGATCCTAAGAAAGTAAAGCCTGTCACTGCTTCTACTTCTTCCCCATCTATTTTCCAAGGGACTGATAGGGCCTGTTGCCATTATCTTGGTTTTCTTGATGTTGAGCAAAATGGCTAATGCAATGAACAGAACTGATTGCTGGGGAACAGTGATTTTGGTGCCTCACAATTTTCACCTATTTCTGGCTATATTTGGGTCACTGATTCCAAAAATGCTTTCAGTTATGCCACATCAGCTCTAGTTTTTTAGATATGGCTTATTCACATTAGGCCAATCTAACCATACTGGTTGCATATATAACCAGAGGCATAGCAAGGGTGCAAGCCACCCGGGGTGGAGTGAAATTTTGCTGCCTCCCCAAAAAAAATTTCCACCCACCCAAACTTTTTTTTTTTGCCCACCCAAATATTTTCCCACCCCCAAAAGATTTTTCCACCACCCCTCCTGCCTCCGGGAGCCTTTGATGTGCGCCTGGAGGCAAAGAAAAATTTTGTTTGAAAAAAAATGGGGAAAATTTTTTTTTTGGGGGGGGGGGCTTCAAAATGCCACCCCCTGGAGCACACCGCCCGGGGCATTTGCCCCACTGCCCTCTTTCTACGCCCCTGTATATAACTACTGTACATCACTCACATACAATAAAACACACAAGTTATTTTACATAAGTCACGTTAGGCTCATTAAAGTTTTTCCACTAGGTCACTGAATCCTCATTTCTGTGATTGCCTCTGATGCATTGATCTTGGACATTCACGCTGGATGCTCCAACAATAGTCCGCCATCATATGTACATCCCATCGTCCACGATACCGTTCTTCCATTGAACTTATTTCCTGGTGAAAACGCTCTCCCTGTTCATCACTTACATCACCAAGACAATCTGGAAATCGGTCCAAATGACTGTGCAGGTAGTGTACTTTTATGCTCATGTTGCAGCCAAGTGCACAAAAATTAGTGAGCATGTTCTCCACTAATTCTTCATAATTAGGAGCCTTGTAGTTTCCAAGGAAATTTTGCACTACCATAATGAATGACAACCATGCAGCGGCCTCAGTATCATTCATTGAGTCTTGAAATTTCCGGTCATTAATGAGTTGGCGGATTTGTGGTCCATCAAATATACCTGCTTTTTTTTTCCAGACTCAATGCAGGAAATTTGTTACATATATAGCCAAAACATGCTCCATGTCTATTCAAAGCCTTGATTAACTGCTTCATTCATCCAAGTTTTATATGGAGTGGTGGCAATATAATATTGTTTCTTTCAACCAAAGGTTCTGTGATGATGTTTTTTTCTCCAACTGTCATGCTTTCTCTAAGAGGCCACTGTCTTCTCACCCAGTGTTGATCTTTAGCTCTAGAGTCCCATAGACATATAAAGCATGGGTATTTGGTGTAACCCCCTTGTTGTCCTAGAACAGTGGTTCCCAACAAGGGGTACACAGCCCACTAGTGGACTTCAATTCCCAGAAGCCTAAGTCAGTACATTGGCTGATCAGTGCTTTGCGGAAATTACTTAGGCTTCTGGGAATTGAAGTCCATAAACCAGCATTTGGGAAACACTGTCCTAGAAGAAAATTCACCATCTTGAGATCGACACAGATTAGCCATTGATGAATATGGTATGAGATCTTCTCCAGGACTTTGGCTATTGTAGCTTGATTTTCTTGCATAGCAACTGAGTGACCAATTGGGATTGACCTGTATCTGTTGCCATTGTGCAAAAGAACACATTTTAGGCAACGTTTGGAGCTATATATAAATAACCGCCATTCACTTACTTGGTATGTATTTTCTTACACCCAGTTTCATTAAGAGTCCTTCAACATTGGTGCAAAAAACAAACTGGGTTTCTGTTGCGAAGAATGGCAGGAAATCTGTTTCCCTTTTGTGATAGAATGTGACTTTTGTTTCCGGCAACAGACAGTGTTTCTCTGCCAATCTGGAAGCTAATAATTCCGACAACATTTTGGGAAGACTTAGATCTCGAATGAGGTCATTCAATTCTGCCTGACTAAAGCCGGATACAACTGACAAACGTCCTGCAAATTCTCTGTCTTCTTGCTCAGAAACGCTTTCAGCTGATTCGTCCTGATGACTCTGGAAGACTGGCAAAAATACGTACAGGTATCTCCTCTGAATGTGGAACAGGGCATCGTGCGGAGGGTAGATCGGGATACAGTAAAACCTCAGATAACGTTAAAACCTGGTTCCACAAGTCTTGGTGTTATCCAATTTTTAGTGTTATCCGATACATGTTAAAATCCTATGGGATCCATAGAGATACATTGTAACCACACAGGCTTTAGCGGTTGTTATTCGATGCATCCCATAGGATCTTAATGTTATCCGATGCAATTCTCCCCCCAAGATTGCTTAATGTTATGCGATTTTAGTGTTATCTGATACTAATGTTATCCGAGGTATTACTGTATATCCAATGTTTTTGGTTATTACAACTGATGCCCTTTACATTCCCTGAACAAAAGTAACAGTCATCGCTGTGCTTTCTTTGTTCTCGCCACATCATTGGTACCCCAAATTTCAAGCTCTTCCGTTTCCCATTTGACCACTGATGCAGATGCTCTGTGCACGCTTTACATACAATGTGAGGTGCCCAAACCTTATCTTGGTCTCCCAGTTTTACTTTAAAATAGGCCAAATAAGCTCTTTTTATAAAGTCAGTTATGGGTTTTCTTTGCTGAATATAAGTGTATTCACCACAGATGAAACAAAAACCATCAGGATTATGTATACATGTTATTCTTGATAAATCCATATTAGTGCCTGTAAAAAAAAAGAAATAAATGTCAAAATCATACTTAAGATACAGAGAAAAAAACTAGAATGCAAGCCTCCCTGGATGAGTCCATGGAGCAGCTGCGGAGTTGGACTAGATTCGGGATGCACAGCATCCAGTCTCAACAGTAAAGGAGAGCACAGAGAATGACAAAAAAGGTCAGATTAGTTAAATTACAGTTGCAACAACAACAGGAATAGAACTTGAACAACATAAATAAGTATTATTAAAACAATCAATTTATGAATGGTGAGGCAAATACAAGTGTAGTCATAAGAGCAATGTATAATGACATTATCGATATCTCATGAACTAGAGCTGCTAGAACAAAATGGATGGCATTTTCAGAATCAGCTGCCCCAAAATGCCCGAAATCAGTTGAAAAATTTTAGTCATCAAGAATTTTTTTTGTTCCCCAGTGTTTTCCTTGCTGCCTCCTGTAGGATGTCCTGTACCTCTATCCATAATTCTTCTGGCACTCTGTCTATCTGGTCCAAGCCATTGAATCTGTTCCACACCTCCACTGTGTATTCCTTAGGGATGTTGTCTAGGTCATATCTGTCTGGCCTAATTGTTTTCCCTATTTTCTTTAGTCTAAGCCTGAATTTTGCGATCTGTAGGTTGTGATCTGAGTCACAATCTGCTCCAGGTCTCGTTTTTGCTGATTGTATGGAGGTTGTCCATCTTTGGCAGCAGAGTATGTAATCAATCTGGTTTCGATGTTGTCCATCTGCTGATATCCATGTGTAAAGTCTTCTTTTGTGTTGCTGGAAGAGGGTGTTTGCTATGACTAGTGCATTCTCTTGGCAGAACTCTATTACCCTTTGCCATGCTTCATTCTGTGTTCCATGACCAAACTTGCCTGTTATCCCATTTACTTTTTGATTTCCTACTTTGGGATTCCAATATCCTATGATAATGTGGACATCATTTCTTGGTGCCTGTTCAATGAAGTGTTGTAGGTCATCACAGAATAGATCAACTATGGCTTCATCTGCACCAGTGGTTAGTGTGTGTATTTGGATAACAGTGATATTGAATGGTTTGCCTTGGATTCTGACTGAAATCATTCTGTCATTTTTAAGATTATATCCCATTATTGCTTTTCTTGCTCTTTTATTGACAATTATGGCTACTCTGTTTCTTCTGAGGTATTCTTGTCCACAGTAGAAGATATGATGGTTTCCAGAGCTGAATTCCCGCATCCCTGTCCATTTTAACTCACTGATTCCCAAGATGTCAATGCTTATTCTTTCCATTTCCTTTTTTACCATTTCCAGCTTTCCTTGATTCATAGATCTCATATTCATGTCCCTATACAGTATTGTTCCTTACAACACCGTATTTCTCTCCCTACTGTCCTATCCACCACCACCCTTCTGACCTGGTGGGCTAAGCATCCTGTTTCATCTATTTTGCCCCTTTGCTATGCCTTTTGTTCTAGTCTATAGAGCAGTGATGGTGAACCTTTTAGAGACCGAGTACCCAAACTGTAACCCCCAACCCACTTATTTATTGCAAAGTACTAACACAGCAACAGGGGAGGAAGGAAACACTCCCACTGGGCTGCTGGGCAGAGGGGCAGGGTGAACTCTGTGCTGTAGGGAGGGAGTAAGTGCCCCCACTGGGCTGCTGGGCAGATGGGTGGGACAAACTCTGTGCTGGGGTTACTGCACGGGTGCCCACAGAGAGGCCTCTGTGTGCCACCTCTGGCATGCATGCCACAGGTTCACCACCTCTGCCATAGAGTTCTCTTCGCAAACTTCTTGACATGCTTTGCCAGTTTCTACGCCAGTATTTTACTGTCATACATATTATCACTATTTAACACAAAGTAACAGACAAAAATTAAGTTGATTAATGGTGTATATATGAAACAAGAAGTTATATATGCAGTCAAAAGTTAAAAGTGTCTTGTTAGTCATCAACCTTGGTATGAAAAGGTACAAAATTAATGAAAAATATATACATATATTTATAAGCATTACGTAAAAATCTAATTTTCAAAGTCTTTCTTTTGCCTCTTCGTACCCAGTCTCTCAATATTCTTAATTGACAAACATAATATCTCTTTCCCCCCCCAACTTTTCTAAAACCATCATACCTATCACTGGAGTATTGCACCACTGCAAAACATGAAAAACTGAAGGTATCCCAGTTTGATTCACCTCTCTTTGACTCCACTTTGTGAGCTGTGTTCTGAGGATGGGCATTTATTGTTTGGCTTCTCATCTTTCTTGACAAATGCCTGAATTTGTATCTCCTATGAACCAAGCTCATTACTGAGACCAGAAGTTGTGTGATCCTTGTTTTCACCCAGGTATTTACTTCTCTTTCCAATTAAGATACTTTATGTTCCTTGAGATACTTTTCTCTCTCTCAAACAAGATTTAGCACAATTCCCATGGGCTGCCCACACTGCTTTTAAGACTGACAGAATGATGGAATGAATTCTATGAACACCCACTCCCAATCCTATTCATTAGTTCTTTGCAAATAGCAAACTGTAGAGAAAGCAAGACTGAGAGAGAGAAAATTTCCGAGTTAGAAGAAAACTTAGGAAACTGTTAATTCCATCACCCTGGTAACTAAGACATAGATACCCCACCCCCATCCACCATCATCTTGATGTGAATGAGAATCCATATTTTATCACTTCTGCTTAACAGATGAATAAAAACCAAACACTGGCTTTGCCTGTCACTCAAAACAGATTGTCTATCAAACTCAGTTACCTTTCTGAATTTATCCCAATGTAGGAAATTAATCATTTGTGAACCAAAGTGAAGAAAACTAAAACCAGACCTGGGAAGTAACTAGGAATACAGTAATACCCTGGATAACGATTGCACCAGATAACGCTAAAACCGCATAATGATGATAAATTTGGGGGGAAGATTTGCACCGGAGAACGTTCTTTTTAGCGTTATCCGATACAGTCGTTCTTAGCAGCAAGGTGGCTGGAAAGCAGAATGGGGATCTCCGTTCAGCTTCCCAGCCACCCTGTAGCTACGGAGGCAGGGGTGGGGTGGCTGGAAAGCTGATGGGGGGCTCTTCCGTCGGCTTCCCCAGCCATTCCACAGCTGTGGAGGCAAGGGCGGGTGGCTAGGGAAGCCGACAGGGAGTCCCAGTCAGCTTCCCCAGCCACCCTGCAGCTATAGATCGGGTCCTCTGATCTCTCTGGAGCAGGCAGGGGACCCGATCTACAGCTGTTACTGGGCTTCCCCAATGTCCCCAGCCAGTGGAGCAAGCCAAAACGTCAGGGTTCGAACCCTGACATTTTGGCTTGCTGCACTTGTTTAGGACGTCGGGGAAGGCCAGAAACAGCTTGGATCGGGTCTTCCTACCTCCCTGGACCCGGCAGGGGTGTCAGGGAGCCCAAAATTGGTAAAAAAAAGAATGTTTGTTTTTTTTTACCAATTTTGGGCTCCTTGATCCTCTCTGCCGGGTCCAGGGAGGTAGGAAGACCCGATCCAAGCTGTTTCCAAAGTTGCCCCACCCTCCTGGAGGCTGTAACAAGCCAAAACGTCAGGATTTGAATCCAGAACTTTGGAAACAGCTTGGATCGGGTCTTCCTACCTCCCTGGACCCGGCAGGGGTGTCAGGGAGCCCAAAATTGGTAAAAAAAAGAATGTTTTTTTTTAAAACCAATTTTGGGCTCCTTGATCCTCTCTGCCGGGTCCAGGGAGGTAGGAAGACCCGATCCAAGCTGTTTCCAAAGTTGCCCCACCCTCCTGGAGGCTGTAACAAGCCAAAACGTCAGGATTTGAATCCACAACTTTGGAAACAGCTTGGATCGGGTCTTCCTACCTCCCTGGACCCGGCAAGGGGGGGGGGGGGTCAGGGAGTCCAAAATTGGTAAAAAAAACATTTTTTAAAAAAAATCAATTTTGGGCTCCCTGACACCTCTGCCGGGTCCAGGGAGGTGGGAAGACCCGATCCAAGCTGTTTCTGGGCTTCCCCGACATCCCCAGCCAGTGGAGCAAGCCAAAACATCAGGGTTCAAATCCCGATGTTCTGGCTTGCTGCAGCCTCCAGGGAAACAGGGCTTTTTTTTAACGTTGTGCGATCAATGTATCGCACAACGTTAAAAACTGGATAACAACGAGACTTGTGGAACCAAGTCTCATAGTTATCCGAGGTACTAGTGTGTCAACAAATTTATGCTTAATTCTTGTTTGTAATACAGTAAAACCTTGGGTTATGATGGAGATCCTTTCCAAAACCTCGGGTTATGATGGAGGTCTGTTCCAACAGCCTCCATTGTAACCTGAAATGGTTGTAAACCAGATCCCAATTTCCCATAGGGGTGCACTGAAAATTAAAAATAAACAAACAACTGAAACCAAAATAATATTCAAAAAATACAAAAGCACAAAAACCACCAAAAAAATGCCGGATGTAATTATCCCCCATCCCCACAAACCCAGCGGAGCAATCTCCCTACATTTTCCATGCCGTTTGGGGACCTTATCCGACAATGACAATGGGACCTTTGGAACAGTAAACACCAGATTCTGAGTTTGGGTGGGGTGGATAGCAGCCATATTACATCCTAAAATGGTGGCATTGGACATTTTGTTGTTCAGGACTACATTTCCCATAAATCTTTGCAGAACAAAATGGCCAATGCCACCATTTTAGGACATAATATGGCTGCCTTCCATGCCACATGAACTCAGAATCCAGTGTGTACTGTTCCAAAGGTCTCATTGTCTTCGTTGGATAAGGTCTTCAAACAGCATGGAAAAGGTAGGGAGATTGATCCTTTATTTTGGGGGTGGGGGGTGGGGGATGATAGTATCCCAGAAATCAGTCATTACCCAGGAAGTTGTTTAAATTAAATGTGAGGTTGTAAGCCACCGCAAACTTGACCCAGGGCAGTCATATGCCAGGGTTTTACTGAACCTTACTTCCTGAAGCAGCCCCTTTTTATGAGCTGGAATGAAGCTGCTGAAGACTGCAAAACCTGTAGGATATTAAGCCCTATGGTAGTGGCTATGTGGAGCTGCATAAACCTTATCTACAATTCTACAACCCTCATTTTGGCTCCCTGCAGCCTCTCACCCTCCTAATCTATTTTAACAGTTTAGATTTAAGTGGCTCTTTGAGCTAAGTAAAGGGGAATGCTTTATGGATCACCTATTTTCCATAATCCATAATTAATTGGTTCTTTATTTCTTTTTGTTTTGTTTCATTATAATATCTGCACATCATACCCAAACTATGAAGAGAAAAGTTTATATTATCACATTCAGTTAGCTCGGTGACATCCTGCTAGTCACAGAACAGTAAAACCTCAAGTTATGAATAAAATCAGTTCCATGGCCTTGTTTGTAAGTCAAATTTGTTTGTAACTCGAGGCATGCCCGTAGGGATAAAGAAAAAGTCCCCCATCCAAAATCAATCAAACCACCCAAAAACAACAGCAGGATTGAAAGGAAAGCATGCATAAGCAAAAAAACACTGTTCCTTATCTTAAAGAAGCTTTGCAAATGGACAGAAAAATCCAGCAAGAAACAGCAACAGGCAGCCATTTTGGTACCAAAACTCCAGACAAAGAAATCACTCCAAACACTCTACTGCTACCTATAGGGCTCAGAAAGGCTGCATGTGCACAATGCATTCTGGGGAATCAGGTTATATAACGTAAAGCAAACCCATAGGGGAAATGGCTTTTTAAAAAATAATTCATAAATCAGGGCATGTTCGTAACTTAAGGCATGGATTTCAGTGCAGAACCAATTCTTAAGTCGAATTATTCGTAAGTAGGGGCATTCATAAATTGGAGTTTTACTGTACTGCTAGATCCACTTATCTGGCCCACACAATCAAACAAACAGTTCTTCAAACTCCCAACAAAGTAAATTAAGCAAGTAAATTAAGCAAGCAACATTTAATAAAGCACTAAAAATCTCTTCCAAACACAGAAAGAAAATTAATAATCCATCTAAAATTGTTTGGAAAGATAAGAGCTAAATTGCTAGAAAGTACAAAGAAATTTAGTAAAGACATCAGAATGCAATTTGGAATTGACAAGTGAGCAGCAATTACTGTTAAGGCAAGCAAAATTGTCAAAGATGATGGATTTGAGTTGGATCAATGTTTCTCAAACTTTGACTTTTGGACTTCAGTTCCTAGAAGCCTAAGTCAATTCCCCAATGTACTTACTGAGGCTTCTGGGAATTGAAGTCCATTGGTGTGCCACAAAACATAGTTTGGGAAATGCTGAGTTAGATAATGAAGAATGCATCAAAGCACTAACATCAAAAGAGTGATACAAATACCTGGGAGTTCTGGGTGCTTCTGACCTACTACACAGCCAAGTCAAAATAACTTCTTCTACAAAATATATAAAGTAGGTCAGGAAAATCTTGAGGTCAAAACTGAGCAGAGGCAATATCATAAAGACAATTAATGTCTAGGCAGTGCCTATTATACGATATTCAGCTGGGATAACTGATTAGCTCCAAATAGAATTAGAAAACCTAGACCGAAAAACAAGGAAGCTAATGACTATGCATCCTGCCCTGTACCCAAAAAGTGATGTTGATCATTTGTACTTAACAAGAGCTGGGAGTTGCAGAGGAATCCTATAGGTGAAACAGACAGTAGAGGAAGAAAAACATAACTTGAATGAATACATTAAGAAAAGTAAAGAGCCTGTGCTTCAGGAAGTTAACAAAGGGAGGCTTTTGAAAACAGTGAAGAAGAAAGCCGAATACAGAAAGGAAAGGATTGAAAGTGAAGCTGCAAACTGGGAAAAGGAGCCTATGCATGGTTAATACTTGAAAAACATAGACGGTAAGGCTGACCCAAAGCTGACATAGGGATGGTTAAAAGCAGTTTTGAAGAAGGAAACAGAAGGATTTATCTTGTCAGCTCAGGAACAAGTTTTGTCAACAAATAGTATGAAGACAAAAAATACAGCATGTATCCAACAATAGCAAATGCCAGCTTTGTAATGAAAAGGATGAAGCAGTAGATTACCTGATCAGCAGATGCAGTAAAAATTCACAGATTATTTTCAAGAACTATTCACTGGAAATATTGCCAGAAGTTTGGATCTGAATGCAGTAAAAATCATTGAAATGAATCACTGAAATAAAGTTTTAAAAAATGAGAGAGTCAAGATTTAGTGTACTCACAACACACCTGATATCGCTGTCATCGTCTGCAACTCATATCCAAGAATGCACTTTTTCCTGAAGCAGGAAAAATGCCATTAGGATGAATTTGTTTAAGATGGATCCCAGCTTGCCATGAAGTGACCCACACACTATGATCATGGAGCCATAACCTGTGGCACATATGAAATGAAACAGGCAGGATTTAACACCAGGACTGCAATGGACTGCTGAAGCCTTGAGGATATGGACAAGGTGCACTTTCACAGCCAGTCCATCTGGCATGGCCTCTTCTGCCTCTATGACCATTGGGAATCAGAGATCTTCCACTTATTTTGCAGTTGGACCCAAATGATGGTTTCCAGTGACATTTTCTCCATTGAGGGGACCATCACCCCTTGTAGCCATTAGCCTCTTTAGGGAGTCAGGTTATTTGCCACTGCCCAACATTCAGCATTGAGTTGCTGGCTGTACAGTATACTCCATTACCATAGTGGAATGTCCAGCCAGATACCTGATATAACTTGTTGAAAAGAAGAAGGTCTGGTTTATTGACATTGCTATAGTAAGAAATGCATGAACTGAAGACAAACAACTGGAGAAAATAATATATCATGATTTGCAAAAGGAAGTTGAGTGCCTATGGAGGAAGAAATCTGTTGTTGCACACATAGTGATTGGAGCCCTTGGAGTAATCCCTAAGGGGCTCCCTAGATATATTTGGAAATGTTGGATTTATCAGACTTGAACATCCTAACTCCCCCCCCCCCCAAATAACTCTACTAGGAACTGCATATATACTTAGACATTACTTTAACATTTCTTAGGTCCGTGGTTAGGACTTGAACTGTTAATTTTATACTATTCCTCGACTGTAAATCAACTGATAGATTTGTATTCAATAATAATAATAAAGTCAAGAAAATAAAAAATGGCCTGCTCATGGTAAGATGAAATTTACTGGTTTTCACTCAAAAATTTAGCTGCACTGTACTCTAGATTAGAAAAACAATATAATTTCATATTGCAGACAGTTGCTGTGGATGACAAGTCGTTGAATCTTCCTAATTATGAAAACTAAATATAAAGAAGCTGTACCAAGCAATTATAGACCCATAACATTACTTACTGTTAATGTTCAAACGGTTCATGGGTATATTAGAAGTCTTTGTTTATGACACCTAATTACATGGAATCTTATACCAGAAGAACAAAAAGGAAACTGTTGAAATTTACATGGAACAAAGGACTATTTACTTATTGATACAATAACATTGAGGAACTGTAAAAGAAGGAAAACCAATCTAGTATACTGTTTGGATTGATTACAAAAAAGTGTTCAATTAGTCTACCATGTTCCAGATTTGTAAAATCGTCAACAACATCAGGAGATGCTTAACAAGAATGATGAAACAATGGAATACCACTCTAATGGTACTGACTTAGGAAGCATGAAGATCAAGAAAGGCATATTCCGAGGTGATTTACTGATACCTTTGCATATGGGTCATGGATATCAAGCATCAAGGACATCTGGAAGGATTTTTCATCTGCTAACCATATGGACTATCTTAAACTGTATGGGAAAACAAGGCAGGAAATTCAATCACTTCTGCACACAGTCCAAACATTCAACAATTATGCTGTGACAGATTTTGGAACAGAAAAGTGTGCAACTTTATCAATAAGAAGAATTTGATGAGTCAGAAGAAATACTTGGCTGACAGAGGAAGAACCATAAAGAATCTTGGACATGATGAAAACTATAAATATTTGGACATTTTGCAAGCAAATAACATAAATCATGCAATAATGAAAAGGAAGACTAGTGCACAGTATTTGAGGAGTGTAAGAAAAATCCTGAAATCAAGACTGAATGGGAGAAATATTATAAAAACAATTAAATACCCTTGTGATACTGGTGACAAGATATAGTAGTGGTACACAGCAAGAGCTTCCTTGAAGATTGTGGTATTCTTGAACCACTGTTGACCATACCCTGGTAACAGCAACTTTGTGTTGCTATTTAATCTTTATCACACTAGGTCAGGCAAAAGGAACTGCAGAATGAACTCATCAAAGTGTGCCTTCATTTTGGCAGTTTCACATCTGGCCTAGACATGGAAGAATAATAATTGTAGATTGGATGGTGACCAAGTTGGATGCTTTGGGACAGAGAACAAGGAGGTTGATGATTGTGAATCATGCTGTTCATCCAGAAAATGATGTGGCTAGATTATATCTACCATGGGATGAGGGCGGATGAGGATTGGGCAAATCAAACAGTGGAAGAGGAAAAAAGGTATCTTGGTGAATACATTCATAGCAATAATGAGTGGATGTTGAAGGAAGTTTCTAGGGAAGGTATCATCAAGACTGCTAAACTGAAAGATGCATACCGGGAAGAGGTGCTAAGAAATAGAATAGATGCTTGGAATAATAGACCATTACATGTTCAATATATACAAAACATTGATGGTAAAGTGGATAGCACTAATAGGCATAGCTAAAATCTGATATATCAAAAAAGAGACAAAATAATCTATATTTGCTTACCAAAATCAAGCACTACAAACCAACATAATTAAAGCAAAAATGGGGAGATCTTACTGTAAGTGTAGGTTTTGTTTAAAAAAAATAGATGAAGCAGTGGACCGTATTATCAGTGGATGCAGTAAAATCACACAGACTAAGTACAAAGAACATCATAACCGAGTTGCACCAATGTTACATTTGAATTTGTGCAACAATTATAGAATACTATCTTTGGAAGACCAGTGGT
Source organism: Furcifer pardalis (assembly GCA_030440675.1). NCBI lineage: Eukaryota > Metazoa > Chordata > Lepidosauria > Squamata > Chamaeleonidae > Furcifer > Furcifer pardalis. The sequence continues at coordinate 147,698,735 of CP126894.1, read as the reverse complement.
AACACAAACCTGAAAAGGTGGTTGAGAAAGAGGACAAGATGATTAAGATTTTGTGGGACTCTAAGATTTAAACTGATAAGAAGCTCAGACACAACACGTCAGGTATTACTGTGGTTGAAAAAAAATTGGTTCAGCTGATTGATGTGGCAATCCCAGGTGACAGTCGGGTGAAAGAGAAATAGATCTAAAAGATCATGAGATATCAGGATCTGAGAACCAAAGTACAGAAAAACCCCAACTTACAAATGCCCCGAGTTACATAAAATTTGACTTACATAATAATTTTGTGCTAAAACCATGTCCTGATTTACACAAATGTCCTGATTTACATAAATTTATGTAACACGATTTCCTAGGGTTTGCTTTGAGTTTCATAAAAAAATCATTTTTCCTATGGGTTTACTTCGAGCTATGTACAAATTCATTTCCCTATGGGTTTGCTTTAATCTACATAAAAATTTCATTTTTTCCTATGGGTTTGCTTTGAGTTACATAAAAAACTGATTTAAGCAAAAGCCTACAGAACAGACTTTTTGCGTAAGTAGTGATTGGCAGTGATAAGATCATGATAGAACAGTTGCAAAGAGTAACTCTAATAGGTACCAACCATATTATCAGGCAATACCTCATTCACTTGTAGATCTAGGGCTGAGATCAGAGCAATGGGGTTGCAAAACCCCAGTCTGAACATCTGGTGGGCCATGTAAAATAGTACCAACAATATAATCCTCTCTCCTGAAAACTAAGAAAAGCAAGCAGGGCAATAAATACATAAGATCCCTTATTTCTATTAATTGAGTACAGCAGGCAGTAGAAGGCGGCCAGACAGTAGTAAAAGTAACCCGTAAAGGTAGGCAGGTTGGCAACAAAACAAGATGGAGGTCACCAAGAGCTACACACACACTAATATTATAAGGAAAGACACACTGAACTTAGAACACTCCTTACCAGGTTCACAATTTTTTTTTACCAATTAAAAATTCTCATTTACCTTCAGAATGTCTGCTGACAGTAGCCCTCATGATGGCAGTAGATGAAGAATTTCTGAGGCAACTTGACAGGCAAAATAGCACTGAATGAAGGAAGACTAAAGAAGCACAATAATTGTGGGCATTTCTCCTTTCATCAGCACAAATATTTCATATTTGAGGAACTCTCTTTCAGCAGTCACCAAGAGAAAACAGATTACACAAAGGTCTCTTTCATGTTCTGAGTCTTGTGTTTAAGCACAAAAGGCCCATCTCTGCTTTTGAATAACGAGGTGCCCTATCTTATATAGACAGTGTGTCTTCTTGAAAATGAGAAATTGCATGAGATTTCTTTGCATCCCTAGAGTAGAGCCCTTGAACTCCACAGATATTTTGGCTTTTGTTTTCCAGGACATGAGGATGGAGCACAAAAGAAGAAACAAGCCTAATGCACCTGAAACATCTATTACAGGGCTTCTTCATGCTGCATATATGACAACTTCCCTTCTAATGTAAGTCTGTGAGCTCAGGCAAGGGATTTTAATTAAACAATTTATCCTACCCATAGCCTCAGGAAATAGTTTTAGAAATTAATTTAACAAGAAAGAGAGCAAAAAGGGAGAGCTTCAGGAAGATCAGAATAGTTCAGAATGAAGTAGAGGGAGAATGCAGTCTCTAGAGGAACAAGCCAGTGAGATTCTAGAATAAATATGGTTAAAAAAAGAAATTAGGGCTTAATAAAATGTGAGGTGATAGGCAGATCAGGCACTGCTAAAAATTGCTGATTACAATCAGGAAAATGCTGGATATCTGGAGTAAATTTACTTGCCCTTATTTCAGTTGGCCTTACTCAGAGAAAACAACTGCTCAAATTTTGGGGAACATAGTTAATATCTACAGTTTATCACATGAGATAAGTCCAGAACACAAAAAGTTTACATCTACTCAGTGGTGGGCAGCAACAGGTTTGCACTCCCCACCCCAGGAGGGGGGTGTAGCAAAATTGGGTGGCTTCTGGGCAGGGCGGTGGTGAAATTGGGTGGCCTTCGGGCGGGGGGGGGGAGCAAAATTGGGTGGCCATGCCCTGTCCTGCCCCATCAGGTTTTGTCTCTGCAGGTGGTTCAAGGTCTCCCTTGCTCAAAAGCCAGTCATATCTGACTCTAGGGTGCAGTGCTCATCTCCATTTACAGCCAAAGAGCCAGTGCTGTCTGTGTATGGCAAGCATGACTAGATCACCCACGGTGTAGACTCTGCCCATGGCATAGGCTCTGTCCATGGTGTGATAGCAAATTTTTTTGCTGCCCACCACTGTATCTACTTTGTCTTTATCTAGACTTCAAGACATTTAAAAAAAAATTCTGGATGGCTTTTCCATTGCAGTTGTAAAAAAGTCATTCTTCACTTGCTTTCTGAAAAATAACCCAAGGTTTATGAGATCAGAGTACTTGTTCTTTGTCCTGTATCTATTCTGCACTAATTGTAGCAGTACTTTTCCCCACCATCCAAACAACATACAATTTTCAATAATAAAATGTGTAGTGTGATACTCAGCATACCAAAAACACTATTTGTGTAGTTATCTGTCATGCTGACCAGTCACTCTGTGCCTCTGTATCGGATGTGTATAAACTGATGCCATGAAGTCTCACTACCATGTCAGACGAAGTGGACTTGATCCACAAAAGCTCACATTAAAATATAACAATTGTTAAAGTGTGACAGCATTTTGTTTTTGTTTTGTTTATTCTCTAATATGCCTAAAACACTATTTTTCTTTATTTACTTCAAAAAAGAGTATAGCACTATGGTGTTTTCCAGTGCAAGTTCATTTCCTTATCACACCCTCCTAGTGAGTACAGTAAAACTTTGCATAAAGAGCACCTCACTTAGAGAGTTACTTGCTTAAAGAGCAGAATTTTCTCTGAATAGTCACCTCGCTTAATAAATAAAACCAACCAAAAACCCGCTTAGCAACTAAATCAGAGTTCACAATCTCCCCCCCCCTCGCCAGAAGTCACAATTGGTCACTTACAATGGTGTTTCGCTTAAAGAGCAAACTCGCTTAAAGAGCAATCCTGTGGAACACATTATGCTCTTTAAGTGAGGTACAACTGTATAAGAAACTGATAGAGAAATGGGACAATATGAGAAGTACTGTACTACAGAAAGCTGAAAAATCCACTAAGTGCAAGTCGGATTCATTTTTTTTATATCCTAGCTGTTGGATATTTGAAAGTCCAGCGGCGGGAAAATCGCCGCATCCTATTGGTCAGTGGGCTGGGTCAAGCAGGGTACTTAAGTCCCTGCCTCCCCAGCCGTTGTTGTTGTTGTCTTGTTGTTCTCACAAAAAACAGACGTGTTGTTCGGTTCACCTACAATGGCTTCCGCATCCTCGCTTCCACGCTCGGATCTCCGGATCTAGCACTGGCGACGAAGGTGGGATACTGAGGAGCGAGCCAGAACCGCGAAGACACATTGAGCCAACTGAATCGGCACCACGCCATGGCTACCTACACGCCCCCGCCACCTTTCCAGCCGAAGGACGAGAAGTGGGAGAGCTACCTAGACCACTTCAAATTCTCCCTCATCGCCGCTGAGCTGGGGGAAATTTCTGAAGAAAGGAAGAAGGTGTTCTTCCTCACCCACTGCGGATTAAAGGTCTACAAAGTAGCCCAGTCCCAGGTGGCTCCGACGCCCATTATGGAGGTCACGTGGGAAACCTTGCAGTCCGCTCTCAAGGACCACTTCTCACCGGCGCCCTCAAAGTTTGTGTTCCGGATCCATTTCCGGGACCGCTACCAGATGGTCGGGGAGCCCATAAGTGAATTCGTGGCCGTCCTGAGGGCAGCCGCCATTCCGGCCGCGTTCGGGCCAAACCTCGAGGACGCCCTGATAGACCAAGTCATCCGCGGGGTCCGGGACAACAAGCTCAGGAGGCGTCTCTTGGCCCGAAGAGAATTGACCCTGGCAACCGTGATAGATGAGGCGAGAGCCTATGAGGTCTCCACATCGGCCGCATCTTCTCTCCATCGGACCCCGTCGGCGCTGCATCCAGCTACCGCCCACCACGAGGACGTCGTTCCCGACGACGACGACGACGAGGAAGTGGAGGTATGTGCGACTGACGGGGCAAACCAGGGGAAGAGCAGTCACTGGTGTGCCAGCTGCGGTGGGCCACATCAAAGAACACATTGCCGTTTTAAAGACGCGATTTGCCGCCACTGCGATAAACGGGGGCATATCGCAAGGGCCTGCCGCGCGAGGCAAGCAGGAAACCAGGCTGACCGGCACATTCAAAATCTCCCGCCGGGCAAGGTGGCCGCCACCCACCGAACGAATCACAGGCGCCAAGCAAACAACGGCGCCAGATTCGAAGACGCCGAAGCACACACCATAACCATCAGCAATGCTAATACAGAGAAGGGGGAGAAGTTCTACGCGACGGTCCGGATCGACGGAAGGGAATGCAGAATGGAGGTCGACTCGGGGGCCGCCGTGTCACTTATATCCTGGAGGTGGATGAAGCAGACTTTTCCCTCCATCAGAGAGTCCGACCTGAAGACCCAAAGACTCCAAGTGAAGGGCTGCCAAGGCAGATTCCTCCCCATCGCAGGCCAGAAATGGGTCCATGTTAAGTACGGGAGAAAAGAGGAGACCCTGCCGCTCACCATCGTTCACGGAAACGTTCCGACGCTTCTAGGAACAAACTGGTTCCCGGCCCTGGGACTGACCATCGCGGGGATACACAGCTCCACCATTGAACAGCCAGGGGAGACCTCGTTACGGGACGACCTGATGGCGGAATTCCAGGATGTTTTCGGAGAGGAACTGGGCAGGTACGTGGGGTCACCTATTTCTTTCTCCCTGAGTCCGAGTGTTGCCCCAATCCGCCTCAAGGCTCGGAGGGTTCCCCTGGCCCTCAAGCCCAGGGTGGAAAAAGAATTAGACAAGTTGGTAGCCCAGGGAATCCTCATCCCGGTTGACCACGCCAGGTGGGAGACCCCCATAGTAACCCCCGTAAAGCCAGATGGGTCGGTGCGGATTTGTGCGAACTACAAATGCACCATAAACAAGGCCCTACAGACAAGCGCCTACCCGGTCCCCATCATCGACCACTTGCTGCACTCGTTAGGCCCCGGAAAGATTTTTGCCAAATTAGACTTGGCGCAAGCATACCAACAGTTGCCAGTGGACGATGCCACAGCCGAGGCACAGACTATAGTTACCCACCGGGGAGCATTCAAGTGCACCCGTTTACAATTTGGGGTCAGCATCGCACCGGGACTGTTCCAAAGCACCATGGAAAGACTCCTCCACGGCCTCCCGGGGGTGGTACCCTATTTTGATGACATCCTGATCATTGCGGAGAACCCGAGGAAACTTAAAGACAGGGTCGCGGCCGTCCTTGCGAAATTCAGGGCCGCCGGGTTGAGGGTGAAACGGGACAAGTGTTTACTGGGGGTACCATCTGTGGACTTTTTGGGTTTCCGAATTGACTGCAATGGCATTCACCCAACCGAGGGCAAAGTAAAGGCAATACGGAACGCCCTGGCCCCAAAGAATAAGCAAGAGTTACAAGCCTTCCTGGGTCTTTTGAACTTCTATGCGGCATTCCTCAAGGGCAAAGCCATCGCTGCCGAGCTGCTACATAGGCTCTTAGCGGCCAAAACGGGTTGGAAGTGGGGTCCCGAGCAAGAGTCGGCGTTTAAGACTGTAAAAAACCTCCTCTCTCAGGACAGTTTCCTGATCCAGTACAACTCCACCCTGCCGCTTGTCCTCGCCTGTGGTGCATCCCCCTACGGCGTTGGTGCGGTCCCCACCCACCGCCTGCCCAACGGGCTTGAGGCACCCATCGCCTACTACTCTAGGACAATGTCACCGACGGAGCGGAACTACGGACAAATCGACAAGGAGGCGTTGGCGGCTGTGGCAGGGGTAAGGAAATTCCACGATTACCTCTACGGATGGGATTTTGAACTAATCACCGACCACAAACCCCTGCTAGGACTTTTGGCGGGAGACCGCCCTACGCCGTCTGCGCTGTCCCCCCGCATGCAACGCTGGGCCCTGTTTTTGTCGGGCTATTCCTATACACTGACATATCGCCCTGGAAAACACATGGGCAACGCGGATGCCCTAAGCAGATGTCCCCTTCCGGAGCAGGATGGTGCAAAGCGGGGGGAGGCGTCAGTCCTATTGTTGGACGTTCTGGACTCTGCCCCCATTACCTCGTCTGAGGTTGCCAGGGCCACGGCGAAGGATGCCGAGCTCCGGTTCGTCTCCAGCTGGGTTCAGTGGGGGTGGCCGGTTAAGGGGGAAGGGGAGTTCAAGACTTTTTTCGATAAACGGGATGACTTGTGTTGTGTGGGGGGATGTCTGTTGTGGGGGGACCGGGTGGTTATTCCCAAAAGGTTACGCATGGCAGTCCTGGAAAAACTACATACCAGCCATCCGGGGGTGGTCAAGATGAAAGGTTTGGCTAGGAGCTACGTGTGGTGGCCCCGAATTGACAGGGATATAGAAGAGTGGGTAAGCAAGTGTGCACCCTGCCAATTGTCCTGACCAAATCCCCCGGCGGCACCCGTCAGGGAGTGGGAGCAAACCTCGGGTCCTCGGGCAGAGACTCCACATCGACCTAGCAGGCCCCTTCCACGGGCAAACATTTCTCATTGTTGTAGATGCCTACTCCAAGTGGCTGGAGGTGAGGCTCTTGAAGAGCACCTCCGCCAAGGCAATTATCGTGGCGCTCAGGCAGCTGTTCGCCACGCACGGCATTCCGGACACCCTGATCTCGGACAACGGCCCCCAGTTCACTGCCACAGAGTTCGAGCAGTACCTGGCTTCCCTAGGAACCAGGCATGCACTCACCTCCCCTTTCAGGGCACAAGGGAACGGGCAAGCCGAGAGGTTCGTGCGCAGCACGAAAGAAGCCTTGGGGAGGCTGGGACCCGGGGACTGGCCGGAAAGAATAGACATATTCCTGCTAGCTCAGCACAACCTTCCCTGTGCTGCCACGGGGAAGGCTCCCTCGGAACTCCTGATGGGCAGGAGGCTCCGCTGCCAACTGGACCGCCTGCACCCCCGATACTCCCCAGACAAATTCCGAGAGGGACACACGCGAGGCCGCACCTTCCCTATAGACACCCCCGTCTACGCCAGGAACTTTGCGGCTGGCCCACCATGGGAAGAGGGCAACATAAGTGACATGCTCGGCCCTTACACCTACCAGGTCCGCCTCACTGATGGTCGACTATGGAAACGCCACATCGACCAGCTCAGGAGGCGGACGAGCCACGACACGCAGGACGACCTCAGTCCTGACGGACAAGTCATCTCCGAACCAGACACATCAGCCCTAGTTGAACCGGTCACCGACCCGGTTCAGCCCTACAACGCCCCCTCTAGCTCAGACCCGTTGCCGGAGGACTCACCTGGAGAAGCAGGTCCACCCCCGGTCACCGCTGAAGCCACCGCAGCCAACCCGGAGCAGGTTTCTGCTGGGGCAGAACAGAGCGGGAACAACAGGTCCACTCCGCCCGATGCCCCAGCGCCGACTGAACTGTGCAGGTCCAGTAGGGTCCGTACACGCCCCAGTCACCTGGCTGACTATGTATGCAAATAGAGTGTAGTGCATTCTGGGGGGAAGGGGTGTTGGATATTTGAAAGTCCAGCGGCGGGAAAATCGCCGCATCCTATTGGTCAGTGGGCTGGGTCAAGCAGGGTACTTAAGTCCCTGCCTCCCCAGCCGTTGTTGTTGTTGTCTTGTTGTTCTCACAATAAACAGACGTGTTGTTCGGTTCACCTACAATGGCTTCCGCGTCCTCACTTCCACGCTCGGATCTCCGGATCTAGCACTAGCAGAGACTTCTATAAATTGATATTAAGCAATTTTAATTGCCTTTGACAATTATAGAACTATAGAGTAGGAAGGGAATGCAAATGAATGAAAATTCGTAATAACAGGGTCAACTAATCCAAAAGGTGCCATGCAGCAGTAATGAGGACAGTATATGAGGAATTAGGTTCAGTTCTAGAACATCTTGGGTACTTTTAAAATTATCTACAGATGGTAAACACTAACCTCCTACCAAAGAAAGAAAAGAAAATGAGTGTCAAGGATGTACCTCAAATAATTATATTTCCCCCAAAATGTACCACAAATTAATCTGTTGCCATGTCACCTCCCCTTCCTGTCTGGGCAACGCAAAGCAGAACAGCATTCTGTAAAACAGGTCCTTTGGTCTTACAGCTATATAGTGAATCATTACGTTACTTAATTAAAGTCAGTGCCTTCCTATTACCTTATATTTTGGAGACAAATATTATGATGCTCACAGACCAGTCTAATTGGCTTTCAGAGCTGCCTCAAAGCAGACATTCAACAAATGATTCATATATCACCTCTTCAATTATTTAAGCCTTTTGGAACCTTTTGAAATATAATCACTTTTGTAAACAGAATAAATCTCAAGATATCTCCCAAATATATTGTGTTTCAGTTTACACACACACACACACACACACACACACACACACACACACACACACACACACACACACACACACACACACACACACACACACACACACACACACCTTTATGCTCTCTAAATATACAACATAGAAAATCTGAATTTTGAGAAGGGGGAGATTTTCTGTTTAAATGGAATTTAAAATCAATTGTTCCTCTTCTTTCAATCAAGTTGACAAAGCTGTAAATTCAATTATGCTTCTGATTGACCCATTAGACTTCATATTAATATTTGATTTAGAACTGTTCACACATTTTGTTTTACCTTCATACCATTGTTTTGGCAACTTCCAGTTACCTTCCTATTTGGAGATATGTAATTATTCAATTCTTCAGAAAACTTCCAGTTTATGAATGTGGGATATTGTGTTTCTGTATCTACAATTTAAAATGAATTTTAGATTAAGCTAAAGTACTTTGGACATCAAATGAGAAGAGAGGATTCATTGAGAAAGTCTTGATGCTGGGAAGGGTGGAGGGCAAAAGAAGAAGGGGGCGGCCAAAAATGAGATGGCTAGATGGTATTATAGACGCAACGGTCACAGAGCTAGGTGGGTTGAGGAGGATGGTGGAGGACAGGGGTGCCTGGAGGGCAATGGTACATCGGGTCGCAAAGGGTTGGAATCGCCTGTGTGGCTGAACAACAACAATTTAAAATGCCAGGAAATTACCAGCTATTGCTACACAATATCATGCCCATTCTACCAGCAGGAAAAAGAACACTAAGCTTTACATATGAAAAGACACCTAGAATGATGGCAACATCATTACCTGCAGTTGAGATGGTCTGTAGGCTATTCACTTATGTTCATGTCCATTCATAATTGTAAAAACAAAACAAAAACCAGCAATGACTGTTACTCACTCTTTTTGGTGAGATGGAAAAAGGAATCAAGCTCTAGGATTTACTAACTGCTATTAGAGCTCAGAGATCAACCAGCAGAAGGACAGATGTACAGATGCAACAGGATTTTGCCTGTTGGGTGCAGTTTTGACTTAGAATGTCCTGCATATATGCTGATGACAGCAGCCTTCATAAGTTAAGTATGGCAAATATGACTGTAAGCTGAATCACGTCCCTACAGACACCAGGGAACGTAGTTCAGCTGAGGCAGCAGCAAGCATAGTGGCAGCTGCAACTGTTATAATGTTGCCAGGTAAAAATACATTACTGAATGCCACTTGAACAGCTATAGTATGCCTATAACTTAAAATCTGTATGTGTTAGGCAAATTCTGAGTTCAGATTTGGAATCGGCACACCCGATATCTTGTAAACCACGTGTTATTCCCAGTAGTAAAATCATTGCACCATGTAATGGAAATCTGCTACCATCCCCAACACAGTAACAAAATCTAAGATAATGAGAACCCTCGTTCAGGGTTTCTGCTATTTAAAAAAAGTCTATGCAGCAGTCTGTGGAAAACTGGTGCCCTTTATCTTAAGGGGTAAGGCACAAGCACACCACAAACTCAAGGAGATTGGTTTTAAAAGACAGCCCAATATAGGGCGTTTCTTGTTTATAAGAGCCTATGCGAGAAAGCAACAAGTATCCTAGTTTCCACAATTTTAGCTTGTTATTCAGTTTGGCCAATTGTTCCAATGTGTACAAAAACTGTTCTTACTGATGCACCTTATCTACAGCAACACAAGACACTCCCACTGCTTTGCTAGGAATGAGATTTTATTGTGCTGATGCTCCTTCTCATATTAGAGGACCAGATATGCAAAGATTTACAGAGAAGAAACAGAGGCATGATCACCGCCACCATAATTATGATCATTGTTTTCATTTTTGTTACCTTCATCATCATTTTTTTTTTAAAAATCAGATAGATATTGGGATCTGTCTGACAGTATTTGAAATGAAGGTTCCGTTGTTTCTTTTTCATCATTCTATTTTTATTTGTGTTTCCCACCCGTTTGCATGTCATAATGTCATGTGGTTTTTAACCTAAACGTTACTATTCTGGGGAGAAAAAAAGTATATGTTTAGTAAAGAATCAATTTTTTTTTTTTTTTGCAGACTTGGGCCTTATCTTTAACCATATTTTGCATATTTTTCCATTGTTCAAAGGTTTATTTAAAAAGCAGCTTCTGTTTTTTGAATATTTTTGGTCATTTCTCTCTCTCTTTCTCTCTCAAGTAACAAATTAATTATACATATCCACTCTGAATTGCTCTGAAATTTTTTTATAAAATTATACATGACAAAAGGCACTGACAGTTTCTTTTGTTTGTCTGGTTTCACCACATTGAGAACTTCAAAGTATACACAATTTTGGATATTGAAGGTACTGTGTGCAGGCAAGTGGGTTATGCTGAGGGTTATATGCTTATTTCACATAATGAGGAAATTTAGATAATTAATAGTGCACTGTCGTGGTTTTATGAGGTATAAAACAGTTGGAAAGTGAATTAGAATTAGGGCTATTTACATATAAAAATGAATCATGTTTGCTGTGATTAGGTCTGGTAAATATATGTGTAGGGCTGTTAAGATCTCCCAAAGTACTCATAAAAGTCTCCATTTTCCAATATTGCCATGATTTATCTATTTGTAGAGGTATTTATAACCTATCCATCAATGTATCGTCTAAACAGTATGCTTCTCTGCTTTTAAAAATTTCTGTTTAGTTTTGATTGCTTTTGTTTTCCCTTCCAGCACTGAGCAATCATTTCAATATAAAATGTCAAGCACAGATTGAATGAGCATTAGTACTGAGGTAATAATACTTTGCTGAGTTGCAGCAGCAGAATATGTGATAGTTTGGTATTTGCCTCAAATTTGCTGATATAAAGTTTTATATTTGAAAACTTTTGAGTTGAGCTTGCTTTTCACCTACTCCAGTGATTTCTAATCCAGAAAAGCCACTGTTACCAACCTCTAACCCAAAGTTGAAAAACAACTGGAACAAGCCTGAATGTTGTGGAAGAGATATGATACTGCCTTTCTTCAACAAGCTAAAAAGAAATTTGGTAATCATATGGTTTGAAACCTGTATATTCTCTCTCTCTCTGTGTGTGTAATCAATCGCTGTGCATTTATATTATCTGTGAATTTGTCTGTTTCCCACATTGTCCACAGGCTGCTTACATACTATATTTCAAAATTCACAGATTAACAGATGGATGTGGCTGCATCTCTGAAAAAAAATGCACATTTGAAAAGTGTACATGAGATAATACCCACAATTCAAGCAATGTACATGATTTAAAATATGTGCTTAAATCTACATTGAGGAAGAAGAGCAAATTGAGCATCCTCTAGCAAAGAGGCAGAACAAACAATCCAACTTAAACAGCATGCAGGCTTGAAGGCTGGGAAAAGAGGAAGTGTTCAGATATTGTACAGACTTTATAGATTAACATATCTCTGGTATGAAGAGCCTCTACCATAGAGCACTGTCTGAGGTAGGAAGGAAAGATATATAAACCTCTGAGCATTCTTTCTATGAGGTTGAATATTGAGTCAACTATCCCATGGACAAGTCATCATCTGAGGCTGGGGTCTAGATGTGCTGACTGCATCTGTGCATATTCCAAACAATGGTCAGAATCCTAGTGGAGTTCAAATAAGTGTTGCATAACATGCTGATAATGATTCTAGTTCATTGACAAGATGCTGGGGCATGTTTTGGTCATGTGTCTGGTTGCTTGCTTGATCATGATGTGTCCTGGCATCTTGTCAATCATCTGCAATTTATTTATTTATTCTTCAAATTTCTATTGTAACTCAACTTGGCAACGATTCTGGGCAGCTAGCAACAATTAAAAGCAACATCAAACTAACTAAAAGCCCTTAAAAACCCCATTAAAAATTTGAAACAATTTACCACTACAAGGTAAGCAAAAATTATGTAGCCACTGATTGGATTTCACCCAGCATTTGTCAAAACTCTTATTAGTGGAGGTGTGATCTTTTTCACAGAATATGTTCTGCATCCATCAAGAGCAAGCCACTGTGTCTACCTGGGCTTCCAATAGATCTGCGTTGATATATCTTTGGATTTTTTTTCTCCTTCTGGCGAAATTTCTCTTCTTGCTGTTCCCAATCTATTAGGAGAATTTCACTCTGATAAGATTATTCAGTAGAATCCTTCCTCACAAGACAAGAAGCCAACAAATGGGTGCAGAATTTCTGCTTTAGATCTAGCCAGTAAACTCAGCAGAAGGAAGTGGTGAGCCGGTCTTTTCCAATCCTCCTCTCTGAGCCCTCTGCTTTCTTCCTCCATTATGAACTATCAATATCACTTCATTCAAAGGATAGTTTACTGTACTTCCTGTACAATTGTTTTAAAGAATTAACAACCCCCCCCCCCAATTCCTGGATAATTGGAAGTGTAAAATCAGTCAGAAATAGGCTGAAGACATAGAAGCATTTTTCACTCAACCCAACAACCTTCTGTTAAATTTTGAAAGAAAAGAATTAGAGGGCTGAATTTGTACAGAGAGGGAAATGGCTGGGAAAATATCTGGAAATTTGGCATATTGATCTAAGGAACATAGAAATTTGCACTATCATTCTTATCAGGAGTTTAGCTCTCCTGCCTTTTAATTTGTTTTGGGGTAGGTGAGCACATACATCTGGAGATTTTGAGAGAAGATGAAGGAAGTCATATTTTTTACAACACAGATGTGCTGCGTTGTGTCTGTCAGGGTCGATTCTGCTCCTTTGTTTGGTGTCTGCGGCATCCCTCCAAAATCCTTCTCAGGCCTTTTAGAATCCACTCTTGACTTGTTTGCTTTCAACAAATTGGCAGATAGCACTGACCTCTGAACTGTAGCAGTCCCAAACCTATCAGTGGCACAGATGGTGACATTTCACTTGGAGAACTAGAAATGGAAGCTCCCACACCTGTACAGCTTGCACCTGAGCTAAAGGGAAGAGACTGTTTTATTCAGGCAGAGTCAAATATGATCCAAGGCAAAACACTCAGATGGGGGGGGGGGAACTACATCAGCAAGTGGTAAAAATGCATTTCAGACTATAGTAAATGAAGTGCAACTTAATTAGTAAAAAAATATTTAATAAACTCTTCATTTTCTTCAGTTTAGATTGCTCAGTAGGATGAAACACTTCAATCAGTAAGCTGGAAGTTTTCAAGATTCCTTTACTCTAGCTAATGAAGAGAGAAAAAAGATCTCTTTTCCCTCTTCATGGGCTTGTGATGTTTATGAAATATCTGTATATCAAATGAGAAACATAACAAAAGTAAAAATAAAAAATGCAAAAGGTTGTGGCATCTTAAGGACTAAATGTTATATTTTAATGTGAACTTTTGTGAATCAAGTCCACTTTCTCCGACATAAGAGAGAGACTACATGACAATCATTCATACATGATCTCAATATAAAGAGATTGTCATTATTTATTTATTTATTTATTTATTTATATTTATATTACCGCCCACTCGCCATGGCGACTCAGGGCGGTTTACAGTCAGGAAAAAACAAACAAACACACACACAGCACAAACAGCTGAAATCCATTCCTCCTCCCAGCCAGAGGACATTAGTCTTATCCTTCCCTGGGCAGGTAGGGCCCAGGATTAGGAAGTGGAAGCTTTCATCTAAAAACCTTAAAAATGTTAAAATTTAAAATTAAAATCTTAAAAAGATTAAAAACAGATTAAAAACACACCAGATGCTACAACTACTAATTTAAAAGTAGAGAAAGAGAGGGGCTCAGATCATCCAATGTGCTGGGGTCATTATACCTTCCGTATCCCATATCTGTACCACCAGCCATGTTTATAGATTATTCCTAAAGGGCAGCAGCTCTGACTGGAGACGTAGCTCCATTGGCAGGAGGTTCCATAGTGCCGGAGCAGACACAGAGAAGGCCCTCCTTCTTGTGGCAGAGAGATGTGCCTCCCTGGCTGATGGAACAACTAGGAAACCTCTCCGGTCCGCTCTGGTGGGATGGGTAAATGTTCTTGGAGTAAGGCGGTCTCTTAGGTATCCTGGCCCACTACCATGTAGGGCTTTAAAGGTAATAACCAGCACCTTGAATTGCACCCAGAGGCAAACCGGCAACCAGTGCAGCTCCCGAAGCAGAGGCGAGGCATGTGCATACCGCCACACCCCATCACAACCCGGGCAGCCGCATTCTGGACCAGCTATCATCCCTACTGTCTTTTCTGCAAGGAATGAGAGAGAGGGCCATCTTCTTCTGCTCTTTAGATAACAATGTGTTTTGATCTGACCTTGTTTGTTAGGTTCAAGAAATTGCCAAATCTGAATCACTTTCTGTTTCTGGGTAATGTGATAAAACACTGTCCCCAAAAAACCGATGGGTATTTTGAGCAGAAAATGTTCCTAATTGTAAACTAGAGAGCCAATATAGGGCTAAAAGCTCAGTCCTAACGTGATTAGTGAATTCAGTTTTTATAGCTTTAAGAAAAATGTCACAAGAACAACATGCATATCCATTCCTATGGTATCAAAGAGCCCAGAATACACTTTAACAAGCAGCCATGGTCTATAGAATCCTTCTGAATGGCACAGGGAATGATACACCTTCCTCATTAGGGTAATTGAAGACTAAAGGAGGTAGCAATTGTGTAGATGTCACTAAGAATTCTGCATGGAGGATCTGCACAGCTGTCAGCAGCAAGTACATTGTCATTGTCGTTAATGCCTACATTATCTGCATATGACAGCTTCAATAATGAGATGTTAGTCTCAGATGGAAAAGAAATAATTTCTTGGCTTGTTCCTCATAAACTAGATGTATTCCTTTACTGTCTCTGAGAAGCAGTCAGAAAACAGTCTAAGTTTAGCAGGGCTTCAAAGAGGACTGGCCAGAGCCAGACAAAGCACAGAAGCCTCAGTTAGGAAAGTAATTAAGACCAAAGGATCAATACTGTAAGTGATAATTGTAGCATAAAATCAGAGGGAGATATGTGACCAAATTGTGACTCACATGGAGAAAGGAAGCTAAAATACTTTACTCAGGGCAGGGGCTTGAATGCAAGCTCCACCAATCTCAAACTTAATAGTGAAACTCCAGAAACGGTGTTTTTACACAATAATCTAAGTAAAAGAACTTTCCCTTGAATACTTTCTTGAAAGAGTGGTGGCAAATGGAAGTGCTCGAAGGCCTTATTATTTGGGATCAATAATGTTTAATTACTTTTACACACAGGTAAGGTTTGCAGAGGTACAATCTGAAATAATACTTCTACCAAGGAAATATCCTAGACATATAGTCCAATCTTGTACATCTCTATGTTGTAATTCCAATTCCCCACTATGCCTCCTGGGAGAATATCCAGCCTGTACAGCCTTGGCAAGCTGCACAGACCCGGAGTGCTACCAGAAAAAGGGAATGAAAAGCTGCTTCTGAATAGTTAATATCAAGAAAATGCAGGAAAGGGTCACCATAAATCAGAATTAATTTGACAGGACATGCCACTTGTTATGCATATTTAGGTTTTCTTGCACAAGGATTGAGGAATACATAATTTTATTGATCTATGTATATGTATTTAAATAATTTATATATCTTCAACTAAAAAATCTGTCCTCAACACCTGGCTGAATTTGTTTTCATTTGTTTTTTAGTGCCTTCAACATTTGGCAATCTCATATTAAAGTGGGGGAAGACCCTGAGGTTTAAAAGAAAATGTGTGGGTTTAAAAGAAAATGTGTGGGTGAAAGTAGAACTGAAAGAATCCACTTATTTAGCACTGCACTTCTCCTCCTGGACAGGCCTGTTCTTAGCTGGCTTGTTCCACCCTTCTTTCTACCCTTCAGAAAAGAGCGATGTACATTAATGTGGCAAAGACTAAGACTGTGGTGACTGAATGGCTGATACCAGGATTTCTTGGTAGGCATGGAAGGCCCGATTGCAGGGTGCAAGATTCGGAGGCAGGCCCCACTTCAAGTGGATTGACAACAACATCAAGGAGGCCCTCCATGTTTGCTGTAGTGACCTGAGGCAAGCTAAGGAATTGTCTAAGGACAATTGTCCCAATGGAGATCTTTTGTGGAATTCTCTACACTGTAAGGTAGAAGAAGAGGTGATTAAGTAAGTAAGTAAGCAAAGTTCTAACTCTAGCTAGCTATTTCAGAATTTGAAAAATGAACAACAAAGAAATGAACAAGATAACATTTCTTTAGTATTAGACCAATAGACATCATGATTTAATGAACTTTTTTTTTGCTTTATGTCCCGATTGTATAATAATTACTGTAATTATTATTACATTATTTGCATCTTAAACATAAGAAAAAGACTAATATGACAATTAAAAAAATAACATCATGTGGTGGCATTATAAGTTGGCTATAATATATTTAGTATATATATAGTATGTTTGGCAGCAGTAAATAACCTGAGTCTCTAAAGGGGCCAATGACTACAGATGGATGAGCCCCTTTAGGTGAGTTGATGGTCCTCTCAGTTGAGGAAATGCCAATGGAAACCATCATATTGGGCCCAATGGCAAAATGAGCAGAGGAGGAAATCTGATTCCCAATGGTCATGGAGGTGGAAGAGGCTATGCCAGACGGAAAAGCTGTGAAGTTGTACTTTGATAATATCCTCAAGGCTGCAGCAGTCCATTGTAGTTCCAGTGTTAAATCCTGCATGTCTCATTTCATATATGCTGAAGGAGATGGCTCCATGATTATAGTGTGTGGAACATTTCATGGCAAGCTGGGATCCACCTTAAACAAATTCACACCAGTGGCATTTTTTCCTGCTTCAGGAAAAAATCGTTCTTGGATATGAGTTTTAGCTGTTGCCGCTGTGCAGTATATAATTAATGAAATAATTGGCTACATCCAGTAGTAGTCCAAACTACAGTAGGAATGAGATTTATTAGTCATGAATATCGTAAGCTGTACTGACTGCAGGTATCTATTGTAGTTAGGACTAGCATTGGCTTTAGCCCAGTGAGGAACCAGTGAATAAAAAAGGAAATAATTGGGAATTTTTGCAGGTGACTATTATAATATTTGTCCCTTCAGAATTTATACAAAGCAATTCCATTCTCTAAAGTGGTTTCTTAATTTTATGAAAGAGGAACTATTTTACTTAAGCATATTCTAATTTGTTGGGATAAATGATGGCAGACTTTCCTTCACCAGAGAGGCTTATCAAAGTTTTATCAAAGAAAGCTACTTTAGGACTTAACCAGTGAGATGTCTGGATACCCTGTGTGGTATAGCGGATAGAGTAATGGACTAGGGCCCAGAAAACCTGGGTTCAGATCTCCACTCAGTCATAAAACTTACTAGAGGAGGGGAACCAATAAAACCACTCTCTAAATATTAGGGTCACCATAAATTGGTTCTGACTTGATGACACAAAATGAAATCAAATGTCTAAACATTGTAGAATCCAACCCCACATTGTCAATGGAGTCAGATAGTGGGTTTCAGTGGTATCAAGATTTTCTTTTCAAATCTCATACGTAGTTAACAAGGATTGACCACAAGCAGTGGTGGACTAAAAAAAAAATTACTACCACACTGTGGGCGTGGTATGGTGGGCATGGCCAGGAGGAAAGCCTTGTGTTGCACCTGAATTAGGACTACTTTATTTCAAAACTTGGATGGGCTGGGCCAGCCAGAATTTCTGCTACTGGTTCTGGCGAATTGGTGCAAACCTGCTGATGCCCACCACTGACCACAAGGACCTTCTACACAGACTTTCCACACCCCTTCAGGTTAGTAGGCAGCTCTAATGAAGCCCATGAATATTAGTGAACTAAAAGCCACAAGAACATTCAATGAAACTAAAAAGTAGCCAACTTTTTCAAAATTGGAAAAAACGTTCTTTGTAAAACTGAATGTAAACTACTACAAGGAGGGGGGAAAGTTTGGTTGGTATTTACTTATTAAAGTTCTATGTGGAGGGAATTATAGGGCAGAGAGAGGACAACTGAGAAAATATTATAGTATTGTGTAGATGTCTGTGTTGATTCAAGTGGCATGCCAACACTCCTGAGCATGAAGCAGTGAAATGTAAGTTGTTGAAAGGTTGAAAACCCACAGACATTAACTTTGGAGCATGTTTCATTGGACTCAGTTTACTTGCCTTCAGAAGTCAATCTCTGATATTAAATGTATTAAGTGAGCATTCAAAACATTCTTAAGTCATTAAGAAAAACTCGGCATTTTAAGGAAGCATTTGTGAGTATTTAATATCATAAATATTAGCATATTGCTTAAGTAACCATGGGATTCAGCAAAAATGTCCAATGAATTGATAGAATAGATTAACGTCTCAACAGATGCTATATATTAAATCCAACATTTGTGAAGTTAAAAATGTAAAAAAAAATGGCATGCAATTAAAAGCAGGATAATTGAATTTAAAATATCAATTGCTTTAAAGTAGACAATAGCTTCACCCCCTACTGAAGGTCAAGACCTCTCTGAGTAAAATCATGGAGCTGTAGCTGCTGCTTTCCATTTAAATATTTTTAAAGGAAAAATCTGCAAAATTCAGAGTGGGGGAGCGCTGTATATTTAGATATTTTGTTTATTTTTTTTTCCATTTCCTTTTTCTGATTGTGCTTTCTTTTTGGTAGAAAAATAATTTTTTTTAAAAAAAAACAGGGTGTCCCTAGAGTCGCCATACATAGGGAAAATGGGACATAATACTCATCCCAATTTTTTACAAAACATTTGCAAAATATTTTCTACACGTTGGCTACACACACACACACTTTCACTCACTCGTTGAACACATTCCAAGATAATCTGTTTTTTTCTATGTATGGTGACTTTTTGGACAGCCTGTAGATCAGCACAAAAAAATGCGTAAAACAAATGTGTAACTTCTCACTTCTGTACTAGAAGGAGTGTGTGTGTGTGCGCGCGCGCAGATGTATGTCTGCATTTCTGTATGAATTTTGTTTGGGATACTAGGACCTGTCCTTCTATCCTCCTATCTCAGGAATTATTTTCTTGTTGATCCACTTAGTGTTACTGCAAAAGTTCATAAGAATTTATAAGAGCAAATACCTCTGATTGTGCTGAACAATCAGTCCTCCAGCCTCACCTCCAAGCCATAGCTGTTTGCTTCATTTCAGGGAATGAATTGTTTGTGGAGATCTAGAAACATGCAAATACTGACAGGAATCCAGATGAACATCAGCTACCAGTGCACTCCAGAAGTTACACCATGTGCTGGGCTACAAACTTTGTGCTTTTAGTGTGGCCCAGATCACATTTAGTGTCGCCGGTTCATATCCCTAACAAATATTTAAGTCATCTTCTTCACTTCTATCTTCTTTTCATACTTTTTTAGCTTCCCTTCTTTCAAGGCCCGCCAGTTATAAAGTGTCTCCTGGCAGAGTTTAGCACAGCAGGTTCTTAAAGACACTATTATCTTGACAGCTGTTGCAGGTTTAATAGTTCTCTGGAATGACAATAATTTGTTCCATACTATCTTATAAAAAGGAAACGTTAAAATCTGATGTATTTGTGATAATTTATAAAACAATAATATTAATGAAGAGGGCATTAAAAATAGAATCAGGACACGGCCATCAAGAATGAGTTACTGAGAAGAGATTTAAATAAAGTCAGTCAACAAACAGCAATACAATTTGGAGAGTCGCGCATTGTATTTCTTTTCACTTCTTTCAAGAGTGCACCTTTTTGTTTTCATGTTTTGAATCTACCAGTCTTTTTTCTATAATACAAAAGAGAAAGTTTGTTTTAGGCCATTCATTTCATGTTTCCCCATTTGTGTTTCTGGCGTTACAAAAGTCCCAAAGAGCCTTTAAAAACTACAGATTTCAAAAGATACCAGTAAGGCAACAGCAAATGAATCTACATTATTCCAAAAAGGAGGGAACAATAGATGAGAAAGAAAACTGGTGGTGGTTAATCAAGTATAGTGGAACCTCAGTTAATAAATGGCTTGGTTAACATAAAAATCACAGAACAAAAGGAAAGCCATAGAAAATAGTGGCTTTTTCAGAACTGATTAATTGGTTTTCAATGCATTCCTATGGGAAACAGCATTTCAGTTAAAATATTTTGGCTTTCAATGAATTTCTATGGGAAGTCACATTTAATGCATTCCTATGGGAAATTTGGTTGAAGTAATTTTTACTGTAAGAAACACTTTGGAGAATGCATTATTTATGTTAACTGAGGTTCCACTGTACTCAAAAATTAGAATAGACAAGGTAATAACAGGAATGTAATATCACCCTTCCAGCCCAACAGATCCTCTGAATGTAGGCAATGTAATAGATCAGGGGGTTCACAATGTTTTTGTGCCACACCAGGGTGTGTGTGTGAGGCTCTCGGGACATACGTTTTTGCCATCATCAGTGCATGGCAGTGGTGCCAATCATACAATTTTCACGGCTTTGTCAACAGCCTCTGCCACTTCCCAGGGCAGTGGAAGGTTGTTTGGAGCAATTTTGCTCAATCTAGATGATTTTCCGATGTTTCCCCACTTCGCTACAGCCGCTCTAATGTGCTGACAGTAAACTTCCTGGTACCACGCTAGGAACCAAGCTAATGACATGAGCTCTGCCCGGCACTGGAAGTTGCCCGACAGCACGTTCAAGCAGCCATGGCAAAGTGAGGAAGCATCGGAAAATCATCTGGACAGAGCAAATTTGCTCCAAACAGCCTTCCACCACCCTGGGAAGTGGCGGAGGTTGTGGACAAAGGTGCAAAAATGGTGTGGTCAGCACCACCACCAACACGGTAAATGATGCGACATGACTTGGGTGGGGGACGTGTCTAGAGGTTCCAAGGTTCTCACTGTGGGCCGGGATAATGATATGCATGGGCCAGATTAGGCCTGGGTGTCGGGATTGCGAATGCCTGCAATAAATGGTGGGGAGCAGCCTGTAGCCCTCTCCTTCTGACCCACATACTTACAGGAGAAATTCAAACATCCCCTAAAAACACACCAAAATATGTACCTTTAGTAAGAAACATTGAGAGTAAATTAAACAATTAATTTAAAAAATAAAACAAGGTAAGCGTGTCCCTGGACACAGGTGGGCTTATAGGCCCAATTTTCAAAAGAAAAACCCACAAAAAACCCAAGCAATTAAATTGAGGCAAAAAATAAAATTAAAATTCCTCCCTAAACAAACATTTCTAGTATATGGAGATATTTCATCCCCTTTCCACCACCTAATACTTTTTCTTTTTTGAGTCCACCAATAGCAGGCAGGCAGCAGGAAAAACAGTGTGATAAAAAGTGGAACAGAAGAAAGAAATCAGGGAGGAAAAAATCTAAAAAGAAGTTGCAAGGGGGCATGCTGCAACAGGCAGGGTGCCTGGCATCAGCAAAAATAATCTAATGAAATGGAAGGAAATTTCCCCTCCCTCATTAAAAAAAGGGCAAACAAAGGAAAGAATCCAAGATGGAGGCAGAAGGCAGACAACAGACAGGTAGCTACCAGCAACTGAAGATTGAGGATATCAGGAGCTCAGCAGCCCACATCAAAGCAATCACAATCACACATATACAGCCCTACTCTCTGGGAGGTTCACAAGTTAATTAGCATTTTGTCTCGACATGTCGGGTAATAATTTTACCAACCATGGGAGGATGGAAGCCTGAGTGAACCTTGATTTCTGGTGAGGACTGAACTCACAATCTTTTGGTTGCACTACAGCAGTTTAACCACTGTGCCACCAGGGCTTCTTTGTGCCTGAAGCAAATACAGTGGTACCTCACTTAAAGAGCATAATGCATTCCGCAGGATTGCCCTTTAAGTGAGTTTGCTCTTTAAGTGAAACATCATTATAAGTGACCAATTGTGACTTCTGGGGGGGGGGGGGATTGCAAACCCCAATTTAGTTGTTAAGTGAATTTTTGGTTGGTTTTAGTTGTTAAGTGAGGCAACCATTCAGAGAAAATTCTGTTCTTTAAGTGAGTTCGTCTCTATACTGTATAGCCCATTATGCGAGGTTTTACTGTGTAGCCCATCACACAGGAGTCCAGGGACAATTTTTCTACCAATATAAAGTTCCTACTCTTTTTTTTGGGGGGGGGGCATTCTGATTGGTTGCTGAGAGCAGCCCTAGCTATGCCTTTGGATGAAAAATCTCTTCATATTGATTTGACAAAGGGTAAAAGAGAGGGCACTGAAAGGTAAAACAAGAGAGGAAACTTGAAAGAAACTTGAAACTTTTGTTTGCCACACTTTTGTTAAAAGGAATCCTTTGTGTTTTAAAGGCTCTCTTTTTACAACTGCTACAAGAACATGAAAATCCCCAGAGAAAGCCTTTTCCTTTTGGAGGGTCTTTCATTGGAACACAAAAGGCCCATCCCTATCTGAGATTTGTAAAATTCTTTTAAAATTGAATCAGGAATCCCATTAGCAGTTTGACTTTTGTCCAGTCTTAGTGAAGCAGTCCCCCCCCTACAGAAATATTTTCAAACTCAAAAACCTGCCTAGCCTTTTTTGCAACATATCCTTAGCTTATTGAAGACAACACCAATTCAGTTGAACGCTGCTACCTTGCTTCATATAACAAGCCATCTTCTTTGGGTCCCTGTTACTCCCCATAACTCCAGTAGCCAGTTTAGAACTTCAAGTATGTCCTCATCTTTTCACATGAGCTATGCGGTTTTCAGTAGTCTTCAAGAATCAGATCATCTCTTAATTCTGAACACAATTCCACCTATAGAATCCCTGGAGTAACAAGGAGGCTCTAACCAGTAAGAGCTAATTGTATGCTGTCAAAGGATCCTAGAAATAAAATTAAGGAGGTATCTTTTTCCCGCTCTATCACTTTTTAAAACATTCTTTGTCTCACACCAAAAGTATAACAAAATAGTTGTAAGACAAAACTTCCTCAAGAAGTTCCCATTTGTAGAGTCCGTGCATTGAGACTTTTTCATGATGGTAGGTAGCACCATCACACCTAAAAGCCAGGATAAGGAAGCTTCTGTAGCTACATAGGTTCAAGGCTCTTACTCATACACTATCTTTGAATGAATTTCCTGGAGTAATAAATGTTATTTAAAGGGGAGTGGAGACCAATTATATGTTTCCAGAGTAGGTACTCCTGTTTAATAGTCATAAGTTGAGCAATAGCCCAAAAAGCTCCAGTAAAGTATCGCCAACTAGTCTTACTTTTTTGTCTCGCTCTAGGGACATTGAAGAATTCTTTTCAGTGATGTCTTTGAAGTTATAGTATATCACAAGGCAGTAATACCTTATTAGAACATGTTTCTTACTTGTCCCTGCTCACTATTTCATTGCTCTGTAATCTCCAGGGCTACCCATATTCTTGAACTGAAAAAGGATTGTGGATGAATCATGCTTTTTAATGTCTTTGTGAGAAGCCAGAGAAGCTGCAGCCCACTGGTTAGATAATAGGACTATAAACGGAAATGGTCAGCCTTCAGACACCTTAAAAGGAAAATAAGTACAAGAACCTCACATCTCACCAAGAGAATGTCACTAATATTTCATTTGCTTTTAATCCCCACACACACACACACACACACACACACAAATACAGTTGTACCTCGCTTAAAGAGCATAATGTGTTCCACCGGATTGTTCTTTAAGCGAGTTTGCTCTTTGAGCGAAACACCATTGTAAGTGACCAATTGTGACTTCTGGTGGGAGGGATTGCAAACCCCGATTTATTTGTTAAGCAAAGTTTTTGGTTGGTTTTATTTGTTAAACGAAGCGAACTTTCAGAGAAAATTCTGCTCTTTAAGTGAGTTACTCTTTAAGCGAGGTGCTCTTTCTGTGAGGTTTGACTGTACTTTCTTTCCATCCAGTTGAGTGTTAATTAACCAAAACAAACCATAGAAGAAAATTTTAGCACAATACTGGTTAATTCTTTTGTATTGCAGTTGCCACACACATCTTGCCAGGGCTCCAGTGATGGTAATTTACACCTGATGGAGCGAACATGACTTATTTTAGCACTGCTTTAAAAGGTACCTATTATAGTCCAAGGGAGGAAGCAAACAGACATCATGTTTACACTGACTGACTCCTGAGTCCAAGGCCGGATTTTCTTATACGCTAACTAGGCTTCAGCCTAGGGCCTCAAGATCAAGAGGGGCCTATATATTGATATATATCAGAGTAATTATGTATTTTATTATCTCTCATGTAATTTACAAACTTGAAAATGGGAGGTGAAAGGGCCACATAAGTGGAATAGCCTAGGGCCTCTTTTCATGTAAATCTGGCCCTGCCTGTGTCAGAGGCATCACAAGAATAATACAGGTTCACATTCAGTAGAACTTGAGTCCAGGCATATCACAGCTTTCTATGAATGAAAGCATCAGTTGATCTCAGGGTTGATTTGAGAGTAGTTAAAATAACAAATTTCACAAATACAGATGGATACATTAATTACTAGTAAGTATTATAGGATGGGAAGTTTTCATAATTCAAAAACACTTTTCCCAAGCTTCCCCAAATTTGGCACAGAGCAAGAGAAGACTGTCTGCTACTCCGTGGCAATTTCATTTCTGATCTAAATTCCAGTTTCAATGTTACAATTGTTTGTTTTGGGTGCCCTCATTTTTAGAATTGTCTGGTAGAAGGTAGTTTTGCTGTGCTGCATAATAATATAGCCACAATAACTTACTTCCTCCATGGTGCCTGACTGGTTTGAGTGTCTAAGGAAGTCCTGCACTATATTTGGGAGTTCAGGCTTCACTTGTCTTCCTTTGCTATCAGGAATTCAGTCTGTCAATAGCTATTTTTCCTTTCCTAAATTTCAGATAAAAGTCCATGTTCTTAGCCATTTGAGTATTAAATGAAATGAAAATAATCCATCTTGTGCAAAAAAAAGTATTTCATGGGTCTGCCCAATGTTTGCTCCAAAGCTGAACAAATGCTCCTGGTTTGATCCAAACATGTGGCTAAAATGGAGTTTCATTGTCATCCAATTACAAGATTAAAAAAGTAACTAGATCCATGTGTTTAACAAAATAAGGATGGGAACAATAGTAGCAGAATATTTGACAATTCAAATAATCCAAAATATAGATCATATTTGTTCTTTTTTCTACAATGTATCATATCTGTATTTGGAAAATTATCAGTTAATGGTCTAACACAGGGGTGCCCAAATTTTTTGGGCCATGGGCTGGTCATGTGGTCCAGGGAGCTGGTCACTAAGGCCCGGCGGCCAGGTGCAGCCCCTGACACCAATTCATCCAGCCTGTGAAGCCCTCGTCACTCCAGGAAGCGGAAGTAAAATGCTTCCAGGAGCAATGAGGGCTTTGCAGGCAAGATGAATTGGTGTTGGGGGCCACACCTGGCCCCTGGGCCTTAGTTTGAGCACCACTGGTCTAACATCAATTGCCTTAAAGTTCATCTCAAAATTTGGCTCAGTGAAGCTCTCCATTTTCAGTAGGCAACCCTGTCTAATCTAATACATGGTTTTTGATACAGCTGTATGAATCTCTGTAATTGACTTTTCTTACAAGAAATCTTTAGGGGGAGTGAAAGAAATAATTGTGAAGGAATATACTATCATGATAGAATATTAATTCTTAAACCCGCCCAAAAAATAACTCAGATTTTAGAGGAATCCTGTACCCAGCTTAAATAATTGTCCTTCACCCAACTGTATGAACAAGGCATTCCAAATTAAGGATTCTCTCATGTGCTTGAAGCCATGAAAATAAGTTTACACCAGCCATCTGTGGACAATTGGGTATGCAAAAAAGAATCCAAGGTCAAAGAATGTATGCAAATGCTGTTAAAGGAATCATTTGGAGTAAATGCTGCCTAAGTACATAAGTAATGTAATGTTGCATCCAGTACAAGTCAATATTTTTCAGATATAGCATTTAATTAATGAAACATCAACTAAGGAAGGAAAACACTGTGCTTTGTTTCTTTACATTTCCTCCTACTCAACCAAATCTTCCTCATTAGATTAAAATGTTGTAATCATACGCACCCTTCCTTGGATGGAAAGTATGCTGGGAGCATCCATGTATTAGACTATACCACACAGTAATGAAACTCCCATTGTTTTCCTTTGTAACAATGCAAATGTATATTTGTAGTTTCTTCAAACTGTTCAAGGTGAAATTGGAAGAGATCCAGTGGCTCAGCAGAAAGTATTGCACTCTTTCTGTCTGTCACACATAGACAAAATTATATCTTGACACAATATTCCCAAGATGAACAAATGGAATGCAATATTACTGATCACCTTTTTAGGTCAAAGAGGAGACGGAATGCCTGGAACCAAACTCTCAGCCCCCCAAACAAGTGAGTTGATAGCACTTACCATCTGTGTACTAGTGTGCATGTATGAAGAGGAAGAAGTGTATACAGTATTATGAGGGAGATGTTTTATTGATGCTATATCAATGTGGAAGTAAAATGCAGTGATGGAGAACCTATGACACACATGCAAGAGGTGGCACTCAGAACCCTCTCTGTAGGCACTCATGTAGTCACCCCAGCACAGCGTTCACCCCACCCCTCTGCAGCCCAATAGAAGCACTTCCTCCCTCCCCCCAGCACACAGTTCACCCTGCACTTCTGCCCAGCAGCCCAATTGGAGCGTTTCCTTCCTCCCCTGTTGTTATTATGGCACTTTTCAATAAATAAGTGGGTTTTGTGTTGCAGTTTGGGCACTCTGTCTCTAAAAGGTTTGCCATCACTGCAGTAGGGGATAAAAAGCCAACACAGGATTCAGTTGTCTGTCATGAAATCAGGAGGCAAGAGGGTTTCACATTGGTATGATGAGGTGAGGCCAGAGGAATACTGGAGTCCTGAGATAATACAAACTAGAAATGTACATGAACAGGATTCAGTTCAGACACCATGTGTTAGAAAATTTATTACCTCATCTTAGATGAAAGTAAAGCCAAGATACTTTGATTTAGGTCCGAAAAATTAGTTAAGAATCACCAGGTTCATCCCTTCTACTGCCTATTAATAAAAAGTCAAAATGGGATGTAGACACAGAGATTGTTGTGCAGCTTGTGTTTTTTTGGGGTGTATTTTTCTTTTAGTAGGGACTGCGGCTTAGTGGTTAAGAGACTGAACTTGACTACTGTAAGGTTGGCAGGTCAGTGGGTCAAGAGTTGAGTACTGCATGACAGAGTGAGCTCCCATCTTTGTCCCAGCTCCTGCCAATCTAGCAGTTTGAAAGCAAGGAATTTCAAGTAGATAAATAGGCACCACTTTGGTGGGAAGGTAAGTAGCGTTCATTGCACTCTGGTGTCTAGTCATGCCTGCCACATGCAGACAGCACTGGCTCCTTGGCTATAAACAGAGATGAGCACT
Organism: Furcifer pardalis; assembly: GCA_030440675.1. NCBI lineage: Eukaryota > Metazoa > Chordata > Lepidosauria > Squamata > Chamaeleonidae > Furcifer > Furcifer pardalis. Next base: position 147,671,001 of record CP126894.1, on the reverse strand, counting down.
AAACCCTAGCGTCAGATAAAACTGACTTTTGGTCAAGGGTGACCTGTACCTATGTCTATGTGCCTTTTAAATCAATTGTTAATAATGTTATTTTTCTTTCTTGTCAATACTGAAAGACATGTTCTGAAATAGATAAGTAAGCAGGGCAACCCATCTCAGATGTGCAAGAGCAGACTTTCCATTTGGAAGGTATGAACAATTACATGCATGTCTCTCCATGTTCCCTGTGGATCATCATTTTGATATGACAGCACAGTCCTGGCAGTAAACAGCAAACCTTCAAAGATAGGTTTGTTAATTTTTATAGGAGTCTTAAACAGTTTTTATTCTGAAGGTCCTTTTTCAAAATAAAAGCATAGTAGTAGTGGAAGAATGGCCATACCTTCTTCCTAAAGCATAGCAGATACACAGCCATGTATAAAAAATGTCCAAGCATTAGAAGGAGGACCTGTCATTTATTAATTCAACCACCCTTCTTCCCAAGCATTTCTCTGCTGTGGGTATTTCAGATAAACAATTCCAAAAACACTGTTGTTATTGTTGTTTGCTTTTTCTCTCAAGCTTTTCCAAAGCCTGAAGCTTGCATGAAGTCTCATTCTGAGTCTAGTTGCTTTGGAAGGAAGTCTGCTGCATCTCAGTTAGGGAACTGGAAGGAGTCCAGTTTTGCTTAGATTTTGAGCTTTATCTAAATGTGAAGCACATCCCTTCTATGTACAGCTCTTTGACGGTCGTTCAAGAAAGACTGGCAAAGGATTCCTATACCCTCCCCAAAAAATTTAAAATAAGACTGCCTTAGGCAGATAATAAGGTTACTCATAGTCTAGGAAGCTAGTTTTTGTATGCATTTATTTTTCATTTGCATGACAGACGTTCATAGTGGCAGCTACCATCATTAATCTGCAATAAAATGGAGAAAAAGAACATTTTGGGGAAAAGAGTTCTTTCTAATAATTTAAGTAAGTTGCACCTATTAGTTTATTGCTTCTGTCAATTTGGTTAAATGCTGTACTTACATTTCATTGAATGCATACTGCTGGCTGTATTTTAATTTGCTTCAGTAGATTAACAGAGACCATAAATAGATCTGTAGTATATATGTTTTTCAAGTAATGTATTACAGAATGCAGTCTTAGCTGGAACCAACAGAATCTTTTCAATTTATTTCCTATTGGATTTAAACTTCTAATTTTATGGCACAAATTATCGGTAATACAATTTTTTAATTAATAGACCAATAATTATTTAAAGATTGTTAAGGCACAGAAGATAAGGTAGGTGCAATAAGGCTGACATAATGACCTATTTTTCTCATTCACTACACAGCCTTCTTGCTCTGTATCTGGATTAAAGGACATACAGATTGAGGCAAACCTGCAGTGTATCTGATTTGCTTTGTTCTTTAAGTCTATCCCTATCTCTGTATTCCAAATTTTCAGACACACATACACACACCGCAAATGAAGTTGGGGATGAAATCCAAATGGGCATGACTTGAATAGAACTACTCATCCTAATCATGTGACCCTCTTGAGTCAAATCCCACACAACAATCACCCTTCCAGCATCACACACACTTACTCAGTCCAAATGGTAACTAATATTTCAGTTTATCAAACTAAGCTGAGTCAGAGAGGAAATAAAAAGAAGCTTTCAGAAGACGATAAGGTGCTGCTATATGTCTTTCTACAGCTCTGCAAAAATAACTGACTGATCGAGCTGCTGCAATAGGAGACATACCACACACAGAGTGCTCAGTTGGAGCATTCTCTAGTGCCTAGTGGTTAATGTTTCTAGAGAACCAATCACATCTCTCTCTTTCCCCCTCCCTGTAGTTTAAATACAGGGAGGGAAAGAGACAAGGAGTCTCTGCGACTGCAATAGGGTCGGGGGGAAAGCGGGTGCTTTTCCCTGACCCTACTGCAGTCGCAGAGACCGCTGCAGGTGGGGGGTGGATTGGGTTGTTCTACCCAAACCACCCCACACCCGCAGACCATTGCATCGGATAATGCTAAGAATCATCCAGAATCGTTATCCGATGTAAGTTTTTTCCAAAAAACTGGCATCATCCGATTCTAGCGTTATCTGATGCAATTGTTATCCGGGGTATTACTGTATTTCTATCTATATGGATAAGATTCTGGTACAGTTAAGCACTCTAATTTCTACTCATTACTCAAGGAAAGAAACCAAAGTCTGTCCATAACTTTCCATTTGAAAACATATTTTTATAGCTTTGATTGGATTGTGCTTTGTATCTTCAAGTGCACTCTGTTCTGTTCTTTAGTATCCTTGATAAAAAATGCTATCACAACAACACTGGGAACCATAAGGCATCTGTTCAGTGGTTTTGAATCAGACCTTCTTCTTTGTACTAGATTGTGCCAGAAAATATTTGACTGCCAGAGGCAAGAGACCTTAATAGTTTACATTGACAGTTCTGCAGATGGGTAAGAAAGAACTTCCTTCAATTCGTTTTTCATAATTAGATCTTTCTCAGATTTGTAGATTTATTCACAAGCATGGTTAAAAGAAGAGAACTTGAGTTTAAAAATAATCAGGTGTGAGACATGCAAAACTGATAGTTTCCTCTGTGCTTGGAATAAAGTGATAGGACACACTGGGCAAAATCCTGTTTATAGAATAGTGAATCCCACTACAGCAGGTCCAGTAACTCAATGGGGATTTGGGGAGTCACTTTGTCCATCAGTTCCACTTATTTATCACAAGTTTTAAATGTAAAACTTCCCATTCCCTCCCCCACCTTCAATTCCCAAGGGCCCGGCCATTTTGCCCTGGGGAAACCACTGGGAGACACAGAACAAAGAAGCCTTGAGGAAGCCTTTAATTATAGGAAATTGTATTTCCTATTGCTACCACATTGGCCTCATCAGTCACACTATGACCAGATTTCCTCTTAACCATGTCAGGGCAGAATTTATACCCTGGGCCTTAGCTTCTACCAAGATGGAGATTTCCATCTGTGGGAAAACCTTTTAGAGCATACCAAAGGGATTGGAATGTGTAAACATGTTGGCCTCATGGCCTAGAAAAAATGAAATATAATGTATGACGGACAAGTAATGCTGTATGATCATTGGCTGGATTCCTTTAGGGGAATGGTAAGGAGGTGGACCCTGAGGGAGGAGATAAAACCCAGAAGGTGGGGGGCTAAGAGGCTCTCTTGGACATGATGCTTGGAGTTAAGGAAGAACTACAATCATGTAGATGCTTAAGCCAGAAAGGGAGGGGGTGGGCTTTCCCCAAAAAGCAGCTTTCTTTCTTTTGATATGCTTTTTGAATATTTGATGAACTTTCTTCTGTAACGTACTCTGATTGCAATATACAGTTATACCTCGCTTAAAGAGCATAATGCATTCCACAGGATTGCTCTTTAAGCGAGTTTGCTCTTTAAGCAAAACACCATTGTAAATGACCAATTGTGGGGGGGATTGTGAACCCTGATTTATTTGTTAAGCGAGTTTTTGGTTGGTTTTATTTGTTAAGCGAAGGGAACATTCAGAGAAAATTCTGCTCTTTAACCGAGTTACTCTTTAACCAAAACGCTCATTATGTGAGGTTTGACTGTACTTTTGAATTACCCAAAAAATGACTGGAGTTTTATTTGGCTCAGTGCTACCTTATCTACAATAACTGATTTCCTATGAGCTACCTTGCTTACCACCTAGATCCAGATCAGGAGTGAGAAGGCAAGCTTTTAAAAGCTTGGACTGACTAGCCAAGAGAGCAGGCAGTATCAGGCAAGAACCCATTACGAGGAGGCCAAGGTGCTACTTATGAGTAAGAGGATCCTGACAAACCATTGTGACCAGCTATAGCCTTGACTATTCTATGCCCAATAAAGTTGTGGAACTGGGTAAGTAAATGAATATCCAATCCCCCTTTTATTTACTATGTCAATCAAATGAGCATAGATTAATAAAAATCCCAGCTGTCCAAGACATGAATGGCCAAAACAAAAATAATAGGAAGTATACTTATATACCACCCCATAGAGCTTAGTGCACTCTCTGGGGGTTCACAAGTTAATTAGCATTTTGCTGCCAACATCCTGGGTACTCATTTTACCAACCTTGGAAGGATGGAAGGCCGAGTCAATCTTGAACCTCATCAGGATTGAATTCACAACATTGTGGCTGCAGTACAGCAGTTTAACCACTGGGTCACCAGGGCTCCTGCATTAAACTTCCAAGATGAACAGGCAGATAAACCATGCATTCAGTAAAGAGTCTGGTATTGGGGTAGAACAGACCATTTAATTCTTCCTTCTGTTGCACCAGACCTATGTGTACTGCTATTTAGTATAATGCTATATGCATCTAACCTCACCCTGAAGAGCAAGCAAAACAGCTCTTGATAGCAGCTGCCTTTCCATGCAGTGAGTGATCAGAACTCAACATTCATTCATCTAGACAGGGGCTTTGACTACTTTATTGTTAGAAGTCAGGTTTGGGATCCCAGTGCATTTAGTGGCAAATCTATGCTTATTTTATTCTCATAGTTTAGAATAAACAATTTTAAACATCTCTTCCTTCCTAGACAAAAAGATGAGAGAGAGAGGGAGAGAGAGAGAGATTTTTTGATGTGAATTTGATGAATGTCTTATGTTTCGGTAGGGTGGTCTGACAGTGTTTGCCATGTAATGAAAATCATGTACTTTTGACAAGTTGCCACACCAAAACTAAAGCACTGACGAAACTAATGCTTATGTCATATGAAAGATCGTCTGGGTGACTTAAAGGAATGGTATGACCCAAAGGTCAAAAATGCAAACTGATGACATCATAACTTCAGAAAGCTGCCTTGGAAAAGTGACATTTTTGCCGGGGGGGGGGGAGGGTAAGGTTGCCAGTGAACCAGCGACCAAACCACTCAAATGATCAAAATGATTCAAAGTGTGATGGATAGAGAAAAAAAATAACCTTTTCGGTGATACTATTAGAATTTGAATCAGACTTTGGTAAAAAATTTCTATGAAGTTTAAAATAACCCCATGGCCAACAGCACAAAAACACTAAGAACGCTGACTGAAAGACCCAAAGGCTGGAAAAGGAAAGCAATTACGTCACTGCACTCGGAAGCTGCCTCTCAAAAGTGACAGTTACACCGACAGCATTCTGTTGATGGTTAGCCAGCGACCAAACCACTCAACCAAACAAAGGGATCCATAGTGCATTTGATAGAGAATAAAATAACCTTTTTATTAGCCCTATTAGAATTTTGATCTGAATGAAATAAAAGAAATAAATTAACTAATGAGCATAATTCAACACATCGAATTCACAAACTAAATCCCTGACGGTAGTGTCCTTAGACTCTACCTGCCACTTTTTTTTTTTCAAATTTCAAGTTTTGGTGCCTTTATGCAAAAAAACAAAACAAAACAAAAAAAACATGAGTACTCCCCCCCCCCGATTTGTATTTTGAGCAAAACATTTTGCATTCTGCATGAAATGCATGACAACACATAAGGCATAGTGTTTGGAGATGAATTGCCCCAAGAAAACTCTGTAGACATTAGCTCCCACCCACCAAGTCAAGTGCTCCATATGCAACCAATAAAGTCTGCAATCAACAGGATAACACATTTTTAAAGCAAAGAAAAAACATTGGATAGTATTGTTATGGCTTCAATGTTGTTACGTCTACTGGGTCATCATCTTCAACAAATACACAGCAGGCTGGTACAATGTTGTCCTCCCCATGGTCTAAACACTTTTGTCTACTGATCTGTGAAAGAACTGGGTTATTTTGTTCAATCTACTTTTATTAGAAATTTCTTATGTTTCTAAAATTTCTTCACAAGCCAGATGGAAAGATCTCGAGAAGGGTCCAAAGGGTGGGTATGGGAGAAAGCAAGTGTACACCTAGGTCAGGGATTTTTAACCTGCACCCTGTGGGCTGGCACCATTTCATATGGGCCCCCACCACCTCCACCAAACCAGGAAGTGCCATGTGGTGAACGAAGGGCAAAATGGCCATCCAGCCCCAAAGGTGTCTGAGGAAGCATGACCTGGGCACCGGCTTTAAAAGGTTGAGAACTCCTGACCTAGGCTTTCCCTGTCTTCCCTTGTAACCGACATGGACCCCCAGATATGTACCAGAGACTTCTTCAGTGCTTCAAAATGAATGTGGATGATAGACCAGTGGTACAGGTGCATTTCAAGAAGAAATCAAATCCAATAATGCTGTTGACGCTATTGGTGAATGGGTACAATTGGCTACAACCCAGAATCCTTGCTGTCTGAAACCATTACTTAGAGCAAAATGTTTTGACTAGGAAATGAGAGAAGCAAAATGAAGAGGGTTAGCTTGGAATAATTTCCCCATGTACATTTAGTTGTCCCTTCCTCTTGAAATCTATCAGAGATGTTTAGTTTTTATCTGCCTGTCTGTCTGTCATCACAATTATTTTCAGAAGGTACAGGAATCCATCTTGTGAAGCATTCTTATGGCATTCTAGCTTTTTCAAGGGACACAGAGTTTTACAAAGTTTGAGCCATAACTTGCAGTCATTAATTTATGCAGCAATAACAATTTTGGCATAAGATTGGCTCTGCAGGCCAATAAAACAGATGAGGAGGGAAAAAATGTCTCTGGCTGAAAGACAATGGGCCTCAGAGGGCTTCATCGCAAAGCCCATAACTAATAAGTATTTACATAGAGTGATTTTGATTAGGAAGCCTTTCACAAATCCTTTTGGGAAGAAGAGATGTGTGTGTGTGTGTGTGTGGATAAATGCACAAGGCTCAGTGCCAGAGAAAAGAAAGGAAAAGAGATTAGCAAGTTGCAAATGAAGTTTCTAATTTGGCCACACTTACTGTCTAACTGAAAGACAATAAACATTGCCACTTGCAGAAACAGGACAGCACCATACACCAAAGGAAAACCATTAGAAGATGACAAGCATGGAAGAATTATCAATATTAAAACATAGATGCTCAGAACCTTGTGAGAGATTAGAGATTAAAAGGAATGCCAAGAATAGAAACCTGCAGAGATGCCAACAGCTGTGATTATGCTGGTGGCAATACTGGGAAAGTATACAGTGGCAATAAATAGTCCGGTTCAGATAAAACTCTCAACTGTTATCATGAAATGAGCAGTGCCTTGACTCAAAACTTCCTCCTTCTCCTTTCCTCCACTAGATCAGACAGAGAATGTAAGGTCATAGCTCTCTGACAAAGCAGGTAGAAGATGGAAACACCGGGCGCCTGTCAGAAACAGCATTCCTGTGCTTGATGGACCCAATACCTGAACTAATATACATCAGCTACTATATATCCTATATTGCTACAAGTGGAGTCTTTCAATTCCAGTGCCAATGTACGACTATCAGATGTCCTGGGAGAAAGATAGCTTATTTAATAGAGAACAGGCATTTTATAAAACAGGTTCATCAGGTATCCTGTTACTATGTCTTTTAGCCTGATAGCCTCACTTCTTAGGTTATTGCTAAGTAAGATTCTGAGTATTGAGCTCTCAATTGCTTATTGAATTACTTGCAGCCATTTTTCTTCCACAACTGTTAAAGCTCATGTTTTGCTGCCATTAATGTCCAACTCTGGTAATAAATCATAGAGATACATACAGCCAAACCTCACATAAAGAGCGCTTCGCTTATAGAGTAACTCGCTTAAAGAGCAGAATTATCTCTGAATGTTCACTTTGCTTAACAAATAAAACCAACTAAAAACTCACTTAACAAATAAATTGGGGGTAGCAATCCCCACACACACAGTAGAAGTAACAATTGGTCACTTACAATGATGTTTCGCTTAAAGAGCAAACTAACTTAAAAAGCAATCCTGTGGAACACATTATGCTCTTTAAGCAAGGTACAACTGTACAATATTGTGCAAAAGTCTTAAGCTACCACCAGCTTTTTTGGAGAAAATTTATTGAGTGATTTCATAGGAAATTCCATAAGAGATTTCTCAGAAGGAGATATGCTTGTACAGAGGAATCTTGTTGCAAGGAGAAGACAGCATTTTCCCCTTGGTTTTCTGCTAAAAGTGAGAGACTGTGAAAAGGCAATATGCAGTACATCATTTGCTTCAGATGCTTTCATCCACATTATGGGCTGGGGATCCATTTCTGCTGTTGGTCCAAATGTCAGAAGGGGACATGTTAACAACTTGCATTTAACAGAATATAGGAACAAATATCTAATCCAGTTATGATTTGCTTAAAGGGCTACATGGTAGAAGAACTGGCCACATTCTATATAGTCACAGCATAGACATTTTGAAAGGTAAAACATAACAGACATTTGCAAAATAGAAAAATATGAATGAGATATTCATACTCCTAATACAAGAGTTCATTTTCAACTGATCATGAAACTAGTATAGCTATAACTGTTTACTCTTTCAACAGCTTGAACAAAGCAGAACATGTGAAAATGATTCATTCTACTTCTGTACTAAAAATAAAGTTTAAGGCTACACCACAATCTGGCTAGGGGTGACCCATTTGTGTAAACAGATGCAGGTTCCTTGGAATGCTACTAATTATGAAATCCAATTATTTACTGTTACAATTCCAAGCTTACCACAGCTAAAATTACAGTTTTTGAAAAATATCACTTTACTTCCCAGTTTCTCATAACATAGTTAAATAGATTGTTTTCAGTGATGGGATGACCCCAGTTCCATCCGGTTCCTTGGAACCGGTAGGAACAATCCAGGAGGGTTCTCCGGGAGGGTAGTCAACTTTTGAGGCGTCCGGTTCCAGACGCCTCACCGAAAGAATTTTTTTAAAAAAAATTGGAGCCAAAATGGCTCCAATTTTATTGCGCATGTGCAGAAACTCAATCTGACGCATGCGCAATGCGTCAAATTGAGTTTTTGCACATGCGCAGTAAATCAGAGCCCGATTTACTGTGCATATGCAGAAACTCAATCTGATGCATTGCGCATGCGTCAGATTGAGTTTCTGCACATGCGCAATAAAATTTGAGCCAAAAGGGCTCTAATTTTACTGCGCATGAGTAGAAACTCAATCTGACGCATGCACAATGCATCAGATTGAGTTCCTGTGCATGCGCATTAAATCGGAGCCATTTTGGGTCCAATTTAAAAAAAATCGGCGGTGACCGCAGCTATAGTGGCGGCAGCGGCAATGACGGTGGCGGCAACAATGGCCGCAACGGCAATGGTGGTGGCAATGGCGGCAGCGGCAATGGCAGCGGCAGCAATGGCAGCGGCGGCAATGGCAGCGATGACGGCGACAGCTATGGCGGCAGCAATGGCGACGATGGCGATAATGGCGGTGGCAGAGATGGCAGCAGCGATGGTGGCGGCGATGACTTTGGCGGCAGCGTGGGCAGGCAGCACCAGACCTCAGAGGAGGGCACCTCCCCCGGGGCTGCCGAGCCCCCACAGGCAAGTTGAGACCTGCCCCTGACCGTCTGCCCCTGTCGAGCCCTCCCAGGGGTAAGTGAGGGGTTTGTGTTTGGGGTTGTATTTTTATTTAATTTTTATTTATTTATTTATTTATTTATTTATTTATTTTATTTACGGGTTTGTGTGGCGGGTGGGGGGGTGGGTGGCTTGAGGGTGTGTGTGTGTATGTGTGTGTGTTTATTTTATTTTTTATTTTAAGGCCCCGCCCACGACGTCGTGACGTCATGACATCAGCTCCGCCCATGACGTCATGACGTCGTGATGTCATGGAGTGGTGGTAACAAATTTGTCATCCCATCACTGATTGTTTTACCTACAAGATGGCATCCAGCTTGCCAGTCCTTGGGAAGTTTAATTGGCAATGGGAAAATTTCCTTCACTGATGAAAGATGAGTTGCTTGGCAGCTACAAGAAAGTTGTGTAGCACGCACAGTTGGGCTCTCCAACAGAGGGGGAATGTTGTTGCATTTACATGGAACAGCCACACAAGACTGCCTTAGGATGTTGCCTCATTCACCTCAAGAGTGCGGCCTGCCCTGTTCAAGATGAGAACTGAGGGTGGGAGAAGTTGCAAAATAGACATTCCATGAGAAGACAGAATCCTCATTGAAGCTTTCTAAGGTGGATTAAATGGAATATACAAGGAGGTAAAGCAAGCTCGCCCACATCTCTTGAAATTTTAGGGGTGCTCAGCTTCCAAGTGTGAAAAAGGGCTTACCTGGTATTGTCTGCATCTAAAGAGTAGTAACAAAGCAACTGGGCTTAGTCTGCTCCCTCTTCTCTTCTTCAGGTCATCTCCAAAGGGGTATAGGCTGCCATTACTGAAGTGGATTCAAATGACAATTTCCCCCCAAATATTCCCATATTGTCATGGATTAGCATCTCTTGGCTGCACAACTTCAGATGGATCAGAACTGAAATATTGTGTAACGCAATAATGTTTCTAGGCAATAACTGTACTACTCACTCTTAGGGATTGCTTGGGGAGGTGATTTTGCCTTCCTTTCTCTCTTTATGAGAAATCTCATTTACTTCTTATTGAAGGGTTCCTTCTGAACTTATTAGGAAAAGAAAAGAAAAGCATGCTACTGCAATTAATTTCTATGCCAACAAGTTCCTCCTTTTGTCTTAGCTTGAAAAGGCAACGAGTGCCACTTGAAATGTCCCAAGCATACTGTTCTAATGGATGGGGGGGTTGTTGTTGTTGTTTTGCATCAGAGTGAGATATTGAATCCCTACATTCTACAATTAATTAATTGGATGGCTACGTATATGTGAGAGGAGTACTTCAATGAAACAAGTGCACAATCCCTGGCCATTGTCAGATAAGGAACAGAGTGTATTTTGTATTGATACATAAAGAACAGTCACACACAAAGGACAGTCCATTATCTCTCCAAAATAATATATTACCTTTATAATATGATTGCAGCCATGAAATAAAAAGGTGACTGATTCTTGGGAGGCAAGCTATGAGAAACCTGGGGAACATAGTGAAAAGTAGAGACATCACCTTGCAAACAAAATTTTGTATAGTCAAAGCAATGGTATTTCTGGTGGCAATGTATGGTTGTGACAGGTGGACGATTAGGAAAGCTGAGTGCAGAAGAATAGATGCATTTGAGATGTAATGTTGGAGGAGAGTATTGGGAGTCCCCTGGATAGCGAGGAGAACAACTAGGTCAGTCTTAGAAGAAATCAACCCTGACTGCTCCCTAGAAGGTCAAATAGTAAATATGAAACTGAAGTACATTGGACATCAAATGAGAAGAGAAGATTCACTTGAGAAGGCCTTGATGCTGGGAAAAGTAGAGGGCAAAAGAAAAAGGGGGCAGCCAAAAATGAGATGGCTAGATGGTATTGTGGATGCAGTGGGCACAGAGCTGGGCAGGCTGAGGAGGATGGTGGAGGACAGAGGTGCCTGGCAGACAATGGTCCATAGTGTCGCAAAGGGTTGTAATTGACTGTGCGACTGAACAACAACAACAAAAATATAATTAACAATCTTCTTCCTAAGTGTTTATAGACAGTGGGGGTTAGTCTGCTCTGAATTTGGTTCAGGTTGGGCAAGTACTTTTAAAGTTTTGATTTTAAAAACCCAATCATGCTGTCCCCCAAAATTCACACTTAAGCTACATTTTTGTTGGCTTACAGCTATTAATTTTTCAAATGGAAAGGAAGCCATTTTGAAGAACATCCATGTCATTTGATTTGTGGTGGGTGAGAAGTGGCTAACTGATGAAAAACAGAATCAGGAGTCAGTGCAGAAGGGGATGCTGTAGACCATCTTGACTGCTGACAGTGGTGTCATCAACATTTGGGTTGCCTTTACTATATATACCTTGATACTATTTTTTCCTGCTGACAATGCAGCACAATATTGCAAGGGAATGTTGGTCTTTTCATGGTATCTTTAATTGTGGATAATGGAACTATATCCCACATTCATAAACTGGAAGTTTGCAGAAGGATTGAGTAAGTATTAAAACGTAGATCCATGTTACATCACATTTGTTAGCGTTCGTGTGTCCATTGCCCTTTCAGATATTTCATGTTAGCTTTTTGGTGACGAGTAGGTCCCAATCATATTCATAAATTTGTTTCCTTCCTCTGTATTCAGATTTGCAGAGCAACAACAACAGAAACAATACACCATCTTGAATTCACTGAGGGAAATGTAACTAATTAGCTATAACACACAACAATACACATACAAATATTAAATATATGCAGGTGTTTAAATCTGGGGGAAACTGTGTTCTTGGTTGCACACACTTCCCCACAGTTTGGCCTCTTAAAATCCATGCTATTTCTCACCCTAAAACTACAGAGCAACTTATTTCAACCACATAGGAAAAGACAGAGGTTTAAATTGAACCAAAATCCTAACAAAACATAGCAACAAACCTAGTCATGGACAGAGGGCCTTTCATACCTTCACCCTCAATCTCTTGATCACCTTCCATTGTTCATAACTGTATACCATTGTTGATAACTGTATACCAAAAATCTGGAGTTCTACTCCCTGCAGACATAAGAGATTTCAAAGGAAGACAAAGTTGTTGCAGTATTCCTGAGCAAAAGTATGTGGTGCTGATTTCTCAGCCTTTGTTGTATCTCTCAAGGATTATGTGAACATTCCTTCTAATTTACTCTCAGCCCTATATATCTTCTTATGACCTTGACATCATTTCCTGACAACATCCTTCTTCCTCCAGTACTCTTTTCAAACTTCTACCTATCTCTTGCACCCATCCTTCTTTTGGCTCACCAACTCAATTGCCTCTGGCATCAATGGGAGCTTCTCAAGAGACTTGAGAGTTTCGTGGTGCTCAGATTGGTAGATTACAGGAAAAGAAACTGACTCTGCTGATCATTACTCTAGGCAGTTGTTTTCGGCTCCAATTAATTTTTATAGATCCTTTCCAAAAATTTACCCAGTGACATCCTTCACAAACTATCATGGCAAGGTGTTTCTTTTGACCTTTAACATGGTTGCCAGATGCTTTCCTCTGGGTTAATTAATCAAAGAGACTTGTTAATTAGGTGACTTTCTACCATATAGGTAGCTATACGGGCTTGGCACTATCCTCTTCTCCTGTCAAGGCGTATAATTGCTTTAAAGAGGTACAGCCTGTACAAAGCAGCCAAGCGTGTGAGAGGAACAGCGGGGGCCTTGTTCCGACACAGCTTATTAGTCCATCTGCCACACCAAGTACATTCCTGTGTACTTTCAGTGAGGTGAAAACAAAGATACTGCTCTCAAATTCAGAGATAAAACAGGTTTGGCATACTTTTGCTGTTTTAATGTTCACCTATAAGAAGCATCATTTCCTTTCATGGGTATGCACATTTATTTTATTAACAGTGATTAAGGCATGCAATGAACGATCAGATCACAGTTCTTCCATATACACGACTAGGGAAAACAAGGGATGTTTTCCGGGCAAATTCTGCCTAAAAAGATGGAAGATGTTTACAGCTTCTTCAGATGTTAATTTGCTGAGAAGAGGAGAAAGTAAGAGTATGAAAAAGTTTGCTAATTCTCTTGTTCCCTTTGAGACAAGCCATCTCAACACACTGAAGCAAGCTGTTCAAATTTTCACCAGAATATTTCTCATCTCCAGCATAAAAAGAAGCCTATGGACACCTTTTAAAATTGGATTTCCAGGTATTCCTGTAAGCATGCTACAATTGGCTGATTGGCTAAAAAAAGATGTAAGCAACCCATCCAATGCTTCCATTTTTTTAAAAGCTCATACTACTCTAGCAACCTTTCTTAGCTGCAATAAATGCAATTTAAAAATAAATAAGGAAACCACTATCATAATCTGTATAACTGTGTGATTTGCACAGAAACATCTGTTTCTGGGTTGGACCCAGTTTTACGAAAAGGCTTTTGGCTCCTCTAAGACAAGAGGGGTCACAATTCTGATATCAAAAAGATTGGGATTTATGAAAATAAAAACTATAGAGGATCCGGAAGGTAGATATTTGACTTCTGGTGGTGGGGATTGCAAACCCCGAGTTGTTTGTTAAGTGAGTTTTTGGTTAGTTTTATTTGTTAAGCGAAGCGAACATTCAGAGAAAATTCTGTTCTTTAAGCAAGTTACTCTTTAAGCGAAGCACTCTTTATGCGAGGTTTGACTGTAATTTTGGGTTTTTTTGTGATGTAGGTTGTCACTCCAAGATGTGGAGAATGCTGCTTGGTTGTGTATTTCTTGAGCTAGCATGACCTTTTCTTTGTGCTCTAGATTTATTTATTTATTAGTTATACTTATACCCCATCCCTCTAGGGAAAAATGAATCCCTACCCAAGGCAGCTAACAGCATAAAATCCCACATACAACAAACTTATTAAAAATACCCCCCATGAAACTACAATAAACACTCACAGTAAAACAGACCATAATGGGCAAAAATACAGCAGACCAGCATCCTAAGCAACCTAAGGGATCATGTCCTTTTTAATTTTCTTCAGGATGGGAGCTCAAGATTTGGGGCATATATAGTGCTGTCATGTGAACATATAGAACCAACTAACCTCTGGGGACAGAGAGACACTTGGATACTTGCTGCCTGAAATATAGAATGAAGGCTCTTTCCATAAACTGCATTCTGTAATCCATATACCACAGCCTTCCCTAACTCAGGTCATTTCTTTAGGTTTTGGATTACATCATTGCTGATCAATGGCCATCTTGCTTAGGAAAGTTGAAACCCACAGCTTCTGGAAGGAGAAGTTGGAGAATGATGATCTATTACTTTGGTGTGTTCTATTATTCCCAAAGTTCTTTACTGCATAGTAATAATACAGATTGAATTTGTAGAATACACTTTTGCTGGCGTTTTTCTGTGTTGTATTCCATCCCAAGAAGTAAATCTTTAAAATACTTTCTGCTTAAGAAGATTCGGGGGGCAGGGGGTGGGGGTGGAAATGAAATCTTCTTTATGAAAAGCCAGCCACTTAAATTTCTTAGATTGTCATGGGCATCACTTTTCTTTTAATCCGAACCTTAACTGTGCAGTGTTAGGACTTTGCACACCTTCTGTGCTAAAAAGAGGATTGCATTCATTTTTCAGGCTAAGTCAGGATCAAAGAATATAGCTTCCCTTGTCGCTCAATCTCATAAATATGGCTCACATGCTGCCTGCTTACCGACATGTTTACCTGTGGCTATCTGTGGAGCCCAAAAGTGATGGCATACAGGGAAAGACAACTGTCACACTGACTGGTGATTGCTTTCACCTGCACCATAAGAAATACCCTACAGATTCAGAAATACGTTCCTAAAGTCATAAAACACTATAATTTTCAGAAGAATTGCTGACTGTGGAGGAAAAGGATTAAAAAGAAATCTTGGCGTATGATAGTAAAGTAGGCAGTGCTCCTACTAGGGAAGTTGATGAGCATTTTATCTACTGGAAACTTCTGGATGTGTTTAATGTGATTGTGTTTCTGTTTCTTAATGTGCATTTGAAGTAATGCCTTGTTTCTGAACTGTTAATTTTGCAAAAGTACATAGTACAGGTGAAAACAGTGGGTACAGAGGGTACTCATGCCCTCAGTGGTGGGCTCCAAAAAATTTTACAACCACACTGTGGGCGTGGTATGGTGGCAGTGGTGGGATGACAAATTTTTTACTACCCCACCCTGAAGTCATAGAAGTCATGGGCGGGGCCAACATCATGATGTCATGATGTAGTGGGTGGAGCCAACGTCATGATGTTATGACATTGTGGGTGGAGCCTAAGAAAAATTTTTAAAAATAAAAAAATAAAAAAATTCAACCCATCCTTGCCCAAAACACAAATCAACCAGCCTGCCCACCCCAAACACAAATCATGCGCAGCTTGATCCCCAAACTGCCGTTTGCCTCACCGAAGCATCAGTGAGGTGAACGGGGTTTTTCGCGTATGAGCACAGCTTGATTCCCACACCCTCGTTCGCCTCACCGAAGCTTACTGTGCATGCACAGAAATTCATTCTGATGCATGCACACTTCACAATTGCAGCATGCATGCGTCAGATTGATTTCTGCGGATGCACACTAAATTGGAGCCATTTTGGCTCCAATTATATTTTTTTATTTTTTGAGGCCTCGGAACCGGACGCCTCAAAAAAAGAACTACCCTCCTGGAGAACCCTCCGGGATTGTTCTTACTGGTTATGGGGAACTGGCCAGAACCGGCATCATCTCCTCACTGTATGGTGGGCATGGCCAGGGGGAAAGACCTGCTTTGCACCCAAATTAGGACTGATTTATTTCAAAACTTGAATGGGCAGGGCCAGACAGAATTTATGCTACTGGTTCTGGCAAGCTGGTCTGAACCTTCTGATACTCACCACTGCATGCCCTCCTATGCTGTATGCTTAATGTCCTTATTGCTTATAACAGGTCAGGGGCCCTGATCCGAGCTGTTTCCAAAGTTTCCCCACCTCCCTGGAGTCTCCAGCAAGCCAAAATGTCAGATTTGAATCCCGACGTTTTGGCTTGCTGTAGCCTCCAGGGAGGTGGGGGAACTTCTGAAATAGTGCGGATCGGGTCTCCCGACCTCCCTGGAGGCTGCAGCAAGCCAAAACATCAGGATTTAAATCCTGACATTTTGGTTTGCTGCAGCCTCCAGGGGAACAGGGCTTTTAAAAAACATTGTTCAATCAATGCATGACAGAACGTTAAAAACAGGATAACGACGCGAATTGTGGAACCAAGTCTCATCGTTAACTGAGATACTAGTGCACAGTCTAACCTTGCATAAAGAGTAACTCGCTTAAAGAGTAACTCGCTTAAAGAGCAGAATTTTCTCCGAATGTTTGCTTCGCTTAACAAATAAAACCAACCAAAAACTCGCTTAACAAATAAATCGGGGTTCTCAGTCCCCCCACCAGAAGTCAGAATTGGTCACTTTTAATGGTGTTTTGCTTAAAGAGTAAACTCGCTTAAAGAGCGATCCCATGGAGCACATTATGCTCTTTAAGTGAGGTACAACTGTATATGTAAATCCTCTCCTTGTAAATCCACCTTCTTACAGAGCAACTTTAAGTGAAGATTCTGTTTTATTTTTAAAAGTTGTTCAAACAAGACTAAGAGAGGATGTCAGGCTTCAATGCCTACCTTCTGTTGTGAAGAAACTAAACATGTTATGGAAAGATCCTATAGAATATAAACCATCTTTATCCTTTTCATGTTAGATTTCTTAATTTTTTTCCTTTCTTTGGCATTTCTTGCTACTGCCTGCCATATTCTAGAACCCAGAGAACCTGATATAAAAAGCAGTGGAGGGGTCACAGGAAATCTATGCTCTCCATACCCTTAGTGCGGTTACAGAGATTTTTGTACTGATACAGAACTGCTCTCTTTCAGATGTGACAATGGCACTCCCTGTGATTGAAAATATACATTATCCGCCAGTCTCTCCACCTTGCAAAGGCTGAAGCTATATTGTCCTAGGATTTTCATATTGGAGACATCACACTTTGAATGCCAACACAAAGGCTTGTAACAAACATAAAAATTCCTCTTCTCTTTGCTCAATGTGACATTTTGGCAACATTCTGTGTTGTGCTGGTTTTCTAAAAATACATTTCTGAAAGAATCCTACTGGTACTAACAAGCTCAGTGAAGGCTCTAGGTAGCAACTTCTATCCAGGTTTTGTTTACCTTAGACAAAAATGTGCACAATTACCTTTCTGCTGACATGTGAGATATATGAGAGCATTAAAGCAGCCAAGAGCTATGGTTCTGAGCATGGTAGGGACAGGAAAAATACTGAAGGATGAAATTACAGCTGATTGGAGATCAGCTACAGCGTGACTTTTACCTCCAAGAACTCAGCAGCAGGAGTGTTTCAATGGGGGGCATAAGCTTAATTAGGAGGTGTACAACCCCTATCAGCTACAGCATGCTGTTCCTCCCCATTGGCAGCTGAGTAGAGCTGTGGCAGCCCCCTCTGCATCAGCTTCAAAGCCCCATCAGCTGGGAAGTGCTGCTGCTAAGGGGACTGTAGCAAAAAAGACCCACTTCTCAGTTGACTGGGGACAGAGTTTTTGATCAGCTGAAAAGCTTTCTCCTGTGGAGGAGCAAACTGCTGTCTGGATGCAGAGTTCGTGCCAAATAGCATTTTGTTTCTCCTCCCTGGCCTCAAGCGATTTTGAGAAAGTCACTCTTCTACACTGACCTGGGAAGGCCAGTATAGACAAACCTTACTGGCTTTCTTAGGACTTAAATATTATTCAGGATGCAATAAGTCCCACTGAATTTATTGTGGTTTATTGTTGTGTCAGGTAACTGGGGAAGAAGAATATTTGGACCAACTATGTGCACTATCTCTGAACAACTGTGGTAAACTAGATTGAATCAGGGACATTTGTGCAATTCCAGGGTGATTAAGGACAGGATATGCCTCATTCCTAGAGTGGGCCAACACTACAATGAGTCTTTCATGTGCCATACAGGTTTTATAGAGTTAAATGTAAAAAGGTGGTCAATAGTTTGAATTGAAGAGAGGGGAGGATAGAAAGCAGCATAATAGATACGAATTCTGATGTCAAAGGAGAAGAGGAGTGATGGCTAAAACACTGAATCAGGCCCAAGATCTTCCAAGGACAACCAATTTGGCTCTTGGGAGAGCTCTGCGTGAGGTCACCACATAGTGACTCAAATCCTATTGCTTAGCAAAGCAAACTGCACTAGAGTAGGTACTAGAATACACTAAGCAACAAGATTTGGGCCAATGCTCCTGCAGGTACTCTGCAGCCACCTCACCAAGCTGTAGGACATAACATTTGAACAACCTTTTTAAATTTTGGAATATCTCCCTTTTTCCATCTTTCATTCAGCATATTTTAATAAAATTTAATAATAATTGTTTGCATTCAAGTCAATTCCAACTTATGATGATCCTTTCCAGGGTTTTCTAGATGGGGAGTACTCAGAAGGGGGAGAGCACACAGAAACTCAATTCCCTTTTTCTGGGGAGGTGCCCTAAGGTTGTGCAGCTTGCCCATGGCCACTAAGACTGGTTCTTCTGGTATGCTCAGTGGAGAATTGAACTCCTAATCTCTGGCTCTACCTAGGTCTCTGAGCTATGTAGCTATCTAACTGAAGTATTAATCCTCTATTAGGACTGAGAACATGTGTGATTGTGTAAGAGCAATTGTATGGGGTCTAGGTGGTTATTTTGCAAAATTAGGGTGCTGCATAGTTCCCTGAGTCTTCATGCTCCCTCCTCCTCCTCCTCCTCCTCCTCCTCTCTCAATCTCTGGAAACACATAGATAATGTCATGAACTCAGGGATATAGTGAACTAGAGCCAGTGGTGGGCTCACAAAATTTTTACTACCACACTGTGGGCGTGGTATGGTGGGCATGGCCATGGGGAAAGCCCTGCATTGCACCCAAATTATGAATACTTTATTTCAAAACTTGGATGGGCAGGACCAACCAGAATTTCTGCTACCGGTTCTGGCGAACTGGTGTGAATCTGCTGATGCCCAACAATGACTGGGGCCCAAGACAGATTGACCTCAATCTCTATGCACGATATTCAGGTTCACAGCGGACCAGGGCGTTTGCCTTTCCCTAATCAGAGTTTTAGGATCCTTTGATATTTACTGGGAGAATAAGCCATCTGAGTGTTCAAAACAAGAGAAATAATCACCATAAGGGCTAGCAGTAAGGCAAACAGAAATCCTCCTATGCATTATCTCAGTAAATCCATTCAAGGACAGTGCAGGAGAAAATTGTCTCATATTTGCTTACAAGAGCCCTTAGAGCTGGCTTCCACAAGTGCAAATCTGCATTTGTCAAACTAAAATGGAGATGGAACACATTGGAGCTGACCTCAGAGAAGGACATGCTTGAAAGTAGCAATCTATATGTAGATTTAGGAAGTGGAGTGGGTGGGTTGGGAGATACTGGAGCCCAGGTGACTGTCTCTCTGTTCATAACCCAGCCACCCACATTTGTTCTGATGACTGGCTACGTATGCTGATTCTCTGTTTTAACACCCAAAAAGTTTCTTCACACCGACGTGTGTTACACAGCAAATGTTCAGCAGATCAAAATCAGTGTGGGCTCAATCACTTTCCTCATTCTGCTTGCTAGACACTGCTTCCCTGTGGCAAGTAATCTTGACATGTCTGGATTGTTCAGCACATAAATTTGCCAACATCCGTTCTTGGACTTCCCCTGAAATCTGCAAGGATGTGACACAAGGATGCAGTGACTCGTAGCACCATTACAGCTTGTGAGATTTTATTTTGCTTTCCAAACGGTACATCTGCAGTGGGAAACGCTGGTGGCATGAAGCTCTCATTTGTGTCTGCATCCCCAAGGTCATAGAAAATGTATATTTTCAAGTGCACACGAAACACTGTTTCTTTCGTTAATTGCAGGGGACAGAAACCATCCAAGCAATACCTTTCATTTAAAACAGGGGTAGGCAACCCACGCAGTGGTGGGTTGTCAAAATCTTTGCAACCCCACCGTGATGTCATTACATCATGGGTGTAGCTGATGTCATGATATCATGATGTTGTGGGCAGAGCATAAAATAAAAAATGTCTGCACCTCTGTATGACACATGTGCAGTTCTTTTTTGTGTGTGCATGCATCAAACCTCTATTTGACACATGCACACTAAAAAATAGAACTGTGCATGCGTCAAACAGAGGTGTGATGTATGCACAGTTCTTTTTTTTTAATTTTTAAATTTTTTATTAGGTATATAAAAGAAAAATACAAAAGGAAGACAAAAATACAAATAAAGACATTATAAAAATATAAAAGCTTGTAACAATCATGTAACATATTTTATACACATTACTATTACATTCTCTTCTTTTCTTAGTACATAATCTTCTTCCCATTCATTTCTATTACATCATTATAAAAAAAAAAGGAGAAAAGAAAGAAAAAGAAAAAAAGAAAAAGAAAACACCCTTGTGCTATATACAAAAGTCCGGGGGGTTCTATACCTTTCACATTTTCCAAAAGTCGTTATGATCTTTTGCAGGGGGTATGCCCTTTTTTTCTTTTAAAGTATAATTAACAAAAGGTTCCCAGATCCTCCAGAATTTATTGTTATTGACTTTCCCTTTCCTGCACTTAATTTCCCAAGTAAGTTTTTCATTTAAGGCTAAATTCCACATTTGTGTATACCAATCATTTAATCCTATTTGTTCATTGCTTTTCCACTTTTTGGCAATACCTAGTCTTGCAACAGTCAACATTATGGCCAATAACTCTTTATTGTCTTTGCTTATGTCCTGATCTTCTATGTCTGTTAATAAAATTGTTTCTGACCCCAATCCGATCTGTATATCTAATATGTTCTCTATTTCCTTTTTTATTCCTTCCCAGAAATTTTTAAGTACCTCACATCTACACCACATATGTTCATATGTTCCTTTTGTTTTTCTGCACCTCCAGCATATTTCACTCATATTACTATACATTTTGTGCAAGCCGACTGGGGTCCTATACCATCTCCATACCAATTTATAATTGTGCTCTTTAACTCTCACAGACATAGTTCTCATTATCTTCCTTTTCCACATCTTTCGCCATTTTGTTGCCGTTATCTTTATATCTAATTCTTGTTCCCAGCTTTCTCTCAATACCTCTTGTATATTTTGACTTTTATTCAAAATTTTATAAACTTTACTAACTATCCCTTTGATTCCCATTTCTCCATTTCTAATTTTGGCCAAAAGCATCTCAAACTCCGTACATTCTCTGTCTAAACCATTTTCCCGTACAAATTTCTTATTCCAATTGTTTATCTGGAGGATCTTGAACCAGTCCAATTGAAGTTGCAAATACAGCCTTTGTCTTTTCTCTTGATCTTTGCAAGCATTGACCCAATCTTTTAATAATAGTACTTTATTTTCCACCAATATATCTCTGATCTTTGTGTCTATTTTTATCGGAAAATCTTGAAAATCCCCCACTTCTAAAATTGGCGAGGTTCCCGAAGCAAGCTCTTTCCTCACTCTATTCCGTGCTTCCATTGTTGATTTTAACATCATACCCTGAGCCATCTTATTTCCTTTTTCTTTTCCCTCACATAAAAACTGTGCCTTACCCATTTTCGATAAATTTTTCCTTTCAAATTTTTCCCAGACTGTTTCTTCCCTATTTAAAATTTTTATAACATTTCTTATTTGAAAGGCTCTATAATATTTTATAACGTTTGGAATTCCCAGTCCTCCCTCTTTTTGCGAGACATACCATAATGACTTAGTTATTCTGGCTCCTTTATTTCCATTACAGAACCGATTAATCATATTTTGATACTCATTCATCTCTTTATCAGTATGTTTTAGCGGTAAAGCATCAAATAAAAAATTCAATTTGGGTAATAACATTATCTTACATATAGCTATTCTTCCAAACCATGACAGATTTAATTTGTTATATTTTACTATTTTCTCCTTTATTTCCTTCTTTTGTCTGTCATAATTCATACTTTTAAGTTCCCCAGTTTTGCATGATAACATTACTCCCAAGTATCTCATTTTGCGTGTAATTTGTATATTATAATTCTCTTTATTAACTCTTCATCTTCTTTCTTCCCATTAATTAGCATCATTTCTGTTTTGTCCCAGTTAACTTTCAAACCCGTGACTTCCTCAAAATCTTTCAAATGTTTATTAATCTTAACTAAACTCTCCGCTGAATGCTTCACCGTCAACAGTGTGTCATCTGCATAAAGGCTTACTTTGGTTCCTCCTATTCCTACTATTCCCTCGTCTTGTCGAATCGCATTTGCCAAAAGTTCCATAGCCAATATAAACAACGATGGCGACAAAGGGCAGCCCTGCCTCGTACCCGCCTCTAGCCTTATATCTCTTGTATAACTATTATTAAATTTAACTCTTGCTGTGCCTTTTTTATACAATTCTCCAATAACCCCTTGAAATTTTTCCCCAAATCCATATAATTTAATCATCTCATAAATCGTTGTCCATTGTAGGGAGTCAAATGCCTTAAATATATCTAGCGCTAAAAACTCCACTTTTTCCTTTCTTTTTTCCATCATATCTAGAATGTCCACTGCTCTTCTAATAAGGTCTGCCATATGTCTATTTTTAACAAACCCCGCTTGGTCCTCGTTGATATAATTGGCCATGAAACCATTTAGTCTATTTGCTAAAATCGTGGTAAAAATTTTGGCATCCTGATTGATCAGAGATATAGGTCTATAAGATTCAATTTTTTCTAAATTTTTGCCCGGCTTGGGAATCAAAGCAATTGTCGATCTATTCCAGGAAACTGGAGTCGCATCTCCCCCTAAAATCCCATTATATAGCTTATGCAGTCTCGGGAGAATCCATGGCATAAAATCTTTATAAAACTCAGCTGGTAACCCATCCTCCCCAGGTGCTTTCTCTTTTTTCAATTTTTTTATTACCTCTTCAATTTCCCCAATCGATATTGTTTCCTCCATTTTATTCCTATGTTCCTCTGTTCCTCTGTAACCTTTTTTATCTGTTGTTGATTAAAATATCCTCGCAACTTACTTATATTTATTTCCTTTTTTGAATACAACTCTTTATAAAAATTTTCAATGTAATTTTCAATGTAATAAAAAAATAGATAAGGCAGAGTTGATTGTATGCACAGTTCTGGGCAGCCATTTTGGCTGCCCAAAAATACATTTCTGGAGGGGGAGGGGGCGACCGAACTGGTCACCGGGGGGTTTACCACCACCCGGCGACCCCTCCTGAAGGGGTGCTACCGTTTGGGAAACCGGTCCGAACCAGAAACATCCTATCACTGAACCTACGGCTCACAGGCTGGATCCAGCCCATGGCACCAAATAATCTGGTCCATGCCCTAGCTCCAGTTGCCTCAGCCACCACCGGAATTGGCCCCAGACTCATTTATAGCTGTTGTAAACGTGTTTACGACAACTGTAAATGGTGGGGGGACCATCAGCCCAGTCACCTCAACTGTCTGAGGGAGTGTGACCTGGCCCCTGACTTAAAAAGATTGGCAACCCCTGATTTAAAATATACATGCTAATATCTACATAGTGGAAGGGGGGGAATCCACAATTACAGATTTCATATGGGCAGAAGAGATAGAGAAAATCTGCAAACTGTAAAGCTGTGTCCTTTTCTCCTTTAACAAAATGCACAGAATGTTGGTGGGTTTTTTTTTTTTTAAAGTAAAACATGTTTGCCACTTGGCAGGTTTTAGGCATTTAACTATGGTTTAGACAAGCTAAAAGATGTGGGCTCAAGCTTGCTTTTAGGGTAGTCTGACTTCATCTTATCACTTAAAAGAAAAGCTGAGGAAAGCTTAAACTTCCTGCCCTCTTTGCCTTTGCTGAGCCTGCTTCCTTCCCACCTTCTGCTGACTCATTCCCACCAGGACCTCTCGATGGAAGCATCGCCATTCATCTTTCTGCTGCTTTCTCTGATATCTCATGCTACCACTGGAAACAAATAATGCCATGTCTTATTTGGGCAGAGGTAGCAAATTCTGGTACTATCGCCCTGAGTTTTGCCTCGCTGTAGCTGTGCTGCAGGTTATTAAGCCCATGAGAGGGCTTTCAGTGAGGAAGAATTCAAGAAATAGCAATTGGCACCATGGTCAGAGTGCTATTCTCATGAAAAATTACAAATAACAAAGTCTGTTTCATAAGCCCTATGTTCACAGTTTAACTATGTTACTAAGCAAGTAACTGAATACCTGCTCCAAATTTCAGGCAGCACAAGGACTGTCTCTGTCTCTCTCTTCTCTCTCTCTCTGTTTAAAATTATTTTATTTCTTTGTTTGTTACATTTTATACCACCTATCTGGGATGTTTCCCACTCTGGGCAGTATACAAACAACTAAATAAACAACAACAATAACATACAACAGACAAATAATAAAATAGACATTATTATAAAATGATTTGCCCCCCATCCTTTATCCAAGGATCTTAGGGTGACATATGAGGAATAAAACAGGATCAAACAATTTAAGACCATGTGTAACAACACATTGTAACACTTGTAACAACTTAAAACAGTTTAAAAGTTCCAGAGCAATTTTAAACCATGTTATGTTTATACTGCACGTTTCAAGAGGTTGCCACTTCTCAAGAAGAGCAACAATAGATACATCCAGCAACCCAGATTCTTTCAGCTATAAATAAACACCACTCATCCGCATAGCTAGCATATTCATACATTTACAATTGTTGAACATGAGAACTTTTAATTCTGGGGAGGCCAAAATATGGCCCTCAGGCCAGAAGTGGATGTGCCCTGTGCATGTGTAAATGTGCCCACAGATGCACAACCCCTGCCTCAAATGCACCCATGGCTGTCATTTTATGGCAACGTTTGTACATGCATTGGCACATTTTACTTCTACCTCTGGTGAGAGGAACCACATGACCTGCCCAATCAGCTGTCCGGGGGGCATGGTCAAGCCTGCAGCACAAAAAGTTTGGCCACTCCTGCTTTAATTAATGCATCTTCCCACACTCCCCATGCCCAACTATACTTAGAACCTATGGCTTTGGGATGTACATACAGTCAAACCTCGCATAAAGAGTGCTTCACTTAAAGAGTAACTCGCTTAAAGAGCAGAATTTTCTCTGAATGTTCATTTCACCTAACAAATAAAACCAACCAAAAACTTGCTTAACAAATAAATCGGGGTTCACAATCCCCCTCACAATTGGTCATTTACAATGGTGTTTTGCATAAAGAGCAAACTCGCTTAAAGAGCAATCCTGTGGAACGCATTATGCTCTTTAAGCAAGGTACAACTGTATGTATGTATGTTTGATCACATGTCCTATACTTCTTCATCTGCAGATATGTATACTAAGTGAACATCCATGCACCTTGGCCAGAACCCACTTCCACAGATTAAAACATGGGTTAAAACATGAGAAACTTAAAAGGTAATAATAGACATGTCAGATCTCTAAATAAAGTAAAAATGAATACAAAATTTAGTCAGGCTGGATGTGATCCAGTCTTATCTATAACCTGCAAAATGCTGCACCATAATAAATGTATACTTTATCTACTCTACACAGTTGAAAAGTCTCTTTAAAATACTCTAAAATAGCAACTAAATATTCTACCTATCTTTGAGATGTTACAAGTATGTTAGGTCTTTCTAAACCTACTTAATGGCTACTTTGGCACTAAGATAAAATGACTCAAAATCATCTGACGTAGCTCCAGCCAACTAACTGATTTTCTATTATTTCCAACCGTTCTATGTTCTCCTTGGAAACATCAATCCTTGTGCAATAAAGTGTCTCTTTGCTTTATTTATTAAGACATTTATAGATTCAAAACCAGGTTCCTAAGGTAGCACTAAAGTGTAAAATGGTTGCAGAAATCCTGTATTTCAATTACACAAAAGGTGCGCTTTTTAAAGGTGAATTGCCATAAATTAAGAACGTTACATAGACCTAGCTGTTCCATGCTGAGTCATGCAACACAGTATCCAGCAGACCATACCTATGGAGACTTACTCCTTCTTCAATGTTTGGCCAAACATGAAACTGCCAAAATGAAAACATCTTTTGGTGAGTTCATTCCGCAGTTCCTTTCACCTGACCTAGTGTGATTGTTTTGAGAGTTCCCTGGACAGCGAGGAGAACAGATAAGTCAATCCTAAAATAAATCAACCCTAACTGCTCCTTAGAAGGTCAACTAGTAAAGATGAAGCTAAAGTACTTTGGACACCAAATGAGAAGAGAGGATTCACTTGAGAAAGCCTTGAGGCTGGGAAAGGTGGAGGAAAAAAGAAGAAGAGGGCAGCCAAAAATGAGAAGGCTAGATGGTATTGTAGATGCAATGTGGACAAAGCTGGGTGGGCTGAGGAAGATGGTGGAGGACAGAGGTGCCTGGTGGGCAGTGGTCCGTAGGGTTGCAAAGGATCAGAACTGACTGTGCGACTGAACAATAACAACAAGTTTGAGAAAGATTAACCATCTACACAAAGTTGCCGTTACCAGGGTGCGTCTGACTGTGGTTCCAAACTACAGTAATACCTCATATAACATTAGTATCGAATAACACTAAAATCGCATAACATTAAGGAATCTGGGGAGAAGAATTGCATCAGATAACATTAAGATTCTATGGGATGCTTCAGATAACAACCACTAAAGCCTGTGTGGTTACAATGTATCTCTATGGATCCCATAGAGGATCAGATAACACTAAAAATCATATAACACCAAGACTTGTGGAACCAGGTTTTAGTGTTATATGAGGTTTTACTGTACCACATTCTTTGAGGAGGCTCTTTCTGTGTACCCCCAGAGACTTACTAATGTACAAGAATTAATTTCCAAAAGTTACACCATTCGCATAACTGAATAACAGGATTTCAGCCAATGTATTATTGTTATTATTTTAAAATATTTTGAAGCTCACTTTAATGGCAGAATCCTTCCTAGACAGCATAACACAGGAAATAATCTTCATGGAATAAGAACAGAAAACTCATTACCACAGTGATTATAAATACAACCAGCAGTCCTCAATTTGAGAAAAAATGAACCACCCTAAAAATCTGAGACAAAAGGACCCAATGAACCCACAAAAGAAAGTCACACCAGAGGTGTGTGGTCACTGTCAGAAGTGAGTCCTCTTTCACACAGTCATCACCTTAATTTTCCTTGGCAACAGGCAAATGAGAATGGCCTCCACTGACAACCTCAGAGTATGGGCAGACTGCTACAGATTGGACAAGGTAAAAGCCAGCAGCAGCGGTTGCTGACTTGATAGGGAAATAATAAACTCACTTCCAGTGCAATTAATAAAAGAACTATCCCCTGGCACAGCATTCTGGCAGAGAGTCTTGTAGCAAGACATAGCTCGGAAACCAATGAGCAGGTACTTCCTTTTAAATGTGTGTTTAACTGGCCTTCTGAGGCTTTGCTTTTTCTGTCATTTAATCTAGCTAGATTGGGGAGTGGAGGTAGCTAGCTAGGAAGAACCACAAGAGATTTATCATCCTCTATATTCTCATGGAAATCTCCAACTGTGTTACACAGTGCTGGGAATAATGCTCGTCAGATCAAACAATCATAGAGTCACAAAGTGACAAGCTGTTTCTACCATATACTTCCCAGGAAGCCACATGATGGATGATGCAATCCCCTCATTATTTCTTGCAGTTTTCTTTTCTTTTTTGGCTTAAGTGACATTTTGCTAACATTGTCTGTAGCAGCTTTCCATTTGTGCTATAACAAAATGTTACAGTTTTGTTCACACCTCCCTGAACCCATGTTACAAATGTCTTCATGGTAACAAAAGCCAAAGAAAAAGCCACCAAAATGAAGATCTCAACACACCTCTGAATGGAGAAGTTCAGCTGGGCCATAATAAGCAGACATGAGCCTCACAATCATTTCAGTAGTTTTGAGTTTCTGATGTCTCCTTTTTACTCTGTGAGGATTTTGCTGTTGGCACACCACCATACACTATCACCAAGGAAGACCTGCTGTTTGTCTTCTCATTCTCTCTACATAACCTGACAAGGAATTGCCTGAGAAAGGCATGTGTTTATCCTATGAGGAGCACCTTGTCAAAGCCAGTATCAAAATTATTTGTATAGTAGGTGGACAGCTGGAGATGGGAGTACAAGATGATATCACATTGCTCATTAGTCAAATGCTTTGAAGACATCTCTGTTATTATTTTTGTCAGATAGTAAGATACTGCATCTTCTTTCAACAGTACTAGTTAGTGAGTTGCTCTCTTATCATTTTGTCAATTAAGAATGAGTGCAACTAAAAGCAAACATGGATTTTGTAAAGAACAAATCTTGTCAGATGAATCTTTTCTCATTTATCAACTGGGTCACTTCCTTGGTAGATAGTGGGAATGCTGTAGATGTAACATGTCTTGACTTCAGCAAAGCCTTTGAAAAAGCGTCTCCTGATATTTTGATTAGCAAGCTAACTAGGTGGTGGCCTGGATAGCACAAATGTCTGGTGGATACACACTTAGTAACAATTGAACACAGAGAGTCCTTATAAATTATTCCTTCTCAAACTGAGAAGGGGTAACAAGTGAGTTATCACAAGGTTCAGTCCTGGGGCTAGTGATCTTCAACATTTTCATTAATGACCTGGATGAAGGAGTACAAGGAATACTTATTAAATTTGGAGATCACACAAAATTGTGTGAAATAGCAAATACCAGGAGGATAGATTTTTTAAAAAAAATCCTGATAGGCTCAAGCACTGAGCTCTAGACACCTTACCTTGGATACCTTGGAGTCATTATTCAGCAAGGAATCCACACATTAGTAGACATATCTGAGATGACATTCCGCACATGCAAATAGACCTTAGATATCAAGTCCATATGCATGTGGTTGTTTAGCCATTTGGATATCACATCACCCACTGTGTAGTTGGATCATGACGTGTGTCCTCCGCTTTCACTTTGCACACAGGATCCAACAGAAGATGCAGTAAACAACAGAATGAAATTTAACAGAGATAATTGCAAAGTTCTACACCTAAGAAAATGAAGCCAAATGCACTGTTACAAGATGGGGGATATTTGGCTCAGTAATGTTGTATATGAGAAGGATCTTGGAATTGTTACAGACCATAAGCTGCCAACAGTTTGATGCAACTGCAGAAGAAAAAGCAAGTGCTATTTTAGTCTTCATAAACAGAATGCAGCAGTGATTCAGCAGTGATGAGGCTTCATCTTGACTACAGTATCTAGTTCAGGACACCACATTTTAGCAAGGATGCAGACAAACTTAGAAAGAGTTCAGAGGAGAGCAACAGAAGAGTATAAACCAAGCCCTGAGAAAAATTACTAGAGAACTGAGCATGTTTAGCTTTGAGAAAAGAAGGCTGAGGGGAGATATGATAGAAATATTTTCTAACCATAGCTCTGGATGTGGTGAGAACTCCACTACAGAGGGCATTCAAGAGAAAGTTTGACAACCATTTGTCAGATATACTTTGATTTGGATTCCCATGTTGACCAGGGGGCTGTACTTGATGACCTTAGAGATCTCTTCCAACTCATTTATTCTATGAATCAGTATATGTTTCAGTGAAACTCTCAAAAAACAGATGTTTGACCAAATTTCACTTCAGAAGTATTTCACTTGAAAAGATGAAACAAAGGGGCCACAACTTCATCTTCAACATGTTGAGTGTTGTTGTTTTTCCCTGAATAACAACACATAATAACATTTGCTTCAGATTTTATTTATGCTGTGGAATTTTGTGTATGTTTTACCCAAAAGGCAGAACTTCTGAACTTAATTAAACCTATTCCTTATTATGTGTGCTTAGGACTGAAGCTTTTAACTAGGAAAAGTTGCAGATGGAGATGGAGAACAACATAAAGGCTATAAAGAATAACATTTTAGCCTATTTGCTCATGAACCCAGGTGAACCAATAAAGAAAACCAATGAAAAAGAAACAGTTCAGTAAGCTGAGTATTTTTTTAACCATTGTATAGCTATCTCACAATGTACTTCATATTTATGAACCATTGAAAAATCATCTTTCCCAGAAGCTAATTTCTTTCATTTTGTCCTAAGCAATTACCCAATAAAATAAAACATATGAACAATTAAGCATATAATGGTATTTCATTCAAGATTTACAAGCTGAAGAGAACAATTTCAAACTTATTTTTAATAGTTTGATATAGTATGGTAAGGAATTTTCTCCTCTCTTATTGGAGTTGGAAAACCTATGTTATACTTCAACAACTTTAAAAACTGTCTAGTGTTTTGTGTTTCTGAGCCAAGTTTGTAAATTGAGCCTGAGGAGTATGTAAATTTCCTTTCCTTTCTTTTTTTATACTAATTTTCTTAGCCTAAGGTTAATCTGTTATATCACCAAAATAATTTCCTTGGAAACACATCAATGACTTAACACTCTAATCCTACATCAGTGACTTTACAATACACACACACCCTTTTCCCTACCTGCTTTTGTGTTGTAAACCTACTTCTTATAAATTCCTATTTTTATTATTATTATTATTATTATTATTATTATTATTATTATTATTATTATTATTATTATTATTATTATTATTAGTAGTAGTAGTAGTAGTAGTAGTAGTAGTAGTAGTAGTAGTAGTAGTAGTAGCAGCAGCAGCAGCAGCAGCAGCAGTAGTACTGCAATTGGGATTTGTGTGTTGTTAGAGTGCATAAATTAATAAAATGTGGCATGAAAACATTTACTCTTTAAAAGCAATGTATGAGGCTTTATGGACCTATGTGGGTCAGATAAAGCTAGAAATGTGCTGTTTAACCAAGCAGTTCATGGGTGGGGGGAATTAAGTTGGAGAGAGCAGGGGCAAGATAAACCATGCTGGCCAATCAGCACCCATCTGCCCTGCAATCAGTACACCTAGTTAGGTAGGAGCTAGATAGCTCAGATAAGGGTGAGGAATAAAATATGTAACACCCTTCAAAGTATAAATACGAGGCTTCCCATGGCCTTACATAGTGACTAGCTTATGCCATTTTCAATCAAAGACCTGATCAGCTGTTTATGGACACTGATTGTCTGGGCACTCTTCCAATAAATGGTATGTTTGCATTATATGTTCCAAAACAATGTGATAGGATTACTCTTAATTCTCCTACTTATTTTATGACTCAGTTTTCTTTTTTGTATTTTACAATATTGATACATTCTTTGTTTTAATTAAAATAAGTCACAATGCTTTTTTATAGTTTAAGTAATGAATATATTAAGTGTTATGAGCCATCAAGTGAGAACCAACTCATAATAACTAATAGAACTTTAAATATGAGTGAGATATTTAATTAATGTTTTCACCAGTTTCCACAGCCAATTGGGAATTTGAAGCTAGATCTCCTGAGTCCTAGTTCATCACACTATCCACTATGCAGAGGCAGGAATAAAATGATTTTTCCACATTCATGTCCCCTTTGATATTGGTACACTGTTATTCTCTGTACCAGACAAAAAACAACAGAAATATAATTTTTAACTACCATTGCCAGGAGAAAGCTGTGTTTGGCAGCACCATGTTCAGAGAAGCAGTAAAATAAGTTAGAGGGGATGACAAGTGTGCAGTTGGGAAGGAATTAGGAACAGTAGATGGAACACATGGGTCTTCTTGCCCATTCAAGTTTCAAAGTCTGTCTGCCAGAGATCTCCAACCCAGCTACATGAATAAGAGAGAAAGAGTTGGGTGGATGAAAACAAGACACGTTTGAGAACATGAGTTTGGTGAGGAAGCAAAAAAAAAAAGTACACAATATAAAGAGGCAACACACCAGGGAAGCCTAACTACCTGTTTCTATCAATATCAACCTCTACTGGCACATGTCGTTAAAGCCAATGAGGCTGCACATCCCTGCTTCTAGCACCTTACAACTGCAATTTTCTGTGATAGCACTGAAGCTCTGATCGTATGACTGAAAAGTCACTATCATATCCTCAAAGGAACATCAACCCATCTCTTGTTTGAGTCTAAAGCATCACACATCAGTAAGCTGAAGCAATCTTTCTTGAGTCTTTATGTTTTTCAGTCTACCCTGTAACAGACTATTTATAGTTCTTCTGGGTGCAGCGTACTATACCATACCCAGAATGCCACTCAAATATTTTGCATGCCTGGGTGTACTGTCAACAAATTAATGCATCTATTTTTTTTTTATTAAATTTTTATAGGTATTTAAACAATATAAACATACAACAATAAAGTTAAAAAGGAAACAAAATATACAATACAGTACAATACAATAATAAAGAGTTATACACACATTACAGAAATAAGAGAGTTAAGAAAAAAAAAGAATAAATCATGTCATAGAAACAAATTTTCTTCCTTTACATTAATATGAGTACATTACATTAACCATATATAAGCAACCACAACAATAATAATAAAAAATTACCTAAACTCTACTCATCCCGTGTAAAAGCTGCTTAAATCATACTTGATACCATTTTTCAACTCATTCTCTAATACATTTATTTTCCTACATTATCATAGAACACACTTTTATTATCACCCCTGTGATATTTACAATGTCCAGGGGATTGTAAAAACTCATAATTTCCAAAAATCATTTTGTTCAGGTACAGGAGCAACCCCGTTCTTCTTGACAGTCACATATTCCACAAAAGGTTTCCAGATTCTCCAAAAATTATTAACTTTAACTCTTCCTTTTCTTATTTTTAGCTCACAGGTAAGTTTATCATTCAGTGCCAGCTCCCACATTTCTTTATACCAATCTTGTATTTTTATCGAAACATCATTTTTCCAATTTCTTGCAATACAAAGTCTAGCCGCTGACAGCATCACAGACATCAATTCTTTATTATCCTTACTTATATTGAACTTATCAACCTCCGTTAACAAAACTGTGTCCGGACCCCAAGCGAGCTGCATTTCCAATATACTATTTATTTCGTTTTTCACTTTTTGCCAAAAATTTTCCAAACATTTACATGTCCACCACATATGTATATATGTTCCTACTTCATGTTTACAACGCCAGCATTTATCACTAATCTTGTTATCCATTCGGTGCAGCCCAATTGGGGTCCTATACCACCACCAGATTATTTTATAATTATGTTCTTTCATTCTAACGGACATGGATCTCATAATCCTTTTTCTCCATTTTCTCTTCCAATTTTCCACTGAAATTGTTTCATTTAATTCATATTCCCACTTGTTTTTTAAAACTTCCTGTATGCTTCCACCTTTATTCAGGATTTTATAAATCTTACTTACTACTCCTTTAATACCCATGTCGCCTTTCCTGATCTTACTTAACATAAGTTCAAATAAAGTTAACTCTCTCATTAAACTATCATCTGTCAAATATTTCTTATTCCAATTATTTATTTGAAGAATCTTGAACCAATCTAACTGCATTTGTAAAAATAATTCTCTTTTTCTGTCACTGTCCTTGCATATATTAATCCAATCTTTCAACAAGAGAGCCTCTTTCTCTATTAAAATACTTCTGATCCTACTATCTATTTGTATTGGAAAAGCACTTAAGTCGTCCAGTTCAATAACAGGCGAAGTGCCTGGGACAAGCTCCTCTTTTATTCTGTTCCATTCTTCAATTGTTGTTTTCATCAGTTTACACCTAGGGGATGTTTTTGAATTTACCTTCTTTCCACTTAAGAATATTGATTTATCAAATTTCTGGAACTCTTTCCTTTCAATTTTTTCCCATATTACTTCTTCCCTATTCAATATTTTAATAACATTTCTTACCTGAAATGCCCTGTAATAATCCCCGCTCTTTTTGAGATATATACCATAATTTTTTAGCTATCCTAGCTCCCCGTTTACCATTACAAAATCTATTGATTATATTTTGATACTCTTTTAATTCTTTATCAGTCAACTTAATTGGTAATACATCAAATAAGAAGTTTATTTTGGGTAACAACATCATCTTACATAATGCAACCCGTCCGAACCATGATAAATTTAGCTTGTTATACCGAATTATTTTCTGTTCGATTTCCTTCTTCTGTTTACCATAATTTAACCCTTTAAGTTCTCCAAAGTTATTAGATATTATTACCCCCAGATATTTAATTTTATTTCCAATCTGAATCTTATACTTCTCCCTTATTTTTTCTTCTTCTTCCTTAGTCCCATTACAGAATAGCATTTCAGTCTTGTCCCAGTTTACTTTCAAGCCCGTCATATCCTCAAACTTACTCAAGTGCTTATCTATATTTTCAATTGCTTTCATTGGATGTTTTGCAATAATAAGAGTGTCGTCTGCATATAAGTTAATTTTATTACCTTTCATTCCTATTATATCCTCATCCTGGCGTATTGAGTTCGCCAAAAACTCCATGGCCAGAATAAACAATGTTGGTGACAATGGACAGCCCTGCCTTGTACCTGCTTCTAAGTTTATATTCCCTGAATATTCACCATTAATTCTAATCCTAGCTGTTCCAAATTGATATAATTTCTTAATCACTCCCTGAAATCTAGTACCAAATCCATATAGTCTAATCGTCTCTTGAATTGTTAACCATTGTAAAGAGTCAAAAGCTTTGAATATATCTAGTGACAAAAATCCCACTTTCTCTTTCTTTTGTTCTGCTAGGTCCATTAGGTCTATTACTCTTCGCGTTAAATCTGACATGTATCTGTTTTTGACGAACCCTACCTGATCTTCCTTTATGTAATCAAATATAAAACTACTCAGTCTATTTGATATTATTGATGTGAAAATTTTTGCGTCCTGATTAATTAGTGAAATCGGTCTATACGATTCCACTCTTTCTAAGTCCTTGCCTGGCTTAGGGACTAGAACTATTATTGATCTGTTCCATGACCTTGGAGTTGCTTCACCCTCTAATATTTTATTAAACAATTTACTCAATCTCGGCACAATCCATCCTCTAAAGTCTTTATAAAACTCAGCCGATAACCCATCTTCCCCTGGGGCCTTATCTACTTTTAATTTCTTTATCGTTTCCTCAATTTCTCTTTCTGTGATTTCTCCCTCCATTATATTTTTGTGATCTATTGATATTTGTGAAATTCCTTGAGTTTCAAAACATTCTCTAAGTTTGTCCAAATTTACCTCTCTTTTTGAGTACAGTTCGTTATAAAAATTTTCTATTATCTTCATTTTATCCATTTTTTTATTACATCTCTTTCCATTTTTGTCAATCAATACCCCAATTTGACTTTTGGTTTTCTTCTCTCTTGCTGCCTTTGCTAGTAATTTAGAATTCTTATTACTGTACTCAAAATATTCTCTTTTTAAATAAATCATATCCTTTTTAATTTTTTCAATATCTTTCCCATCCAATTCCTTCTTAATTTTTTGTATATCCTCAAGAATTCTCTGATTCTTCGTTCTTGCATGCTCCAGGTAAAGTTGTTTTAGTTTTATTTCTAACTCCTGATACCTGCTTTTTTTCTGTTTATTTTTAATACTGTTTAATTTTATGGATTCCCCTCTAAATATCGCTTTCATTGTATCCCATACCGTACTATAGCTGACCTCTTCGTTATCATTCCAATTCCAATATTCTTCCCATTTCTGCATTACATTTTTCTTACTAACGTCATCCCTAAATAAGTTTGAATCGTATCTCCATTTATACTCCTTTCCCCCCCCGTTGTCCAATTTTATTTCCATTAATATTTTTGCGTGGTCTGACTCTTTGAACATCCCTATTTTAATATCCTCAATAGTTCTAATTAACCCCTCTGTAACAAATATATAATCTATTCTAGAATACGTATTATGTACGTGGGAGTAAAAAGTATATTCCCTTTCATTCCCTTTAATTTCCCTCCATGTATCTTTTACCCCCAGTGTCTTAATCCAATCATCCAAAATATACTTTTTACTCTTTTTCTTACTACTTGTACTATCAATTTCAGATCTTATTAGATTAAAATCCCCTGCTATAATCATATTTTTTGTTCCTTCTCTTTCTAATATTTTTCCCATCTTATTTAAAAACTCTTCTTGCTTATCGTTTGGGGCATATATATTAATAAGTGTAACTTCCTCCTCATCTATATTTCCTTTGATTATAAGGTATCTGCCTTCTGGGTCAGCTATACTGTGTGTCATATTAAACCCTGCCTTTTCTGAAATTAAAGTTGCAACTCCTCTTGCCTTTGATGAGCCATAGGCCTTCTCATAAATTTGTATCCCTCTCAGGACTATTTTATTTGTTTCTGCAGACTTCTGGTGGGTCTCTTGAAGAAAGATAATATCTGCTTTCTCTTTGTTAAGTGCAATCTGTAATTTCCTCCTTTTTAATACATTGCCTGTACCCTTCACATTCCATGTTAGTATTTTTAAATTCTTAACCATCTAATTTTATCATCTTTCTTAATTTTTTACAATGCTCCCTGGACGTGTACCACCCATCCCCTATCTTACAAAAACTATAAGAACTAAATAATAAACAAAGATAATCTAAAAACATATTAAGACTAACTTGAAAAACATAATAAAAAAATAAACAAAAAAACTTACCTATTCTTCTGCTTTGTTTAAACCTCCCCACTTCCTTTTCAAGAATGTCACCTCCGTATGCCAAAGAGGGGAGGGGGGGACCGGAGCAGGATGACATTGCTTTCCCTGTAGCTCCCCTCCTCCCTCCGCCAATATTTCTTTATTATTCATTATTCTCACTCAACAATTTCAACACTCGGATCCGACGTATCCATCCCCCCCACCGCTCCCCCCTCCTCCCCCTCCATCCTCAAAACTGGTGCCATTTCCCCAGACATATACAAATCCGTTCTTAATTCAATCCATTCACTTGTAGCCACTTTAATTAGACCAATGTGAGTTAGATAGACCAGAATGTCCATCTTCGAGTCAAGAATATGCATTTTTTTATCATAAAAAAAACTCAGTTGTTGCGGGAATCTCCAGTTATATTTAATGCCCTTGGAGGTCAGCAATTTTGTAACCGGTTTCATCTTGTATTTCCATCTTCTTTCCTCTGGGGCAATATCATTGTAGATTTCCACATCATCATCCTCAATTTTTAGAACGCCAGAACCAGCTTGTTTAATATAAGCCATTACTTTAAGCTTATCCACCCAATTTGCAAATTTGACCAAAACATTTCTTGGTACATTCTTACCCCTTCTACCCCCAATTCTAAAAACTCCTCCAAGATCCTCTGGTACAAAATTTTTCCCCATTTGTAACGAATTAAGCCAATCAACTATCCTATCTTTAAGCTTGTCTGGCGTTCGTTCAGCCATTTTTCTGATCACAATGTTCTGCTTTCTCTGCCCCTCTTCCACCAAAAGTATCCTTTTCTCTTGTGCCGAAACTCTTGCTGAAGTTGCATGTTCCTGAATAAAAAGTTCATTCGCTGTTATTCTCACTTGTTTTACATCCTCTTGAATTGTGTCTGTAATCACTTTAATCTTTTTAGTATTCTCTGTAACGTCTTTTTGTAAGTCAGTAAGAGATCTCGCCAGACTCTCATGTTGGAGTCTAGCAATTTCTCTGTCCTTCTTCATTTCTTCATTGTTTCTTTTTATTTCTAATGACATTTGTTGTAACATCTTAAACATCTTGTCCATATCAGATGATTCAAAACTGGGCGTATCCATCGTAGCTGGTGTCTCCAAGACCGGTGATGGGGTGTGTCTTTCCTTCTCCTTCTGGTCCTTCTGTTCTTTTTTATCCCTCCTTGTCTTCGGTTTAACCACTTCCTCCTCCTCTTTCCCCCGCCCTCCCTCCATTATGATTCCAAAATTTTCCAGAAGAAAAAACCAGTAATCAATCAAATATTTCAATCTATTTGAATTAAAGTGTAAAACCAATTATTTTTATGTATTTTTATATGTTTTAGTCAGAGATTCCAAATTATTTCCTAATTAATTAATTAATTAATCAATTAAACAATTAATATATTTTATATTTCCAAATTCGAAATTCTAATCAATGAACTTGATAAATTGATTGATTACTTAATAAAATTGACGAATTAATAAGAGAAGATAAATTTAATCACTTTCCCTCTTAATCAATCAAATCTAATAAATTGATCTACTTAGTATAAGATAAAAAAGCTTAAAAATCTAAAATGTATATGTAATATGTATGTAATAAAAAAGTTTTAGACTTAATAGGTTTAGTAAATTTAATAGTTTTTAATTTAATTTATTTTGTAAGATTAATAAGAAAAATTAATAAAGTTAATACATTAGTAGATTTGATAAATTAGAAAGCTTGGGTAAAGTCAAAAAGTGGGAGAAGAGGGGGGGGATGGAAGAGAAGACTAATTATATAGGGTGTGACTAAGATCAATGAATCAATAAATCAGTAAATTATGTTTAAATTCTATCAATTAATCAATTATTTTAATTTTATCAAGCTAATTCTATATCAATATTATTCACTTTATTTACTTGCTAATTTTTTAACAAATCAGAAAGGAGGGAAGGGGAGGGGCGGGGGAAGGTACTTCAATTGTATTGTGATATATCTCAATTAATTAGTTAATCAAACAATGGTATTTTTTATGTGTATATGTCTATATAACACAGCAATAAAGGGAGAGGGGGAGGGGGAGCCGGGGTAGAGACAGCTAATTAAATTCAAAAGTAGAAGTCAGGAATACCAAAAGCAGAGAGAAAGAAAAAAAAATCATGAAGAGCAGTTAGGATATAAGGACTTGAGAGCAAAAAGTAAAAATAAGATCACCACCCTCCTTTCTCCCCAAGAGAGGGGAGGGGGGAAGAGAGCAGGAAAAGAAAAGAATATTTATTTTTTATTAAAAAAAAAATGTTACTCAGTCTCTTTAATAGCAGTCCCAATAATATAGAGTAAAAAAAAAAGTTTAAAGGGATTCCCCCCCCCCTTTTTTTTTTTTTTTTAAAGAGAAAAAAATCGAATCTGCTAACTACATATAAAAGCTCACTTTCGTTCCTCCTCCTTTGGCAGTCCCGATAAGTTTCGCTTCTTTCTTTTGCTTAAGACACAAAGAGACGTTTCTTCTTATAGGTTTCGTTTTCACCCGCCATTATGCCAGCCTCCTGCTAACTTTTCCACATTTACTTCCCAAGTTAAACAATCCAAAAAAGCAATAATAACAATAAAAAATCCTTGGAACAATCCGGAAAAATCGGCAAAACTTTCTCTTTTCTCCTTTCCTGGAACGGTCCGATTTTCAACACAACTTTACAGCCAGTACCAAGAGTTAATCTTCTGCCCAATATTCCGCTCTCTTCTCCCTCCTCCTTCCTCTCTCTCTCCTCCGATCTCCACTCTCTGAAAATTATCTCTTTGATCCCTGCCGGCTTCAAACCTCCAG
Source organism: Furcifer pardalis (assembly GCA_030440675.1). NCBI lineage: Eukaryota > Metazoa > Chordata > Lepidosauria > Squamata > Chamaeleonidae > Furcifer > Furcifer pardalis. The sequence continues at coordinate 147,631,270 of CP126894.1, read as the reverse complement.
CTCCTTCCGTATCTCTCCTCCCAGCACCCCGTCTGTCTCCAGGCTCCCACTCTTGCTCACCGTCTTTTTAGATCTCTTTACTGGAGACGACTTCGGTGCCGCTATTCCTCTCCATCAGAAGTCGGCTGCTTCCTAGCGCTCCAAGTCCTCCAAACGTAAGCGCTTCTGATATTCCGAACTTTTCCCCGTCCAAGATCGCTCGCTGCAATGGCTCCCAGTCGGTTCTAACGAGCAGCGCTTTGGGTCGGGAGCCTCCTCCGAGGCTCCCGATCGCAGCACCACTCGGAACTCACACTCTTGAGCCTGCTGGAATTCGAGCCTGCTCTTTCAACCAACTTTTAGTATATTTTTTAGTTCAAAAGTCTCATTTTAATTTAAAATCGCATTGATAAACCCATTCTTTTAGCGGAGCGAGGAGAGGTTGCTGCTTCTCCTACGCCATCCAAACCACGCCCCCTAATGCATCTATTAAATCATATGGGAATATCTTAAATTCTTAGCTTTCTGAAGGGAAAATATTGCCTCATGGAGTGAGCCACGTTCAACTCTTTTTTTCTTGATCATGAAAACTGATAACTGATGAGGGGATCATCACATGGGAAAACAAGGTTCTGAAGCATAGACAAAAATGTGTATAAAAATAAAATATTACTTTAAGTATGTGCATTTTATTAATTGTTGTACTGTGATAGTGACTTCAGTGATTTACTGCTTAAAAGAATGACACTGTTAACATAGAACAGTAAAATTTTAGCTGTATCTTGACTAGAGATAGTAAGAGGAGGCTATCTGGCTATCTCAGCATGGCCAGATAGCCAATGAGTATTCTCCAGTCCTCACGGGAAAGCATGTCTCTGCCACCATAATGAGACATTAAGTACTTCCTATCCTTCCCCCTTTTTCAGTTTTCTGGATTTTGAGGAAATATCTCTTGAAAAATAAAGCTAAATATTGTGGGGGGTTGGGGGTTGGGGGGGAACCACTCTTCTAGTAAGTAAGCATATTCCACTGAATGAGGGTAATTGATCATAAGCCTTGAGGTCTATCTATTTCCCCCTTTTGTTGCTAGTGCTATGAACAATTATGCCAAATCAAGGGGCCACAAACCAGGTTTTTAGGGGACGCTTTGCTTGAACTATGAGCCAGAGAGGCTCAAGACAGAAATTTCAAATAGCAGCACAACCCCTTTCCACGAAATAACAGTGGGCACAAAATACAATCTACAAAGAACATCTTCTGTACAAAGCTACTCAAGTGAACAGATGTTGAATCAGAGTACTTCTAGGATGTTGGCTACCACCTCATGTGAACACATGAGAGAACTGAGTCCACCAGTACAGCCACCTTCCAGTCAAAGTGATGATGTTATAATAATGATATATTTGTAACTGGTGATTGAGAGCCACTATAATTTAGCAGCTAGAATACTGGCCTGATACTTAGATGATTCAGATTGGACTCTAAGTCCCCATTCAGCCATGCAACCATGGGAGGCTTTGGGCCATACATTCAATCTCACCATAACCGGTCTCACAAGGTTTTTGGGAGGATGAAGTAGGGAGCTGGGGAACCATTGATGGGGTGAGTTTAGTAATTGTGTGCCATCTTGTCAGATTCCAATTTATGATAGCCACATCCAGGGCTTTCTAAGTAGATAATACACAAAAGTGGTTTATCATATATTCTTCTGAGGGCATGTTTGGGACTGTACAGCTTACTCTGGACTGAACAAGATGGCTGTTTTCCCTAAAGGCACAGCTGGGAAATGAACTCTCACTCTCTGGTTCTGCAATCAGACCTAAACTAGTGGAGGAAAAATAGGATATACATGTGACTAATAAAGAACCATAGAATCACTAAATTGGACATTGAGTCCAACCCCCTGCTCAATGCAGGAATCTGAATCAAATCAAACATGATAGATGCCTGTCCAATTCTCTCCTGAATGCTTCCAGTTTCTTAAGATTTCTGTACTGGGGAATTGTGGTTATTCCTTTTAGTTAGTAAAGTATGTATAAGGTAGAAAAACAAGAACACATAAAACATGAAGAGTTTATCCCCACCTCATTGCTGACCCCACTCCTTGGTTTCCCCCACACAAACTAGCACCTTGTATGGCAAAATCACTCTACAAGCATTCAAAGTAGAAAAGGGTATCTTTCTTCACAGTTACCATTTGCAGTTACAGTCAGAAGGATAAAAAAAGGAAACTGCAGTCCTCAGCATGTGGAAAGAAACTCCATGCTTGTTGCTTGGTCAGATGTGGAAGAAAAGATATCTTCAACAATATAATGGAAGCAAAACTAAGTAGGTACCAAGTCCTGAGGAGGGAACAGTGAGCAAAATTTTCTCTCACTGGACAGTTCTTGGTCAGAGACACTATAGCTGTGAATTTCTTGTATCAAACATGGGATGAGTTCAAAAGTCATCCAGCTTCATGGTTCTAGGATAACACCCTGGGAGTGACTGGCCAGAATCTTTTTGGCATTGTGTAAAGTGTATGTAACATATTGCAACTGACTGATGTGCACATCTGAGTTGTAAAATGGAATGAATGACCAGTCATACAACCAACATGCACCACCCAGATTTGTAAATTACCAGCCATTAGGAACAGCAAGTGAATACAAACTTTATTTGAACTCCCCTTTCTATTTTTAAAAGCTGCCATTAAATTGCTGAGCATTTGAAATCAACAAAATCTCAAAATGTCAAAGTTTCTAGCACAGGTAATTCAAAGTACTGTATTTTAAAAAACTTTTCTGCATTAGGTAAATGTCATTTCTATCTCTACATATTCAAATCTTTCCGGCCAAAACCTCCAAATAGTGAAGTAATATATGATGCCCTTGAGCTGGTTAAATCTTTCTAATTAAGGCAATTATTATAAGCAAGCTGATCCTCCAGTTTTAGACTTAAGTTCTGATCTTCAAAGTGTTCCACAGGTGCCTCATACATTTCATGGTTTTCTTTTGCCAGCATAAAGAGCTTTCAAGATTAGTCTATCCATAGGATCATCCTATCTAGCTAAGAGGTAAAAATGGAAAGCTTTCATGGATAGTCTTCTTTGGAGAAGTTATAATCAGTATAATTATTTTAAAGATCTGCCCTGAAGCTCAATGTAGATGGTGTTCCATCTACCTTATAAATTAAATTTAATGATCCATTCAGCTTGATGCTGTTCTGACACTGTGTAAATTCAGATTTATAACTGTTAATGTTGTAACAAAGTAATTTTTTAAAGAGGCCTCTGAATGAACCCCAAATGTGAAATATGTTACACTGCAGGGATAAACATCCTGTGTGTAAAATAAGTAATGTAACCAATAATGATATCTATACCTATCAGTAATTGTATGACACATGCTTCTCACAATGGAGATTGGCCCCAAATTATGCTCTTTAAGCAAGGTACCACTATATTATTGTTTTTGTTGTTGTTTGACTTGTATGCCGCCCCACTTGCAAAGCGACTCTGGGAGGCTAACAAAGAAACAAAATATCACAATTACAATTACATGGCACAGTATCATATTACAAAAAACATTTCAGAAACATTTCAAAAAATATCATAATTAGAAAATATCAAATTATTATAATACTTCAAAGATAATACACAGAAAAACATTAACTCAACCCCACCAACTGTGTCCACTTCCCTCCAGGCCAGCTGGCCAAAGGAGCATCTGGAGGTGGCAGTAACGGCAACGGCAATTTTGTAGCCATCCGAGCAGCACAGCTGCTGCTGCCTCCCTCCAAGCTGGTTGGCTGAGAAAGTGTCCAGGGATAGTGGCTGTGGCGGCAGAGGTTTTAAAGCCGCCCGAGCCACACAGCCACACAGATGCTATTCTGACCAGTGTACAATGCAGCATCACATTCAAATATTTAAAAAAAAGAACAAAAATAAATTCAAAATAAACTCATTCTACAAAAAGGACCTGGAAGCAAGGTTGGTTGTGTTTACTGGGACTTATTTCTTAATGGATGTACACAGAACTGAGCTGTCAGTGATCCTTTTACCACTTGATATGTACCCAAATACTTCCAAATAATATGATAGGCTGGAGTTTAAAAGACATGCAATTTACAGAACTTAAAGCTAGTAATCAGAGTACACGTCCCTCTGCCAGACCCCAAGGGTGCTCACTGCCCATATAATATTTGCCACTGCTGCTCTTGCAATTTATGCCTTCCAATGTTATTCCTCCCAGTTGCTTACCTTTAGCATTCCCTCCTCAAAACAACTGAAAGATCCTTCCTCAGAGAAAGCGATTGAGCGTGAACTGATGATAGAGACCACATATGCTAATGCTTGTATTTAGAAAGGTGGGACATACATTTAACAAACAGATATACAAATATGGCAGCTTGGACCACACTTCAAAGTGTGTGTCCTTTGTCTGAGCAACTGCCTTGCCTTGATGTCATGATGCTGACTTCTATAATTCCACTTCCTTTCTCCTCAGCAATCCTTGTAGTCCAACATCTCTGCCTCTTCTTATTCCTTGCTCTCATGTATCATCCTCAGCTCTTCTTTATCCCTGGAATGCCCTCAACATCAGCTTTGTGCTGTCTGTTATTATTATCCGGCACTTTCAAGATCCCTTCCATTTTTCTTTTATTTTACAGTTCTTACACACAACTTGCTTCCTTTAATCCTTCCCTGGACCTCTTCTGTTTACAACATGTCTCTGGAGGTGTAAGACTGCAGGTAGGTTGAAACTAGCTATTTTTAATCTTTCCAGTGATAGACACCCTTTTATGTATACTCTCTTTTATGATGTTAAGATAAACTCTCTTTCTCTTCCCCTTCTCAAAAAAAAAGGGAACATTTTCATTACCAGTTGTAAAGAATTTGTTGCTTCCTTAATGCCTTTAAGTTGCATTTTCTTTGAAATCTTGATTAGTTCAGAAAGAATCTGTCATATGTTTTCTAATTAATAAGATACGCTTTCCTATCAGCACACACATAAAAAAACCCACGGAACATCTAATAGCTGTTGTTAAATCTTCAGATTGTTGCACATCAGATTTGAATAATCCTACTGGGATTAATGTTTACCAGTAGTGTTTCATCCATTATTTTTATGTTCTGTTCTTTCCCCTTACATGTTTAGCTCTAGCACAGTGTTTTCCAACCATTGATTTTTGGACTTCAATTCCCCAAAGCACTGATCAGCCAATGTACTGACATAGGCTTCAGGGAACTGAGGTCCCGCTGTGGACCATGGGCCCCACATTGGGAACCACTGCTCTAGCAGGAGGGCACTCTTCTCTCAGGCGCCTTATTGTTTGTCTTGTCTACTGTTAGATGAAAGGACTAAGGTGTATGGTCAAAGAACTGTCATATTCCATCTCTTCATATGGATATACAGTAAAGTATAAAAAGTTCAGAGAAATTTCTAAGAGGAAATGGACTTGATCCACAAAAGCTCATGTTAAAATATAGCATTTAGTCCTTACAATACCATAACGTTTTGGGCTTTTTAAAACCCTTCTTTTTGCCTTCTTTATTGTTTTATATGTCTGCACAGACTAAGACTATTGCAATAGGTGAGATCCAATAGCCTTTTGGACTTTTCTTGTGAGCAAACAAAATTGCAGAATCTTTGCTCCATTGCTATAGACCACTACACATTTCCTGCTGGCAGACTGCCTGAGTGATATGGTGGGTGTAGAAATTCATTTGAGCCTTAATTGTAATTGAATCTTATTTGTGCCTGTGTGATAGATTTAGAAATGCTGTTTTACTGTGTGATATAAAATAGAATTCACTGTGTGTTGGATATATGCATTTGGGGCCCTGTGTCTGTCTGTGTAATATAAATAGTTAAGGCAGGATGTAAACTAGCGATAACAGGATGTGCCTAGACAACATGGCAGAAAGGCTGTTAAACAAGTGTGTTTTCTAAGGATTAGATGTATAGAGGTGTGTCCCACCCTTCCAATGTAACCACTCCCATTCTTCTGATGAGATTTAACTTCCCCTTTTGTGTGGCTCAGTAAGAATAGATGCCCTGCTTGATGGCAGGCAGAGAAATTCAGAGAGTCAGACTGATTTTTAAGCACCAGATCGAAGACTGCAGTCCTAATTCTTTTGCGCCAATTGTCAGGGCCGGATCCTGACAGGTGGGAAACATGTTATACAAGTACATATCTCAAGTTTCATCTTCTACAAGCTATTAAAATTGATCCTCCTTCCCACCTCCCCCTTTTCTACCCTACTGGGTGATAAAAAAGAGAAACATCTCGGTTCCCAGCTGGTCCCAGTAGCAAGAGCTGAGCAGCCTGAAGTTATTACTATGCAGGACAAGTTTAGAAACAATATCAACAATGCACAAAGATCAGCAAACAAAATCCTACCAGTGAGTCAGATAAACCAAAGAAGATTCTAAAAGGCATTGTCAAGTTTGTCTAAAGTTACACAAATCAAAGGAGTCATAGAATCACAAATCGCTGAGTTGGAAGGGGCCTTTTAGGCTATTGAGTCCAACCCCCTGCTCAATGCAGGAATCCAAATCAAAGCAGATCTGACAGGTGATTGTCCAATTTTTTTTCTTGAATGCCACCAGCACTGAAATGCTTGCCACCTCCCAAGGTTATTGGTTCCACTATTATATAGCTCTGACAGTTGAAGAGTTTTTTCCCCTAATAGTCAGCCTATATCTAGCTTCCTATAGTTTCAGCCTATTATTACATGTCCTGTACTCTGAAATGATCCAGAACAGATTTTGCCCCTCCCCTTTATGACTGTCTTTCAAGTATTTCAAAAACACTATCATATACCCTCTCAGTCTCCTTTTCTCCAAGCTAAACATGCCCAGTTCCTTCAGTCTTTCCTCTAACAACTTCGTTTCCAATCCCCTGATCATCCATTCTAACTTTCAAAGCCCTAAACAGTTGGGACCTTCCTACCTGGTGGAACATCTTACCCTCAGGACAACAGCCCACACCACTTGCTCCTCCATGACGATGCAGCTCCATGTGCAGACCCTGAGATTAGCTAGGAAGAGGGCCTTGTCAGTGGTGGCACCAATGCTGTGGAATTCCCTCCCAGTAAAGTTGCACCTGGTACCATCTCTTCATATTTTTTAAAAACCAATTGAAAACTTCCCTTCTTCAAAGAGGCCTTTGACAATATTTTACCACCAGCCAATTGTTAGGCATATTATTTTGCTCCACTGCTTCCAAAATAGGCTTTCTTATTAGGGTGTTTGGGTTTTGAGGGGTTTATATGAAAATTTTAATATTTGTGTCAGTTTGTATTTTTGAATTTTATGCTGTAAGTCACCCTGAGTAGGAAAGTTTTTCCTAGAAGGGTGGGATATAAGTTTAATAAATAAATAAATAAATAAATAAATAAATTCCTTGTTGTCACAGGTTGGCTCAGAACAGAAGAGTATGGCAGACATGACTGGGACCTCCAAAGGAGATGAGGTTTTCAAGAAACCTAGTCCTAAAGCCTGGAGTTTTTATTGCTGAACTACTTGGGCTCCATCTAACACTCAACTACAGAATCTGGATTGTGGGTCTCTCAGAAGGTTTCCTATTCAGGATATCCTGTATAGGTGATGTTACAGTTCAGGTTCTGCGAAACTAACCTAAACCTGCAATGGCTAAGACAGGACCCTCCGCCCTGACCTCTCTACAGCTACCACTTTTAATGGGGTCATTAATCATTAAACTGCCCAAAGTGCTTAGACATCAGGACTCAGGAAGTCTGTCTTAGACTTCACTTAACTGAACTAGTCTGTCAACCCCATTGAGGTAGGTATCTTACATTAAGCCACCCCTAGGTGAGAGAGTTGCAAAAGTCTGGTAGCATAGGCCTCCTTACTGAAAGGGTAGATTCTTCTGGCAACATTCATTCCTGGTTCCCAAAGATGACATACGGTGTAAAATTATTCCGTTTCTTAAAGAAGGACAGAAGCAAAAGTGTAGATAGCTTCAGAGACACAAAGATCTATTAATCGGAAATATAATTTTAAAAACAACTAATCAAAAACTATTACAGCAGCCATCTACTTTCCATTCCCAGAAGAAGAAGAAAACCTACTCTGGGTGATCATTTTAAAGTAAATGTCTAAGTCATTTGTAAGCAGACATACCTCCCTGCCTTTCTGTCAAAGGCTACACACTAAACAACCTCCAGACTACCCTCAAACCCATAAGACAGTGCAAAACTGTCACTCATTGCTCACCTCACAAAATTTATCCAATTGAAGCATTTTTAAAACACAATCAATTCCTATTCTCTTGGCTTGTTTGCACAGATTTTCTACTTTCCAATTAACCTTGGAAGGCAAAGATTCTCTTCACATCCTGACACCTGCTGATAAAGAGTTCTCAGCTCTTGTGATCCTCCCTCCAACTAAGCCATTAACCCATTCCTTGTTAAGATGCTGACTGGAAGGCAGCAGGTCAGCAGTTCGATTCTTGATTACAGCATGACGGAATGAGCTCCGTTCTCTGTTCCCATCTCCTGCCAACCTAGCAGTTCAAAAGCAAGAAATTGCAAGTAGATAAATAGGGACCACTTCAGTGGGAAAGTAAACAGCGTTCCATGGACTCCAGTGTCTGGGCATGCCTTCCACATGTCCACGGAAATATCTGCAGACACAGACAGCTGGCTCTTTGGGTATAAATCGAGATGAGCACTGAACCCTAGAGTCAGATACGACCGGCTTTTGAGCAAGAGTGACCTTTACCTGTTACTTTCTACCAAATTCTAGCCATTTTTCTTAAACCATACATGCACTGTCCTGCTTCATACCTTATACCAGCAGTGGTCAACCTTTCCCAGACAGCTTAGCAGGCCAGATTACCCCCCTCCCCCAGTAGCACAAGCAGGTACATTTACAGCTGTCATAAATGCATCCACTTCCATGTTTACGATAGCCATAGGCATGTTTGCACATGTGTGGGCACATTTTATGGCTGATGTAAATGTGAATTCTTCCACTTCTGAGTGCAGCAGAGATGGCGAAAGGCCAGATGGGATGGCGTTGGGGGCCGAGTCTAGCCCACAGGATGTAGGCTAGGAACCCTGCCTTACACTATGAAGGAATCCAGTCTTCCCTTGCAGCCAGACAACTCTCTTGAGAATTTCTAGTCAAGCTGGTACCTTCTGCCTGCAGTATTCTCATGATCCAGGAAGAGGCTCTGCTTGTTTTTACTCTTGTGCAAAGTTGCCTCCATCAGGGAGGATTGCAGTCTCCTAAATGGCCAAGGAAAGGTGGCTTGTGGGGGCTCCCTCAATTCCTCATTAACTTTAGATTTAGGAGTGGGGGAGGTTTTCAATTGTTCCACATTAGGAGACTCCTGCAGTATGGCCATGATATATCTCTGTCAAGGATTTTTGGCCATATGTGTGTTAACATAGCAGACTAGCAGTTAGCTAATGCAACAGCGGAAGGTTTGGGTGCAAAGACACACATACAGTCTCAGTGAATAGTGCAGTTTACTTCTGGGTGAGGGAAACACTCAAACAATAGACACAGAACTATATACACAGGTACCAGTCTGTTTTCAAGCCCCACAGTAGAGACAGGGCTTGGAATCCTGAAGGCTCAAGTCCACTGAGCCTACACAGAGTCCTGCCAGCAAACACTGACTGCAGTTTGCCCAAGGCCTTAGTCAGTGTGCTCTCCTCAGCAGTGTAGAGTACCTGATAGTTCTTAGTAGTAGCAGAGCTTCTTGCAGCACTTCTTCATCCACCGTATGTCAGATGCAGTGATGGGATGTCACCGGTTCTAGACGGATCTCTGGAACCGGTAAGATGATTCCCGGAGGGTTCTCCGTGAGGGGAAGTCCACTTTTGGGGCGTCCGGTTCCGGACGCCTGACCGAAAGGAAAAAAAAAAATTAAAATCAGAGATAAAATGGCTCCAATTGACTGCGCATGCGTCAAATTGAGTTTCTGGACATGCGCAGTCAATTGGAGCCAAATGGATCCAATTTAAAAAAAAAAAAATCTTCCGAAGCTGGAGCTGCGAACCAGAGTTGAGGGATAGGAAAATGTGAAGGGGGAAAGGGGGGAGGGTTAGAGGGGGGGGAGAGAGGTTAGAGATGGGCTGCCTTCCTGCCTCCCCCTCCCTCCCCCCTCTGGTTGGCTCCCTCCCAACGGGGGAGAGGAGAGAGCAGGAGGGAAGGAGGCGGCGACAGAGACGGTGGCGGCGTGAGAAGCCTGTGGATGCTCAGTCCCTCCCGGGGGACTCCAGGCATGAGCGATGGGGGGAGCGATGCTGGCAGGCGCCCCTTCCTCCTGGGGGAGCCCGCGGCCCCCCCAGAACGACTCCGGGACAAGGAGCCCCACGGGGCGCTGGAGAAAGCCAAGCTACGCGCAGAGGTTGCCGGAGGAACCCAGGATCTGGCGCCAGGGACTTCGGCCCCCAGCCCCGGGGGCGCCTCGAAAGACTCCGTCCGGGACACGGAGAGCCAAGCCTCGGCCGGCGAAGCGGACTACTGCCGCCGGATTCTGGTGCGAGGTAAGAGCCCGGGACTTCCCTGGGCGGCTGCGTCTCCGCCTTCGGTTTCCAAGCGGCCCGAGCCCTGAAGGCGACCACTCCCTTTCCTGCTCCGGCCCCGGGAGCCAGTGGCCCTTCCTCCCAGTCCTGCTTGCGCCTGGGTCACCGCCTCCCGACCCCCGCTGCCTGGCACCCTTGCCCTCCTAGAGCTCCGAGCCTGCCCCGAGTTTTCTCCTTCTTCGCCCCCCCCCGCCCCTTCTAGGGGAGGTGGGTGGGTGATTTATTTGTGTTTTCGGTGGGTGGTTGTACTTTAATTTAAATTTTATTTTATTTATTTCTTTATTTTATTTCTTTAAGTTATATACGGGTCTGTGTGCATGTTTATTTATTTATTTTTTATTTTTGGCCTTGCCCACAACGTCATGACGTCATGACGTTGGCTCCGCCCATGACGTCATGACGTCATGACATTGGCCACGCCCATGACGTCCGTGACGTCATGGCGTGGTAGTAGAATTTTTGACATCCCATCACTGGTCAGATGTCATCTCAGTCAGAATCCCTTTCTTCACAGTTCCTCCTCAGAGTAGCCCATCTCAGGTGGGCTATAGTTATACTGTAATTCTGCTGACTCACCCTCAAAGTGGCTACAGCTGTGCTCAGTTCTGAGTCACGTCCCCAAGTGGGTACAGCTGTGTAATCAATCTATGCCTCAACAGCTAACAGCAGTGTCTAGAGCCCTAAAGGTCTCTTAAAGGTACATTTACACAGTGGGCAGGAATCTTACTACAATACCCATTAAAATGCCCTAACAATCTCCCCCTTTCTTCTCCATGCAGCGCACAACTGTTTCAACACTACCACTGTAGGGAAGGGCTATAGAGACAATGTTATGTCAAGAAGGATTTGTAACAGAATGAGAGACTGAGTGTCATTCTATAGCTCTTGCACTGGCAGAGAAAACTGCCCAAGCTCTTTCTCTTTTCATTCAGAAGAATCTACCAACTGTAACAGAAAAATAGCCCACAGTGGTAATTGCTGTGCTGGTGAGCTTCCTATAGGCAAATGATTGACCACTGTGTGAACAGAGTGATGGACTAGATAGACTTTTCACCTGATCCAATACTATTAATCATTTCAGAAATGTGTAATGGCTAAAATTAGCATAAGTCCTACTTATATAACATTTACTGAAATGAATGAGATGTAAAGATTTACTAAGGACATGCACACTACAATCTTTTGTACTTCTTTCAGTTTTAGATAAAATTGGGGATACTTTTTTATTTTTTGCACTAGTCTTTCGTCTTCCTTTTATGTAAAAGAGTTCTTTCATTTTTATTTTCTCTTTTGTGTTTCTGGAATTCCATAAGTCCTTTTCAAAACCCTTAAAACTATTCTAAAAGTGAAAGACAAGGCAAAAGAGAATCAATCTACTTCAAAAGCAAACAAGAGTACAGTAATACCTCGGATAACGCTAAGACTTGGTTCCAGAAGTCTTGGTGTTATCCGATTTTTAGTGTTATCCGATGCATGTTAAAATCCTATGGGATGGATCGGATAACGTTAAAGCTCCATAGAGATACATTGTAACCTCACAGGCTTTAGCGGTTGTTATCCGATCCATCCCATAGGACCTTAACATTATTCGATCCAATTCTCCTCCCCAGATTACTTAACGTTATGCGATTTTAGCGTTATCCGAGGTAAACGTTATCTGAGGTATTACTGTATATAGCCAGGAAACCCATCAAAATATACACATTAAAAAAATAAACACACAACAGTTTTTACTAAATACCAATTTTTAAAAATCAGTCAAACAGAGAAACCACGCACATACAATAAATAAAAAGCAAACAATAAAACCAAACGATACCAAAAAAAAGCAACGAACCATATAATGGGAAAAAATACATCCAAACTCCCTCCTCAAAGCAAATGAGTAGGGAGATTTCACTTCCTCATGACCACATTGTTGAGTATGTAAGATTTTGCCCCTGGTGTTGTATAGGATATTGTACTGAATGTAAATGGTAGCATGTCACTTTAAGATACTGTCTCTCACCTACCACAGGTGTCAGTCCTTATGTGTAGAGGACTGGGTGCCCTCTATAAGTATAGTGCCTGCCTTGCACTAGTCGGGATGTGGACTTAGTCTGGCTTCAGTTATCTGCCTCAGCTGTGCTGGCTCTCTTGGCTGGTCCATGGCTTTGCTGCCCATGGCCTGACTGCTCATGGTGTACATGCTATGTTGAGCTTTCATGCTGAGAGCGTCACTGCTCTCCAAGCTGCAAGACTACATACTGCAAGATTCCTGTGACCTGGAGAGGTCGTAGCCTTGTCCTTTGCACTGCCATGAAGGAAGGTGTTTCTTCAAGATAACTGCTACAGAAGAAACTGTAAACTTGCTTGCTTTCTCAAAAGCAGCCTTTGTTTGCTCTTCATGGAACTTGGAAGGTTCTGAGCTCCTTTGACTGCTGAGCACAAAGGCTGTTGCATCCCGTCTGTTATCACCGCAGTGACTGAACTGTGTTTACTTTCCAGAGAGACTATATCTACTTTGCATTTTTGTCACTGTATATACTTTGAAGCACTTTATCTTTTCAGCACTTCTCAGTAAATTTATTTTGGTTCACCAAAGCTGTCTCGGTTTGTGTGTGAGCATTCCTCAGGACCACCGCTCCGTTTGTGCACTGCTTCATGCAATCTCTGCTAACTCAATTCAACAACCTCAACACACACAATGCCTTCTCTTCACTTCTCTTATTTGAGCAGAACAGACTGGACTGGCAGACAGACAAGTGCATCCAGCCAATGCAGTCCAGAAAATGGGGAAATATATCCCAAAAAAGAAAGTAAAGGTGGACAAGGATATAATCCAAGGTGGAGTCACAGGAGCATGCAGAGAAGTGTATGAAGAAAAAAAGGAAAACAGAAGAGAATACTTCTCATCAGGTTCCTGGCCCTTCTATAGATTAAGCACTTCTCCTGGGCATTCTGAGGGAATTCATCAGTCCTCCTTGATCTAACTACCATGCTTTTGACTCATCCTCATGAGGTTATTGGAGAAAAACCTTATCAGGCAATTTGAGATCCAAAGGGTTAAAGAAAGTTTTGATAATCAAAGGGTGAAAGAAAGGTTAAATGAAAGTAAGGAAACACCAAAAAAAGTTCACTCTTTTGTTAACGTGAATCATCTGTGTTTTAAAGGCTTTCATTTTGTGATCAACCAAAGAATATGAACAGAACAATAGTTAAATTTTTATCCCTAGTTATCACACTGAGATATAACTCTCTCATTCTAATGAAACTGCTGTAGGATTCACAATGGTCATAATCCCAGGTTTCCTTCTCCCTCAGTAAGTGCAGCAGAAATGTATGTATGCACAAGGAACTCATCAAATGATTCCCATGGAACTCTAGACTTGAGATTGAGTCCAGATGTACATTTTCTAAAGAGCCTAAGACAAAGCCTCATCCATCAGGCACCGTGAATCTTTTGTAAAAACAGCATTATAACAATGTACTTCTGAGGCTGTTAGATTAATGTGTGAGAGGAAAAGCCTCCAGTTAAGAGTCCTTAGCATGCTTTGAAGTTCTTTAGGGGTAGGTGGAAGGCGCACTGCTACTATTGCTGAGTTACAACCAAATCACTGTCTCGTCTCTTAGTAACATAAGATTTTAAGAAAATAATATAAGTGAATAATAGTGTATGACTAGCAGTGGTGGAGAGATGTTTGAATTAGTGTAATCTAGCATCACACCATGACTATACTATCTGGTTTGGCCGGTTAGAATAAGGGCTTCCACTTTCTTCTTTTTCTTTTGTGTCTTTCCCTTTAAAGGTAATATGTATGTTGCCATAAAACCATGAAGGAAAGTGTCACCAAGAGTACAAAGGAGGCTTGTATTCTGAATGGGAAATCATATCCTTTACTGTTATGCATATAAGTCATATCTGAAGAAATGAATCTCTTATGAGACTTTAGCTCTATTCATTGTTTACCTTCCCTGCTATTAACAACATGCTTTGAGAGGAATTATTATCCTTCACCAGCAGTTCCTCATGGCAAAACAGGTCTAAAGAGAAGACACTGTTTATATATAGACATTATTTTTCTCTAGAGACATCATATGTGGAGAAAGTGATATTGGGCAGGGAAAAGCTAGTTGTACCTCTCTAATCATGTTGAGAACAACTGGTGCTGAGAGATACCGTAGATACCGAAAGATGTCTCTCTTTTCCCCTATGTGGTATCTACCTCATGTATAGACACAGATTTTATCCATAACCCCCTTACAGCAGTTCCTCTTTTCCTGCTGCTAGAAAGACAAATGGGGTATAATAAACACAATTTTGACAGCCCAGGCTCATGTTCCTCTGCAACCATGAAAAAAATGGTTGTCTTTGTAGGGTGTTAGCCTTTGTCAACAATGCTACAGACTTGTTGTAAGGAAGGAAGACAGTCACCTATGCTGTCACAAGCCTCATGAAGTAAAAGAAGCCCTATAAATGTATCAAATAAAACAAAACATATTTTTTTCAGCATATATTTCTCTGACATGATTTTTCCCACCAAGTCAATGGAATACTTTACAACACTGGACAACTGAGATGTGAATTATTTCTAAAATATTTATAAAACCATGGATATTTGTACCCATTTTTCCCCAGTTTCAAAATTCCACCCCCTTACTCTATGGTTACTGTATAGGTTTAGCTGGCTGAGTAGAGATTTTATTTTGTTTGCTTGTTCTTGAGTGCAACACAGACAAGTAAAACATTTACAAGATTTTTTTAAGTACCTGCATTATAATGAGGTTTGCTATACAGGCCTTTAGGGGATCACAGGATTGCAGATTTCAAGTTGTGTGTATGAAGAGTAACTCTGGAAAGTTACTATTGTGGAAGGAATGATTATTTTGTTCATTTGTGGATAAATATAATCACCCAATTCTGGGCAGAGATAGTTGGAAGAACGGTTCTGTATAGTAATATTCTACACTATTTTATTATTGCTGGGAGTCCTGTTGTGTTAAGGTTAAATAAAGTTGTTGAGGCCCTGTTTAAATTAATAGTATGTGTATTTACTTGTTATTCAAAGTGTGGTAATAATGAAACTAATCTTCTAGAAAGCACTAAGGGTGGATGATTGACAAGCCAATGGATCTGAACAGTGTTCAAGCATATCTAGCTCAACATACCTGACATTCACTTCAGAAGAGATCTGCCCATGTATACATAACAGGAGATTTAACCAATCGAATGGAAGAGCAAGACATCTTGTTCTGCGGTGAAAAGAAAGGCACAAACAATTCATTCCATTTTATACTTTGAGATTTACTCTGCTTAGAACTGACATGCTATCTGCTTGTCTGCATATCTATTCAGGATTTGGTAAAGACAGAATCTAAGAAAATCACTCTCAAAGGACACATCATTTGTGCCCAGTATTGGACAATGAATATCATTTGAAGATGCAGAATTCATAGCACTCATTAAAAGCATTTGAACAGAATTCCTTTGTCAAGCACTAACTGCAACTAACTTATAATGATCAAAAAATACCAAGGGACTACTTTCACAATATTTACCATTAAACACACACAGAGAGTTGTTTCCTGCTAAACCATATGCTTAATGCTTGGCAGCTGCTCAGATAAGACATTGATGACAGTCTTCACACTGTTCTTCTTGTAGCTGCAGATTCATACATTTTCCAGGTCAACTGAGAGAGGTCAGACACATCCTTGAGTAGTCCCCAGATGCCCTCCATGTGCTAGATACACCAAAGACAGTGGCGTCGCGCAGTCTTCAGCCGCCTGGGGCGAAGAACAAACTCGCCGCCGCCCCCCCAGCTCGCCGCTGCCGCCGCCCCCTCCCCCGACCCAGGTAGAAGCCGGCCCCCTGCTGACTAGCGGCGCGCGCGCGCGCGCCACACACCTCCGTCCGCTCGCACCTCCGTCCGCTCGCCCGGCCGGCTGGCCATCGGGGGCTCTCCGCCGCCTGTTGCCCCTGGCAGCGGCTTTCAGGGGGCGGCAAAATGTCCCCTCCCCACCCTTTTGCTGGCGAGGAGGAGAAAAAGTGTTTTTTTTTAGGCGGACAATTCAAGGAGGGGCCCGCCCGCCGGGCTGGCTGTCGGTCGGGGGCTCTCCTGGTGGGCGGCCCGCGTGCACGCGCACGCTGCCCACCTCCTCCTGCCCAGCCAGCCCCCAGGGGCTCCCCGCCACGGCGCCACCCACCCCGACGAGCGCCCCGTCTCACGGCAAGTTGGGTGGGTGGCTGGGCGGGCGGAGGCGAGCAGTGTCCGCGTGCACGCGGGCCGCCCGCCAGGAGAGCCCCCGACGGCCAGCTGGGCGGGCGACCGGGCGTGCCCCTCCTTCCCTCCCCACCCTTTTGCTGGCGAGGAGGAGAAAAAGGGGGTTTTTTTAGGCGGACAATTCAAGGAGCCTCCTTGAATTGTCCGCCTAAAAAAAACCCCTTTTTCTCCTCCTCGCTAGCAAAAGGGTGGGGAGGGGACATTTTGCCTCCCCCTGAAAGCCGCTGCCAGGGGCAACAGGCGGCGGAGAGCCCCCGACGGCCAGCCGGGCGAGCGAGCGGATGGAGGTGCGAGCGGACGGAGGTGTGTGGCAAGCGGCGAAGCGCACGTGGGGCGCTCGCCAGCAAAAGGATGGGGAGGGGACATTTTGCCGCCCCCTGAAAGGCGCTGCCCGGGGCATCCGCCCCCCCCCCCGCCCCGCCCCCACGCTACGCCACTGACCAAAGAGCAGATACACACAGGAAACATGTACAGCAAGATGCCTGAGAAAGTTTTGTCTCTTTTAATACATGAAGTAAAACACATCTCTGGCTCCTTTATTCCTCACATTTTCCCACCACAAAAGACAACCCCCTATACTTTGTGTCTGAATGCCTTCATGTCAAATTGACCGGTATGACAATAAGTTCAAGATTTCGTATCTTAGAACAGCCAGTTCAGTGGATTTTCATCTGCAAACATTGTATGTACTTACCTGAGAATGAGTTCTACATTGGCTGAAATCACAGGTCCTTGGGAAGCAGCTACATTGTCATATAATGTGACACCTGCTCCACATCTGGGATGATCTGCTTCACGGGAAAGGAGGTTTATTTGAATCCTTTCCCCCCACCATCCCACCACCAGCTGGGGAGAGTGGAGTGCAGGGGAGAGGGATCTTTAAGCTCATTTCTACCCCATTCCACTCCCGTTGACCATCAGGAGGTGGAAAGGGCGATATCGGCTGGAGATGAGAGCTCCTTTGGAAGCTGCCCTTCACCCGGCTCCTAGAAGTCAGCTGTGGCCACTGAACCACATCAGGAAGGGGGGATGAGTGCGGTTTAAAAAAAAACTCTTTCCTGTCTCCAGCCACGATCCTGTCTTGCTGCCGAACTGCAACAGACAGGGAGACATATAAGACACACTCCATTTTTCGAGCATATTTTAAGAGGGTGGTGTGTCTTATATGTCAGCAAATA
This sequence comes from Furcifer pardalis, assembly GCA_030440675.1. Lineage (NCBI taxonomy): Eukaryota > Metazoa > Chordata > Lepidosauria > Squamata > Chamaeleonidae > Furcifer > Furcifer pardalis. The sequence continues at coordinate 147,613,304 of CP126894.1, read as the reverse complement.
CTGTAGTTTTCTTCCAGGTGTGCCTCCTGCAGACATGGAGGGCTATAGGAAATGTACATTAACAAGCTGCAAAGCTGTTTGCCAGTTTCCTCTCTCTCTCTTGCATTCTGATTTTTTTTTTTTGCATGGTCAGTTAAAGGAAATTTACCCAGAGAAAACTGACCTTTCAAATGTAGGTTAGCAAGATAGTAAAGGTAAAGGTTTTCCTTGCTCAAAAGCCAGTCGTATCCGACTCTAGGGTTCAATGCTCATCTCTGTTTCAAAGCCAAAGAGCCAACGCTGTCTGCTTCTGCAGACATTTCTGTGGTCATGTGGCAGGCATGACTAGACACCGGAGTGCACGGAATGCTGTTACCTTCCCACCAAAGTGGTCCCTATTTATCTACTTGCAATTTCTTGCTTTCGAACTGCTAGGTTGGCAGTACTCGGGAATTGAACTGCTGACCTTCTGCCTCCCAGTCAGTGTCTTAGCCACTTGAGCCATATCAAATCACATTTCCCTATGTCTGGTTGCACCATTTCTTCAGAAGCAGAAATGCATAGCATTATACACACTAAAAGGTGAAGATAATTGCATCGACTTGAATAGTGAAAGCATTACTGAGGTAATTTGTATGAGAGGCCCGCAAAGCATAAATAATAGCTATTATCTGTAGTCTTAATATGAGAAGATATAACTAGATAAAAAATTAATACCTACCGGTAGTTAATTGTTTCAGCTCTAAGTGATCACTTGATTCCCCAACTGATGAAAATAGCATATCTCTGAATCTCAGGGGAAATGTTATTTCAGAAATAGATAGAGAGATGTGTCTTGTTTTAAATGTTGTACAGTATCTAATAATGCATTCAGCTTCTCAAAAGAGGCATCCAGTATCAGGCTCTGGCACATAAAGATGACAATGCAAATCTTAAATAGGTTACTTTTAATTTAAAAAGAATGTATTAAACCAGTGTTAAATCTACTGCTCCATTAAGAGCTACATCATCCTGGTTGGTCCAAAGTTTTTAAATTGAAATTGCAAAATAAAATATTGCATCTATTTAAATATTTGTTCTTGTATTTGCTTTTAACCATTCTAAACTATCTCAATCCAAATAGACTGTAAGGCAGTGCACACTTAAAAAAATAAATATATAAGGCTGTGATCTTATATTCATCTCTGGTGGAGTAAGTCTCATTGGGTTCAATGTAATATGCTTCTCAGTAGACATGCATAGGCTTGCATTCACCATCGGTTAAATGTAAAATGTACCCAATTTGCCCAAGCATTGGAATCTTTCTCAAGGACCTTTCTCCAACTAAGTTTTAAAAAACATTTTTTCTAGTTATTTGCATTTATACATTCTGTTTAATTGCTGAGATTTCTTGCTCATCTATTAGTTAAATTCTACTGGAATGATTTATTGACAGCTTTTTAAAAAGTCTTGTTAAGAGCTTTTGAAGACTCTTGGGACTGACACTAACAAAGTAAATACCCAGCAATCAGTGATGCCCTAATTATTATTATTACTAATAATTATGATTGATTATGCCTTTTACATGTAAAACAAAATTTCTTTGGGATTAGTACTATTCCTAAATTCTGAAAGAAAGGTTAATCTGCTGAATTTGAAATAAGAAAGCTGCAAGAATCAAGGCAGTTTATTTGATTTTTAAAAAGTCTTTGATATAAACTGATAGTTATTGCTCCTGTTCCTGCTCCACCCCATCCATGTCCTATTTATTTTCTGCTATTTGTTCTGTTCCAGTTATACTCCTCTGGTATAACTCACCTACAAAACTTCTGTCTTATTGCCTCATTTAAGTAGAGTAAATAAATTTAGGCCACAATCTTACATTACGCTGTACATTGATCCACATCACTATGAACCACATTTGTTCAAAACCCTTCTCTTTACTTACATCAGTGTGAACCTCTAAAGTCAATGATACATACCAAACCATCCATTGTGAGGCCAGCACCATGTTTGCCTCATTGTGACAATCAGAACTTGCCTTTCAGTAGCTAGATTCTGGCATTCAGCTGGGTCCAGCTCCATCCTGCCGTCGTGTGTTGTCCTGTTACATGATGCCTCCACCTTGTACCAGTTTCTTGTCAGAGAGAGGTAGGCTTGTTTTGCACCCTGGCTGCTCCAGATGTCACTTGCAAAGTGTACCACCTGTGTCCTGGCCAGCTGTTGCTGTTCCAGTTGTCTGTCAGCATAACATAAACTTGACATGACTGTGCAGCTAAGAGTTGTTTGGGAAATTGGTAATGGAATGCTAGTTCTTCCACAAACCTATAGAAAACAATGCTCATCACTAAGAGAATTCTGATTACCCAAGGCTATCATCTCTTCTTGGCAGAGGGTAATCCTGACATTTTTACATTGGCAGAAGGCCTTTTTCCCGAACCCCTCCAAGCTTCTCCATGGTGAGCCTGAAACTTATTCTTGAGATATTAGTCTGGCATTTTCACAGTATGGATATAGCAGGCAATGCCATAAATCTCCTTCCCAACAAGAAAAGCAGAAACACTGCTGGATTGCACAAAGACATCACTGGAACATATCGAGGTTTGTTCAGTTCAGCTCCCTGGCCAATGAGCAAATGGAAGAGGCCATGCTATAGATCCTTGTGAGACTAATTTCATCCATCCGTGGAGTAGATTTTGAAACTTGTGGTCCCAAAGAGTAATTTTTCCAGGCTCTCATCCAGTTAATGTTCAATTCTTACCAGTGGAAACTTGAAAGATAGAAGTTTTAGGGTGAGTAGGAACCTCATGTGGTCCTCAACATTTGCATTCATTTTTGAAGAACCACCATCCTGTAGTTGAAGAGGAATCTTTAGCCTCATAAGAATATTCTGCCTATAAAACTTTTCCTCAGGAGACTTCTAAATCAAGAACTGAAATTCCCCCCGAGGTGAGCATTTTCTCAACAGTCCACTAGACAAAAGGGCAAAGGTCCAATTTGGTTGGGGGGGGGGCCCACAAGATTAAAACAAATACTCGTGTCAGCATCCTACTCCACTATCAGCAATGCTACATGGTCCAAGCTCTGCCTGAGGATTCCATGTGAAGAAGGATTGGTAAATTATTCCAATTGGGATTTCAGGTTCCTATTAAATAGGAATGTCTTAAGCAGGAGCCCTGGTAGCACAGTGGTTAAACTGTTGTACTAGAACCAAAAGGTTGTGAGTTTGATCACAACTACTTCTTAAGGTTGATTCAGCCATCCATACTTCTGAGGTCTGTAAAATGAATACCCAGCATGTTGGGGGCAAAATGCAAATTACTCTTTGAACCACCCAGAGAATGCACTAATTGCTATGGGGGAGTATATAAGTGTGATTGCTTTTCTTTTGAGAGAACCAATATGAAAAAAATTTATAGACAGTGTTTGAATTTGTGATTTTACATGTTTTTATATGTTGTGTTGTAATCCGGCCTGAGTCGCCCTGGCGAGTAGGGCGGAATAGAAATTTGAAAATAAATAAATTGCCCTAGAACAGAGTTCACCACACCCCTCTGCCCAGCAGCCCAATGGGAGCACTTCCTCCCTCCTCCCAGCACAAAGTTGACCCCGCCTCTGTTTGGGCACTTGGTCTCTAAAAGGTTCATCATCACTGGTCTAGATACCATATATACTCGAGTATTTGCCAACCCAAATATAAGCCGAGGTGCCTAATTTTTACCTGAAAACCCAGGAAAATAGATTGACCCAAATACAAGCCAAGGGTGGGAAATGCAGCAACTGCTAGTGAGTTTCAATAATCAAAATACATGAAAATATGGTAAAATTAATTAAATTGTTGGCATGTCTCAATCCAACATGGTCTTGGGATTCAAGTATAAGCCATTTCCCCTTTTGGGGGCTCATTTTTGGGACTAAAAAACTAGGCTTAATACTAGAGTATATACAGTAATCCTTGGAGCTGAGAAAATGCCACCCACTCCAGTATCTTGTCCAGAAAAGGAGTATTTAAGACTGGCTGAAACATTTTTTACTTGGGCAACTTGTGTTGTTGTTTGTCCAGTGGTCTGCACAGTTTTCAGATAACCACATCCTGTTCTTTTACTTCTTGAAAAATCTGTTTCAAATGGCAACCTTTATACAGTGTTCTTTACCTAGTGCAGAGCAAAATTTTGATATTGTTCTTTGCTCAGCTAGAACTAATTCACTTCGAACGTTTTACTATCAGCTGTCTCTGGAGTTTTGTTGCTGCTGTTGTGTTTTAAATATTTGTTGTTTACTGTGAACTCTTAGTGACTCTGCTGACCTTTTGTGCTTGAACAGTGGAATAGAAATGTGCAAAAAAATTGCAATTTTCATGCAGACCTTGTGTCTCTATACATGTTTCTCATGTAAGTCATTTGAAAATCATAAAGGCTGCCATCCTAGGCAAAGCCTTTTAGGAATAACAAAACAGGATGTGCTTATCAGTATAAATATGCAGGCTTGGGCATGCATAGACTCAGGCTGCTCAAGTGTAAAATATTACAACCTATTTCTTGTTAGCTCTGTGTGCACATTCCTTTTCTGGCTTCTTTTCCTATTTAGCTCAGTTTTTGTACATAAAGGCTAAATTGCCTTCATGCCTGTTCAAATTTACATGATGAAAAATTGCTATTTACACACAGGGATGTTCAAAGGAGGTCTCAGAGCACAGCATGTGATATTTCTAGGACCAGCATCAAAACAGTTGACTTAGAGCCATTTATAGGAATAAAATAAAATATGAAAGCTGTAGCATCTTAGAAAGCATTCCAGAGCAGCTGAAAATGAATGTTTTTCCCCACTATTTCTAAAGTAAATTAACTGATCAGCTTTCGGAAATCTTTTGCCAGCTAATCTTTCTCAACTAGGTCAGGTGAAAGGAACTGCAGAATAAATTCCCCATAGGTGGCTTCATTTGGGCAGTTTCATGTCTGGCCTAGACACAGAAGAAGAAGGTAAATAAGGATTTACATAAATGTTGTCTTATGATTCAGTGATGGATTCAGTGGGACTCCTCTATTTGAGACTATCAATAGAATTGAGACCAATTGCTCTATGGCCAGAGTATGCTTTATTATAATTATTACGCTTTAAAAACAATGGATAACATATAAATCAGGGGTGCCCAAACTATGGCCTGTGGGCCCAGTTAGGCCCCTGCATATAATTAATGCAGCTTGGGGTGAGCACCCATGCTCACCATGGACTGCTCCCACCCCCACCCCATCCGCATCAGCCACCTGACGTCAGCAGTGGTGGCAGAGGAGGCAGCAACCATGCTTTTCCCAGTCATCCGGAGCATGCCAGAGGCCTCTCGTAGTACTGCGAATTTTGACTCACAGAAGGCTCCAAACATTTCCCCGAAGCAGCGATCGGCTTCAGCAAAGGCTGCTGAGGGGAAAGGATCGAGCAAGAGGCTGCTCAGAGCAGCCTGGAAAAAGTGCAGTCGCTGCCTCCGCCACCGCTACTGCTGGCGTCAAAACTGTCAGCAGTGGGAGCAGCCCACCTCTGGCTTCCACAGCTGTGTGTCGGGGGCGGGACTGGCCTTCAAGAAAAAAAAGTTTGGGTACCACTGATATAAATCAATAATCATGATATAACATGTACTTTCCTAATAGATACATTCTAAATTTTTCAGATTAATGAAAAAGTGAGCAAGGTGAAATATTACACTGAATTTTATCCTTGCAAAATGTAACAAAAACATTCAATTTCACAACAAATCTGGCTTCACAACTTGATTCTTTCTTGCTTTTATAAAAGAAGACAGTTGTGTAATAAAAAGCACATTCGAAATCCCAAGAAACTATCTAATGGGGGAGGGCCAATACCCTGCTTCCAATATAATGCAACTGAAATTTTAACAGCCTATGTACAATTTATTTTACTTATCCACCTGACAGGAAAGTGACCTTTCAAGTACTGTGCTCCACGGCAGTTCATAAGACATAAGAAAATAGACCTTGTTACTTGTCCTGGCTATTCCAGCAACATGGTTGAGTCTTTTTAGACACTCTCTTTTATTTAGAAGACCATTAGACTACTAGACAGTTAGTGTAAAGCGAGGCTGGGTATATTTTATGTTCCATGTCAGCTCTCTGAATCGAGACTTACAGCTTTGGGGCTTGCATTCTTGCTTCTTCCTTAATTAGCCTATGAATGGTGTAATCATAGAAGGATAAAAGAAGTCAGGACACAATTAATTTAATCATTGAGAAATTATCTTTAGCAACAAGTACCTTGCAATTCAAGGCAATTATCTGCAAATGAGTTAGTTACTGATAAGAATGATTGTAGGTATTGAAGTGTGTGTGTGTGTGTGTGTGTGTGTGTGTGTGTGTGTGTGTGTGTGTGTGTGTGTGTGTGATACTTTGTCATCACTGTTGACAGTATATTAAGAGGTCAGCACTATAAAAGTTTGCATGCCAAATTTCTTATCAAAGGAGGTGTTTATGAGAACAAATGCAATTAGGCGCTTGTAATTACAGTGTTTTTTCTTGCTTAAAATATGATAACAGGAATGCTTAAGGAAAGATTTATTTTAAAAAATTGCACTGATACCGGATTCATAAATAATTATGAATGATACAGGAGACATTTAGGTAAAAAGTTTCTCACATTTGGCACACATAATCCACACATAATATTTGGAGCATTGAAATGTAGACCAACTATAGGAATTCTCAAAGTCTCTCTTCAATGAAAACTGTCTTGTACAACCTGGAAAATTCTTCTCCAGCTCCTAATGGCTGTCCAGTAACGTCCTTCTTATGAACATTCATCTGGTTCTCAAGCACCCATTGCCTCTTTAGCTGAGTGTTGACATTGGTGAGTTTCTTGCCACTGTACCTGGCTCTCAAAGCTGTTCAGTTACTTATCCTAGTCTGCACAACTCAGGTGAAGAACTAAGCATTTTTGGGCAAAAGAAGTGAATTCCCTGCTTATCTGTATATATTGTACTTCTCCAACCATTCCAGTAGAATTCCAGCATTCAAGCTCAGAATCAGTACATTACTGTCCATGCCTAATGTTCCTCAGTGTGATTTACATTTTTATTTATAGAAAATTTATTTAAAACTCATAAAAGGGAGTATAAAGTGCTACAGTCTTAAATGCATTCAACAACTTCTGAGTAAGAGAGAACAACAAGTTTCTTTCTTCCCTCTTTCCTTACTTTTTCCTTATCTCATTCTCTCTTTTAAAAAATGAAGTTAATTTAGATTAGATCTTATTATTTAAACTGTTCTTCAATTTTCTTCAAAAACAAACTCTCTGGAAGGGAAAACAAAACTTCTTTTGACATGTTGAGTGTGCTTAACGTAACCTTGCCCCAATTATATTCAGCAGTCCTAGTGACAAAAAGCCTGAAACCTACAGAATGGCAATGGTATGAAAATCCTTGCTGGTGCAGTTGCACTGGGTTAAGCTGTTGAGCAATTGGCTGTGCAACTGGTTGCACATCTGCTGGTGTGACTGGTTGCATAACCACTTGCATGACCAGATGTATAAAAGGGCAACAACCTCATGTGAACTTTAAAATGTGGCAAATCTGCTCCAAAATATCTATTAAAACCTAAGAGCTCATGGGAGACAGGGGGAGATCTCAACAAGGTAGAACAGTGTTTCCTGACCTTTGGTTTTTGGACTTGAATTCCCAGAAGGACTTACCAGCCAATGTAATGACTTAGGCTTTTGGGCCCCACATTGGGAGCCACTGAGTTAGCAGAAAGGAGAAATCTGCTCCAATGGCAACTACTGTTTTCCTCAGAAATAGAGCCATCTAGATTTTAACTGAAATGCCACAAATCACACAAACCAATTGGGATAATCAATACTGCTCCTTTGAGTTTCAGTTCTGGAGGATGTGCAATCATATCAGTATGAAACATTCCTGGAGGAACCTGTTGTTAATAGAGTTGCATAATAGTGATGTCACAGAACATAGTAGAGCTGTATTCAGGCATCACACCTGGAAGTGTATAAAGTTATCATTATGACTAAGAAGGACAATTAAGGCTTGTCACCCACTTTCTCACCTATTAAGTCAGGTAGGTGTTTATGTACCCACTGGCAAGGTGGCGTTGAATCACTCACATCATTTCCATGACTAGAGCTGTGCTTTATCAGAGCTCTCAACCACAGAAATAAAGCAAGCACCATTGGCTTAACATGTTGACCTTTGCAGAAAAGGCTGCTGAGAACCCTTCCTTGTAACAGGGAAGGTCCAGAAGAGTCTTTTCCTGGATGGATTTCTCCTTCAGAGACTGAAATCCCATCAAAGACCTTGAAAGTGGAGATCGACTCTTTCTTGTGGCCTCTAGGATGCTTTCCTGGGACAGGTGCTTCCTTAATTTGCTTGAATTACAAAGCAAACAGTGAGAGTTGTTTCAGTTAAATTACATAAGAGAATATGAAAGATGTAAAACAAAAGCATAATTCAGTTGAATTATTGAATAACAAGATTATAAAGATAAACCCTACTTGTTCCCTAACGTCTAAGCCAAGGGGTCTTCAAATTTTTTAAGCCAGGCTGAATCATCATCCCACAGACTGCTGGCAGGCTGGATAAGTGCCACCACCAGTGACCACCCTGAGCCACCCATCACTTCCCCCATGCCAATTCCCTGCTTACTGGCCTGGAGGAGCTTCATGGCACCAACTGATCCAGCCATTAGGGACATGCTAAGCTAAGTGGATGAGGCAAGGATTGAGGTGGAGAGAGTGGAAGCAGTGGCTGGTGTGAGGTCATGGGCCGAGTTGGTGCCATGGACTGGATCTGGGCCATGGGCCATAGGATGAAAACCCCTGGTCTAAGCAAAAAAACACAGAGAATCACGCTAGAGAGCACTGTCTCTTGGACCCACATTCTCATCCCAGATGGTAGTATTACAGTTCCCTTCATCACTAGCTGTGTTCACTGATCATAATGGGAGTGGCAGCCCAATACTGTATGGGAACCAAACAGTCTAGTCTACAAAGAATTCTTCAAGAGTGGAGAAATGTGAATGCAAACAAATGTCACTTCCTGACATAAAAATGTTCCGGTACCCTAGACCACCTCAACATCCATATTCTAAAGTTCACATTTTAAAGTGGATGCCTACATACACACCTGCTTGGAGAGTCCTGCCCCTAATCTAATAGATCTCCTTCTCCACTGAACCTCCATCATGTTTCCCACATTTCATTCCTCTTTGTGCTCATATGTAGTGATATATCACTCAAAACCTCGCATAAAGAGCACCTCGCTTAAAGAGTAATTCGCTTACAGAGCATATTATTTCTGTAGTTCACCCACAATCCCTCCTCCCCTTTCATTTATTTTCAAGTACATTTTATTCACAGCTGCTGGATGGTTTCCTACGAGGGATTTTAGCCATCTGTGCGACATAGTTGCTGAGGGTGTGGAAACAATAGAGAGAGGAGGAGTTGGAGAAGCTGTAGCGATTAACATAAAACTGCAATAAAAGATATAAATGTGTAAGCTCAGATTTTTCCTCCAGTTTATCATTAATAGAGACAACGACTTACTGGAAGCTGATTATGTATTTTATTCTGAGGCACCTATGGGACTCCAGCTTAACAAAGATGATAAGAGCATCCCTCAGATTCCACACAGAAGCACAATTGGTTATCCTGTAAGCAGCTGCCAGTGGATCCTAACAAGGAACAGTGAGTCAGCATAAGCAATTAAGGCTGTGAATGTTTTCAAAAATGTTAAGTAACATTTCATTTAATCAACCCTCAGGCAAGTACACTGGATGTTTCAAAACTGGTTTCAAAACTCCTTAACTTCCCCCATGCAAAGCCAGAGCTCTCCTAACCCAGGTGGGCCAATGCGATCTAGATAATGCAAGGCCATAGTTATGATGACAAGAATGCCAGCCAAAGAGGTTTGGAGAGAAATAATTCCAGAAAGATCAGAGAGAAAGGTAAATGCTGCTCAACATGGAAAGGCATGTGCTGCATCAAGTGACCAACCAATCTGACCGGGGTATACAATCTTGATCTTAAGAAACATATTCTTTGTATGTTCAATGCCATTGTCTGAAGTAAAATAAATTCTATGTATGACTACTATCCATCCATTAAAGCTTTCAATCCTATCATGATCATGGGAACAGGCATAAATGAATTCAGCAGGGTTCACCTCTAAATGGAAACACTTATATTTGCACTGCTAAGTGAATTATGCTCCACTCTTCCTAAAAAACATATACACACACACATCTCAATTATATTTGCCTGTTCTGAAGTTACTGCTAGATTTGCGGTCTTCAAGAACTTGTCATATGTCAAATTTGACTAATTTGATTTATTGAACTGAGTCACATCACCAACATGATACCTGACTTGCCTAGAGTAAACATTCTCATTTTAAAAGGGTGAGACATTTTCTGAAACTTCTTAATAGTTAGAGAAAGTTAATAGTGGAACCAGTTACCTGAAGATCTAAAAGTCAAGGATGTAAAGCCAGCTGTTGGGGAAGCCATAATTTTGTATTCCTTGCATCAAGGATGACAAACAAGGTTACGTGTCTCCCCATCCATATATATCCTAAAATAAAAAACCTGCAAGAATTGTCTTACTTCAATTTTTAAGCACCACCCTCTCTCTCTCTCTCTCTCTCTCTCTCTCTCTCTCTCTCTCTCTCGGCAATTTGTATCATATCTTGGCCAGGTATTCAATACAACAGTTGCTGAAGTAAAAATGTCCGCCCCAGGATTCTTAATGGTGACTGTGCTTGCTTCAAAGAAACAGTTATAAAAGGAAAGTAGAGTTAAGTGGAAGTAATGAGAGCAAAATAAGTAGTAGGAGGTATTAAGGTGAAGAAAGAAGCTGGAAACCAAGAGGGTTCCCAAGTCTCAAACTATCAGCAGGAGCATAAGGAACTGTTATGCCTCTCTGATGGTCTAAGTGTGCAGTTCACAAATCTCACTGCGAGGAAAAATAGAGGGAAGAGGAAAAAAATTGAATTGTCTGTGATGTCAGTGTTCATTTCCTCAGCATAAAGGTATTTGTATGTATGCTGCACCTGCAATGGTTAACATCCTAATAGCCAGAAGCAAGGGAAGGGAGTTGCAGAGAGAGCTGGTGAGCACATAAACTTGGGCCCATTGTGTCATCTGAAACAAGGTGGAGAATGGAGCATGATTGTTGAGACTGATAAGCCTTTTTTGGATGTTTGTTTATAAGCCTTCTTGTTTCCCAAGTGTTACGGTGGTGGAAATATAAGAAAAACATGGTCAAAAGGCTGCGCACAAGCTCCTCATGGGTTGGTGACAAGTTTTCCCAAAGTCTCAGAAAAAGTATACTCCTAGCTGAGATTTATACTGAATTTGAACCCATTTACTTGGACTGCAGTGGCTCAAGTGGTGAAAATGCTGACTGGAAGGCAGGAGGTCAGCAGTTCGATTCCTGAATACTGCAGGGCAGAATGAGCTCCTGTCTTTGTCCCTGCTCCTGCCAACATAGCAGTTTGAAAATAAAAAATTGCAAGTAGATAAATAGGGACCACTTCAGTGGGAAGGTAAACAGCATTCTGTGCACTCTGGTGTCTAGTCATGCCTGCCACATGACCATGGAAACATCTGCAGAAGCAGTCAGCACTGGCTCTTCAGCTTTGAAACAGAGATTAGCATTGAACCCTAGAGTCGGATACGACTGGCTTTCGAGCAAGGGAAGCCTTACTGGGCTTCTCTTTTTGTCTGCTTCTACAATCAGTTAACCAAGAAGCATTTGGGCCCCATTTAAACCCCTTGCTTGCTGGGCCTCTGTGACAACATTCAACCCACCTCTCTGATATCTTGAGATATATAATGACCATGACCATGGCCTTTACTGGCCCTGAGATCTCAGGGAACCCTGCTGATGTGACAATTCCAGTAGATAGGTTCTCTCCATTTGTGCTGTAAGTAACTAAGAGCTGATTGGGGCTGCCAAAAATGTGTGCTAGCTTGCAGAGTTGTCAAACCTATGGTCATCACTCCAAAAAGGATGAAGGAACAGGAGTTTTGTAAGGAGCATTGATTTCACAGCTATGTTCCTTCACTGGTCATTTCTGGAAAGAGAAGGTTTTAAGTAGACCTTGGATACCTTGGAGTCATTAATCAGCGAGGAGTCTGCACATTAATAGATGTCTCCGTGATGACATTCTGCACACATCACCCACTGGCTAGGCAGACTTTGATGTGTGCCCTCCACTTTCACCTCACCCAAGGGATGATGTTTTAGTGAGTTTTCATCCTGGCCTAACATCATTGATAAAAGATGGGCAACACTGCCTAGTTAGACCACTCAAGCTCCCACACCTTGACAAGGCTCTCACCTAGCAGGAATTTAAGTAGACATCCAAGGTAAAATCAAGGCATTAGTGATGTTCATCTCTTGATAGCACAGAAGGTCCTGGTGGTGGTGAAAACAGCTTTTAACAACAGTAACAAACAACATGCTGAGAAAAACAATTTATGAATCTGGTCTACTAGAAGATCTTGTTGTTCTGTGCTTGTAAATCATCAGTAGAAGTTTAAAGGCAATCACACTTATCATCAACTTGTCATAGAAGCCCGTGGTTCAGAGAGTGGAAAAATCTCATTCTCTCGCCATCAGTTCTGACTCAATCAGGCACAGGCAACAATAAAAAAAAGTAGCAAAAGTAATCATCATTGCCTGATTGGGTTAAGGGGCAGGAGGGTGATGCAGACTTCAGGCTGACTTAAGATGCTTCCCAGGAAGAGGAAGAACCACAATGACCATCAACTGTGTCAATTTGCTTAGTTTCCTAAGCCGGGCAACTTATTTCAGGCACATGTGACAGAAACTCTCACAAGCACCTCTGCCCCTTGTTTCTTCAGTAAAAACCACCACAACAACAACTAATGATATGACGTCATTTCAAGACAATTTCATACACCTGAAGTGACTGCCTTATTTTGCCTAAAGGTAATACCAGGTGCCTAAACTATGCCTGCAGTGCCAAATCATCTGACCCCCACTACCCTTGCTGTTCCCTGAAGCAGAAGTAAAACACACACATGTGTGTGCATAACATGCCTGTGTATATGTATAACAATGCTGCAAATCACCTGCGGCTGTTGTAAATGCATTTACAACAGCCATGTCTCATTTACAGCAGTGTTATGTGCAGGCGTTGATGCATTATGCACACAAGCATGCACATTTTTTACTTCCGCTTCTTGTGGGAGGAACCACATGACTGGTCTGCTGCCCAAAAAGTTTGGGCACCCCTGGGTGAGACTAACCCTGAGCAGATCCTTGTTTGCTTGTTTAAGGTTGACTCTGTTTTCTAATTTAACATTTATTTATTTACTGTATTTATTTTGAAAAATTACTAGCATTTAAATACCAACCTAAAATGCAGATGATGGCGAGGAAATCTTAAAAAGAATGAAATGAAGTGTAAGCTAAAAGAGCAGGGAGAGGGGAGTAGAGCAGTACATTTGGAGACATGCGAATCTCATGTTCAGTAAATGGGAAATGTGTGATGGAGAAAAGGGGGAATCAAAGAAGACTCATATTTTTATTTACTAAAGCTGATCAGATCATTGTTGTGACAAGAATGATGTCAATTTTGGAAGTGGTAGATTCTGAAGATGCAAAAGGAACACCATTTGGTTTTCTGCTAGAACAGTAATGAAAATTTTAGTCTTCTTCATCTTCAGCAGCAGCAGCAGCAGCAGCAGAAGATACCAGATGATGGCTGTTGCAGCAAGAAAACATATTGAGAAAAAGAAATAAAAGGAAAGGAACTTGTCTCAGTTCTCTCCTCTTGCCACTCCCATCTTTGCTCCTCAGCTTTGTGTGAACCTGTGTCTAAGACACAAGGGGATCTGTTTTCAGTTTCTGGATTCACAACATTTTTGTACAATATTGAAATGTCTATGACCATTCTTGGCAGGTAACTGCTGTAGCTGTAAAGGGGAGGTAGCTTCATATCATGAGAAGCAAACAATCACTGTCTTACTGTAGTTAAAGCAGTGTTATTGGGAATGCTGCTTCTAGACTTCCCAGCAATACTGAGCATTTCCAGGAGATGTAATTTTCGTGATGGCTTTTAATTGTTATTAAAGTAAGAACATGTCCATCATTAAGCAGGCTAGATCACATGTGGGAAGAGGATGTGAAATAAACATGATAATGACTTTGGAGAGCTTTGTCCTCACCATAAGTGCAGTACCAGTCCAGTATAGCAAGCACAAGAAAGCTGCTTAATTCCTCTGCTTAGCTATCTTTTGTCTGGTGAATGAAAGCTTGATTATTAAGGGGAGCTTGTATTTTATCTCATATCAGTTTTCATCAATTGCTAAATTTGGTCTTGTTTTGCCTTTTCTTTCTTGTTTTTTTAATGCTTGCTGATTTGCTACTGATCGTACTGCATTTTCATTTATTTGATATCATTTGGTTTGGTTCTTATCCTGATCTCAGCCATATTAGATATTCTATGAGTGTAAAGATGGCATATAAATTCCCAAACAAACAAATGCATTATATAGTTTCTTATGAAAAAGGAAAACATTTCAGTTATATAGGGCCAAGTATATCAAGGTATGAAAAAATGCCACAGAAATGAAAGCTGGACACCTCCCTGCTGCCCAGACATTGAGAAAATCCTCTATGATGTTTCTAAATGTAATTCCCCATTTTGCACCATTATTTTTAGACCTACCAATGTCAGATGGAAAAGTGGGTAATGGATGTCTGCCAATGTTTTTGGGGAGTGCTGCAACTTCAAGATCCTACCAGAGTCTCTTGTAACTGTTTCTCTTTGAAAGATTACTTTCTAAAACTGCAAGAGAGACCATGGAAGCTGTGTAGCTGGCATTAAAATTTTCCACAATGCACTATTCTACTGTTCTTTTGACTTAAACCATTGTGAGAAACTAAAATGGTAACTGCCAGTCACTATTTGGAATTTTGTTTCTGCTTCTCTCTATGACTAGGTAAGCCTATGGAGGTTCACCAAGAAAGAAGTGAGCCCACTGGAAGAGATTTTGCCTTGAACTCACTCAGATCTGGCCCTCCTCACAATTCTGATCTAGAAGACATTCCAAACAACCTTGAATAATATCCATATTCAGTGATAAGTGTTATTGGAGATGACCTCAATTTTTTTCCCCATAGGATAGCATTACCTTTCATCATATCAGCTTCAAACTTAAGCTTTAGCAGGGAGAAAAGACGTCCTGGCACAAATCCTGGAATGACTTCCTTATACTATGTTGAAAATCACAGAAAACAACAGCAGCCAGCACAGCAAATGTCATGAGGCCAAGAAGAAATCCACCAAAGCTGATTCTCTATTTCTTGTAATTTGTTCAAATATTTTAAATAGTGGTTTTAATATTGAGACATGTTTAATTGGATTTTCAATAAAATACAGTTTTACTGCTTTTTAAACTCTGGGATTATTGTATAGTTTTAATTGTTGTGCATTACCTTGGATCCTGTATGGCAAAAAAGGCAGGATATACCAACGGCCTGAGGGAGAAGACACCATGATCTGGCAGGCGGCTGAGAACATCACCCCCTCCTCTGGCCCCATGCTAATGGCCTGGGGGAAAAGATGCCATAGCCTGGCAGGTGGCTGAGGACCTCGCCCCCACCTCCAGCCCCCCATCAATGGCCAGAGGGGAGTTAGTCTGTGTTCTGCTTTGTTTCTTTGTGAGGTTGTATTTTATGATTGTTGCTGTACTGTTGCTGTTTTGACTATAAGCCGCCCTGAGTCGCCTCGGCGAGTGGGCAGCAATATAAATCTGAATAAATAAATAAATAATATACATAATATAGTTAGCTAGCAAGATAAATGAGAACCCAGCTAGCAAAACAGCTTAGCTGATGGTGTCAAAATATACATAATAGTAGAGGTGTCCAAACAGAAAAATTAGAAATCAGATTTATTTATTGATTAAATGTTAAAGCTAGCATGGAGTTGGGGCCTGACTAGAGGAATCTTCTCATGAAGATGAATTGGAACTTCCAGAACTAGAAGATGGTGAGGAGCTTTATCCTGGCACCCGAGTAAAAGAGGCTGCAACCATAGAATGTAATTCAGATCCAGAAACAATATAGAAGGCTGAACCTCTCATGGGCCACAATGGTTGTGAGTAAAGTTGCAAGCTTGACTTGAGTCCCCAAGACACAGTGCTTGTCTAGAAAGGAGGACCTCCAGGAAGTAGGAGTTAGCTCATGAGTAGAGAGTCTCCTTGAAGGAAATCTCTTTCAGGAACTGTATAAATGAAGAAGAAAAAGAAAGAAAGCATTGGTTTTAGCTTTATGGGACCTAGCATTGTGAGGCATTCAGGGATGTCATAGGGTTTCTCAACCTTGGGCCTCTAGGTGTTTTTGGACTTCAGTTACCAGAAGCCCAAGTCAGCACACCTGCTGATCAAGACTCTGGGGACTCAAGATTGAGAAACTCTGCCATAGAAGGGAAAGCTGGACCACTCCCTGCTGTCCAGACATTGAGAATATTCTATGTTATGTTCATGGTAGACCCATGGTAATGTAAACATCAGGCTTGTGAACTTAGGGCTGTTGGAAAAAGCATTGTTTTGAGGTCCAGGTGTTGCCTGCTGTATGCATTGTATCAATGCTGTGTTTAGTGACCTTGCTATGTATGACCTTGCAATGTATCTTGAATTTTCCTCATTTGGTGCTATTTACAATTGAACTGGAGACCCCCCAGATTATTACTGGACTTTGTTTTTGGCTCTTCTTCACCTGAGTTATATTGTTGCCTGATAGATCTCTGTTTGTTTCTTGATATTGTTCTTGTTGTCGAGATACTAGTTTTTTGAATCATCTGTTTGTGCTACATTGCTCCTGGGGGCCCTCCCATTCAACAATGCAGTCCAAACGTATCTGGAAATACCTCCTTTTGTCTTCAGTTGAATGTAACTTCAAAATAATGGTATGTAACCATTGTTACATAAATTACTTCAGTAAGAGATTTCTTACTCTAGCGTAGCTTGACCAATAGAATAATTTTACCAAGTTGACCAGTTGTTTAACTTTTGTTGCATCTCCTATCCATTAAGTATTTCTACATTTATTAATTACAGGTGACCTTTTCTTGGAATAAATACATTTTTAATGCCCTGTGTTTTAAGGTAGCAAGCATAGACCTATTAAATTAATTACTGAATGGTGAGGCAACATTTATGTATATTCCACTAATTCCTAGTAAGGGCTACCAACTGAATTCTGGCCTAATTTGTTTCTTCACAGTCCCTGTCATTTTCCTTAAAGCAACATATATTTCAAAGTCAGGTGGCAGTTATTCTGAAAGCTGTTTTCTAAGTTTAAATTGTTCTAATTTGACTTTCATAGTATCCTTTTAAAAATCTTATGAATACAGAATTCTAAGACCTTTGATATGTATTAATAATGTGAATGTTATAAAGATTTAATTATTAATGTATTTGGAGGTGAGCAAACGAGGCTGAAATTAAATTTCCAAAAGTGCAATTTATTGATAAATTAGCCTGTTGCTGTATATTCTGCTTCATGAATAACAATAACAGATTTAATATTTCTACCTATAGACATAACATTTGCTCTTTATTCATGCGATTTCACATTCTATGGTTGCTAGTTATATAATGTATAAATCATAGTATGGTGACAAACCAATTTTCAGGTCTTCGCAGTGCATATATAAAACAAACTCATTAGGCTTATGTAGCTGGTGTGAAAACTTGAAACATATTTTTAAAAAGAACTAAATATAAGTGAAGAGTATTGGAAAAGGAATAGAATTCAATACATTGGAACAGGCATTTTATTCAAAATTGAAAGAGATTCAAAATAGCTGACATTTGTTAGCATTCATTATTGTACTCTATTGATATTACAAGTTTGACTCTGAAACTTTTGGAAGGGGAGCTGCCATTTTTAACTCTCAGTTTCAGAAGACTCAAAGTTTTCAGTCCAATTACAAACTATCTCTAAACTAAGTAACGTTCAGGTAAAATGAAGCACAATGGTTTCCTGAATTAAAAACAATTAAATATAGTTAATTATCAGGTGGGGTTAATCAAGAGACAATTGAGCAAATCAGATTCTTTCATGGACACTTAATGGCTGCTTCACTTTGCCTGAAGGATGGCCTTTGTTGTCCATTCATAGGAACAGTTGGAATAATAACAATTTGGTATACACTAACAATGGGTATCAGTGGAGAGGGCTCAGAAGGCTAATGTGATTGTGGTTTGCCACTAATTTGATTGGTAACTTTCTTTTCCTCCAGCTCTGGCATTTGAGGCAAGCCCCACCCTTTTTTCTTGTTTGTTTTCATTGCTTCTACTATTTTGTTGATAGTCCTTTTTCTGCCTTTCCGATTTTCCTCCAAGCAACAATATCGAAGGTATCTCCACATGCTGTAGTCTTCATTGCCCCTCCTTTCTTCTTACTGATGGAAGCTTCAATTAAAAATACTTTTTTCTATGTTAAATGTTTCTAATTTGTGTGCAGGAAACCAAACATTGGGCTAATCTCTCCATATTTTCTGTGTTGCTTTTTTCTACAGTATACTCAGCTAACTAGAGAGGATAGACAAAAGAAAAAACATCCCCAATACTTTCCTAGGCCTGGACTTCAGTTTGAAAATCATGCAAGTGAGAGAAGATACTAAACCAGACAAAGAGAACCTCCAATTTATGACCCTAATCCAGCCCACAAAGGATATTCAGTACATGAAAGGTCCAAGGGATGTTCTTCTCAGCCTCTCCTGGTGGAGATATCGGCCATGATCTAATTCAAATCCTTTGGATGCTGGGTTTTTTCTCTTCTAAAACCTAACTATATTGGCTTTTTGTGGTCCAATAAGAGGGAGTGAAGGTTTTTCAAACCTGATTAGACCACCAGCTTCCCCATCTGATCTCCAGCCTGGCAGGCCATACAATTTGCCTCTGAACCTACTGGATCCTGATGCTGTATTTAATATCTCAGTGGAATTAGAACTTGCTTTATCCATCATGTACCATCCTCCTTTTATTCCCACTGATATTTTCTCTGTCAGGTTGCAGCAGAGAGGGATGAGAAATAGAGCGATTTTTACAAACTTATTTTAACTCATTCCTTCCCATCCTCCCCATCTGTCTTTTTTAATTAGATGTGTACAGGGCAGGACCATGCTGGCTTTTATTGACTATATGTAAGTCACTCCAGAAATCTTTTTGGCAGAGTGGGATGAAATGAAAATACTTCATATAATTAAGGAAATAAAATATGCCTGACTGAATATTTCCTGCATAGCAAGAGCACACTAACTGTATTTCTGTCAGCCTGAGGAAAAGTAACTAGCTCTGTTGGATATCTAGCTCTGTTTTCTATATTAACGGTTAACAGGGACTGAAGAGACAGCTCCTTTGTGCTCCGAGTCATATGTGATGTACATACTACAAGTGGGCAAATAATGGAAAATGTTGTTTCATTTATTCTCTTGCCATTACTTTCATGCAAGAAAAAAAATTAAAACATGTGAAATGGTGTCAATGGGAATGAATTTAACAATGAGAAGTTCTACTTGGTTTTTGACAAAACAAAATCTATTTGGTTTGAAAGCAGGGGAAATAATCCAGACATGAACACTAAAAGCAATAAATTACTACTCTGTAATAGGGATACCAAAGGAAATAATAATGGGATAAACAATACTGTTTTCTTTCTCATCTGTCACAAGCATGCTTTTCAGCTTTTTTCCAAACACCAAAAGCAGTTGCACCCATACATCCCTTCTAATCTTGATGGGATCACAGCAATGGGTGCCCATTATAATAAGCAGAAAATAACAAATTATGTGGAAATATTGAGTGGAAAAAACCAATAAAATTTCCTACTGCTTTGTTGTCAATAGCTACCACAGAAAAATGAAGAATCAGAAGCAATTTCCAGGCTAATCTGAGGTCACAGTGAAACCTTCAACCACTATTGGTACACTGAGGGCACAAATTGGAGGAAATGAGATTCCTACTCTGGTACCTATTGCAGAGCACAACAGATGATAAGAAATCCCAGGGAAATATAATTATTCTTGAGACTATTGATACTATATCAGCTGTTTGAGCTGCCTGTGGTTTCAGAGAATATTTCTCTCTCTTGATCTTTAGGTCGTGTGACAAAGTGACCAGTGCTGATGGAAGAGAAAGTCTGTTTTATTTGTAAATTGGGTTGAGTTGAGTTTGAAGCCTGGATAGCCATCTCTAGGTATAGGTCACTCTTGCTTGAAACCAGTCGTATCCAACTCTAGGGCTTGGTGCTCACCTCCATTTATACCCAAAGAGCCAGCACTGTCTTTGTCTGCAGATGTTTCCAGAGACATTGGCAGGCATGACTAGACACCGGAGTGCACAGAAAGCTGTTTACCTTCCCACTGAAGTCGTACCTATTTATCTACTTGCAGTTTCTTGCTTTCAAGTAGATAAATAGGTTGGCAGGAGCTGGGACAGAGACAGGATCTCACTCCGTTGTTCAGCACTCAGGTTTCAAACCGCTGACCTTCTAGTCGTCAAGCTCAGCATCTTAACCACTAAGCCACCACAGTCCCTCTTATTCACCTCTAGCTTTTTCCAATGGGCATCAATGTGGAAGTGCTTGCATTTGTGTTGCATTTGCACAACACTTGTACACCAGAATCAATGCAATAGGAGTTGACTGGGGACAGAACAATTGGAAACATGCATTTGAACCCACTGTGCCATTTGGAGAGAATTGATAACTTGTGGGCCTTCCTATTGCACAGGCTCTCCCCGGTCTTACAAAGTCCACTTCTGTGACATTACAAGGGTGAACCTCAGGGTCTCAGAGTTTTACTCAGAAATATCATGGAGATGGATTCTACAGACTAAGTATATTGTGTAGCATTGATCATGGGCCCCAGAGCAGGATGGGAAGGAAATGCATCATGTGTGCCTATTGTCTTTACTATGCTAACAGCATCCAGGTAATTGAGGTGGAAATGAAAGAATAAATGGAAATAGAAAATAAAAAGGTGAGGAAGATAGAGAAAGAGAGGTTTACTTCTATTTGTATTTTGTATTTTTGAGTGGATTTAAATCCAAGACAAAACAATGCAGGAATTGTATTATGCATCTCCCTCTTAAAAGGTAAATTTTAACAAAAAATTAGCTTTTTTATTTTAATGTCAATTTACTTGTTAAGTGGGAGAGTATATGAATGACTAAAATTATGGAAGACAAGAATGTAGTAGAAGTGGAATGTTTTAGTGTAAAAAAATAGAATAAAAGAACCAAATAAACAGAATGATGTCATGGCATTCTCACAGTATTTCTTTTAACATAAAGCTTGCTAGGTTTTAGAAACCATGCAGACCTGCCCAGTTGGCACATACAGGTATATAAGCATTTGCAATGTGATTTTAACAGAGGAGGAACATAGCACAAGGGAGTTAATTGAGTTGCCAAGCATAGAACTATATGAATGCCTGATATGATGAGACTATATATCTATTATAACTGTAGTAGTTCAAGTGATTAAGATGCTAAACTTAAAGTCTGGAACATCAGAGTTTGATACCTGAGTATTGTACGACACAGTGAAATCCCATCTCTGTCTCGGCTCCTGCCAACCTAGCAGTTCAAAAGCAAGCAATTGCAAGTAGATAAATAGGTGTGACTTTAGTAGGAAGGTAAACAGCTTTCTGTCCACTCCAGTGTCTAGTCATGCCTGCCACGTGTCAACGGAAACATCTGAGGACCCAGACAGTGCAGGCCCTTTGGCTATAAACAGAAATGAGCATTGAACCCTAGAGTTGAATACGACTGGCTTTTGAACAAGAGCAACCTTTCAGATATTTTTTTCCCAATTGCTGGTCCCATTATTTTCAGTTCTAGGAGTTCCATCTGATAGACAGTCACATATATGTGTCTTCCCTTGAAGAAAGACCTCAACTTTGAACTTTGAGCCCTAGTTAAAGTAAAGGTCTCACTTGTTCGAAAGCCAGTCATATTCAATTCAAGAGGATCGTGCTCATCTCCGTTTATGGTCAAAAAGCCAATGTTGTCTCTCTTGCAGATGATTCCATGGTCATGTGGAAGGCATGACTAGACACCAAAGTATTGTATATGGAACACTGTTACGTTTCCTGCCGAAGGAGTGCCTATTTATTTATTTGCAATTTCTTGCTTCTGAACTGCTAAATTGACAGGAGCTGGGACAGAGATGGGAGCAGCACTCAGGGCTTGAACTGCTGACCTGACCTGTCAATTGTCAAGCTCAATGTCTTGACCACTAAGCCACCATGACCCTTTTTTAGCCCTAGTTAGACCTATTTCCATTTAGCTTCCTGTTCTGAAAGTAACTTCCTAGCTAGCATTGGAGCAAGAGCAGAAAGCATGACTAGAGCTGGGCTTAGTTTGGCCTCAAAACCTTCAAATTGAGGCCTTTCTCCCAGATGAGCGACACACAGGCCTCTGCCTGTCACTTTGAACTCCCAGAATGGAGATTTTTGGGATCTGAATTCCAAACATCCCATTCCCTAATACCTTTGTATAGGATTAAGGTGTCAATATGATAAATGTGTTGAATAAATGGCCTTTTCAAATTATTCTTTCTATGAATGTGATTAGAGGAATAATATTTATTCAGCAACCAGGTTTTTTAAAATTAGTTCAGCCTATTATTAGACAAATAAGATGATTTGTCATGGGTGGCAGATTTTAGAGTACTAGTAGATTATCAAATATTTAATTTACTGTTACACTTCACTTCACAGGAAGGGGACAACTGGATTTTCTCCCTTGAGATCCCTGACTGACTTTAGACATTTCTGTAAAAGAACATACCTATTTAGAATGTTTTTAATGAAAGAAATATGCCTTGTTGTTTCGGTTGCCAGATATTAAAGGCCTTGTGTTTCATATTAATTTTAAAATGTACAGAACATTCTAACTGCTATATTAATAGCAGATAAGAAATGTTACAGCATTTAACATGCCAGCTAGCTTCTCATTCGATAAAGACCCTCTCTAACAACAGCTTAATCATTTTTTACCCTCTTGGAAATTGAACTGTCTGGAAATGGGATGTAAAATGCTGGATGGTTTTGAACCATACCGTGAACTTAATTTCTCCTTTGTGTTCTTTAGCTTATTGATAACAGAAGCAGGCATCAAAAATGCTTCCCAGTTTGAAACTGTTTGAAATATTCATTATCTGAAGTGTGTATTGTGATGTTGCCATGCAACTCACGTTACAATGGCAACAAAAATATGCCATTTCCATTCTGACAGACTTCCATCACAGCATAATTAAACATCCATGTTCTTTAATAAGTGCACCTGCTGTCATGTGCCGAATGTATCACACTTTTGAATCCAGTCAAAGATTTATTGCTGCTAAATACATCAAATGAAAACATTAACAACACTGGAGTTCTTTATGTTAATATCACTGAAGTCCTACATATCTTACACATTGTGAGGGAGCTTCCCATCTCTGACAAGAATCACACACAAGGAACTTTTGGTAAGGTAGAAAAACAATAGCATGTTTACTACATAGTGTCCATTTCAAGGGTAACATAAAGAGGGGCAAGTTTTGCTTCTAGTGATCCCCAAAATATATCTAGGCTACTAGGAAATGCCACCGTTGCAAACTAGGGGAGGGGGAGGACATTTATTTTCTTTTGACTTCTAGGCGGTTCGTAGTTTCGTCATGAGGGAGAAGAAATGTGCAAAGGAGGTATTCTCCAGAGGTTACATGCCTCTTGCCACCTTCTGATGTGGAACTTTACCAGTAGAGTTCATTCCATTTGTCATAAAATCTCCATGGATGATTTCCAAGTTCTCCAACATGTGCTTTAAAAGGTTTCCGTCAACAGAATGTATCCATCAATTGAGGGATCAAGAGACACCTGTGCAAACATGAGGACAGTTCAGACTATCTGTTCAGGCTACCCATGTGTTCATGTTTGTCTGAACAATGCCACTCCTCAGAAATCCACCCACAAAGAGCTACCATCATATCCATGTATCAATTTCATGCTTTTGTTTCAAGGCTGCATCACATTACTTTAGAATAGATTCATTTGGGGAGTTACCATGGGCTATGTGTTAAGCACCACCAAGTGATTTATGATGATCGTATGATTTAGGACTAAATGGTCCTGTCATTAACAGTTCTGCTCAGGTCTTGGTTAATTATACTATGGATGATCTGGCCTTGCTCTCCAGTGACACATTGTTACTCTAAAGGATGGTTTCTAGTTCCTCCATAGCTGCTTTCAGGAGTCAGTTTTCCTCCCAATTTCCAGGCTGCAATCACTGATTGAACTGAGGCATACAATATAGTATTTAACTATCTGATTTCTGTCAACCATCAAAGTCATATGTAGTCAGGACTTTTGCCTCCTTAATGTTCAGCAGTAATCCTACTTTTGCATGTTTTTCTTCAACCTTCATCAGCAGTATCAAACATTTTTTCCTGGCAGTCTTTCGTTGTCATTTGTGTATCTGAAATGATTGATGTTCCATCCACCAAGGTGCAATACTCTTTCATCCAAATGTCATTCATTTAATTCATCTTTTTCTGTTATTTTCTGCTCAGAAGCAGGAACCAACCGCTTGTGGGCAAGAAGACCTACTCATGAGTAAAGGTATTTCCTGACAGCCTCCTCCTCAAAAATTGTATCCCAATAAAATTAATATATTTAAAAAGAATCCTAAAAATAAGTTTTCAGAAAACATGGGTAAATGTGGGTTTAGAAAACAGACAAATTGCAGTTTATGCTGAAGTGTAAAAGAAAGGATTTATGTCTAATTCCATGTGGATGTGACATGGGCCCTGGACCAGAATATCAAGCTAAGAAGTTTTAAAAGATTAATGTATTTATTATAGCAAGCAATTTTGTGGACTATAGTCTAATTCATCAGTAATATATGTGTAATCCTTGATCATCAGTTATATTATGAAACTGCTGAGTTTAAAATCATTTTGGCTATATGTGGCACCAGGCCTTTTACCAATTTCTGGAATAATTGCTATATTCCCAAAGACAAAGAGAACTGTGTATGGAATGTATAGATATATCAGTCATCACTCACATGCATCTCCATGTTTGAGCATGGCAGAAATTCCCTAAATGGGTCCTACTGTAATTTAGTATTGACAAAAATTATAATAACAGAAATAGTAAGGCATATCAGAAAAAAGGGGAAACAAAACAAAAACATTTCAGCACAAATAAATAGTAAGGTAAAGGTCTCTCTTGCTTGAAAGCTTGTTGTATCTGACTCTAGGGTTCAGTGCTCACCTCTGTGTATAGACAAAGAGCCAACACTGTCTGCATCTGCAGACATTACTGTGGACATGTGGCAGGTATTCCTTGACACTAAGGTATACGGAAAACTGTTTACATTCCCACTGAAGTGTTCCCTATTAATCTACTTGCAATTTCTTGCTTTCAAACTGCTAGGTTGGCAGGAGCTGGGACAAAGATGGAAGCTCATTCCATCCTCCAGTACTCAGGTATTGACTCTGACCTTCCAGTCATCAATTGAACCACATCACAGAACATTATTTTAAAAATTTCCTGAGATTGTTATTATGTGTGTCGAAAGGTAAGCATGGTATAGGTCACCTAAACAGAAATGTGTGGCTTATTCTTTTGCAAAATAATTGGTTACCTAGGAAAAAAATAGAAAACATGAAATTCCAAAGAATTATTACAATGAAATTGCAGAGTGTTAAAAAGATTGTTTTAGGACCAAGGAAATGACAAGCTGTATTAATTTGTTTCAGTTTAGTAGTTCTCCAAAAAGAGAAAAGCAAGAAACTTTGTTTTTCGATGCTGAGTTTCACTGCTCGATGTGCTACATAGAATGGGAGAATCTGAGTCTAAGCTGACTTTTGTGTTTTTCAAGCGACAGTTTACTGGGAGGGAAAAGTTTATTAGAGAGGGGAATGCTTTTGACACTGAAAGATGAGAGTAGAAGGTAACTAGTGCGAGAGAGATGAATTCATCTCTAAAGTCAATGGCCTCTGGTGGAATATTGGAAATGGAATACCCAGTATAAGGATGAAAATGAAACAGATGCATTGAGCTCATTTTACACTTTTGATTGATGGCAACAAATGATTGTAAGGTTATTAAGAGAGTTGACAGTTTAAAATTCATGGCATCTACAGGAGGGTAGAGGAAGCTTGTTTCCTGAAAGTGAAGAGGGACAGGGATTCTAAAGGGTTTCGTGAAAAGAGATAAGGCTTTAGTGATTACCAGTTCTGGAAAGCAATTGGAGTCAAGGCCCAATATATGGTTCTTTGATGCATCATTGGTCCATTCCTTTAATATAGAGGAGTATTGTAGCCTCATCCCAGACATGGGGGAAAATTCATTCAGCAGTTCAGAATTGGGGGGGGGGGGAGAGAGATACCCATCCCAAACAACAATGATGGAGGAAGTTTCTTGACAGTTTTTTGAGAAGTGGGGATACTTACTCATCTTTAGAAAATGACGTGTCTCTTTAAATTTGCTGATAGAAAACATCATTGGTGCTGTATCTTGCACATAAGATCTCACTATGAAACCAAAAGATGTACTCCCTTTTTCTGGATCTAAACCAGAATGCCAATCTCCAGATCAATCTGATGTCTTTGTCTACACTGTGTCCTTCTCCTTCTTTAGATCCCAATATTCTGTTGCTACATTCTTTTGCTAACAATGTTAATGTGAAGATGGGTGCAGTAATAAAGCAGTTAAAAATGCAAAGTCTGAAAAACCAAAATGATGTAAATTTAGGATGTACCTTTATGAAATGAAGATAAATACATCATACCTGGGGAAATAGTATCTCCATAGATTATGTCAAAGGATTAAGACATGCATAATTGATTTAGCTAGCTAAAGACAAATGAGATAGATTGTGAATTGAAAGATAATAGTCTTAGGGAGAATTGTATAGCAATTACTATAAAGCATAGTTTAAAAGCTACATAATAACTTATATTACTCAAAATTAAACTTCATTTCATTTTCACCAAACATATGCAAGAGTAAATTAGAGGTTGTAGGATTTAGCCATATTAGCATTTTCACTAATTTCATTTAATTTCCTCAGGTATTTTTCACTGCATTTGCCTTCAATTTTCATTTTACTTGGCAGTAACTCTATTTTCTGCCCTTACAAAATTTGGCCACTGGTTATTATTTTTTTTACCAGTAATAAACATCTAATGGCACCTACCTTGCCATCTATGAAAAAACAAGCCCTACTATAAGCAGCAGAAGTTGACTGATAAATAATCTGACTTTATGTTTTACAAGGATGTATAGAAGGTCCCTGGGTAGAAAGAATAGGGATAAAGAACTGCAAAATACCATGCACTTAAGGGAAATTTCACAAGTGGTTTCCCCAACTGTTTGGTCTTCTCTTGCATGTTTGAGTCTGCAATAGAAGATATGACTTTGTATGTTTCAGCACATTGCAGAAAGCCAAAATGGTACAATAGGATTGTGGCTAATTTTTACAATTTTTAAAATTCTCTTGAAATCAGGAAAACATTTTACCTCCAGAGAAAGTTTGGATAAACCCACCACAAAGTTGCACATAAGGGAAAACTGGACTGCAAAAACCTGTAGCCATCATTGGCTGATAAGTGTATGTAAACTTTCCTCATGAAATGTCCCTGAAAGCATTGGCTACTGATTGCAGATTCTTTAACTGGAAGCTCAAAACCGTATACAATTTAAATTAAGTCAAATAAAACTACCACAAAAGAATACAATGCCCATTAATACCTTTAGGGTTTGCTCTATACAGTATATTTTGAAGGCTATTTTGCTTCTGCAGACATTTCCATTTTGATGTTATTCCTGAGAAACATACCCTACAGGTAGCAATCCTTCTTCATGTAGGTTTCAATTACAGTAATACCTCAGATAACGTTTGCCTCAGATAACGCTAAAATTGGATAACGCCGGAGAATTTGAAGCAAACATTTGCATTGCACAATGTTAACATAATGTTGTGCAATGCAAATGTTTGCCTCAAATTCCTTGACGTTGATCACTTCCCCAAAGCCTGCAGGGCTGGAGACCAGACCTGCAGGCTTTGAGGCAGAGATCTACCAAGGCAAACATAGCTGGTTGGGTTGCGGGGGGGGGGGGAGATTGGGCATGTGTGCCTCCCCACCCGGTTCTTTCCCCCAACCCACTGGCCATCACAGCGCACCTGGTAACAACAATCCAGGTAGGGGTTTCTGAAGAGACGCTGGGAAAAACTTTTCCCAGTTTCTTTTTAGCCTCCCCCCCCCACCTGGATTGCTAAGGGGCTTAGCCATCCAGGTGGGGGGAGCCTTCTGAAGAGAGGCTGGGAAAAGGGTCCCCAGCCTCTCCTAAGAATCCCCCCCCCCCTCGGATCACTAAGCCCATTCCTTCCCCCAACCCCACGCCAATTCAAGCTTGGGATCAGCCCTGGGGTTGGGCAGAAAGGGAACAGGACTTTTTTTAACGTTGTGCGATCAATGCATCACACAACATTAAAAACTGGATAATGTTATGATTTGTGGAACCAAGTCATAACATTATCCAAGGTACTAGTGTGTATGGTTTACCATGCTGAATACAAGGATAGGCAGTAAGGATGAGACACATGGAATGAGTAGTGTGGCCCTTTTTTTGTATACATGATTCCTCTTCAAAAGCTCTTTAATGTGTGAAAAAAGACTAGAATCACTTGAGTAATTATAATTTTTGCAGTACCTGCCAAGCATTTCGCACCAAATTATTCCAAAAATACTGACTGCAGTAGCCAGAAAAGGAGATGATGACATTGCAATGATCTTTGAAATATATATTAAGATTCTAAGATTTCTGGGGTAGGATGGAAGGTCAAGAGATGAAGGACATTTTACTTGTATTCCAGCCTAAGATTTGGGAAGGGGAATATGATCGTCTGCTATTGACTGAAGGAAGCTTTCAGACCCTGCTTTCTCAACTACCATTGTTAACTCATCAGGGCAATTAGAAATCTGATGAGCCTTGTGTTTCCTTTGGGGAATGAAGTTTCAAACTAATGCCTTTGTTTCAGACACAGTATTGACTGCTGTGGGTGAGAAGTAATATTTATTACAGCTAAAGTCTCTGACCTCTAACAGAGCATACTATTCAAATAAAACTTTTTTTAAAGAGTAAAATCTAGTGATGATCAATGCAAATCTTTAGAACCTCATCAAAATGTCTTCTGATCTACAGACTTGATAATCAACTAGCCATGGTACTCCCACCTGTCTCTCTCTTGAGAGTCAATATGGTGTAGAGGAAAAGTGGCAAAGCAGGCCTCAGGAAACCTAGGTTCAAATCCCAACTCTGCCATGAGAACTAATGAAGTAGGGCAAGGTTTGCAATGATGAAGCATATATCTTGAAAAACCTATTAATCATATAATCTTAACAGGATATAGCAACAAATATATATGGGAGAGTGAGGGCACAAACATGTACACATGCATATATAAACATATATAACATATAGAAATGGTACAAATATGATATAAGAACTCTGATCACTATGGAAATTATACAATATATATGCAGATTTTGTTTTAGCACTGAAGTTCTTCCACTTAAAATGAAAGGAGAAAATGCTACAGATAATTTGTCATTAGAAAATAGAATTCCTTTTAACTATTGAAAATATCCCAGCTCATAGCTGGTACTTTTCTCACCATGGACAATTTGCAAATGAGCTTTCTTTGTTTTGAGACTGGTCTTTGAGAGTTAAACATTATATTCTTGTAAACAAATTGCTGTCACAAGCAGTGAGGCTAAATGTATGAAGTTTGCGCCATGTGGTGAGCAGGTTATGTGCAATGGCTTATATAAAACATGGTGGTTCTCACCTCAGCATGAGAGCAATAAAAGTTGGATGAGTTATTCTGATGCCTTGAAAATTAAAAATTTAGAAAGAGCCAAACTGGATCAGACCAACAGCCTGTCAGTTCCAGTAGTCTGTTCACACAATAAACAATCATTACAGCAAACCTGTTGATAGAACACAAGAGCTTTCTGTGCTTTCCCGTCCCACATTGTCTAGCAAGCAATAAACAGGGCATAATGCTTTTGGAACTGGACATAGAATAAAACTACCCTGACTCATATCAGTTAGCAGCTCTGATCCTCATGGATTTATCCAGTCTCTAGTAGTACAGCCATTGCTATATCTCAAGGCAGTAAATTTCACAGTTTAACTATGCATTGCATGAAGTACAGTACTTCCTTTTAGCTGTCATGCTTCTGCCTTTATCTGAGTTAAACAGACCCAATGATGTGACTTTTCTTGTACTGGAGTTGTACTGGATTCCCCCATATCCCTTTTTGAAGACTGGTATTAATTTGGGCACATCATGAAAAAGCATGATTCTCTGGATAAGATAAAAAAGATGGGGATAGTTGAGGGAAGCAGGAAAAGAGGGATTGATTCCCTTAAGGAAACAGTAGGCAATAACTTACAGGAGCTGAGCAGGGTGGCTGAAGACAGGGCCTTTTGGAGATCTCTCATTGATAGGGTTGCCATAGGTCAGAGATAACTTGTGGGTATGTAACAATAACAACAGCAATTACATTGACCACTATATAGCCTGGTACATAAGTTGGTTTTAAGAACATTTATTCATTCATTTATAAGATATCCCAAAAAGGATTTAAGGTAGCTTCCAGTATTAAAATAATACTGGACCAGACTCCCCCTTGGGAGGAATGGAGAACAGCTGAATGATGCAGCCAGCTGGCCATAAAACGCTGTCTTTGCCCCGCCATCGCTCTCACCGTGACCAGACTCTTTCTTCCTTTTAACTTTTCATGGACTTTTCCTGGCTAACTTCTGTAGGACTTTGTATATAATCATTGCAGGATTCTGTAAATGTGGTTTTTGTTTTTACTGGGGGTTTTTTGTAATACTTTATGTAACATTTTACTGTGATATAGATACTTTTTATTATTACTGTGTTTATTGATATTATTTTTTTGATACTGTGATGATTGTGATTATGATAATGTGGAATTTGTGACTGTAATTATATATATAGTAATTAGCCACCCAGAGTTGTCTATTCTATTTTCATCACTCTATAATGAACCTCTGAAGCAATTATCCCTTTGTCCAAGGCTTTTCCAGGGCTCCATTTCACCCCGAAGCACATCCCCAGCCACTCATGCCCATCACTGACTGGAGTGTATGGAACACTGTTTACCTTCCCACCGAAGTGGTCCTTATTTATCCACTTGCAATTTCTTGCTTTCGAACTGCTAGGTTGGCAGGAGCTGGGACAAAGACAGGAACTCATTTCATCCTGCAGCACTCAGTTTTCAAACTGCTCACCTGCTGCCTTCCAGTCAGCATCTTAACCACTTGAGCCAATGCAGTCCCTTTATGAAAGAAGAAGTACATAATTTATTTTTAATGGGGCTTCTGTATTTTTAGTATTGTTATTTTAACTGTGTTTTTACTACTGTTTTATCTACTTCTTTGTGAAAGAAGAAGCGGATAAATCAGTAGTAAAAACACAGTTAAAATACAGTAACAATACTAAAAATACAGCAGCCCCATTTTTTAAAAAAAAAAAAAAACAACCCCTCTTTGACAGCCAATCATTAAGGGAGATCCTACCTACAGATAAAGTTATTCAACTTGTTTATTTTATTTATTTTTATTTATTATTCACATTTAATACCCCGCCCCACTCGGGAAGACACCAATTATGGGGCCAAGCAGTGGTGGACTCCAAAAAAAATTGCTACCACACTGTGCATTGCACCTGAATTATAACTACTTTAGTTCAAAACTTGGATGAGTGGGGCCAGCCAGAATTTCTGCTACTTGTTCTGGCGAACTGGTACGAACCTGCTGGTGCCCATTACTGTGGTCAAGTCTTCAACTTGGTAATGCAATTTTTTGGAATAGTAGCTGTGTTAATCTGTGTTTCAAGCATATCAGAGAATTTACATGGGAGTGAGGCTTTATGGTATCAATTTATACTAACCAATCACTCTCTACCTCTGTATCTGATGTGTATAAATTGATGGCATGAAGTAACAATGGGGGCAACCTGACATCCTATGGGAGGGAATTCCAGAGCCTGGGATCAGCAAGAAAGAAGGACCTCTGCCATGTCCCCACCAAATGTACCTCTGAGAGTGACAGGTCTAAGAGAAAGATCTCGCCTGATAATTTTAGCATTTGAATAGGCTCATAAAGGGCACTATGATCTTTGAGATAGCTTGGACCCAAGCCATTAGGGGCTTTATAGGTTAAAACCAGCACTTTGAAGTGTATCCAGAAGTGGACCAATAGTCAATGGAAATGCTGTAGCAGGAAAGTTATGTGATCGTTGTAAAGAGCTCCACTTAACGATCTGGCTGCAACATTTTGGACCCAGTGAAGATTCTAACATGCTACATAGTTTAGTTAGAAGATCAGTAATTTCATATCATAGTTATTTAGGAACACTCAAATGACATGACCTGCACTTGGTGAATTGTTTGTTTGCATTTCTCACTGAGTACCAATGCAGTACAGTAATACCTCGGTAACGTTTACCTCGGATAACGCTAAAATCACATAACGTTAAGTAATCTGGGGAGGAGAATTGGATCGAATAACGTTAAGGTCCTATGGGATGGATTGGATAACAACCGCTAAAGCCTGTGCGGTTACAATGTATCTCTATGGAGCTTTAACGTTATCCGACCCATCCCATACGATTTTAACATGCATCGGATAACACTAAAAATCGGATAACACCAAGACTTGTGGAACCAAGTCTTAGCGTTATCCGAGGTATTATTATATAGTGATAGAGCACTGGACTTGGACTCAGGAAACCTGGGTTTAAATCGGTACCCAGCCATGGGGACTCACGGAGCAGGAAGATGGAACTGGTAACTCCACTCCTTAAATGTCTTACTTACCTTGAAAGCCCTAGTTATGGTCTTTGTAAATTGGATACGACATGGCTTGTCACAGACATAACATTTATCACTGAGATTTGCAACCATCTGTCTTGCTTCAAATATTTTCTTTAAGTTCCTCAATCTCCCATCAAAGAGTCATGAGCAAATATATTTTCAGGATACAGCCCTGTTTCATTTTCATCTGAAGGTTGAATTCTTCTTTTCTGTTCCATATGTATCTAAAGGATATTTTGTTGCTGATCTTTATTCTATTAACCAAATGTTCCTAAAAATATTATTATTATTCCTTCTTAATCATCACCTTGCAGTTCAAGACCTAGGTACTGCATGACAGTTTGAGCTCCCATCTCCGTCCCAGCTCTTGTCAACCACTTCAGTGGGAAAAGATCTTGTGGACATGAAAGAAGGCTTATTTGGGCTTCCGAGTGAAGTTTCTCCAGCAAAAGTCCTGCACGAAATTATTCTTATTATCATCTTGCATTTCCTTTGCACAAGCCTGTATTGTTTTTAATTTCCCTCCTTGTATAAGACTTCTAGTTTCTGGAGGAAGACTTTTTGTCTCGAGTTACTTCCTTTATGTTGCTTGTGAATCATTATCCTAGCTCTTGGACTTTGCACTTCCTTTCCTGACCTCTTGGATTTAATGCTGCCTTTCATGACCTGTGAGCTGCATTCTATCTGAGTTTCTGTTAATGTGGTTTTCTGTAGCTCTCAAGCTCCTGGAAAAAACACACTTTTGAGATTTCCTTTTAGTTTCCCACTTGCTTATTTCAGTTGAGGAAAAAAAAATCCTGTTCTGAAAACAAATAGGATTGCAAGTTCCCTAGTACTTTCCCAGGTACAGGCAAACCTCGCATAAAGAGCGCCTCACTTAAAGAGTAGCTTGCTTAAAGAGCAGTTATCCGATCCATCCCATAGGACCTTAACGTTATTCAGTCCAATTCTTCTCCCCAGATTACTTAACATTATGCAATTTTTGCGTTATCCGAGGTAAACGTTATCCGAGGTATTACTGTACCCATGTTTAACTATGGTAGTGCTTCTGGAAAAAAAAAAACACTCTCTGAATATATATTAAACAGTGTTGGGGACAACACACAGCCTTGTC
Organism: Furcifer pardalis; assembly: GCA_030440675.1. Lineage (NCBI taxonomy): Eukaryota > Metazoa > Chordata > Lepidosauria > Squamata > Chamaeleonidae > Furcifer > Furcifer pardalis. Next base: position 147,579,268 of record CP126894.1, on the reverse strand, counting down.
ACACACCTCTGCAAATTTGAGCCTGCTCTGCCAGCTGCTCTTCATCTCTGACTTGAGATGTCTGATTCCAATACAGATTGGTGATGATTCTGATATCTTTATCATCACCTATTTTAATCAGTGCTGTGATCATTTTTTCATGGTGGCATCTGTCAAATGTTTCTGCATAATCCATAAAACATGCATGTATGTTTCTTTTGGGTCCTGGTATTGTCAGCCCCTTTAAAAGCTTTCTAGCTTGCATAAGACTATGCTTATTCTGAAATATAAAGCATCATAATCTGCAATACATCATTCCTTGTCATTCCTATGCAGTTTGTATCCAAGAATGTCTGTATTCCTCAGGTTCTCACTGTTCTACCAGGTTTCTACTATGCCCATATATATCTACATTCTCAATTAAATCAAGCTTTCCAACTCTGCCATTTTGGTTTGGAGGCTTCTGCCATTAGCAAAGAAACACATGAAGTCACATATCCCTCTTCTGATGTCCCTTGAACCTCTTGGATTGTTAGTCATGTCAGTCATGTCTTATTTTAGTGTACATCCTGTTGAATCATGCAGATGGACAGCCAGCCATATGAAAAAATGTTCATATGGATGCATTTTTATTTGAAGCATACATCATGCCTAGAATCTGGATGTTTTTGGGCATGAGGAACACTAGACATGCTCATGCCAAATCATGCCAATAACTTGATTTCAATGTTCACTCACTTTCCAAATAGTTTAATAATGTTTTTAAAAATGTTTATTTATTTCAAACATTTATATCTTTCCCACTGGTAAATGAGAGGCTTACAAGCATTAAAAACATCACACAATAACAGACAATAAGATAATAAAACAATAGGTCATAGCACCTAGCTATTAAAGCATCATTAAAACAGCTAGGAGAGGCACCCAAACGGTCTCCACAAAAGGTGCACAGTGACGGGGTAGAATGACAATTGGCATATTTGGAGGGGAGGTTCACCTTCTGAAACACATCAATTATCCCAGAAGAGAGTAGGATAAACCCAGGAGGAGAGGGGGAGCTCAATAATTCAGTTGTGCTTAGGTTTGCCAGGGCAACAAATGCTAGAAGCAGGCCAGGTCAGCCCACTTTCTGATACTGTGGGCGATGGGTTGGCTCACTCCTTTTCCCAACACAACAGAAGCCAAACCTTTTTCTGAATCAGATAATTGTGAAAATGGGTGAAAGGTGAGCCCCTTCCCAGTTCCCCTGGCTTCTAGTATATTAATATTGTCCAAGTATAGGACACATGCAGATGCCTTCATTTAGAGTCAGGGAGTCCTAGTGTCAACTAAGAATGGATGGAGTTGTATTTTAAAAAGTTTTAGAGCAACATCACATACAATTTTTTTATCAAACTTACTTCTCATTCAGAGCCCCCCAACATGGGATTTGCATAACCATTTTATGAGACTCCGTCCTGCCTTGAGACCAGGCAACTCTCTGGAGATGTTGGATAGAACAACAGAGGCAATATCAGAAGACAAATAGTTATGGATTGCATGTACATATTCCATAGGGTCACAAAGGGTCAGAATCGACTGTGTGACTGAATGACAACAAAACTCCATAAGTTTGTAGGGGTTGAGTCCCTTTTGCTGCCCTGGAAAGCCGTTCCCACATAGGTAGGATTGAAACATTACATGGGGGTAGATCATTAGCATGTCTGACAGAAAGAATAATGCAAGAATGCTCAGCCTTTCACACCAACAGATGTTATTTGATATTAAAATTATCACTGCATGTCCATGAGAATTTCAAATTATTCATCAATTATTTAAAGACACTGAGCTGTTTGAAGGATTTGGAATAGGCAGCTCTTTAAAATTTACAGTCCCCTTCCTTTTTGAAAGCTGTGTCTTAGCATACTTAAAAAAAGTTTGTTAAAGCATTTTAACTTTTTCATTTAAAACAATGGATCTTATTCATTTGAGGTAATAACTCAAAAGGCAATGGTATCTCAGGGAAATAGACAAAAGAGAACAAAAGAAATAGAACATCTCAATTCATGGGAATGATCAAAGTAACTTTATTTTCTGTTTTAAATTAACAAAAAGGAATTATAAAGCAGACCCAGTTTGAATGTATTTGTAAAAACTAGAAGAAGAAATCTATTAGTTCTCACAAAAAGACATGCACATGCATACATGTACAAGAGGCATAGGTAGAGGTAGAGGTCTCCCTTGCTCAAAAGCCAGTCATATCTGACTCTAGGGTTCAGTGCTCAATTCTGTTTACAGCCAAAGAGCCAGTGCCATCTGTGTCTGCAGATGTTTCTGTGGACATGTGGCAGGCATAACTAGACACCAGAGTGCATGGAATGCTTTTTACCTTCACACTAAAGTGGTACCTATTTATTTAATTGCAATTTCTTGCTTTCAAAATGCTAGGTCAGCAGGAGCATTCTGCAGCACTCTGATCTTGAACTGCTGACCTTCCAGCCATCAAGTTCAGCATCTTAACCACTTGAGCCACCGCAGTCCCTACAAGAGGCATACAAGAGGGCAAAAATATTGTACATGCCAATTATGGAGCTAAAATGAGAAATAAATATGATAATTTATATATAGCTTTATAAAACTGTTGATGAAAGGAGATGAAGGTGGGGTACAGGAAGTCACAACAAACTAACTCTTCATCATCAAAGAAGCAGAAGACTATTCCAGGAAGTTTATTCACAACAGAGTTAAGAAAAGTCTTACTTTGATTTATAATTGAGCTTCTTGCAGATTAAGCTTCAGCCATCAAAAGGCCATCATGCTCTTTTCCTGAAGAAAATATTTCTGCCCTGTTGTGGCTCTCTTCTTGTTGTTCTATGCCACCAAGTTGCTTCTGCGTCACAGTGTGACTCCATGAATTAGTGATCTTCACAAGAGCCTCTCCTTAATACTCCTGCTCAGGTCCTGCAGATTCAAGCTTGTAGTTTTACTTATCAGGTTAATCAATCCATATCATGTTTGGTCTTTTCATAGAGCTCCTATATTTTCCAGTGAGTGTTGCTTTTCCATGAAGTCCCCAAAATAAAATAGCCTCAGTTTAAGTTTTTTTGGGATTTTTTTTTTTTTGCTTCTTCTGAGAGTCCAGGCTTCTTTGATCTAGCACCCACTTATTTCTCTATTTGGCAGCCTGTCCAAAACTCAGTGTTGAATTGATCTGTTTTCCCCGTCAGCTTTCTTCACCATTCACTTTTCACATTTGTACATGGTAATCAGGAATACCATAGTATGAATGCCATTCACCCTGGTCTTCAGTGACACGGTTCTTGATAATCTTTTGTAATTCCCTCATAACCATCATGCCAAGTCTCAAACTGGCTGAAATCTTCTTGCCTAGCACAATAATTCATTACTACCAGTAAGCCCATAGAATAAATGTAACTTACAAAGTAGATGATTCACCAAATGTGTCTAACCTGGTTCTTAGTACGCTAAACAACAGGATTTCAGCCAGGGAATCTACTCCAGCTGAAATCAAGAATTGTGTACACAAGCTTTGATATTCATAAGGAATTTGTTTTCTTGCTTCTGCAAATACATCATTGTCTGAGACTGAAGGGATATAGTGAAGAATTAAGCCAGGTTCTATTATGCTTGTTGTTTGCTAGAGATCGTAGATATGAGACACAATGTTTTTTTAAAAAATCTAAGCTAAGACTGAGCGTACAATCTGACAGGCATTTGGGCTACTGCCCGAAACCTTTTTCCAGGGACAGTGCAACATAATTACTGGGATGAACCAAATTTTTCTTTGAGTGTTACTACCTGCTCTTTTCTGTTAGGGCAAGGGTTCTCAACCTATGGCCCATGGGCCAGATCTGGCCCATAATGCAAAATAATCTGCCCCCTGACCTCACTCCAGCTGCCACTGCCACCAGAATCAGCCACAGACTCATTTATGGTCATCGTAAACGCATTTACAACCATTGTAAATGAGTCCATAGTTGTTGTAAATGCATTTACTACAGCCACAAATGAGTCCATGGCTGTCGTAAATGTGTTTAGTACAGCTGTTGATGTGTTTTATGGCAGCATTTACAGTGGGGGAATCACCAGTCTGGCCCACAGCTAAAAAAGGTTGAGAACCCCAGTGTTAGGGGATGCTACTATTTTGGTATAAGCATGATTGCTCATTTTAATTCATTTTCAATGCATGTGATCTTCCATAGTAGATTTATTTTTGAAGGAATAAAAATGTATTTCTTGTTAATCAGCAAGACTTCTAGGGAGTAATGTTTATTTATTTACCAATTAATAGTCATGTGTCACCAAGTTAATTCTGTCTTATGGCCACCCTTTCCAGTGTTTTCCAGGTATAATGTAATCAGAAGTCATTTCTCATTTGCTTCTTCTGGAGACACTCTGGAACTGGGCAGCTTCCCCATAGCTACATAAGCTGTCTCTTCTCTCAGAAAGCACAGCAAAGATTCATACTCCTGGCTCTGTAGCTAAATGTCCTGACTCAATGAGCAATCCATCAGATTTCTGTGTATTGTTTTTATATAGAAATCTGGTTTAATTTTGGTCACTAGTATGTGTGCAATCTTAGGTGTGTGACAAATTACCTATAGCTTGAAAAGTTAATTTTATAAAGGAATGTAGTTACAGCCATAGTACCACAGCCCAGGAATAGATGTTACTATTAATTGTTTCTCAAAAGCACTAAAATAATAATGTTGTCATTATTATTATTATTATTTTTAAAAAAATCTGTTTGTGGCAAGCTATATCCTACTGTTTTAAAATACATTATCTCCCCAGCCATCTTGATGTTTCATCAGCATTCAGGAAGCATGAAGCTGTGGCATGAGACAGCCTTTAAACCATGTGAAATGTCTCCTCCAACATTTACTGAGGCCGCACCTCTATAACTATATAAGCAACGGAATGGCATGTTCAAGGACCATCGAGAAGGAGGTTGTGACCCTAGAGCTGCACAATCAATATCAAGCTCTCCCAGTGGGTAATGATTCTGAGCAACTGGAGCAGGAATAGAACATGAAGGTCGCTATGGAAGATTTAAGTGGTTTACTGCCTTCTCCTAGAGAATAATCGTGTGATCCAGTCGGTGACTCCTTAGGGACACAGGTGGCAGGTTGCAGGATGTTTCAGGCACACGAAAATGAGGTTAAATATTTGCCCAAGCAGTAACTAGAGACAGCCTGAAGCTGTTCACAAGTGCAATTGACTTGCAGACATGTTCAAGTCTCAGCATATAAATATGGAACAAAATCCATGAAATGAAAGCACATTATATAAGAATTCAGAGGCAGCACAGTGAATTTTAGGGAGGGAAATTAACCTGGCAATTAAATTTAAAAAATACAGAAGAACTCTGATTCATGTATCAGATAGTTATATCATGCATAGTTATATCATTGCCCACAGTTAATCCTTCATTAGCTGCAATCCTCCACCAGCCCTTTTCCAAAAGCTTATTGTGTCCTCAGTCTTTTAGAAATATTTGGCCTAAATACCAAAAAAGAAAATATATAGGAACAAGTCCCTGAAGACTCTGGGGGAATGTGGAAGAGGTCAAGGAAAATTGAGATGGAAAAATTAAATTAGAATATAAACTAAATTAATGATGTTAACTTACCAAACTAAGATTACATGCAGTGTGTCTGCTTACCTAGATGGAAGATTCTCAGGTCTGCCTATATTTATTTATTTATACAGTGCCAAGGAGAAAATTTCTATTTCCAATAACCACCCCAAAATTTCCTCTGTATGCTTTTTGAAAAGGAAACAGTCAATTGTCTCTTTATGAAACAAACAAATCTATTCCTTTCAGTTCAACTGGAAGATCCTTCCATTCTTAGAACATCCCATAGGCCATAAACTACAGTCCAGTCCCTAGGCCTTATCCCAGTGTAACCTAAATGCAGGTCTTTGGGATCTAATAGCATCAACTGGCCAGAACCTATCAACAATAACTGTTTATCAAGGGAATTTTTTACTTTATAAGGTATGGGATAATATTTCATTGTGGGTTGTTAACCAGAGGATGGATGGTCATCCATCAGGGACTCTTCAATTGTGAATTTCCAGCTTTTCAAAGAGTTGCGCTCAATAATACTTAAGGTGCTTTCCAGCATTACAGTACTGTACTATGATTTATGATCCTATGAAATTATCCCTAGTTAATATTATCTCTCATTAAGTTACAATCAGAATATAATAAAGTCAAACTTTCTCATGACAACAAAGAATTAATTACCACTAACTGGTTACTTGTAATTAGATTATTTCAAATGTTGATTACACCTATGTCTAATTCCAATTGTTTATATGAGTAACAATAACATGGATCATGAAGGCAACAATAAAAGCCCAACAATTTCATTAGTCTATACATTATTTTTTGTTCTCCCTTCCTGTCATCAATTGAATTGTTTTACCATTGGTGTGAGAAAAACCTGGTCCTTTTTCTTTTGATTCATTTCCTCTTACAGCAGTTCATTGTTGCACTGCTGTCTAGTCAACCTGAGACTTCAATATCCTTTGCTCTTAGCAATGAGATTAATGTATATGTCCACATTGCAGGGAGAAATGTGTTTGCACAAAGACAATTATATCTGAAAGACACTGCTTCCATTTCTTTTCCCCCCTTTCCCTCTGAAGGAAGAGGAATCCATTTTATAATTATTATGTTGTACCTTTCAGTATCTGTGATATTAAAATATCTATTTGAGTTTCATGTGAAACCAAATATGCAAAACAGGAGAGGGAGAGGGAAGGGAAAATAAAAGTGTTCAGTTCTGCAATTCAGTGACAGTTAACAGGCTGGTCCACCAAAGCCACTTCAGTTTGACTGATGATCAGCCATATGCAGCTCAAACAAGGTGGTTCATCAAAGCTATTTTCATAGCCAGATGAACAGTGGGCATTGTTCAGAAGCCTTTGTTATTACAACACCATCTTTAAGAGCTCAGTGATGGGTTTCTTTCACTATAAAATCTGGACATTTTCTGGTGTAACAATTTCAAGCTCACACAATGACTTCTGGCAGCCATTGTATGTGAACACATGTATAAAACAGATAGTTGATCTTTGTGGAGGATGGGCTCCAGTTCTAACAGTGTCATAGGGCACTTCAGGTAAAAGGCTATTTTCTGAAATTGACATCACTAGTTTTCCCAACAATTTACCACTTTTGGTGATATGGATAGAACAAGTTACTCTTGCAACAGGAGAAACATCTAATTCTGGGGAAAGGTTACCTTTTTATCTCACAGTGGGGGGCCCCGGGGCACAAAGCCAAAAGGTGTATTGGAACTACCAGTTGTTGTTTCTGTTGGTGTAAAACGGTAGCAGAGTAGTGTGCAGCAGCTAGCAAGAGGTGCGCACCTGGCAAGGTTGGCCACTCGTGGCAAAAATAGGCAAACAGTTCTTGGTTCAAAGGCAAACTCAAAGTTGGTTTACTCAGGAAGTAAAAGGTGCAAGTATATACAGTGTAACACAAAGCAGAAACATTCTCTCAGTTGAGCACACTGAGACAGTTCAGTTGCTTTATATAGAAGTCTATACAGTCCAGTTGGGTAAGTACAAGATGTAATTGCAGATCTAGCAACAGAGTTTTACAGCTTCTGTCCTCCTAGTGGAGGCTTACCCAAAGTAGTCCTTCTCTGCTCGGCGGACCACTGGCGTCGCAGGGCTTCCACCACTCGGGGCAAAGACCAAACTCGCCGCCCCCTCCATCTAGGCTCGCCGCTGCCACCCCCACCCAGTTAACCCTTCACTACCTTTTCCAAGGCCCCCGGGGCTGGACCTCTCGTAGAGCCCTGCCTGCCCGCCATTCCCCTGGGCGGCAACTGAGAAGGAGGGCATTTTGGGGTCTCGCCAAGGCCGGCAGACGAATCCGGAGCGACTCCGGAGCCAAAGTGATGGGCTGGAGGGACGAGAGGGAGGGAAGCCAAGGGGGCGGGATGGGGGAAGTGGACAGGCAGGCAGGCAGCTAGCCTCGCCTTCCCCCCACCCTCTCGCTTCCCGGGCGGTTCCTCGCCTTCCTGCCTTCTCATCTCTTAAGTTCCCCAACTCTATGCAAGTACGGGTAGGGCAGGGAGAGCCCCTGATGGCTAACATCATGATGTCATGGGTGGAGCCAATGCCATGCCGTGGGCGGGGCCAAATAAAAAAAATAAAAATAAGCACACACACACACACACACCTCAACCCACGCACCCACCCACAACACAAACCCATAAATTAATTAAATAAATAAATAAAATAAAAATACATTAAAATACATCCACCCACTCCAAACACAAATCAACCAGAGCTTTTAAACCAGAGTTTTAAGCTTATTCTGGCTAATCTTTCTCACGTTAGGTCAGATGGAAGGAACTAGAGAATGAACTCACTACAAGATGGCTTCATTTTGGCACTTTTCAACTTTTCAACAATTAAAGAAGTTAGGTACTAAGTCTTTGCCTAACCAGTTCTCTAGGATAATATGCCTTAATGCAGTGTTTCCCAAATGTTGGGGTTGGGACCAGTGATGGGATGATAAATTTGTTACCACCACTCCATGACGTCACGACGTCATGGGCGTGGCCAATGTCATGACATCATGGGCGGAGCTGAAGTCATGATGTCATGATGTTGTGGGCGGGGCCTTATAATAAAAAATAAAATAAAATAAATACACACACACACACACACCCTCAACCCAAACCACCCACCCACCACACAAACCCGTAAATAAATCAAATAAATAAATAAATAAAATTAAATAAAAATACAACCCCAAACACAAACCCCTCACTTACCCCTGGGTCTGGGAGGGCTTGGCAGGGACGGACAGCCAGGGCAGGCCATGCCTCAACTTGCCTGTGGAGGCTCGGTGCCCTCCTCTGAGGGCTGGTGCCGCCTGCCCACGCCACCTCCACCATTATCGCCATCACCGCCGCCATCTCCACTGTCGCCGTCATCTGCCGCTGCTGCTGCCGTAATCACCGCTGCTATCGCCACCACCACAATTGCTGCCGCCGGTGTTGCCGTCGTTGTCATCGCCGCTGCCTTCATCGCCGCCGTCATTGCAGCTGCCTTCATCGCTGCCATCATCGCCGCTGCCTTCATTGCCGCCGCCGTCATCGCGCTGCCAGTCTTTTTTAAAAAAATTGGAGCTAAAATGGCTCCGATTTACTGCGCATGCGCAGAAACTCAATCTGCCGCATTGCGCATGCGGCAGATTGAGTTTCTGCACATGCGCAGTAAAATTGGAGATAAAATTGCTCCAATTTTATTGCACATGCGCAGAAACTCAATCTGACGCATGCGCAATGCGTCAGATTGAGTTTCTGCGCATGCGCAGTAAATCGGAGCCATTTTGGCTCCGATTTTTTTAAAAAAATCTTTCGGTGAGGCATCCGGAACCGGACGCCTCAAAAGTGGACTCCCCTCCCAGAGAACCCTCCGGGATTGGTCCTACCGGTTCCAGGGAACCGTCTGGAACCGGGGACATCCCATCACTGGTTGGGACGTCAATTCCCAGAAGCCTAGTCAATTCCCCAAAGCACTGACCAGCCAATGTACTGACTTAGGCTTCTGGGAATTGAAGTCCCAACCCCAACATTTGGGAAACACCGCCTTAATGTAAATGTAAAACAGCTGTACCTCCTTAAGGGTTCTCCAATTGGAACAGTAATTGGAACAGCACAGGTGTAGCTTATTGATGAGGTAACTCCAAGACTTTGCTTAAAAACCCCAAGCCAGGCCACCAAGCCTGCCGGCCGCCAGGTCTTTTTAGGAACGGTGGTAGTACGTCAATATAGGTAAAGGTATTAAATACACATTAAAATACACACAGACACACCACATCCAAAGGTGAGTCACTTACCCTGGGGAGTAGGCTATAGGGAGCTTCAGGCTAGCAGCTTCTCTTCCTCCTCCCCACTTGGGAGGACAGCAAGGAGGCCGTGCATATGCACCAAGCACTGTAGGCGTGCATGTACACCAAGTGCTTGGTGCGCATGTGCAGTGGGGGAACCAGTGAAAAGGTAAGCTGTGAAGGTGGTTTCCCGCCCCCCCCCAAAAAAAAACAACAACAACAGTTGCTACCAGTTCTCCAGGACACCGGGGAAAGTTACTACCGGTTCTGGCGAACTGGTGAGACCCTGTTACATCCCATCACTGGGTTCCTGCAGCAGAGCCTTAAAGGCATCACAGTCACTATATGCCTTGCAACCAGTTAGGGTGTGGGGCGAAGACTTACAAACCCTAACAGTTTCCCAGAAGTGGACACCCACTGTCATTGTCATTATCTTCATTATTATGATTTCATTCATTTGCCAGACATTTTTCTGTATAATTTGTAGTCTAGCAACATATTTTTTTTCAATAAAAAAGGCTCAAGAGAAATAATAAACTTTCCTTTCTGTTATATAATTGCAGTCCAGCACAAAACTGAATTGCTAGACATAAAAGCAGCAATCTGGAATTTACAAATGATTATTTTAAGCCAGCCAGTATGCTTTCTCTCTTGTAAAAGACAAGAGGAAAGTCCGTGGCTTTCAGATATCGTGACATGGTTTCTACAACAGCTCCAGTCCTTGACAGCTCTTGCCAGATAGAGCTAGTAACTGGGCTAGAGAAACCAATGTTCTGACTTTGTGTAACACAATTTCTACATCCCTGATTTTCTTCCTTTTATCTAGATCAAAACAAGAAACAAACAAACAAACAAACACAATGATGTAAAATCAAAAATCAATGTTGGGTGAATACTTTTAATGGCAAGGAAAATATTATAAAAATGTAAGCTTTTGAGTTCTGCAAGACTTTTTTTTTTTGTCAACTGGCCATTGCCGAGCTTTATGAAGAATTTCTGCAATTAGGGAATTTATAAGCAGAAAGTTGGACCATTTGATTTCTTCCCCTAAAATCTGCAATTCTCATCCAGATGACTCTAACAGGACATAAATGCTTTTCATGAAAAAATTAGTGGTCTAAGAAAGGTGTTATCTTCCCCTGCAAAAAAAGAAATAATTCATTTCCAGCTACATAAGGGAAGGAAGTGACTATGTTATTTATGTCCACTCATTTGATTCCTATAAAAGCAGCAATAAACTTTATTACACATCATCAAAAGTCAAACAGGAAAACAGTGGGGGGGGGGGAGGTGATTTTTTGCCTCATCCTAGACTATGGCTATATTGTCATTATGAAAAGAGAATTTGAAATAAATAGGCAGCAAGGTGGTACTCAAGAAATTACGGAATTTCTGTTTCTAATAGCTGCAAGTATATACATAAAGTGGATTTTTTTTTTTTGAAAGGCAAACCTAGATACATAAGATAATGTGTGTGAAAGGGACAGATACAGTAGCCATTTTTGCCCTCAAGGCTCCCAATGGCTTCCTAGAAATCCTTGGAGCCAGAAGCATTAATTGAAATACTCATTCAATTAATTCAAATTAAATATGACCATTGCAGGATTATAACATCACCCTACTTGTGGGTTGTTGGTTGTTGTTGTGTTTGTTTGTTGTTGTTGTTGTTATTTTTGTTGTTGTTTTGGGGGGTTTAACAGTACCAGATAATTTCAACCACCTTCTCCAGCAAAACTAACAATACCAACAAGAGCCCAGCAAGGGGAGCCTCAGCAAAGCTGCTAATAAGAAATACCTTAATTCTTTCTGTTTTTCCAAAAGAAAAGTAAAAGTAAGCAGCAACCACTAAACTATTCCACTCTACTTTTCTCAGCACACGTATTCTATTTACCCTCAACCTACATAAGATTTGTCTTCCTCCTCGCAAAAAAACTAAACAAATTCATTGATCTGGGGCAATCTTGGTATGGAGAATCACAGCTGAAAACATGTCTGTTGGCTGTTGTTCTTCCTTTCCCTTTCTCTCCTGGACTGACTACTGAGTTTAACAGTTTCCCAGAGTTCAGTAATTCTGGAAAGAAGTTGTTCTGGGGGTCAGTGGCATAAAGATAATTTATCAATACCATACCTGACCTACTAATTTCTTTTGGCATCCACTGAACAGCTATTCTTTATTGTTCCTGTGAGCCATCACTTTAATTCTGACTTACTGTAACCTTTCTCAGGGTTTTCCAAAGTATCTATTCAGATGTGACTTATCATTCTTTTCTTCTTGGGATGTTTTGGGACTATATAATTTGCCCAAGGCCACACAACCTGGTTCTTCTCTTGGGAGGCATGGTGAGGAATGGAACAAAGTTTTTTTTTTAAACTTGACTGGAGGACGAGTTTTAAAAGACCTTTGCTGCTCTGAGAATCACCTTTCTTTTTGTACAGCTCACACAGAAATCCCTCTGCTCATCTGAATTCTACCTGGAACAAATGGGCCAATTTCTTTGCAAAAGAAAAAAAATGGACGCAAAACTGACATTAGGAACGGCAGCACAGAGAACCAGTTTCAGAACACTTCAGCCTCTTAGGACACTTGCTTATGGATCTCCAGGTGGCTAGTGGAGAAAAAATGAAATTACTAAAGGAGACTAGAGAGGGAAAGTGAAAACATGGCTTCATAAGTGGGATCTAACACATCTCTCAGTGTCTAAACATAGATCAAAGCTTATCAGTGCACAACATATAATAATAGCCCAGCTTTCTCTAATAGGTAAAGGGTATACAAAGTTGTCTTTCTTGACAGAAAGAAATCACTCTCCTCATTTCTACATCAGCCAGGTCTACATGACATAGAACTTATTAGCTGGCTGGGACCTGCAACATCATTAACATTTTCACAGTCCTATTCCTGTGTTAATGAACCACCACCATCAACTTTGTCTATCCTCTTATTCTCATTCTCATTTCATCATGCAACAGACCACGGTGAAATGGGGGGGGGGATGTATCAACACCAGGCCATTAATTCATAGAGTTGCCACAAATTGGATAGGACTTGACAGTACACAGCAACAGCATAAGACTGCATTGCAATCTTCAACATTCCCTGAGAAGCATCATGGGAAGCGGGGGGATTGTGGTCAAGTTGATATTCTAATCCTTTATGGGAGGAAGTGATTCCCCATTTTTAAGGAAAATATCTACCTTTTATTTGAGCTTACAAGATTCTGGCCAGTTATCCTGCAATGGTAGTAGAGTAGACCATACTGCCGACAACATCGATCATCAGGTGGTGATTAACTAACCTGACAACCCTGAGGACTAACATTCTTGGGTAGCAAAGTCCACAGGGAAGGATGATGGTCCCCAAGTGGATCAAATCCCACTTGAATCCACCTTGATGTAGGGCAGCAGCTTCATCAATATTGACCTAGGGTTGATGAAGACTGCATGCCAAAAGGGCTCAAGACCAGAAGCGACTAGTGGAACTGGATCAGTGGTGCAGGTGTTACACTGAGAAGCAGAAGGAAAATGGAAGTCCACTGCATTATATTCTCAGGTCAATCTTCATGGCTGATTGCCACGATGGTCACCAATATTTGGAATTGTATACAGCAGAAGAAGAATCACCATAGCAGAATAACCTGGCCAGACTTGTGGTAGTGTTCTTTAATTTTTTAAAAAATAACAAATGGGAAATGAAGTCCTCAGAATCCTCAGGCATTTAAGTAAAATCCACCAACCCTATTCTCTGAAGATGGAAATTTCTTATTTTTACTCTGTGGTATTGCAGGGGCTCCATTTTCTGCCCACCCACAAAATGTATGACAATTTGATGGTGGAGGGCACCAGTTTAGCTCTGCTTTGAGATACTAATGAACTGAACACTCCAGGCCAAAGGAATTATTTTGGAATCTCATCAATATTCATTTCAGAATAGAAGGGAGCTTTTGAAAACCACAGATTTTTTAAAAATCTAAACCAGAGAAGAATTTATTTTATTCCTTATCTACATAACCTATAATCTTCTCAAATCTAATGTGCTTGTATCACTGCAGACAGTTTATAACAACCAAAGTGGTTTCATAAAAGATATAAAGCAATAAGCCTAAAAACAGGATCATGTCTGGCAGTGAGAAAGCTTGAAATGAAGACCTCCCACATGAAAATAATCTGCCCAACAAGGTAAATGTTGGCTGGAACAGGAAGATTTTAGAGGAAGTTAAATACAAATGTAATGTTCCCCCCTACACACCTCTGTTCAGAAGATCAGAAGTTATACATTGCACATAAAATGTTAAGGTGATATCAACCTGTAGAGAAAGCAATAATAATTTTCAATACAAAGGTGTGAGCCAGTTTTTAATTAGCATGAATAATTTTCTGTGTCACTCTCCCATTACTACCTGCACATTGTAGAGCTTTTAAATATATACTGCTGCATTGTCTGGTCTTTTTTACTAAACTATGTCATCAAGACATATAATGAATTAAATTGTATATTTATTTTAAACACAATTGCATTTTAACTGGCTAAGGCTTCATTAGAATAACAACACCTACTATGTGTGACCCTCTTTTAATAAGATACTCATCATGCATTTTTCTCATCATGTGGCTCATTCTGTGCAGATGCCCAATCCCACTTTACAAAGCTTATGATTTTGGACCCAGGTGAGACAACCCTGCACTTTCTGCCAGCCCTCCAATAAAACAGAAGTGCATTGAACAAATAACTGTATTACAGAACATGTTACAGATAAAGTGTGATGGATGATATAAGCCAAGGCTTGGAATTGGCTGTGGCAAAAATCTCTATCTCTCTCTCTCAATCCCAGACTCATGCTGAGTCCAAGGATGGATATAGACACTCCATGGGCACGATACCACTAGAATGTGACCCACTGTTGCCTTGGGGGGGGGGGCTGAGGCAGCCCTCCTGACTGGGACATACTCTTGTCAGTCCTCCAAGTGGGGGGAATCACACACTGCCCGGCCTCACTTCCCACCTTCCTGGGTGCCGCTGCCACCGAAGGTAGACAAGCTGGCACCGCCGGGCTAGGAGGCGGGGCAGCCACACGCCTGGGACCCCGACAGTGAGCTCCCCTCTGGGCCCATGCCACACCACCATAGACCCTAGGCCTTGCTAGCACCGTCAGGGTCCCAGGTGCGCTGCTGCCCCGCCTCCTAGCCCAGTGAAGCCCGAAGGTAGGACTTTCCTACGGGGGGGGGGGCGAGCCTGGGGAGCGGCAAGTTTGGCCTGTGGCCCCGGGCGACTAAAACCCACCCTACGCTACTGTTCCTAGTGTAGCTGAAGAAAAGCCATTTTGAACTTTAAGTACATTAAAAGGTAAAAAGTCCCTCCCTTCCCACCTCCCATGCCATTCCTCTGCATACATTTTAAATGAGTAAACTGATCAAGATAAGAATAATATTTCTTCCATGGTTAATTCTGTGTGTGCGCGCGCGCGTGTGTGCGCACGTGCGTGTGTGCCTGTGCGTGTGCATGTGCCTGCATGTGTGCATGCCTACACATGCACGCAATCTATAAAGGCTTTTATTGTAATGTGAGCCTGGACCATTTATTTTAAACATGCATCAAGGAGGTTGATCCGCCTGGTCAGGTTCTCTGTGTAGATTTTGCAAGTGCTTCTTAGAGAACATATTAAGCACTGCCTCAACTGCAAAAGCCATATAAATCCTTCCTCACCATCCATCTTTGTGGAAAACAAAGTACAGCTGGTCATTCCATTTATAACTGCTTGTGGATTTGCTTGACCTTGACTCACTGCCCCAGGCATCTGACCAGTATATTTGTTCCTTTCTCTTTTCCTTCTTTCTTAATGTAAGGCTTTTCTTTCCAGTCAAGTCTATTCAATAAACAACACAGCAAAAATTTATCAGGTAGGAGACTGTACGAGTCATTCAGGACACCCTTGCCATGTTATAAAGTGGTTGTGAACTCCATTAGACGGTGAAAAATATTGATTATTTGTGAACAAATTTGCTTTTACCTTGGACATAAAATGTGTTTGGCCAAACATGCAGAAGACTGGAAAGCAACAGAGGTATCACCCCCACCCTACCCAGTCTTTCTCCACAGGATAATTTATATTTGGTCATAAATATTGGGCTGTATCCAATTGTAACCATCTGTTGATCGAAAACTCTTTTATCCAGCAAAGACCACCATTAGTCCAACTGAAACAGAGGTGATTTTTCCTTATCCCCTTTCCCCTGTAGACTCCCTCCCATCCTATCGGCTCCAGTGTGTACAAGGACCATTCAGAACTGCAGAAAGGTGTTGTGAGACTGTAGGAAGAGGAGGAATTGGCAACAGCATCTCAAACACTTGTGACCTAGGAGAAATCAACACACTTTCTTCTCTCAGGATTATGTGCATTCTCAGGTATAAGAGTGTTCCACAGTAGAGCTGGTTAAAATGTTGGGTATACAATCCATAAGGCTCACAATGTGCTCAGCCTCCCCAACCCACATTCACCAACCCTAAGCAATCCAAACCACAAAGGGGCACTTCCTGTAAAAAAGGAAAAAAAATGATGATATTGTTTGTCTCTTCCAATGGATAGCAGAGTAAAATTATATTTAGAAAACAATTTCTGCCCCACACAGGCCATTTGCTATGAGCAGTGGTGCCCAAACTAAGGCCCAGGGGCCGGATGCAGCCCCCAACGCCAATTCATCCAGCCTGTGAAGCCCTCATCACTCCTGGAAGCGGAAGTAAAATGCACCCATAGGAGCAACGAGGGCTTCCAGGAGCTCCTTGAACCACATGATCGGCTCATGGCCCAAAAAGTTTGGGCACCCCTGGCTATGAGGAACAAAAATCTGTGAAAAACTAGAATTTACTGGAGGGTCTCCAATATGCATCTTCTGGCAAGCATTGACCAGCTTGTATGAATGGAAACTGCTGGACCCTCAAAGATCCTGGAGACCCAGTACCCAGGTGAATCTTTCTTGATTCCTAGATCATGTTTCACATAGCTAAGGTCACAACCTTCAACTGATGGCACCTGCAGGGCTGAGTTTGGGGAGACTGTATCCCCTACCAGGTTGTGCAAATTCTAGGGACTGTGATGGCTCAGTTGTTAAGAAGCTTGCCTTGTTATCCGGAAGGTCGGCAAGTTGGCAGTTCAAGACTCAAGTACTGCTTGACAGTGTGAGCACCCAACTCTGTCAACCTAGCAGTTTGAAAGCAAGAAATTGTAAGTAGATCAATAGGGACCACTTTGGTGAGAAAAGATATTGGGGACCTGAAAGGAGCCTCATTCGGGCATCCCCTGAGTGGAGTTTCTCCAGGAAACACCCTTTCAACCCAGAAAGCACCTTTGTGTGCTTCTGACATGATAAAAAAAAATTGCAAATGCTGCAGACTGAAGGCATGAAGATGAATAGAGTTTTCCAGATTAAGACTCGGCTGAAGGGAAAGACACCTTTGGAGAAGAGGCTAAGTCAAGAGTAAGGATGTGTTGTCATGTTTAAACAAACTATGTAAAACACAAAACAAGGCAATTTCTTTTGTGTAATTTGTGTTCCTTCAGCAATTGAGGAAAGAGAGCCTCTAAACCAGGGGTTCTCAACCTGCAGTCCGTGGGCCAGATCCAGCCTGTAGCATCAAATAATCCGGCCCTTGCCCTCACTCCAGCCTCCACTCCTGGAATCAACCATGGGCTCATTTATGATGGGGGGCACCAGTCTGGCTCCTCAGCTGTCTGAGGGAGCATGACCCAGCCCCCGACTTGAAAAGGTTGAGAACCCCTGCTCTAAACATTAACAATTTTGTGTTTCTAAAAGGGAGTATACAATAGTTATGTGTTTCTTTTGTATTCACTCTTTTGAGTAACCTTTTAGTACCATTTTTTTAAATGCCCACTGCTTCCCCTTCTCCTTTTGGGGTGGAGACATTTCCTTTCTTGAATTATTTTTGTTGCTACCTAGCCTGCCTGGGGTTGCCAGCTGGACTAAAAGAAGAAAAGAGAAGGGAAAAGTGATATAGGGAAATAAAGTATCTCATATTATCATAGTTTTTGTTTGAGGACAGGTATTTGATTGTAATTTGTTTTGTTTTTATTTACTTAATTGTTTTTCTTGGGTTTTGGCAGAGGGGATTCTGTGCAATTTTAATTTTAAACAATCCCTGTGTGGGTGTAGTACTTTCCCAGTTTAAAAACTTTGCAGGTTGATTTAATGTGTATTTATTCTATTAAAAGTGTTGTTTTGTGGGAGGGGGAGCTTGGGACTTTGTTTGCATCTGTGCAAGGTTGGGTGGGGCAGGGAATTGACTTTGTAACTTTGTGGTAGAGTGCTACTAGGCTGAGTAAATTTGATGATATAAACTAGTACAGTACCTGCATGGGTCTGATAATGATTTTTCTTTTTTCTCTCTCTTTGATGAAAAACATAAGGACAGATACATGAAAAATATGAAAGTGGAAGAGATGTCTGCCTAGAAAATCCTAAAAGAAAGAAATATGAAAAAATTCACCCTCACACCCCTACTCATGAACAGAGGGTCTCTTTCATGAAACACCTTCCTCTCAGAGAGTCCATTTGGCCAAACACAGAGAGACATGCAAACACACACCAAACTTGTTTGTAGTGAATGTTGTCCTGGCTCAATATTTATTTATTTATTTTTACTGTTCTTGGACTTCATTTTCAGGTTCCCCACATCTGGCTTAGCTGTCTAGTTTGGTTATATTTGTTATACCTTTGCCCATTGCTACACATGTTCCAGGCTGCAATGGGTTCACTCCTATATGACAGGAAGAAGGGAGTAAGAAAAAGGGAGCTGAGATGAAGCCCACAAAAGGTCCAAAGATGGTCTGTGGGCCCTCAAAAGTTATCCATCTCTTTTCTAAAGAAGGAATATAAAGATGCTCACTAAGTTTTTTGTTCTCATTCTTTTAGATGGCCTTGATTCAATGACAGCCAGTGAGGAATTTTCCAGCCTCTTGAGACTGCACTTCTTTTGGCAAGAGTGATAAAAGGATTGCTGCCCACCCCCCACCCCCAACTGTATCTCTATACATGTCCTGCATTATTCAGTGTTCTAAATATGGCCCCTAGCTGTGTCACCTTATGTCATAACTTTGTGAAGTGGAGAAACACAACATGTGACCACAACCCTCTCCCCACTGGAGTCATCACTGGAACTGCAAGGAAAACAATGACGGGGAGGGTGGATTTGCGCGCTCCCCTCTATCCATGTTAAGAACATGAATGAACATAATGTCTGAACAGATCTATTGCCTCCTTAATTTGTGCAAACAGTCTCCAAACAAAACCAGTGCCTTTGCACATTGCATAGCTACGTACGTGTGCACAGCAAGCAAAGAACTGACTGACTGCTCAAAATGAAAGCACAAAAATAGTTCCTTAACAAAGTAGGAGCCATTGTCATTTAGTGTAATTTGACTATTTTCTTTAAAGTACTGATTACAGTGAAGTGTTATGCACGCTATTCTTAATTTATGCAAAAAAGGCAATTGTTCTCATTCCTTCTCCTGATGAGAGCACCACAAAATACTTTACCATCTTGTTGGGTGAGCAGAATAATCTACAGTTTCTCACCCTTCTAAGCGAAGGCAATTTTCTAAATTACGGACAAATGCTTTCATGTCCTAACCTTCTGGCTAACTAGCTAACTAATGCCCAAACAGAAGCACGGAGAGCAGCTGAGTGCCAACCTGCTCAATTTTCTCTCACATCTCCTAGAGGCTTCATCAGAGTTCAATAGCATAGGGGGCTAATTGCTAAGCTGTGTAGGACTTTACAACTCCAGTGGAGAGTGGCATGTTTCTTGTGTAGAATCCAGTGGTGGGCTCTAAAAAAAATACTACCACACTGTGGGCATGGTATGGTGGGCTTGGCCAGGGGGGAAACCCTGTGTTGCACCTGAATTAGGACTACTTTATTTCAAAACTTGGATGGGCTGGGCCAGCCAGAATTTCTGGCGAACTGGTGTGAACCTGCTGATGCCTACCACTGGTATAATCCCTCTAGAAAGGGCAGAAGAAATGCCAAGCTGGACATTTGCATGATTCAGAAGAAATGGCACAATGTTGTGAAGAATTTGCAATTAGACTTATATATTGCCCTATAGAACTTAGTGAACTCTCTGGGCGGTTCACAAGTTAATTAGCATTTTGCCCCCAACATGCTGGGTACTCATTTCACAGAACTTGAAAGGTTGGAAGGCTGAATCAACTTTGATCCCTGGTCAGGATCGAACTCACAATGTTCTGACTACAGTACAGCAGTTTAACCACTGTGTGACCAGGGCTCTTTCACCCTGAAATTGTGTCGTTTCATGGGCAAAGCCACTGGTGGGAGAAAAATTGGGTAGAGAGGGAACAGAACTGGGATTGCTGTCATTTTATGTGCATTCTGTACATTTTCACAGGGAACTGAGAAATGTGACGCGGCGGTGGTGGCAGCGGCTATTCATATCCAAGCACACATTTTTCCTGGAAGTCATTTTCTCAGTTGATGGATGTGTCTCTGGTGACTCAATAATCTGATCCTGGCATGAAACATGTGACCACACACATTACATTGAATAGACGATGGAAGGCATAGTTGATTTTGATGAAGCTTCTGTGCTTGTCACTTAGCCTCTTCATGTCTGCAGCATTCTCCTTTGAAGTGTTCAGTAGCAGCAGAGATAGTTTGGTGCCAAAGTGGGTGATCTACGGCTGCTGCCTCCCAAGTTTGTGGGTTTATACCTGACACCTTCATGGTTTGTTTCTGGTCCTTATAACACTTCAAAGGAACTCCATGAGCTCTTATACTAAAGCTAAATTCCCCATAAAGAATTTGACAAGGAAACCTGGAACTGTCCATATGGCAGTCATGCCCTATCCATCTAAGGTGATGGCCTATGATGGAAGCTTCAATTTTATTTACATGTGCCTTCTCGAGAACTGCGACGTTGGTGACATAGTCATCCATGTTTGGCATAGCAAGATTCAGAAAGCTGCGGAGAATGAGATATTATGGGGTTTGTTTTCACATCCCTGGTGTGCTCATGAATTTGTACTGAGAAAACAGCATAGGAAATCCTTTGAAGAAAATATGGAGGTCCTATCTTATTATCCAAAATGAGCATCCTATCTAAGAGTAACCTTTGGGACAATCTCCTATGAAGAAATTCAACTTTAAAGCACTTTCCCCCACAATAACTGCTTTTTACTGCTAATCCTGCCTGGCACTGATATTTTGTATGCTCAATTGTATTCATTCACCCACAATGTCTATTTGAAAAGAAACGTAATCTGTGTGAGTCATACAGTTAAATCCTATAATACAGCAAATGCAAACACATTCTGGCAAAGACAGTATGTTAATTGTTCTAGCATTGTAGTGACTCAGAACACATTATAAACTGTCCCTTCAGCAAAACAACCTCTTCATTACCCAGCACTGCAGGTCTAAAATTATGGGTCCTCCACAGAAAATTGTCTCCATCATAATATTGGAAGGTATATAGGTGTGCTTTAACGAGTCCCCTTTTAAACATATCAATGAAGCATGCATTGATTCTTTGTTTATTGAGAATTTAAATAAAATTGCCTGGGTCCATAGTTCTATAACAGAGCTATGCTTTACTTTTGAAAGTTTAATATCTGGGATTTGTAGTTGAAATTCTCCAGAAGCAGATGACTGACAAACCTACTGGTTGATAATCTTAACAACTGGTACCAGTCACAGTAGAAAACTGAGTGAAAGTCAATAGTAAGTTACAACTAGAGCACAACTACTGAATCAGTGGGCATTTGGTCAGTCAACGTCTCTGTAAGTTCTGTGGCTTCAATGGACGTATTCTGGTTGTGACCTATTATTGGGTTTCAGTCTTTATGTTAGAAATGGATAATGTAACTCTATAAAGGTATTCCCAATGTGTGTTTGTATGCTATAACATAATGAATTCTTAGAAATTTTGTACTTGGCCATTAAGACTGCACTGTGAGTGAATGTCCCAGGTGTGTAAAATGACTGGGACATCAGAAAGGATTGAACCAGTTGGTGTCTTGAGCATAATTTGGAAAGAGCTTCTATCAGTAGAAGACCAAAGGAGGGACCTTGAAGACATTCACCTGTTGTACTCAATCTGTTGTGACTAGCAGTCATTTAAAGGCCTAACATTGCATTGGCAGGGCCACATGTGATGAAGTCAAACAAAGAACCAGTCGGGGGCTGGGCGCGAGGAACGCTCGAAAGCCGTAGCCGGGCCACGGCTTGGCCAGCGAGACGCCCGACCCCCGCCGCCTTCAAAAACACCTGCGGCGGGGAAGAGGAGGAGGACGCGGCCGCGCTCAGCCCCAGGACTGCCGCCACCTGTGTCCGGGGCTGGGCGCGATGAACGCTCGAAAGCCGCAGCTGGGCCATGGCTCGGCCAGCGAGACGCCCAACCCCCGCCGCCTTCAAAAACATCTGCAGCAGGGAAGAGGAGGAGGACGCGGCCGCGCTCAGCCCCAGAACTGCCGCCACCTGTGTCGGGGGCTGGGCGCGAGGAACGCCCGAAAGCCGCAGCCGCGCCACGGCTCGGCCAGCAAGACGCCCGACCCCCGCCGACCCCGTTACTAAGAACCTTAGGGGGGATGCACCATCGGAATGGTGGCTGGGGATACGGGTTCAGGGAGCAAGAGAGTAGAGCCTGCCAGCCAGAAAGTGAGGATGGGGCTCTGTCTGATAGGGCAGGGGGGTTCCATGGGGCCCAAATTAGTGTGGTGACGGGCATGGGGTGTTACGGCGGGAGCTGAGGGGCGGGCCTCACTCGGCGAACACGGGACAGATGTTTGGTTGCTGTCCCATGTTCTGGCCCCCCGGCTACACCTCTGGGTCCTGAGCAGCCAGTCAAGAGTGACCCCCCCCCCTTAGGCTGCTGCTGGTGAATGCCAGATCAGTCTGTAATAAGGCTCCTCTGCTCTCAGATACCATCTCAGAGGAGTGGGCTGATCTGGCATGCATCACTGAGACCTGGCTGACGCCAGAGGATGGGGTTCCTCTGTCTGAGTTATGCATGGCCGGGTTCGGTATTTGGTACCAGCCTAGGGAGAGGGGAAGGGGCGGTGGAGTCGCCGTGATAGCTAGGGAGTCACTGGGAGTTGCCAGGGCCACGGCTCCGGAAATTCCGGGTTGTGAGGCCTTGTTCTTGCGTGTGGGCCCTAAGGGTCAGTTGGGAATCTTGCTCATGTACCTGCCTCCCTGCAGAGTAGCAGATTCCCTGCCTGAGCTCCTCGAGGCGGTCTCCATGTTGGCGTTGGAGACCCCCAGGCTGATGGTCCTGGGGGACTTCAATTTGCCATCATTGGGGACCGGCTCAGAGGTGGCTCGGGAGTTCATGGCTTCCATGGCAACCGTGGGCCTGACTCAGGTACTTCAGGGTCCTACCAGGAGCAGTGGCTACACCCCGGACTTAATATTTTTATCAGAGCTGTGGCAGAGTGATCTGAAATTACAAAAATTAGATATCACCCCTGTGCCATGGTCGGAACACTATCTGGTGACTCTAGACTTCCTAGGGGCCCGCCCCCGGCGACTAATTAAATGGGCCCGCCCCCGGCGACTAATGGATCCAGAAGGATTCCAGAGGGAACTGGGGGATTGTCCTCTTGACCTGCAAAGCGATTCATCTGAGGCCCTTGTCGACGCTTGGGACAAGAAAGCGACGGCAGCCTTGGACGTAATCGCGCCACTACGGCCTCTCCGAGTCCGTGGGGATCGATCTGCCCCTTGGTTTTCAGAGGAACTAGGGGAGCTTAAACGGGCTAAGAGACGCCGAGAGCGCCGCTGGGTGAAGACTCGGAGCGAGTCTGACCGAACACTGGTTAGAGCAGCTATTAAAGACTACCTAGTGGCGATGAGGGTGGTGAAGCGCCAGTACTTCACCACCCTTATTGCCTCCGCAGATAATCGCCCAGCGGCCTTGGTCCAGGTCCCTCCTCGGTAGAGGGGGGCCGGGCCCTGGGTAGCAGGGATCGGCTGAGGTTTTTGCTAAGAGACCGCATCACCCCAAGGACATCTGTCCGCCCCATCAGGGCGGATCGGAGAGGCTCCCTTGTTGTTCCTTCGGCGAGAGAGGCGCGCCTCGCCTGCACTAGGAGAAGAGCCTTCTCCGTGTCCGCCCCGACCCTCTGGAACCTCCTGCCCACCGAACTAAGCCTTCAGACAGAGCTCCTCCCCTTCCGGAAGGGCTTAAAAACCTGGCTGGCAGGACAAGTTTGGGGACCCAGGAACGTGGGTTCTCATGCCAGATGGCTTATCTAATGGATGGCCACCCCTGGATCCGAATGCGGGATTACGGGCTGTTTCTGTATGGTTTTTTAATTTTGATAACTTTTTTAACTTTTGTGGATTTTTTATTGATGTGGATGATTTTATGTTTTTATTTCTTGTAAGCCGCTCAGAGTCGGGTCCTCCCGATTGGGGCGGGGTAATAAATGCATTAAATAAAATAAATAATAAATTTTCTAACATTGGAAGCAGAAAGAGAGTCTTATTGCTGACCGTATCATTATTTTTAGCTTATCTTTCTCCCCCTCTTTATCTCACCTCCATCCCCATACATGCATACCTCTCTTTTGTGTGAAATGGGATTAAGTTTTCTTTTCTTTTTCTTTTGCACTGCACATAGAGCAGTTGGGCAGAGAGGAAGCAACAGTAACTTCACGTGGATTTCAGCCGCCCGGGGCTTAATCCAAATTTGCCACCCCCTGGTGGACGCTAGCGCCCACTCCCACTAGGGCTTCTGGGAATTGTAGTCCAAGAACACCCATAGCCCAAAAGGTGCCACCCGGGGCCGGTCGCCCCACTGCCCCCCCCCCCACACACACACACAATGCCACTGGGAAGCAGACCATGCCTCTGCAGAGAGCTGATGCTACTGGTAGCAGGTCAGGCAGAGAGATGTAAGGCATGTGAGGATAACAAGGCATCAGGAAAAGAAGCCATTCTGGTGGGGAAGAACTGCCTATCTCTCTGTACCTATTGCTATTCATCAGCCTCCCTGTTTGGCTGAGGAAGTTGTAGAAACATGAGGGAAACATTATTACTCTTCCTCTGAAGCTACTGCTCTACAAATTATACTGATGATCCATTCTGCCTGCTAAGAAAGAAGAGAAACTAGGGTCATCATCAACAGTAGGTTCTCTCTCTCCTCATCTGTCCTCTTGAAGACATTTCATCAGCCTGAAAAATGAGGGAGACAAGAAAAAAACAATGCCACCATTGCCCCTCTTGAAAAAAGCCAAGTTGTATTCTGAAAGCCTTAGTGATGGTGAAGGCCAGTCCCTCTGTGCAAGAGCAGGGGCAGAGGGAATCATTTGTTGCAGATGTGCCTATTTTCTTTCATTCATTGAAACACATGCAAAGACTGAGATTACAGTTTGATGGTGGGAAGAAGGATTACCATGAATGGCAATTGGCGAAGGTTAGCAGAACATCACCATTAGAGACACAGAGGAGAGGAGGATTCATAGTACTGTACAGGGAGAGGGTAGTACCATCAAGAGTCAAACAAACAATTGCCTTCAAACTGTCTCATAGTTAAACAGCTTGAATAGCCTTTGTAGCAGTTCCTCTGGGTTTCAAATGCTACTGCTGAAGGCCAGGTTAGTGAAGAAGAAAACAACCACCATGGAGGCATAAATGTGTATATCAATTTGAGTGGGTTTTTGTTTTTTGAGCGTGGGGGGGGGGCGGTTCAGTTTCTTTGAATAGCTGCATGTGCATTCTTTGTTCAAGAATACACAATACTCGGAAGGTTAGGGATATGGAGCTGCAGTGACTATCCTTGAACTGGAAGAAAGGTGGGACATCAATGAAATGAAATTGATAATGGCTATATGAGGGATTCTCAACCTGCGGCCCAGGTACCGGATGTGGCCTGTGGCATCATTTCATGTCCCCCCCCCTGCCTCTATCACACCAGGAAGTGCCATGTGGTGGAGGAAGGGCAAAATGGCCATCTGGCCCCTAAAGCAGTCTGAGGGAGCATGACCTGGCCATTGGCTTTAAAAGGTTGAGAACTCCTGGGCTAGATAGATATATGTATTACTAGACAGATAGTAAGGATCTGCAGATAAAAGCCTTGGTGAGGAGCAGGGACTAAAGAAAAAGTACAGAGAGGAAAAAGAAAAGATAGAGGTAAATAATAGTAGACCCAATCTTCTTCATAGTTTGAAGAAACTTTAGAAGAGGAAAAACAAGATAATGGCTGGCTGTGCTTCAGGAAGAAGTATTATCTTTAAGAAGCACAGAGGCTTAAACAAGCTGGCAAGTGAGTCCCTAAAAAGCTAGAATCTTTAGAATGGTGGTTCATTTCCAAGTGAAAATTTTTATCTTTATTGTAGATGAACATCCCTCAGGCAAAGAGGGAACAAAGCAGTGCCTGAATCTGAGAGAGAATTCTGGTAACCACTCCTGTTCCATAAGTGCTGATGGGAATGGAGAGGGAGAGTTGAGAAAACCTCTCCTTTGATCATAATAGTTAATTTTTTGTTGTTCAGTCACACAGGCGATTCCGACCCTTTGCGACCATCAGGCACTTCTGTCCTCCACCATCCATAATAGTTAATTATACAATGCTTACTCATAACAACTTTGCCAAGTACACATAAATCAGAATATCTGACATTGTGGCAGTTTATCATATTAAGCAATACGACCCTACAAATGGTATATCAATCCCAAACTGATACATATTAATTTATATGATATTTTCCTTTGGAGCTTGTTTAAGCTTTATCTTATTTCTGAATTAGTCTCACACCTATGTTATATCAACCAGACTATTATAAGCAGTGTAAAATCAAGTAAGTGTTTGTATTTAGCATATGCTATGGCAGCAGGAGTCTGATTAGGAGGATGAAGAGGGAGAGGAAAAGAGTGATGGAGTATCTGGAACACCAACACTGAGTACACTAGCACCTAGATAAGTTTATGACTTGTTTCCACAAGTCATAACGTTATCTGGTTTTTAACACTGTGTGATGCATTGATTGGATTGCACAATGTTAAAAAAAAGCCCTGTTCCCTTTTCGCCCAACCCCAGGGCTGATCCCAAGCTGGCATCGGCACTGGGATTGGGGGAAAGAACAGGCTTAGTGATCCAGCCCCAGGGGTGCATTCTGAAGAGAGGCTGGGGACCCTTTCTCTGGCCTTTCTTCAGAAGACCCCCCCCCCCCCGGCCTGGATGGCCAAGCCCCTTAGCAATCCAGGCCGGGAGGGGGGTTTCTGAAGATAGGCTAGGAAAAGTTCTTCCTAGCCTCTGTTCAGAAACCCCTGCCTGGATCGTTGTTACCAGGCACACACCCCATTCTTTCCCCAACACAGCCGGCCATCACATGCTGTGATGGCCAGCTGGGTTGGGGAAGGAATGCCCCTCCCCCAGTTCTTTCCCCCACCCAGCTGGCCATTACATGCTGTAATCGGCGCTTGGGTTGGGAGAAAGAACCGGGGGGGGGGGACCCAACCTTTTTGCAACAGTATGTTTGGGAAGCCAAACATGCCAAGCCCCCATTCTGCTTCCAGTCATGCCATTGTTGCAAGCTTCATAGCACCGGTTTGGTTGGGGGGAGATCGGGCATGTGCCCGATCTTCCCCCAACCAAACCAGTGATGTTTGCCTCAGTATATCTCTGCCCCAAAGCCCGAATGGCTGGTCTCCAGCCCTGCAGGCTTTGGGGCAAAGATCAATGTTGGGGAATTTGAGGCAAACATTTGAATCACACAACATTATGTTAACATTGTGCAATGCAAATGTTTGCCTCAAATTCCCCAATGTTACCTGATTTTAGCGTTAGCCAAGGCAAAAATTATCTGAGGTATTTATTATTTATTTATTTATTTAAATTTCTATACCGCCCTCCTCGCCGAAGGCGACCCAGGACAGTTTAACACATCCTAAAAAACATAAAAAGGCTAAAATTCTAAAAGTTATCAAAAACCCACAGTTAAAACCAATTAAAACTATGACTAAAACATTATATGATTTAAAACTTAAGAACTTAAGGAAGCAGGGGAGGAGGTCAAACCAGCCAGCAGGCTGAGGTCGTTGTGCCTCCAGTACCCCAGACCTGACCTGCCAGCCAGGTTTTTACACCCTTCCGGAAGGGCAGCAGCTCTGCCTGGAGGTGCAGCTCAGTTGCCAGGAGGTTCCACAGGGCCGGAGCAGACACAGAGAAGGTCCTCCTTCTAGTGCTAGAGAGATGTGCCTCTCTAGCTGATGGTACAACCAGAGAGCCTCTCCAGTCCGGTCTAGTGGGCTGGGCAGATGTCCTTGGGATGGTGAGGTCTCTTAGGTATCCTGGATTGCACCTGGAGGCACACTGGCAGCCAGTGCAGCTCCCAAAGCAATGGTGAGGCACGAGCATAAAGCCCGCACCCCATCACGACCCGGGCAGCCACATTCTGAACCAGTTGCAGCCTCTGAATGGTCACCAAAGGCAGCCCCATGTAGAGTGCATTACAGTAATCAAGTCTGGAGGTAACCAAAGCATGTGTGATCATGAGCAAGGAGTCCCGGTCTAGGAGCGGGCGTAACTGGCGTATTACACGAAGTTGTGCAAAAGTCCTCCTGGCCACGCCTACCACCTGCTCTTCGAGCAGTAGACGTGAGTCCAAGGTGACCCCCAAGTTACAGGTATTACTGTATTACCACCATTCCTATCATCATCCATCAACCTTGGCACTCCAGTTGTTCTAGAACTTCAATTACTAGAAGCTCAAGTCAGCACACCTGCGGATCAGGGCTTCTGGGAGTTGAAGTCCAGAAGAACTGGAGTGCCAAGGTTAGCCATCACTTGCCTAGACCTAGGGACATCTACATAGGCAACATAGGTACTGCTGCTGCTGCTGCTGTGATTTTTCTTAGATGTCAAAATTTAAGACATATTTACTCCAGAAACAATTTTCTGAAAAATTGCACTCCCAACCTTCTAAGCAGGTATTTGGCAAGAAGTCCACATTAAATGGGAAAGGCATCTGAGCCACCCTGCAGTCTTCCTAAATTAAATTGCACACCTCTCTGACCTTAGTTCGCATCACTTGATCTGGTAGGAATTGTAATCAGACATTGGACAGGTTACTGTTTGCTTTTAACTTCTATTTGGCATGCTGGATGAGGGATTCCGGCAGCTGTAATCCAAAAGGTAACTCTTCCAAGCAATGGTTGAAGCTGAAAATATTACAAGAGCCTCAGGCAGAGAAAGGTTGGTCTACAGCATTGCCAATCCTCGTTTATCTGCAAAACTTGCTTCCATTAGATTTATCTCCCTTCAGTGTCATTGCATTCTATCTTTTTACTTCTTCTTTCTCATCTCTTCCATTCACTTTCTCCTTGTTGCTCTTTCCTTCTGTAGGTCCTTACCATTGGTTCTCCTCTGTCAATCTATACTTTTTTGTCCTCAAATAATGTTAGTTTAGGGACTGCGGTGGTTTAGTGGTTAAGATGTTGAACTTGATGACTGGAAGGTGGCAAGTCAGCAGTTTGAGACCCGAGTGCTGCATGAGCTCCCATCCCTGTCCCAGCTCCTGCTAACCTAGCACATTGAAAGCAAGAAATTGCAAGTACAAGTAAATTGCAATTGCAAGTAAATAGGACCACTTTGGTGGCAAGGTAAACAGTGTTCCATGCATTCCGGTGGTTAGTCATGCTTGCCCCATGTCCACAGAAATGTCTGCAGATGCAGACAGTGCTGCCTCTTTGGCTATGAACAGAGATGAGCACTGAACCCTAGAGATGGATATGACTGGCTTTCAAGAAAGGGAACCTTTACCTTTACTAATGTTAGTTTATGTTGACTATCAAAACCATAGATAAGGTTTTACTCAGACAAAATGTGACTTCAGCTGATTCGTCGTCATTTGCTTCTTCACCTCACATTTGCAAGAGACATTGAACAGTTCCTACTTTGGTGGGGAATGGCAGGAGAGTGGCATCCTACATTCCAAAAAAGTGGAGTCATTGTAAGAAACCAGAGTTGGGCCTACCAAGCTCCTCTATAACTCAGGGCCTGGCATGCCATTCACCCAGCCATTTGTCAAGAAAAGTCTGCTTGTCTCAGTGGACCCGGCATTCTTGTCACTGTTTGCCTTGGTCCCAGACCAGTGGCTTTGAAACCTAAAAGTTTCAGTCTGTAGTAAAGCTACTGGATCTACACACTTGACCATAGCAGAGCTACATAATCTATAGCTGATAAAGGTTATATCCAATTTCACCTTTGAGAACTCTCTCTGTGTGGCTATTTCCTCAACTCCACAGGTGCACACAGTAAAACCTTGGATAACGTTAAAACCTGGTTCCACAAGTCTTGGTGTTATCCGATTTTTAGTGTTATCTGATGCATGTTAAAATCCTATGGGATCCATAGAGATAAATTGTAACCACACAGGCTTTAGTGGTTGTTATCCGATGCATCCCATAGGATCTTAATGTTATCCGATGCAATTCTCCCTCCCAGATTGCTTAATGTTATGCGATTTTAGTGTTATTCGATACTAATGTTATCTGAGGTATTACTATATATATATATATATATATATATATATATATATATATATATATATATATATATATATATATATATATATATATATATATATATATATATATATACTGTGTATATATATATATACTGTGTATATATATATATACTGTGTATATATATATATATATATATATATATATATATATATATATATATATATATATATATATATATATATATATATATATACAGTAATACCTCATATAACATTAGTATCGAATAACACGAAAATCGCATAACATCAAGGAATCTGGGGGGAAGAATTGCATCAGATAACATAAAGATCCTATGGGATGCTTCAGATAACAACCGCGAAAGCCTGTGTGGTTACAATGTATCTCTATGGATCCCATAGAGGATCAGATAACACGAAAAATCATATAACACGAAGACTTGTGGAACCAGGTTTTAGTGTTATATGAGGTTTTACTGTAATTTTAAAATTCAGCAAGTCTCCAATACCAAGGGAAAGGAAGTGAACAATAAGGCACATGTTTCCTCCGATATAGTTTACAGGGGTAATTAATGGATTAGTTCTAGAAGCTGAGCAATTACTATTTTTGTGCTAAATTAAGCCTATAGCTTGGGTGATTCACCTGTGAGGCATGTATAGTAAGCATGTGGACTTGGATTCAAAAATATTGAGAATTCACTAAGTAATGTCCTATTTGGATAGTTCCAATTATATCTGGACTCAATAGTTCCAAATATCTAGAATAAAAGATTGCTTATACAGTATTTGGAATCCTATAGATTAGAAAGCAAAAGGCTTGGTTTCTAACTTGCTGGAGGGGTAAAGTGAAACCTATTTTTCAGGCATCCTAAGGTGATTTCTTGAGAAATGAAACTTAAATTCCTCAGACACTCAGCACCAATCGTACTGAGGGCAGAGAAATCCATATCTCCTGATTTGAGTTGCCATGGGTTTCCCACTGGGGTGAGAGGAAAACTTGTACAGTATTATGGAAAATGTAAAGAACTGACAAAGGGCAACACAAAAAGACAGGATTCAGATGGACCCTGCTGAATGTGGCCACACAGCTGACACTATTCAAGAGGCTCTGAGGAAAAGGCTGAGCTGGGGAGTCTAGCTACTGAAAGGCAAGGCCCGTTGGTCACAATGAGACAAACATAGTGGTGGCAAGGTGAAAGAGATACTGTGTGTCACCCACACTCTCAAACTAGTTGTTTGGGGTCCTTTGCAGAGTATGGAAGATGCCCGTGTAATTAATATAACTGAGTGGGCCAGAAAGTTGGGAGAGGATTTTCACCAGAGTGTCTTGGGCAGTTGCAGCTGTTACAAGTGAGCCAAGAAGAACTGGGACGAACTGCCACTGCAGCTCCTCATCCTGAATGAGTCTACATCATTTATGCCTGGAATCTGGACCTGCAGAAAAACTCATTTTCCTTAAGATTAACCTTCTATTGCCAGGCTTTCCTGACATTCACTTTAAGTAAACAAGAATGGTGCAATCTGCTCGCACCAAATGGCATGCCATGCTTTAGTCTCATGCCCCCTCCGTCTCTTTCATTCTTCCAATTTCTAATTCAAGATTATGCTCACTCCCTCAAAATTTGCTATTTCTAATGCTGCTGGCACAGTTCCCACCCACCAGAGGCTATGTGCTGCTCCAGTCTGCCCAAGTGGGACCCGCCTTCTGCTTCCCCACCACAGCTGGCATTTCCTGCTGACATTCCCTCTGGTCAGGGTTCAATTAATATGCCCATTAGTAATTTCCTAATACTTTGGGACTGCTGGTTGTTAGTATGGAGTCTCTTTGTTTGGCACAATCACTGGGTAGTTGAGGGAATGAGGGAAATCTGTCAAAAATGTTTTGCCCCTTTGTGTTTTCATAAGGGAAAAATAATAACTATATATTCAAATTGGCTGTGATGGGGTTCCAAATATCCAGAAGTTCTGAAATTTTTAAAATGTCTGAATTCCATATCTGAAGGGCTTTAATTCTGAATTCTTCTCCTGAGGGGTTCTTCTTCTTTGCTCCAAATCCTAATCTTGGTGTTAGTGTACATCCTATAGGACCTTACATCAATTCAACGAATTTCCAAGTTTTAGTAAAACTGCACAAACAAAGAAACCATTAAGCACATGACAGACCTTACAACGTTGCTGGTAAGATGTGCTTAATTGTGGAGGCTTCTTTTAAATCACAATTTTAATTAAGAAATGGTAGATTTGTATTCATTGAGGAGTATTGGATGTCAGTCAATCTGGTATCCTATACAGTAAAACACCGGATAACGATTGGACCAGATAACCCTAAAATCGCATAATGTTAAGTAATCTGGGGAGGAGAATTGGATCGAATAATGTTAAGGTCCTATGGGATGGATCGGATAACAACTGCTAAAGCCTGTGTGGTTACAGTGTATCTCTATGGAGCTTTAACATTATCTGATCCATCCCATAGGATTTTAACTTGGATCGGATAACACTAAAAATCGGATAACACCAAGACTTGTGGAACCAAGTTTTAGCGTTATCCAGTGTTTTAGTGTAAATGGATTCTACTTGTACAGTATTTGTAAAATAACAAGTGTGCGCCTTTCTAAAATTTAGTGTGAATCCCCATAAAATACAGGTCACTCCCCATATCTGTGGATCGAGTGTCCACAGTTTCACTTATCCATGGGCTGAAAATATTCAATAAAATCTATAATATATATATATTATAGATTTTATTGAATATATATATATATATTTCTAAGACACATTACCAGAGCTGGCCATTAGAAACCACTTCGGTTCCCAGGAACTGCATGATGGATTGAGCACCCATCTCTATCCCAGCTCTTGGGTGACATGAAAGGAGCCTCATTTGGGCATTCCCTAAGCAGAGTTTCTTCTGCAAAAATCCTTTCAACCCAGAACAATTTCTAACACAAAATTATTATTATTAGAGTTTTTGTTATTGCTGGATGAACATCCTCAAAGCTTGCTAATATTAGGTACAACAACAGTTCTTCAGACCGCAACAGGACAAGGCTAGTGCAGGCAGCTGGGCTTTTGGTACAAGTGCTTTCACCTTTCAAAGGAAGAAAAGACTTCTTCACAAGACAATGAAATGAAGAGGGAGACAAAATACCAATGCACACGAGAAAATAACTAGAGACAGAACACAAACATTGTCGTTTCCATGGAAATTTCCATGGGAACAGAACCTGGTAAAACTACCCCAAAGGAGAAAAGGTTAAATGAGACTCAAGATGTTCAAGCTATCCATCTTATTTCTTTGTTAAATTGTCTGTCATTAATTATGGTGATGTTATTATCATCTATTCTCACTAACAAGGCCATTAGTGCTCTGCAGCAGTCACCTACTTTGTCGTGCTTAAACACCTGCAATAATTCCTCAAGCATTGCACATCTTCAGACTCCCCTGTTATCGACTGATCTCTCCCACACTCAAAAACACTCCATTCAAAGATTGTTCAAGATCTGCCAGTAAGTGTTAATAGCAAAGAAATTCACAAATCAGACACACACCATATGTCTCCTTCTTCCAGCATTCCCTTGAACTTGTTCATCCCTTTTATGGAAGTCGCCTAATCAGAAAGTTGTGAGGTGGGGGAGGCATAGCTGCCTTTTTCTATTTGAAGTTGAGACTGTTATTGACCAAATGGAACTGGAGAACTTCCAACTTGTTAAAGGTGCTAATGATTTGTGTGTCCCATTTTCAAAGGAAAGAAGGCGCCTCTGCAGTTGGACTTTCTGTCAGAGAGTCAAGCTGTTCTCCCAGTATTCTAGGGCTATCATCTTTCTGAATGTGCAAAGGAAGCCAGAAGACAAAAAACAAAGATAGAGCTAATGTAGATTCAACTACGTCTTCAAAACAACTAACCTCTAATTATATTATTGAGTGATAGCATAAATATTTCCTTTGAAAGATACTACAAATCCATTTATTTGTCCTCTGGCTCAGTGTTTTCCAATTTAGAAAATTCCCAGCTTAGTTCAGCAGAGAGCAGGGTCATATGTTGGGGTGTGTGTGTATTTTGCATGCAGGCCTGAAAAGTGTATAAAGAATGTAGTTTTCCCACACACTAAATATGCCAAGGAACTGTTTGAAGGTTGTTGTAGATAAAGAGCTATCTATTTATGGTAAAAGTATATAATGTTTTAAAATCAGTTCTTCAGCACTTACAAA
Source organism: Furcifer pardalis (assembly GCA_030440675.1). Classification (NCBI taxonomy): domain Eukaryota; kingdom Metazoa; phylum Chordata; class Lepidosauria; order Squamata; family Chamaeleonidae; genus Furcifer; species Furcifer pardalis. The sequence goes on along the minus strand of CP126894.1, from coordinate 147,544,695 downwards.
TAATAGCAGCATAGTGATTTGCTTCAAAAGTAGTGCATGTGTCTGGCAATTTACATTTAGAATTATTACCACTGCTATTCTCTCCCCGCCCTCCCCCATAAAATTATTTTTGTCATTCTTCTCCATCAATATCCATTCCAGATGTTTCACAAAAAAAACCTCCTGTTAATATCTCTGGGGAAGAAAAGAGGGAGGGCCACAAATAAGAGAGAAAAGTGACAATAGCACAAAAAGCTCTAGAGACAAAGGGAAAAAATTCTCTGGAAAGCAAGCACATTTTTACTATTTTCAGAACTGGAAGGTGTTGAGAATGCTGTTGAAAATATCACCAAGCAAAACAATAAAAGAGGCATAGTGGCTTGAACAGTAGTTCTCTATAGGAAATGATATGTAAATAATTTTTCTTGTGAAACTACAGGAAACCAGATATAGGCCGAATGTCAGGAAAAACTTCTTAATGGTTAGAGCAGTACGACAATGGAACCAACTGTTTCAAGAGGTGGTGAGCACTCCAATATTGGAAGCGTTCAAGAGAGTAGTTTGGACTACCATCTGTCAAATCTACTTTGATTCAGATTCCTGCACTGAGCAGGAGGTTGGACTCAATGACCTAAAACTGCTCCTCCCAACTCAATGATTCTATGATCTTAAAGACTAGCAGATGTATTATGCCCTGTATGTTTGTAGACTACAGGCCATTTTATCAAATGCATACCATTCTTCTGAAGATTAAATAATTAGGAAAAATTGAAAAGGATACATTACTTTGGGCAGGACTAGTGTGGCAATATTGTTGAGCCCCACCTGCTCAAAGTCTTTGCAGCTCTGCAGCTCATGGTGCTCCCCCAACCAGGAGATTAAAGGGATTTACCCAGTGATTACCATTCTTTGAGAAAACTGGTTTGATTGCTCTAAAGCCACCAGCCAAGAATATTCACAGGTTAGCTTCTGAGCAAGACTGTGGCAGATTGTCTCCTGGAGATCTCAGAAGCAACAGAGAGAGAGAGAGAGAGAAAGGACTGTTCTCATGGTTGTTTAGTCTTTCAGAAATAGCTTTATTTTAAGGTAACTATTTTCCCCTCAGCAAATGATAAAAATATAAAAGGAAACCCAGTAAGAGATCAGTAAGCTTTAAAACTCACTCACCAATGACACAGTTGTTTTCCATTGGTGTTACACATGCTCAGGGGGAAGAAATACTGTCATGGAGACTTGGCCAGAAATAAGAGAAGCTGTTAACCTGATCTCTAGCTGTCTTCCTTTCCCTGGCTCATCTCAAATACTTCTTTGAGAGGGAGAGAATACAAAAGTGAGAGAAAAGGAATAAGACGAATGTTGGGTTGGTTGATTTATCAGAAAGGATGGGATGGACTGGAAGGGAGGCTTTTCAGAAAGGGACCATTTCCTTTTCCCTCCACCATCTGCTCCCCCTCCACTTTCCTCCTTTACTGTCTTGAGGGAACATTGCCCTCAGAAGGTCTTTTGGTAACTCACCTCTCCAGTGCTTCTAAGAGCAAAATTTTTAACTTGTTTTTTTTCCTGCTTCTGGAGTTCAATTCTCAGGTACTGCATGATGGACCGAACTACCTTCTCTTCTAACTCAATTCCTGCCAACCTGGCAGTTTTAAAGCAAGAAATTGCAAGTTCTGTAGATAAATAGGGACCATTTGGTGGGAAAGGTCACCACTGCTCAAAAGCCAGTGGTATCTGACTCTAGGGTGCAGTGCTCATCTCCATTTACAGCCAAAGAGCCAGTGCTGTCTGTATTTGCAGATGTTTTCATGGTCAGTTGGCAGGCATGATTCAATTGCTCACCCAGTCACATAACTACACCCACAAAGTAGTTCATGCTCACAGTGTGATAGTAATTTTTTTTTAGCCCACCACTGGATCTCTTTAATTGGCACCAAAGCCCACACAGTAAGATATTGGCCAGATAGTAATAACAAAGTTCCCCAGCAGCAAAGAACACTGATTCCACTCCCAAAATTCCTTCTGAAATATGTGGTCCTTGAAAGGCAGTCAACAAAGTATATTGTTTACTTATGGCAGGAGTGCCCAAACTTTTGGGCCATGCTCCAGTCACGTGGTTTAGGGGGCCGGTCACTTTGGTCTAATGCCAATTAATCCAGCCCATAAAGCCCTAGTAGCTCCCAGAAGCTGAAGTAAAACATGCCCGTACGGATGCATTTTACTTCCACTTCCAGGAGCGACTAGGGCTTCTTGGGACAGATTAATTGGCATTGGGGGCCAGATCCAGCCAACAGGCCATAGTTTGGGCACACCTGACTTATGGCATTTGGACAAGGAGCAGAATCCAAAGCTTTATACCAAAGGGTCTATACTCCTGAATCTACTAGAATATGGGGGGAGGCAGAAGAAGCAGGTAACCCCCTTCTGCCTTCCCTTCAGGGTAAAAGCTATGACTAGTAACCAGGCAGCCTTCTTTGTTGGGGAAAGAAGCTGGTTTTCATACCTACCAATTAAGTCTGCAAAATCTGTTCTGTTAAAAAACTACAGGGTAATATAGTCATACAGTAATACCTCGGATAACGCTAAGACTTGGTTCCACAAGTCTTGGTGTTATCCGTTTTTTAGTGTTATCCGATGCATGTTAAAATCCTATGGGATGGATCGGATAACATTAAAGCTCCATAGAGATACATTGTAACCACACAGGCTTTAGCGGTTGTTATCCGATCCATCCCATAGGACCTTAACGTTATTCGATCCAATTCTCCTCCCCAGATTACTTAACGTTATGCGATTTTAGCATTATCGGAGGTAAACATTACCCGAGGTATCACTGTACCTCGAATAATGCTAAAATTTGGTACCACGAGTCTTAGCATTATCTGATTTTTAACATTATGTAATGCATTTATTGCACAATGTTTAAAAAAAAGCCTGGATCCCTTTCTGAAGAGGAAAGGGAACCAGGGATCGATCTGCCTGCCTCTTTGGAAAGGGCAGTGGGGATTCCATGCGTGGAAATCCCCGCTGCCCTTTCCAAAGAGACAGGTGGATCAAACCAAGCCCCAAAGTCAGCAGGACTGGTCTCCGCCTGGGAAGTGCCTTCCCAGGCGGAGACCAGCCCTGCCGACTTTGAGGCTTGGCTCTCCAGTGAGTGATGGCTTCCCTGAAAGGAAGCAAGGGTTGGGATGCTCTGAATGCCAGCTTCCTTTCAGGGAAAGGAGTCCAACTTCCCCATAATGAAGCCAGGGATTGGACGTTCCAATCACAGTTCCCTTTGGGGAATGAGTGCATACCCACTCTCCCCCAAAGGAAATTGGTGCTCCAGTGCTCCAATTGCCAGTTTCCTTTGGGGGAATGCGCACACCCTCTCCTCCAAAGGAAACTGGGGATTGGAGTATCGGATCACCAGTTTCCTTTGGGGGAATGCATGTGCGCTTTCCCCCAAAGGAAACCAGCGACCAGAGTGTCCAATCCCCAGTTTCCTTTGGGAGAAGGTGGACTCTCTTCCTCCAAAGGAAGCCGGCATTCAGAGCATCTGAACACCGGCTTTCTTTCGAGGAAGGGAGGTGAGTGTCTGATGCCCTGTTAATAACCGAGGATCAGGTGCTTGGGTCTACAGAGTCCCCCTTGCCCCCCCCCAAAAAAAAACCAGCCCAGGAGGCTTCGGGGCAGAGATCAACATCGGGGAATTTGAGGAAAACTTTTGCATTGCACAATGTTAACTTAACGTCGTGCAGTGTCAACATTTTCCTCAAATTCCCCAATGTTATCCAATTTTAGTGTTAACCGGTGCATTTATTAACCAGGGTACCACTGTATAAGGATGAGATATTGAGAACCGCTAAGCAAAACATAAAATTGATATTAGTCTCTAAAACCAAGAAATATAGCTTGAGATGGCACCCAATAACTAGTGAAATGAAGGATGGTGAAATTCCAACTTTGAGCTGATGTTCACACCTATTTCAAAGAGCATGCTACCACTGACCCACCCCATTGTCATTCTCTAAATGTAAGGAATGACAGTCTGCAGCACACACGTCATCTACCTGAGGAGCCTTTTTGTGTGATTTGGGACACTGGAAAAATCAAGAATCTCAATCATGAAAAGTGTCTCTATATCTAGGGGAGGGTCTTTGATAGTAATTTGCTTATTACTATCTTGCCGATATCTTATTGTATAGCTTTGCTGCCAATTAAAGAGTTCTTTTTTAAAAAAAAAATGTGATGGATATGAAGCTGTTTCTATCCCAACATTGAAATAGGAACTCTTTAATTAATGCCAATTTGCTTCTTCCTGTGCTATCACTCTCAATGTGCAGGCAGAGGTATGCAACAGGATATTACCCTCTTCCTTCTGAAATTATCAGATTAACCATTTTCTGAATGCCTGAATAGTCCTACTCTGTCTTGTACATTCATTATAATACACACAAATATAGTTTACTGACATTAAGGTCCATTTATCAACTACCCATTTTGTTCCAGACCTCTGTAGTGTCAGGGTGACCAAATGAAAATGACCTTTAATAGTTTTGTGGAGAAGAAATTTTCAAGTAAAACTAACTCTTCTAAACAACTATTAAAGTTGTTTCTCTTCTAAACAACTATTAAACTATTAAACAACTATTAAACAACCTCTCCTCTCTTTTTCATCTGGTCCCCTACCTTGTCATCAGCTGCAACTTGTATCCAAGAATGCATTTTTTCCTGAAGCAGGAAAAATTCCATTGGTGTGAATTTGTTTAAGGTGGAGTCCAGCTTGCCATAAAGTGGCCCACACTCTATGATCACGGAGACATCTCCTGTGACACGTATGAAATGAGACATGCAGGATTTAACATTGGGATTGCAATGGACTGCCGCAGCCTTGAGGATATGGTCCAGCTAGTCCATCTGGCATGGCCTCTTCTGTCTCCATGACTGTTGGGAATCAGATTTCCTCCTCTGCTCATTTTGTTGTTGGGCCAATATGATGTTTCCAGTGACATTTCCTCATCCACCTCTAGCCGTTGGCCCCTTTAGGGAGTCAGGTTATTTACCACCACCCAACAATCAGTGTTAAGTTGCTGGTTGTATGGTCTACTACTCTACTTCATTACAGTAGCAGGATGTCCAGCCAGGCAGATCATCATCATCATCATCATCATGGCTAGTGAAACTCAGTTACCCTGATGCACATTTCATTTGACTTTAAAAACACATTTAAGATTTTAGAGAAAGTTGCTTGTGTGACTTCCCTCCTTCAAAGCTGTTCTTTTCTCAGTCCTTGCATTCTTTCTGATCATGTTAAATGAGGGCAGTTTTCCTGTTGAAGGAAATGACAAATCTGCAAACCATGACAGTGTAGATGGCACAGAGATAAAGCTGTGAAGTTGGGCAGGGGGGAACCTGTTGCTACTGTAAACGCCTTGCACAATCAGCATTTCGGAATTTGGATCTAGCTAAATACTGAAGTGGACTTGGCCCCATATAATCATTTATAGCATAGTGTTTGCCTGTGACAGTGTTTTAATGTGTGTGGTGAAGAGAAGTGAGTCTCCCCCACACACACACACACCTTTAAGCTTTAGAGAATTCTGAAAGATTTTGAAAACAAATGTGTGGCTTTCCATATGGCATCTTGCATAAACCTCAATGTCTAGGTGTTGATGAGAGATAATTGGGGCTGAATGAAGAAACTATAGGCCATCTGGAGCTACCACTAGTTGGAACATTTCATATTGTTTGCTGGTTTTCAGCACCAGGGTATCTTAATAATATATTAATGGTATCATATTAATAATATATTAATGATGTCTTATATCTTTTCACATTTTATATCAGCTATCTCCAACTTAATACCTCCTGGTGAAGCCTCTACACTTCTACACTTCCCATAAATCCTGGTGCATGACACATTGATTCTCATTACTCAGGAAGATCAAAGCTCACTGCAGATGGTGATTGCACCCATGAAATAAAAGGCGACTAATTTTTGGGAGGCAAGCTATGAGAAACCTGGGGAACATAGTGAAAAGTAGAGACATCACATTGCAAACAAAAATTCGTATAGTCAAAGCAATAGTATTTCCGGTGGTAATGTATGGTTGTGAGAGCTGGACTATTAGGAAAGCTGAGCGCAGAAGAATAGACGCCTTTGAGATGTGGTGTTGAAGGAGAGTTTTGAGAGTACCCTGGACAGCGAGGAGAACAAATAGGTCAATCTTAGAAGAAATCAACCCTGACTGCTCCCTTGAAGGTCAAATTGTAAAGATGAAGCTAAAGTACTTTGGACATCAAACGAGAAGAGAAGATTCACTTGAGAAAGCCTTGATGCTGGGAAGGGTGGAGGGCAAAAGAAGAAGGGGGCGGCCAAAAATGAGATGGCTAGATGGTATTGTAGACACAATGGGCACAAAGCTGAGCGAGTTGAGGAGAATGGTGGAGGACAGAAGTGCCTGGAGGACAGTGGTCCATTGGTTTGCAAAGGGTCAGAATTGACTGTGCGACTGAACAACAACAACAACTCAGGAAGATGGAACTTGTAGTAGGCCATATCTGGAGAGTGCCAGGTTAGAGAAGGTTGTTTTAGATCTTCCCTCCTTCAAATTTGTGACTTTCCTCTACCACTAAATTGTCCAGATTAGGATTTCTTTGTACATTGCAACAGTTCAATTTCCACTACCATGGATCTAAAGATGATGAAGAATCACTTGTTATTGGTGAAAAAATGAAACCCAGAAATGTAGGTAGAAAACAGTTTGCACAAGAGAACTGTGCTATTGTCACTAAATCATTCAGACAAAGTATGTGCTTTTGGTTTGATAAAGTATTATCTGTTAGAAATACATTCATAGCAGGTTAACTTTGATTCTCATCTTGCAAATAGACTTCTTGTGGATTCAGTTTTTGCTTTGTTTTGATTTTGTCAGTGAAGTGAGGAGAGAAGGAATTTAAGACAAAAAAAAAGGGCAAACTGCATGGGGCAGTAAAACTTTCCCTCATAACTTGATGATTTTCTCTGTGACTTTGGAATGGGTTACAACAGGGGTAACCAACCATGGTGCCCCAATTGGCTCTTGGACTTCAATTCCCAGAAGCTCTGATCAGCAGATGTGCCTATCTGGGCTTCTGGGAATTGAGGTCCAAGAACACCAGAAGCACCAAGTTTGGCCACCCCTGGGTTACAGGGTGGAAGAGAGCTTTGGGATCAGAGAAGAGTGCATGTGATTTGAGCATGCAGCAACCTACTCCTACCTGTTGGTTTAAAAAAAACACACACACAATGCTTATTTATTTTAGCATTTCAATATATCATTCTTCTACCATATTCCTTGGATGACTGGCAGCAGGAGTCAAAGGGAAAATAAATTTAAGAAACTCTATAGATTGGACTGCAAATTTTACAGATTGGATTGTATAGCATTGAACTTCATACAATCTTTGAAGATATTCCCATTAGAAACCTGTCTGGAGGAGCAAGAGTCAAAAATCAAGCTCTGCTGGGAAGCCCCATAATCTCAGCTCCCAATTTGTCTCCACCCAGGGGCCTTTACCTCCTTGCCCAAAAGTCTTGGCGGGCAATCTGTGTCAGTTGAACCGACGTACTAACAATTGGTTTATGTCTCTGCTTCCAGCTATGAAATGTTGGAGGGCATGCCATCTTGATTTGCTTCTCTTAATCCAACTGGGGTGTTTAATCATTCATACTGTCACTGAGGTATGTGAAAACATTTCCTAACACTACATATATCATTCTGTAAAAGAAGGCCCTCTCAGGCAGTTAATCTTCCCAACTGCTCCCTGTATAAAACAGGCTTGCCTGTTCCTCTCTGAGATTAACTGAAATCCTCACAGTAGCATGGAAAGAAATGTAAACTTCCCAGAAATGTAAACTTCCCAGAAACAGTTTACTGTTGCAAGCTTCTCAGTTATAAGACACAGTCTGTCAGAGCCATTGACTATACAAATGACCTGGTTTCCAGGGGTTGATGTGCACCAATCAAGTGGCATACATGTGCCACCTCTCCATATGGGGCTGGGGGAAGAAGAAGTCAGGATAGGTTGAGGACTTCACCACCCCTCCTCCTGTGCTCACACCAACAGCCAGGAAAGAAGAAGCCAGGGCAGGTTGAGGACTTCACCGCCCCTCCCCCTGAGCCCCCATCAACATATTGTATTGTAATGTAATGTATTGTTTGTAAGCCGCCCTGTGTTGCTAGGGTAAGTGGGTGGCAATATAAATTTGAACTAATAAAATAAAGAAAGAAAGAAAGAACTGTCACCATAATTGTCTACATTTTCCATTTTATCACCAAATCAGTGTACCAGTCAATGGATTTCTGTGTTGACAGGGCCGAGGCTGAGATACAAGTCATATTTATGTGTTAGGCTATTTCATTTCCTCACCATCACATAGAGGGGAGCACCCAGCCTTGCCACCTCTGTTGCCATTTTCTTCATGCTATGAAATAAGATGGCAGATCCCTGCTCATGTGTGGGCTGTGAATGTGAGCAAGGAACCATTTTTCCTTACTCACAAGTAAGGCCTGCACATGAGCACAAACCTCTCCATTCAGACTCTGCCATCACAGCATAACAAAAGCAGAAATGGAAGGGAGGAGCCCCCTACTAATAATGTTTTTGAAACCAGGTACAGTAAAACACCGGATAACGCTAAAACTTGGTTCCACAAGTCTTGGTGTTATCCGATTTTTAGTGTTATCCGATCCATGTTAAAATCCTATGGGATGGATCGGATTATGTTAAAGCTCCATAGAGATACATTGTAACTGCACAGGCTTTAGCGGTTGTTATCCGATCCATCCCATAGGGCCTTAATGTTATTCGATCCAATTCTCCTCCCCAGATTACTTAACGTTATGCGATTTTAGCGTTATCTGAGCCAATCGTTATCCGTTGTTTTACTGTATTCTAATGGCTGACTAGAGCTGGAATATCCTCTGTAAGGCCACCCAGTGAGTCCATGATGGGAGTAAGTTTTGCCAAACCACAGTCTTAGTAATGCACCTGCTGTTACTATATCTGGAGAAAGCTGACTACCTGTATTTCATATGCTGCTGCATTATTTGTTCCTATGGCCTAGTGCTTTACTTTGGCTCTCTTCACATGTCCAGACAGCACTATAGGTACAACTAACAAGAAGCTACACACACAGCGATGGGATGACAAAATTTTTACTACCACACCCTGACGTCACAAACGTCATGGGTGTGGCCAATGTCATGATGTCATGGGCAGAGCCGACGTCATGATGTTGTGGGCGGGGCCTTAAAAATAAATAATTTAAAATAATTTAAAAATAAAATAAACACACACACACACACACACACACACCTCAACCCACCCAACCAAACAAATAACTATAACACAAACCCATAAATAAATTAAAGAAATTAAATAAATAAAGAAATTAAATAAAAATACACCCACACACCCAAACACCCACCTACCCACCCCAAACACAAACCCTGGGTCACTTACCCTCATCCAGGAGCAGAAGAGGTGGCAGAGCAGCAATGTGGGTGGTGCAACGGCAATCCGGTGCAGTTGCCTGGCACTGAGCCAAGGAAAGGCTGCCGCCGCTTTTTAAAAAATAGCTGACCATAACGGTGCGATGGCGCACCAGCCTGATGCATGCCACACCAAGGGAAGGCCGCTGCCGCTGCTTTAATTTTTTTTCCTGGGCAGCCGAAATGGCTGCCCGTAATGGCGTGATGGCGTGTTGTGCTAAGGAAAGCCTGACACCACCGCCTTAAAAAAAATTTCTATTTGATGCATGTGCAGTTCTATTTCTTACTGCACATGCGTCAAATAGTGGTTTGGTGCATGGGCAGTAACGGGCAGCCATTTTGGCTGTCCGGGAAAAAAAATTCTGAACTGGGTCACCCGGGGTTCTAAGAACCCTCCCAGCAAACCAATCGTGATGGGAGTTACCGGGTCAGCAGACGCGGGCTGACCCGGTAACATCCCATCACTGCACACATATTACAATGGGGCATGAGGCGAGCCGGGAGGAGAATTTCACACCTGTGATTTATACATCCATGAGGCATTTGAAGGATCTCATCTCATTTCTACATCTCACCACGCCATTAAACTCAGCCTGAAAGTCCTGTCCCACCACTCCACCTAGGTCTGCCTACAGTGAAAGTTTAGCTACATCCTAATGAATCACACCGTTTGGAGCAGCTGCTTAATAGGAATCAGTGAATTTCGTTATGGATAGCTCAGGTCTGAGTTAGTTTTGCTAGCATGAACAAGGGGGAATTCAGCTAAAGTGCTGGTCAAGTCGATCACGTATTCTGAGAGCAAAAACATACTGTCAGTGATGCCAGCACCAGGGTTCACTTGTCTCATAAAGCTGGAAAATCCTCATGTAGAAGAGGAAATGAATTATTCAGCCAGACTGAATGAGAAATCCTTCTTAGAACTTTGTAGGCTGGCAAAATGTAGCCAGTCACACAGTCAGCAAAGACTTTTTCCTCAGGGGTCTGTATTTTTTATAACGAGAAAGTGAAATATTAAACACACAAATTATTCCAGTCATGACAAGGAAAGGTCTACATTTCCTGAAGTAGTTTCTTTTTTTTTCCCCCCCACCCTCTCTTTGTTTGAATTTTAAGCAACAATTCAGAGCCTCCAGTATTTTGAATTTATGAAGGAAGAGAGAAGGTGGTTAGTGGGAATTCTGTGCTTTCTAACAGGCTGTGATCTTAAATCTTTTGGGTGGTTGTGTCCCTTACTTTCTAGGGAAGATTCACTTTCAGTAGGCTATCAAAGGACAATCCTCTGTTTGAAGGCATCGGCTCTCTGGAGCGCTGTCCACTCCAGCTCTAATGAAGAACCATAACAAGGGATAGCAGGGGCAGCCCAAGGCATTTTGCTGTCTGAGCTTAAAGGCAAGATGGACCCTTCAATCCATTCTATAAATAAATTTTAGTAAGAACAACAGACAAAGCTTACTTACATTTTCTGCTTAGCTGAGTGAAGTGAATTAACTTAAGGGTCACAGGGCAGGACATATGTACACAAAGGTCCATCCTACCACACTCTGCTAGTTTCTGCCACCCCCTAGCATCTGCTCATGTAACAACCACCACACACTGTCCTACGTTGGGTGGATACCAAGCAGTGGCTTTGTGCTAATTCATCAGCAATTCACATCAGGAAAGCAAACTGAAGTAACTACATCAACGTAAAATGTGTGAAATGCTATGGGACTGGAATAGTCTGAGTCACATTTCTTTCTGTTCACTACATGATGTACCATATATACTCGAGTATGAGCCGATCCAAAATAAGCCAAGGTACTTAATTTTATCTGAGAAACGAGGAAAACTGATTAATTTTAGTATAAGCCTAAGGTTGGTTTATGGATGACTTAATGGAAGGGTAGAGTCTGCCTATGTATGTGCATGTGTGTATGTGTGTGTGCATGCACGCACATGCAGGATGGGTCTAACTCTGGCTGAGTAAGGGGCATGCTAAGTGACAGCAGCAGCACCCAACCAGTGCTTGTGCTGCCGGTGAAGGGAGGTGGGTGGGCATCGAGGCCGAATGTTGGAGCCACGATGCGAAGCCTTGCTCCAGCCTCTTGCTCGCTCACAGCCAAACAGGAGCCCATAGCAGACAGTCTAGAAGTGGCCAGTCGAAGAGGTGCACTGAACCAGACAAGGGAAGTCCTGGCAGAGAGAGGGACCCACCAAACCCCCATGTGCACTGGGGGGGGGGGAGGGAGAAGCCTTTGTTGCCCACTTCTCCAGTCTTGTTGTCAGCGCAGGCACTGGGAGCCCATCAGAACCTTCCTTTGCTGCCAGCTGTGTTAAACAAGGGCACCTTGACATTAAGAGGAAGAGGAGAAGCACATGAGAGGAGGAAATTGCCTCTTGGACCTTGTTTATAACTTATTAAGGGGTTTCTCCTATAACTGAGCCTTCTGCAAATCAGGAGAGCTACAAGAAAGCAGTAGGGGTCATGGTAGCTTAGCGATTGAGACACTGAGCTTGATGACCAGAAGGTCAACAGGTCAGCAATTTGTGACCTGATTGCTATGTGATGAAGTGAGCGCCCACTATCTGTGTCAGTCCTGCCAACCGAGCAGTTTGAAAGCAAGAAATTGCAAGTAGATAAATAAGTACTGCTTTGGCGGGCAAGGTAACTGAATTTATTTATTTATTTATTAGTTCAAATTTATATTGCCGCCAACTCGCCGTGGCGACTCAGGGCGGCTTACAGACAATACATTACATTACAATACAATATGTTGGGGGGGGGGCACAGGGGGAGGGGCGGCAAGGTCCTCATCCTGCCCTGGCTTCTTCTTCCCCTGGCAGTGCCATGAATTCTGTGTGCTTCAGCACACAGTCATGCCTGCCACATGACCATGGAAATGTCTACAGGAGAAGATAGTGCTGGCTTGTTGGCTGTAAATGGAGACGAGCACCACCACCTATAGTCGGACATGACTGGCTTTTGATCAAGGGAGACCTTTTGCAAGAGAACTATGTTAAGAAGCTGGAAACAGAACTGTTGAGTCAATGTCCTTCTTTCTCTCTTTGGTCAACTTAACTCATATTTACTAAAGAAAGCTTGAATTGCCAGGTGCACCTTCACAGTAAGTGAATTTACATTCTTCTCACTGTGTAGTCATGCACTTATATGCAAATGTCTCCTGTTCACAGTTTTCCCCTACTATAGCCAGATGCATGGCTATAAACTGTAAATATTTTTCAAATTTATATCTATCCAAGGATATTAACATATGTAAATGTTGTACAAACCTGTATCTGCTTTTATTGTGCTGTCCTTCATCTTTTCCTTCCTTCCTTCTTTCTTTTGCATAGTCCATTATAAAGCAAGACACACACACACCATTCTTGATGTGAAACTTAAATGATGCATCACTTGATTCATCTCTTGTAAAGGACAAAAAGGTGGAATAAAGGAACAGAAAATCATAATCTCTTGCACATTGCTGTTTGCCCTTTTTCAGAAAGAGCACTGTTACAATCCGGCTAAGGCACAGTTGCTTGTTAAGAATGTTTCCATACAAAAACAGTATCCACATTTCTTTCCCAAGGGTTTTTCAGAGTGCCAGCACTTGGAATATGGCAATTGTTGCTTAGTGATATGGATGTAAATTATTTATTTATTTGTTTTAGGATTTGTATTGCTGCCCAATTCCAAAGACTCTGGGCGGCGTACAGATATTAAAACCATCACAATTTTAAAATCACAATTAAAACTCCATTAAAAACTGCCACAAAACATAAATTATCACTTATCTTATTCTTGCAGATGAGAATGAAATATTTCTGACATTTTCTTCTTGTCCAGTTAGATCACAAGAGGATTTTGAGGGGAAGGGATTGTTTGTTTGCTTTGCATTTCAGGACTTTTAAAACAAATATTCTCCAAAGTGTTCATCCTGTGTGTGAACACACACACACAGAGAGAGAGACAGACATGCTGTGTTTTGGTCACAATATTTTCATTGGGACTCAAGGAGTGAAGATATCTTTTTTAATTGAGGATGAAAAAAGCTTCTTTCATGTCTAAGTCAGACTCTAAACTGCCAAAATGAGTTCATTCTATATTTCCTTTTGCCTGACCTAGTGTGAAAAAGACTAGCTGGCACAAGGTTGCCATTGCCCAGGTTATGCCCAATTGTGGTTCAAATATACCACAATCTTCAGAAGGCTTTTCCTGTGTACCCCATGGGGAAAACTGATTACTGTATATCTTATCTTCACATTCCAGACCTGATAATTAATACCTGAAGTTGTTTTATGTGCCATCAAGTCATATCTTCCTTATGGTGGCCCTAGCAGAGTCTTCAAGGTAAATGAGCTATTTAAGGGATAATTTTACCAGTTCCATGTCACCACCTTACCTCCAGTGATATGGCCCAGTGGTGATTTGAACACGGGTCTCCTATGTCCTAGTCTGTCACACTACCCACTCCTATCAAAGAGCAAACAAAACAACAAAAAGACAAAAAATGTTGTGGCACCTTAAAGACTGGCTCCTATATATAAATGTGAGCTTTCGTGGGCTTTCAAGTCCATTTCATCAGCCATAAGAGTGAGACTTCATGGCATCAGTTTATACACATCAGGTACAGAGGTACACAATGGTTGGCCAGCCAAACCGAAAAGTAACATTGTAGCTTTGTAACTACCCACTCCGTGACACTCACTACCAATTATCTCTAGGGCCAGGTAAAATTTTGCTTACTTCATATTTCTCTCTTTTTAAACTTCCCCTCTTTTCCACACCAAATAAAAACCTGGCTGAACTCATAAGGATTCAGACTCAGCATTTTAAGACATAAGTCCTCAAAGACCTGGACATTTATGGATTAATTTGTGCATTTTGGTCCTTTCCCTCCACTTTGGCCATTAAAAATAAAACAGATGGACCTTTTGTTGTTGTTCAGTTGCACGGTCGATTCCGACCTTTTGCAACCCCATGGATCACTGCACACTAGTCACCCCTATCCTCCACCACCCTCCTCAGCCCACCCAGCTTTGTGCCTATAGTGTCAACAATGCCATCTAGCTATCTCATTTTCTGCCGCCCCCTCCTTCTTTTGCCCTACACCTTTCCCAGCATCAAACTTTTCTCAAGTGAACCCTCTCTTCTCATTTGAGTCCGAAGTACTATAGCTTCATCTTCAATATTTGACCTTCCAAGGAGCAGTCGGGGTTGATTTCTTTTAAAATCTACCTATTTGTTCTCTTTGCTGTCCAAGGTATTGTCAAAATTCTCCTCCAACACCACATCTATTCTACTGTGCTCAGCCTTCCTTATGGTCCAGCTCTCACAACCATACATCACTACCGGAAACGCCCACGCGTCGAAAGGACATCTTTTGGCGCGCGCTTTGCTCGCACCCATTCCCGGGGCAAGACGGACTGTGGGCAATAATCTGGGTGGAGCCACATCTATTGCATTGCCCAGAAGGCATCCTCTTTTGCTTTTGAAAGGTTGAAAGCCATTTTTTCCTTACCTTTTCTTCAATCGTTCGCCGCTCTTCCCCTTTTGGCTCGATTTCCTCGGCTTTTGCCTGTGACTTC
This sequence comes from Furcifer pardalis, assembly GCA_030440675.1. Classification (NCBI taxonomy): domain Eukaryota; kingdom Metazoa; phylum Chordata; class Lepidosauria; order Squamata; family Chamaeleonidae; genus Furcifer; species Furcifer pardalis. The sequence goes on along the minus strand of CP126894.1, from coordinate 147,529,636 downwards.
GAGCCCGTGCGCCTCGCTTGCGAGCGCTTTTCTGGGTACTTGCGGCTGGTTTTTCCTCATGGCTCCTAAGTGCCCTTGCCTGGTTCGGCATCCTCCTACTGGCCACATTACCCGGTCAGTGACCAGGGGCAGACCTCGGTGATCTCGCACCGCAGCGGATCTGCCACACCTGGCAGATTCTCCCCCTGGCATGGCCGAAGTTTTGGCCAGGGTGGCCACCTTGGAAGGGGCGGTTGAGCTTGGCCCTACAACACCCCTTGTCCCGAGACCGCGCTGCCCATCTAGGGCACATTCATAGCCCGATTGGAGGGCAGAGTTGGCTTCCTTGCTCTGTCGGGTGGAAGATTTGGAGGCTGCACAGCCTGAGGGCCAGGGCCTTCTCCCTCTGGAGTCGGCTGCTCGATCCCCGGCTGGTGATCAGGCCCAGTCTCCTCCACCTGAGTCAGGCGAGCTGCCCCCTACTCCTCCTGTTTTGCCTCAACCCCAGGACCCTGTGTATGGGGTTGCAGGTCCTGGTGAGTATGTGGTTCAAAGCATGCCTGCAGCATTTTCCCATACAATCTCGGTGCCAGATTTTCCTCAGCCTAACTGTCCTTGGCCAGTGGGCCCACCGTATCCTGCTCAGGTTTCCACTCCTTCTGGCCCCTGTGGCCCTCCATGGCAGTCACCTTTTCCTAGATGGGGTGGGTCAGTGACCTCGCAGGTGTCCACTTTTCCAGCCCCGTGTTGGCCTGCATATTCCATTGGGGATACCGGCTATAGTTCTGTGCCTCGCTCTGCCCTGCCTTTTGGGGATCAGTCGTTGCCTTTGGGTGACCATTTGCTCCCTGCTACGAGGGCCAAAATTTGGAGGCGCAAGTATGTTGACATATTCAGTCTCCTTAATAGGGATTCTGAAAAGGGTGACCGGGACAAGGAGGATGAGTGGGATAAGGAGCTGGCCAAGCGTAAGAAGCGCCCACGCACTTGGGCCAACTGGTTACCTGCGTATCTGATTTATGCTGGTGTATCGGTCAAGGGTGCCCCCGAACTAGCTTTACCACTGATCCAATACCTCGATATCAGTTATTGGGCGTATGTAGATTTTCCGGGTGGGGCGTGGCTCCTTTATCACAAAACATTTCATATGAGGGAGGCCATGCATGCCGATATGCGTTGGGATGTTACGCACCAGCAACTCTGGTTGCAGTTTATGACCCCCTCCCGGCCCGTTCTGGGTGACTGTTATGATTGCGGGCACTTGGTCCAATGCCCTGCTGGTGCACAGGGCATTGTGCACTGCTGGTGCCAGTCAGCAGGGCAGGTGGTTCAACACTGCTTGCTTTGCTGGGACTTCACCTCATCCGGCAAGTGCACCCGCAAGTAGTGCCGCTTCCGGCATGAGTGCGCCATATGCGCCAGGTCGAATGCTGCCTCTGTTTGCCCCAAAGTGGGGGCCTCGCGGCAGCGTGGCCCCTAGGCTGGAGCCTGCCATGCATCAGATCCACCTTCCGGTCCCAAAGGGTCCCAGCCCGGTTCAGCTTGATGCCATCCGGCCACTCGGCAGTTTATCCGAAGGTGGACAATGCGGTGTATATCCTGGAAGGTTTTACGCACGGATTTAGAATTCTGGCCTTGGGTCCCTGAGGACCCATGTTTGCTCCTAATCTCCGGTCTACGGTGGGTATGGAACACGTTGTACATGCACATATCCGTAAGGAGGTTGTGGCAGGGTGGGTTGTCAGGCCTTTTCCGGTCCCGCATTTTCCCAACCTCCGAGTTTCACCCCTCGGTCTGGTACCCAAGAAGACCCTGGGTGAATTTTGGTTGATCCATCACCTATCATATCCCGAGGGCTCATCCGCCAATGATGCTATTCCGGTCAACCTTTGTTCGGTTTGTTATACTTCTTTTGATGAGACAATCCGCATGGTCCGGTCTTGTGGTCTGGGTGCGTTATTGGCTAAGTGTGACATCAAGTCGGCGATTCACCTGCTACCAGTGCACCTGGATGACTTTGAATTACTTGGTTTTTCATTTGATGGCCAGTATTTTGTGGACTGGGCCATGCCTTTTGGTTGCTCAATCTCATGACCGCTTTTGAACGTTTCAGTACCTTTTTACATTGGGCCCTGGTGCGGGTCTCTGGGTCATCTCACGTAGCCACCTCCCTATTGACAAGGTTGAGTGCTTGGTGGGGTTGATTCATGAATTCCTGTCTAGGTGCAAGGTTATGCTTAGGGAACTCCAGTCGCTTCATGGTCACCTGAATTTTGCATGCAAGGTGGTTGCGCCTGGCCGGGGATTTGCTAGGTGCCTTTGTGATGCTATGGTTGGTTTGTCCCATCCATTTCACCACACCAGGGTCACTAGGGGGATCAGGGAGGACTTGGGGATGTGGCTTGAATTTTTGAGGGATTTTAATGGGGTGTCCTTTTGGCGTTCCTCTCTTAATTTGTGTTCTCAGTTTCAGGTTCATTCTGATGCATCCGGCTCTTTTGGCTTTGGCATTTATTGCCAGGGTCAGTGGCGATCGCGTCTTTTTTCGTCCCTGTATTTAAACTACAGGGAGAGAGAGAACTGCTTGTGTCTTTCTTTCCTTCCCTGTATGTAAACTACAGGGAGGGGGAAAGAGAGAGATGTGATTGGTTCTCTAAAGAACCAATCACATCTCTCTATTTTCCCCTTCCCTGTAGTTTAAATACAGGGAGGGAAAGAAAGAGACAAACAGTCTCTGCGACTGCAGTAGGGTCGGTGAAAAAGCGGGTGCTTTTCCCGACCCTACTGCAGTCGCAGAGACTGCTGCGGGTGGGGGGTGGATTGGGTAGTTCTACCCAAACCACCCCACACCCACAGACCATTGCTTCGGATAACACTAAGAATCATTATCCAGAATCGTTATCCGATGCAAGTTTTTTTCCAAAAAACTTGCATTGTTATCCGATTCTAGCGTTATCCGATGCAATCGTTATCCGGGGTATTACTGTATTACTGTAGTTAACATATCATGAGAAATGTAACTCCTTGGAGTGATAAAAGACATCTGATTGTCCTGCATTTTGCAATTTAGCTTAGTTTTGCCTTTTTATTGACAATTGAGAGATAAACTTGGGCTTCCTTTGTGGAATGATTGTGCTTTGAAAGAATTACATGCCTGGAGGTAAAATAGCATACTGATAGGAGATAGGCATTGCCCCTCTCAACCAGCAAATAAAGAGTCAGGACACAGCAAACAGGTTTAAAAATTGAGCCACACTTTTATTTAAATATTTAATCATCTAATTTTTTGTTAGGCCTAAAGTAAATGCATGAACCTTTGTGCCAAAGAAGATGGCCTCTCACAGCCCCTATCCAGTTTGTACACTCTAAAGTACTGTGCTTACTTGAGCTTCTGGGAATTGAAGTCCAAGAACACCTGGGGCACCAAAGTTGCCCACCCCTGCTTTAAAGCATCATGAATGTAAAAGAAGTTGCAAAGCATGGGATGAACGACAATGGAGAGAAGAAGAGGATGGAAGATAAATATTACCTGGACTTCATGACTGCAGTAACACGCATCGTTAAGTCCAGGGTATAAAATTACCTAGTTGTGTCACTGTCCATGCCTGACAAAAACAAACTAAATTTACCTGATGACAGCAAGCCGTTAAGGTCCAATAGCTCCATAGTTCTTCTTCCTTTCATTGTAGTCACCACTTACTTGTGAGGTGCTTTTGCAAAAGCATAAAAATAGCCAGCCTCGAGCTGGCAAGGTAATAAATACAAGACAAATGAAGAAGAAAGGTTTAAAAAAAAGATGCAACTTTTCCATCTCAACCAATCACTAAAAGCTTGTCACCTGTAATTCTTGAGTTATTTGTCTACCAGGTCTATTTTTAATCTTCCACTCCTACTTCTAGCTCCATAATCAGGTTCAAATTATTCACCCATTTTTATTATAAGAATGTATAAATGCATTCATGTAGCATTGTGTTGTGATCCAGTCCTCATCATACTCTAAAGATGACCTGGACCAGGAAGCACTTCCTATGCCCAGCCCAGTTCTGCCTGCACCCAAACCTGAGAATGTCCTGAGCCAGGAATCTTAGCCTGCTTCTGACCCAACTCTGTTTCCCCAGGCAGATGACCTGTCAGATCAGAAATCTGACAGTGATCAGCGCTCAGCCAGGGAAAGGTGCAGAAAGTAGCTACACCTGAGATACAAACAAGCTAGAACTAAGTACCAGAGAAGGCTCCCAGCTGATAGCGATTAGCTGCGAGGCTCTTAAGCAAACTTGTTGCAGCATTCCAGCATCAGTATAATTCTTCAATGCAAAGAATGATGCCCTGCCAAGACTGTTTCAGCTCATTCTTGTGACTCCCCTAAATCCTTACTAGTTAACAATTGATGTGAAATATAACTCTGCCCAGACAACGAAAAACTTCTAAATGTGCTAGCAAGTGAATTCTACTGTCCTAATAAATATTTTATATAATTTTAACTACAGTAATACCTCGGATAACATTTGCCTCAGATAACGCTAACATCAGCGTGCCCAATCTTTCCCCAACCAAACTGGTGCACAAAGCTTGCAGCAGTGATGTGGCTAGAAGCAGAACAGGGGCTCCCCAGTCAGCTTCCCAGCCAAGCTGCCGCTGTGCCCTTGGGAGCAGTAGCACATTTGGGAAGCCGACCAGGGAGCCCCCGTTCAGTTTCCCAAAAACGCTGCTGCTTCAATCGGTGCTTGGGTTCGATGTGGGCCCTCCCCCGGTTCATTCCCCCAACCCAAGCATTGATCACAGTGTGTGATGGCCTGCTAGGTTGGGGAAAGAATTGGGCGCATGCCCGCTAACAACTTCAGACACCCCCCCCAAAAAAAAAAAAACCTGGATCACTAAGCCTCTTAGTGATCCAGGCAGGGGTTTCTGCAGAGAGGCTAGGAAAAACTTTTCTAGCCTCTCTTCAGAACCACACACACGCATGCACGCATGCACGCACACACACACACACATACACACACCATCTGGCACATGCACACACCGGCTGGATGGCAAAGGGGCATAGCCATCCGGGGGGCGGCACTTCTGAAGAGAGGCTGGGGAAAGGGTCCCCAGCCTCTCTTCAGAACACCCTCCCTGCCTGGATCACTAAGCCTGTTCTTTCCCTCAACCCCAGTACCGATGCCAGCTTGGGATCAGCCCTGGGGTTGAACAGAAAGGGAACAGGGCTTTTTTTTAATGTTGCGTGATCAATGCATCGCACAACGTTAAAAACTAGATAACATTATTATTTGTGGAACCAAGTCATAACGTTATCCGAGGTACTAGTGTATGATCTGTAAACTATCTCCTTGAAATAACAATTTATCTTCCACAATTAATCAATACATGCTGTGCTATATGGACACCTTTCTTTCAGTCACTACAAATACCAACAGCCCTAAGTTGACCAGCAGTGTAATGTGGTCAGTGCCCTAAGAGTGCAACAAATATTTAATCATCAAATGTCCTATTGCTGTGTTTTTTTACTATTGTGAGGCTCCTTGCCTTAACTGCCAAGACAACTTGACTAACCTATCCTACTATAGTATTTTATTTATTTATTTATTTATTTATTTATTTATTTGAGGAGGCACCGCTGGCTGCTAGGCTTCAGACGGCAGAACAACTTGGGTTGTGTAAACTCCCCCTACAAATGGCCATTAAAAACAGTAGGGAACCACTCTACTTATTTAACCAGAGACACAAATGAATTAATTACCTATGTGTCCACAGTAACTGTTCCAAGATAACATTTCTCTTTCAGTAAGTGTCACTCATTGCGTCTTTCCCATTGCTCTCCAGTGCACTCATTGAATAATGCAACAGCCATCAGCCTCTCCGGTCCATGTTTCCGCAAAACATTGCACACAAAACAATGTCAAACCTCTCAGAGTGTTAAGTAGGAGGGCTGTGAGAAGAAAAGCCAGGTTTGAGCATATCATGACAAAACCCAGCAGGAATCTCTACAGGAAATGCTACAAAGCATATTTCATCTGAAGCGGTGAACTTTGATAGGAATTTCATTTTACACAGGCATGCGGATTGCGTGGTAGTTCCGAGTCTGTAGATTCATCAGCCAAAGTTCAGGATTAGAATATGGAGGTGAAGGGAATAAATACAGAAAACATGTAGTTCTGAAAATAGAAGAAAAGAATGAGGTCAGATTTCATCGACCTTCCCATACAATTTCATCTAATTATTTTTAACTTTACATGATATATCATGTAGCAGAATTTATCCCCCCCCCCACAAAAAAAATAGATGTTATGCTAGTACTGTAAATGGGTTCCTTTAGGGTTCTCACATGAATGCAAATGTCAATTCCATGTCAATTAAAAACAGACTTTAATTAAGAGGAAATTATTCAAACTGCACATGCTGCTCTTAAGAAGGCCAAAAACTGCTATGCATGCTAAGTCGAATTTAAATTCTGAACAGCTCTGCCTAGTCACCTCAATTTATCAGGAATTAGGCAGAAAATACCTGTTTTCAAATATAAGTTTCTTACTGACTCATCTGTTTATTTTCAACTGAAGTTGGTATTTCACATGAAAACATAAAGCCTTGAGACAGTCTGATCTGATGGAGAAATCAGAAAGACATATATTTTGGATTACAGACCCCAGAAGGTCCTGATAGCATAAACAGTAATCATTAGGGTCAGAAAATTTATTGAAATCTGTTGATTTTTATAAATTTTAAAAACTTTTTCAATGTTTATAATTGTAACTTTGAAGTTTTAGATAATGGGTTCGGGTTGTATTATGTTATGCTATTATGATGATGTAAACCGCCCTGGGTCACCCCGGTGAGGAGGGCGGTATAAAAATGTGAATGAATAAATAAATAAATAAATAATTCTGGAAACTGTTTCCCAGAAATCCATTGTGTTGTCCATTGCTATATGTGGGGAAGGATGAAATTTTCCACATTCAGAAACCCAATTTCTCCCTTTGATCCCATGCAATAGCATGTTGTCCTGCAGATTCTGGCCATAAACTTTAAAGTATCATGTCTATAAACCTGAGTTCTCCTTCTTTGCTAATTTCTTTGGATTTGACATACTTTATCTCTGTTTCAATTGTAACAATGTCCCTGAGGATCCTAAGAGGAACTGGTTGTGACAGAGTTCTGTATGTGATGTAATCCTCCACAACTCCCTTTTGTACAGCTTCTGATGCCTCTTCCACAGGACCCAGGGATTGTTAACTCACCAAGTCATAGGGAGTGTGGTTGTTCCAATAGTATCATGGTTAAAGCAGTAGCAGTATGGTTGAAGCAGAAAGCAAAGTGCCGGGCTATGCCCAAGGAGAAGCCAACTCAGAAAATGGTTAAAGTCCCAAACAGAACTTTATTTTTCGAAGTTATAATTCATATAGCAAAGAAGTACCTGTAAAGGAAAAACAGTCCATGGAAATATTAAAAGAATCAGAAATGTCCAATGTCCATTTATTTATTTATTTATCGCATTTGTATCCTACCCTCATCCAAAGACTCATGGCAGCTTACAAAATTTAAAAAATACAATTAAAACACATTTAAACACATTAAAAGGTTAAAAAAATTAAAAGTTAAAAAGATTAAAAGTTAAACAGATAACGGGGAGAGAGGTGGGGGTCAAAAGAGCCAGACGGCTGAACTGACCATCTGGCCAGCACCCCATACATAAAATGGCAAAGTCCAAGAGAGATCCAGGCAAAGTCCAGGTAAGGCATTGCCAATAGTCCATCAGCATCCAGGCAGGGAATAAATCTCCAAGTGTAGAATCCTAGCCCTGATTGGGCTACATCCTGCCAAATCCTCAGGGTCTCGGTTCAGCCAATGGAACAGCCTTTTCAGAAGTCAATCAGATAACTTATTTTAGCTGCAAAATCCCTTGGTTTATAAAGGAAAATGAGTGCTTTCCCTCCCCTTAGGAATGTATTAGGTAATGGGAAAGCACCTGGCTTCCCATGGGAATGGAATGTGATTACATCTTGGAAATGTCCCGGGTCCCTGCAGGTGTCTCCCCCCTACCTCTGCTCCTTCCTCTTCTACCTCTGACTTGAGAGTTCAGGGGCCAAAAGGGAAAAGTTGAGAAAGGGCCATGAAAGTTTTCTCTTCCTCCACATCACTTCTGGTGGAAAGCACCTTATGGCACTGCTGGTTACCTAATCTCTCAGGAATGTAGTCACCAGGAGTCATTAAGTCCTGGCAAAAGCTTCATCTTGGTCAGTAAAAGTTTGAGCACCCCACTAGCTCTCAATGAGATCATCCCTCTGGAATCCAAAGCATGAACACACAGACAGAAAGGAATGCACTCACAGAGCTGTGCTTTAAACAAGCAGCAAAGTAGTTTCTCAACCTTTTAAACACATTTCTATCAACTAAACTAAACATTCTACTTAATGCACGCACACAGAGAAAAAGAAGTGCAGCATAGACACTGCTTAGCAACCAAGGATCACGGCACCAATCACTCCGATAGTCTTTTAGGTTAAGAGTTGAATTGTCAAGCTATTGATTCTTCCAATGTCTTGGTCTAGATAACAGATTTACACTTTATGAAGCATATGCATTGGCCAGTTCTTGTGTTGCCTATGTACCTATGTGCCTAGGATAGCATGCTGCACACCTGTAGTCAATTAATATAAACTAAATTGCAAGAGCTACGTGTGATGCCAGTCACAGTACTCTGACAGGGGAGTGTCATCCAGAGAAACATGCTGAAACATGCAACCACAAGAGTGTTATCCAGGATAGCTGAGGTTTGGAGAGATTGCTCTTAGATATAATCTTCCTAGATTGGAAGGCTACCACAAGATATTGTCTAATGGTTTTTGCAAAATATGGGCATCTTGTTGTAGTTTGGAGACCAGGGTTGGAAGTCAATACAAATGGAAGGCATTATTCTATTAGATCCATAACTTGGGTGAGGATGATTTTCCGCTGAAAAGACAGTTGCTTGCTTGATGTAGGGTAAACAGTAAGTGGAGCATATGCTCAATCAAGCAGGTGCTCTTTGAGTTCACTGATTTTTTTTAAAATAATTTTCTTTGGTGTTACCAGTTGATCAAATTCTGAAAGCCAAGATGTATAAAAAAGTTCTCTTTGCATGTTTAAGGTGACAGAATTTCCAGTTATGGAAGGAGTTGGCACTGTAGTCAGATATAATGTTGTTGTTTTTAGTGTTAAGGAAAATAGGGTGGGGTGGATTTCTGGTAAATATTTTCAGTGGTGGAGTTTTGTTGGTTCCACAATGTGTACATTCAATAGCAAGGTGAACAGAGTTGGCATGAGACTTAAAATGATCTAGTTTAATGGTTGTGAATCTATGACAGATGTGCCAGAAGTGGCATGCAGAAGCCTTTTTCCTGGCACATGTGTCATAGGGGAAGCTCCGCTTCGCACAGCCTGGCTGGCACCACTTCCCCACCACCACTCTCTCTCTGCCAAATGAGAGGCAAGAGGGGAGGCTGAAATTCCGGCTGGGAGGCTGCAGCTGGGAGAGGTAAGGTGGGGAGCACTTGGGGGAGTAGGCCCAATGGACGGATAGAAAGGTCTGGCAGGGGGTAGGAAGGCCCGATGGAGGGGTTGGAAGGTGCAGCAGAGGGGTGGGAAAGTCTGGCAGGGTGGTGGGGAGCACTGGGGGTGGGGAACAATTGGGGGTAGAGAACCCCCACATGGGTGAGGGTTGGGGATCACCCACAGGGGGCCGATACACACAGGGTGTCACCAAGACACCTCAAATGGCACATGTGTACATGCAACCACATGATTCCACCAGAGGCACGCCGACGACATCACATGGGTGTGTGGACATTTGTGGTGCCTACCTGCATGCTGCCTACTCTTCCTTGGGCACTTGGTCTTGAAAAGGTTCTCCATCACTGATCTAGATGGTCTGCTGCCAAAATACCACCACTATGAAAGACGTTTGTTCCCGGCCTCTTTCAATAGATTTTTTCACCTAGTTCACCCACAAAGAGATCTGCACAAGAAGCAGCTGTGCAAGTCCCTTCTGCTGTAATAATTGTACCTTTTGCTGAATGTCACATTACTGTAGATGAAGACTAATACTGCTAAACTGGTAATAACCTATGAGGGAGGCTCCTTAGATTCATGGCCTTAAGGAATTAATTTAAACATTGAATCTGAGCACCTGCAATATCTTGTTGTAAAGTGATATGACATCCACCCATGATAAATGTGGTACCATTATTAAACTGAGATTGTTCACCTAAAGACAGCATTCTAATAAAGAAGTAACTGGTATCTTGATATATTATAAATCTTCTTTGACCATTTTCTTAAACTTTATAGCAATATCTAAAATAGCTACAATGAAGAGAGAATGTTGTGTTGTTCATTGCACAATAAATTTTGTTGTTGATTTTAGCAAGCCTCAGGCAATAGGTAAAAACATTCAGCAGTAGGATTTGGATTAATAAAAAGATCCAATGTCTTGCTGTTATGAAATTTCTTGTTTGTAAAATTGAGTATGGTTTTGAAAATATGACCATTAAGTTATGTAGCAGTATCTTTGTCCAAGAGAATGTTTTGTCTTTGGCATGCATCAGCCAAATGCCTTCGCAGTAATCTTATATAGAACTATGAGAAACAAAATTGTCACATAAAAATTGTAGAACAAGTACGCCAGTTCCAAGAGACACTCATCATGAACACAACTAAAGAAAATTAACACACTACAGTTTGAGAGAGAAAAACAGGGCACCATACTCAACTTTCCTAATAGGTGCATACACCTGTAAAGAGAAATTGAGGGAATGAAAACCTTCATGATGAGGAAAAAGCAATGTCATATATATCAGTCATTATTCCACAGAAATATATTTCATTTTGTAACAATTAATTGCATGGTGGTGCCTCATTTTACGAATGCTTCGGTTAACCTAGCTTTCACCTTACGAATGAAAATCCATTGGAAATAATGCCTTGCTTTACGATTTTTTCACAAAATGAAAAAGTTTCCCCAGGATGCATTGTGCCTGGAAGGTTTATAGCGCTGCCCCCGTGAATGTGGAAGTCAGTGGGTAGCACATGGCATTGAGTGTGGGGGTGTTGGAGCAGTTTTTGAATTGAGTTTTGGAGCCATTCTGGTAAAAAATTTTGCAATGGTTTTGGGACTTTTTGGAACATTTTTGTGCATTTCTCAAGTGGAGGAAAGGTAGAGAGCTTAACTTGGTCATTTGCATGCCTTTTACTGTGTGTTCTGCAGCAGTGTTGGGATTTTTTTGGAAGTTTTTTCTGATCTCCAGAATGGATTAATTGGTTTTCAATGCATTCCTATGGGAAACCACATTTTGCTTTATGATTTTTTCATAATATGAAACGTCCCGGGGAACACATTAAATTCATAAAGTAAGGTACCACTGTATTTTCATCACAATTTTAACTGCCCAACAAGCATTAGAGTAACACCTATTTTTATCTACTCCATTTAGAAAAGTTCTTGCTGGACTATATAAGGTTCCCATTTTGCCCAGCAAAAGGCCAGCATGAATTTCTAATGGACCGAGGTAGTCAAACACTGTGCATATGGACTCAGAAATTTATTCCACAGTCTAGTACTACTTACTCCTAGATTAACATACCTAGGATTGTGGCATTGGAATATACAGACCAAAGAGGCTTATGGAAATTTATTTCTTGTACGGATGTCTTGATTTGGGCAGGGAAATCACCAACAGGTACTAAATCAAGGCTTATCCATATTTATTCAGCTACTTGGAAAGTCTTCAGAAAAGGGAGCAGGCAGTGGCTTTGCTTTTCAGTTTGGGACAAGAACTTATCTCAGCATAAGTGCCACCATTCCACCTTTTCAAAATGCATTGCTGGATTGCAGATATGCTTAAAATGATACCAATAATTTTTGCAACACTCCATCATCGTGTCAGGGAAGAACCTGAGATCCTCCTCATCAGCATGATTTTGTGAATAATATATACAAGTATGGCCATTAAGTTTCTATTTTTTCGTCTGATATTAACCATCTCTGTTTTTCAGGAGAGGTATTTTTAATCATGCATTTTGTTAGTAGCAATTTTTGGATTGGGTACATATGGCTTCCTTCCCATCCAGTATCACTAAGCAAATGGCTGATATTTAAGGACATTTCTCTTTTTCTTCTAACAATGTACAGTAAATGAAAGATTCCTTCACCTATGACTTTATGTAAATCAAAATCCTCCCAATCAAGCAAACTATATTACTCATCTACAGATCTAAGTATACCTTTGTTCAGGTGTTGAATTTTTACCATCTGCACTTTTTGCAAACTGATGGAGTGTCTGAAAAAGAAGGCTGGAATTTGGAAACATGTGTAAAAAGGTTTTTAAAATTAGTTTGAGAAGTTATACATTTATATATACAGTATATATAATGTTTACTGAATCTTCAAAATTTAACATACCATAATAGAAAGTAAAAACAATCAAAACAAAACACACAGCTTCAATACATCAGTATCTCATCTGTCTTCTAATTTATGTATAACATACTATTACAACTGTTATTCTAAATACTTTTGTTATACTTTTTCTATAAATTCCCTGATGTCTTTATCAATCTTTCCATTCGAATATCTAATATAAGCACCACTGTGATATATTACAATGTCCTTGAATCCACCATTTGAGAAGTTGTACATTCTGTTTCTCACGTGACTAACACCACAACCTGATGTGTGGATTAGGTAATTTAAACAAGGGTTAGAGAATTTCCTTTGGAGGGAAAACAGATTAAACCCTCCTGAAGCTATTAAGCGCTGCACCTTCCATTGCTTTTCCTCCAAGACTCTGCAGTGCATCAGAAGCAAGACATTTCCTGTCAGCTTCAACTAGAGTTTTCACATTTGCAGAAATGACTCTTATGCAAATAACATACAGGCAGATAACACAGAATAAGTGGCAGGAAAATAGCAGCTGCCCTTTAAAAATAGACACATCAAATGGGTTCTTCATATCTCTTTGACCAATCAAGCACTCCTTCTGTACTTGACGTTCTTATGTGTCCGTGCTTTGCTTCACCAGGGAAAAAATATATAAGTTTTGTGCAGGGGCATTTTATACAAGTCACAGTAACCTGAAAGGGGGTGGTGGTGGAGCAAACGTCTCATTCTTACATTGGAGGTGGGCAACATCATGGAGCCCAGGAAATCCTTACCAACTTCTCTCATTTTACCAATACAGTAAAACCTCATATAACACTAAAACCTGGTTCCACAAGTCTTCGTGTTATATGATTTTTCGTGTTATCTGATCCTCTATGGGATCCATAGAGATACATTGTAACCACACAGGCTTTCGCTGTTGTTATCTGAAGCATCCCATAGGATCTTAATGTTATCTGATGCAATTCTTCCCCCCAGATTCCTTGATGTTATGCGATTTTCGTGTTATTCGATACTAATGTTATATGAGGTATTACTGTACTAACTTGATGAGAGCAAAAGGGATATTTAGGCCAGCTTGTTTTCCTGAATACCCCTTATAAAAATGGGCAGATAGAATAGCCAAATAGTCCTAGTCTAGTCAAGTTCTTCTCCTGAGGGAACTTTTAACAAAGAAGAAAGGTTACAGAGTGGCAGATCATTGCTGAACCTTCAACCTTTCCTTTCCTTTTTTCCTTTTTTAAGAAGCTAGATGAGATGTTCTGTGGATTATGTACACAACCATTCATGTAGTTAAAGATCTTAGAATGCTTGAACAATTTGATCTTTGCAAATTCCAGTATGAACTGACCTTATCTTCACCTTGAGAACAAACATGGAGAGTTGAACTTAATTATCCACTGGCTTATGTGATTCCCCAATACTCCTATGTTCTCATGTTAAAAAAAAAGGTATCAAAAGATTTTTAAAGGATATTTTGAGAGAAAATTCTTTCATAACACAGTCCTATATGTCTTTTCAGTAATAAGCCCCACTGAGTTCAGATAGGCTTAGCTTCATGTAAGAGTGTACAATGCAAAGAGCTAAAGCCATGATTCCAATGACATTTGACCCCAGACCTTCACATCCTCCAAAAATTAGCTCCAGATGATGTGTCGACCTTCCAAAGCTGAATTTAGGTAATAGAAGAGACTGTAATCAATAAAAATTACAACACCCCCTTCCATTACATGCCCACTGGATTCCACTGTAATATGGGAGAGTGAAACAGGGTGAAAAGAAATCTCTCTCATCCATGAGATATTAAAACACAGCTAGTGTTAGGACTGAAGTGGCTCAAGTGGTTAAGACACTGAACTCACTGACATGAAGGTTGGAGTTCGATTCCTGAGTACTGCACGATGGAGTGAGCTCTCATTCTGTCCTAGCTCCTGCCAACCTAGCAGTTCGAAAGCAAAAAATTGCAAGTAGATAAATAGGGACCACTTCGGTGGGAAGGTAAACAGTATTATGTGCACACTGGTCTTGAGGCATGTCTGCAGATGCAGACAGTGCTGGCTCTTTAGCTATAAAACAGAGATGAACACTGATCCCTAGAGCTGGATATGACTGGCTTTTGAGCAAGGGCAACATTTACCTTTATCAAGTGATGGGAGGGTGGAAGTTTGATCATGCCTCTCCAATTCTGGCCTGCTTGCATTTGCTCTCTGTAAGTTTACATACTAGATTTAAGACACAGTATTAGTAATGATACATGGCTTGGGACCTCAATATTGTTGGAGTATCTCTCCCAGATGTTCATGGCCCAAGCCACTCTCCCAGGTGCCCAAACCAAGAAAGATTTTGGAAGTTTCAACAAGGACTTGGGCCTTTTTAGTGATGGCTTCACCAGCTTGGAACACTTTGCCATCTTATGTAGATCAGATCCTCTCTCATCAACTGTTCTACAAACTGACAAAGTCCCAGCTTTAAAAGGAGGCATTTAGTAATATTTTGCCATTATCTCAACAACCTGCATGGTTGTTCTACTGCTGACTACTGCTTATGCATTGGTTCTAACTTGTTACTATTTGAGTGATATCTTGGATACCTTGGAGTCATTATTCAACAAGCTAGGTGAGAGCCTTGTTGGGGCGCGGGGACTTGAGCTGTCTAACTAGGCAGTTTTGCCCATATCTTGTCAATGATGTTAGGCCAGGACTAAAACTCACCAGAGCGTCCTCCATCAGATCCCTTGGGCAAGGTGAAAGCGGAGGGCACATGTCATGGTCTGTCTATCCAGTGTGTGATATGATATTCAAATGGCTAAAAAAAACCACATGCAGAAGAACTTGACTTCTAAAGTCCATTTGCATGTGTGGGATGTCATCATGGAGACGTCTACCAATGCGCAGATTTGGCTGATAGTTATGTTATATTTTTGTATTATTTTGACTGTATCTATTTTATTTTGCTATGTATGTTATGGTTTTAATTCTTTTTCTGAACTGCCCAAAAGTGGCTTTTGCCATACATGCAGTATACAAACATAATAAATAAATAAATAAATAAATAAACCTGAGGGGTACATGATCAAGAGTGAAACCCAGTGTATTGTAGTGGATCGAGTGCTGGCCTAGGACTTGGGAGACCTTAAACACCCCACATACCTTGGAAACCCTACAATGAATCTAGTGGATAGCACGACTGAGGCACTTGCCAGAAGAATGAGGTGGTGTTGCATTTAAAAATGTGTATGTCCATGTGGATCTGCTCACAACTTTTCATATACACACTACATATGATTCATGGAAAATTAAAAATATTCAAAGGCAATTTCTGGATATGCACATGAATGTGTGCAAACATAAATGAAATTAATTCAGAAAGCAAACTATTTGCAAATAGCAGCAGTGGAGGAAGTAGGACCTTCTCTACATGTTATGGAAGGCAGTGGGATCTTCTCTGCATGTTATAATTATTCTGAAAGCAAAGAGCTAGAAACACTTCCTTGGTTGATGCCAATATCTGCAAAGGTTTGCCTTTTGCATTAAGTGTCCTCTCAAGTGCCAAACCATGCTCTGAAGAGTTTTCATGAACTCAGGATCAAGTTTGGGAGTTTCCAAGGGGCTGCAATGGGGACAGGGTCATAGCTATGGGGTGGCAAAGCCCACCTTGAGTTAGCAGTTTGCCTACCCTAAAACTTCCGGCTGCTTATATATATGACACACACATATATATGACATTGTTGCCCATCCTACAAAAATAGTCACCCACCCACATCTAGAATCTTGGCTATGGCCCTGGGTGGGGAACAAACATTCCTGTAGTATTCTGATCTTGCATGGACAGATGTCCAGCATCGCCTACAGCCCATTAATTATTTAGCTCCACCTCATGGAAATGCACAAATACCTCTGGTTCAGTTCATTTTTACTCTGTTGTCTAGAAACAGTGCACATGTCTGAGATCAATATCTTCCCCAACCCTTTTCACCCTCTAAATTTGGGCTGTTTTTTAAAAGGCAAATGAATAGACAAAATGTTGACATCTTTGGAGGTCTACATCTCCAACTGTCTATCTCACTTTTTCTACAGTCAGAAAAGTTATCATAGCAGATCTGTCAAATATAGACCAGCCCACCAACACAGTCTCTTGGGGAATGGGTTTGTAGGGAAAATCATTTAGAGGGAATGAAATGCTCTGGTGCCTTTGCTAAGGTTGAGCTCCATTTCTAAGACATGTCTAAAAAAAACCCTTCTCTTCTCCTTATAACGAAATTGGGTGAAATACTCCCTCTAATTTCTTTCCCCATAGATAATTTGGAGAATTTCAAGATGCTATTTGCTCTCATCCATATCCAGCAACTGAATCAAAGCTGTTTCAGTTATTGATTTCTGAACACCACTTTAGATTGCTAGCTGCATGAAAATACTGTTTTGCTGGTCTTTTTGATGTAGCCTTCAAAGTGAGTGTTGTAACATTTTAATGGTTGAACAAAAGGAGCCCCAGGAAGAGCGTAACAATGCCTGAGAAGGAAATATTTACATATCTGAACACCAGATCTAAACACTAGTTGTTTCCTCTGGTAGCATCTTAATGCCTGCCTAGTACTTTTGAATACAAGACCACCTTGACCCAAACATTTTAAGCAGTTGTACATTCAAATACATAATGACTTCATCAGGCCTTTAATAAAATTCATGTTTCTTATGCACTGAGTGATGAGTGACAAGAGGGGTGAATAAACTAGTGAACAAAAGTGTGCCCAACTCAGATTATATTCATTCTCAGTACTTGAAGCCAGAGAGAAGTGGCGAGTTGCAGATAAGGTAGCTGAGAAATACTTTAAAAGCTTATTCCCAGACATGAAAAGAAATGCATTTTTACATTCAGTGATGGATTTTTTTTTCCTGACAGGAGAAAATATATTTGAAAAATTACCAAGAAAGAGGAACTGAAACTTAATCTTTCCACTGTTATGATATTCGCCCTAGAGATTTCAGACTTTGGGGCTTCAAATTCTTCGGACCGTTCCTCAAAGCAGGGAACGCCAGCTACAACTTCACCAGTTCTAGCTGGACAAATGTTCTGGAGAACAGGAAACACCATGATACAGTGAATTTTCCAAATGTTTCTAGTTCTGTACTCTAAACCACAGTGACACAAAAAGAACAAAAGCTCATACATGGGATTTTTCATTTAGCAGGGATGATGGACACATCAGCCATCCTCTTGAGTCTGGGTTGACTTGTTATCCTCACAGGAGATGGGAAAATAGGCTCTGTCCCTGGTACAGCAGTGGTTAAACTGCTGTACTGCTGCCAAAACATTGTGAGATTGATCCTGATGGGACACAAGGTTGACTCAGCCTTCCATCCTTCTGAGATCGGTCAAATGAGTACCCAGCATGTTGGGGAGGGAATGCTAATTACCTTGAACACCCAGAGAGTGCACTAAGTGCTATGGGGGCAGTATTTAAGTATAAAGTTCTATTGCAGCCATCTAGTATCATTAGTGCTGTGCCTAAAATTCCCCATGAGAATTCTTGCTGTTCCCAATCAATTTTAATAGCACAGAAGCATCTTTTGAAAAGAATGTCAGTAACTGAGCAGAAATGCTCAGGTGGTGACAAACAGGATTTCTGAGTTTACTTTACCTGGCTGAGAAGTGGGAGTGCATCTTGCCTACCTCCCCCCCCCCTGCAATTAGCTCTCTAACAGCAGGCAGAGGAAACTCTTCTACCTCCCCCACCCATCCGCCAAGATCAAGAAATGTGAGCACCCCAGGGATGCTGAAGATGCTGAAGAAGAGTGATAGATGTTACGGAACAGAAATAATAATTTTAAAAAAGCAGCCCCTTGCCAATGTATGGTCAGCTTAAAAATGCAACCAAAAGAATTTTGAAAGGGTCCTGAGAAAGTGAAAGAAAGTGGAAGCCTTTTTCATGGTATCAAAGATCATTGCAGACAGTGATTGCAGCCATGAAATAAAAATGCTTGGGATGCTTGGGATATAAGGTATGAGAAACCTGGGGAACACAGTTAAAAGTAGAGACATGATGACCTTGCGAACAAAAATTCGCATAGTCAAAGCAATGGTATTCCTGGTGGTAATGTATGGTTGTGGGAGCTGGACCATTAGGAAAACTGAGCACAGAAGAATAGATGTCTTTGAAATGTGGCATTGGAGAAGAGTTGTGAGAGTACCCTGGACAGCAAGGAGAACAAATAGGTTGATTCTAGAAGAAATCAACCCTGACTGCTCCTTAGAAGGTCAAATAGTAAAGATGAAGCTAAAGTACTTTGGACATCAAATGAGAAGAGAGGATTCACTTGAAAAAGCCTTGATGCTGGGAAAGGTGGAGGGCAAAAGAAGAAGGGGGTGGCTAAACATGAGATGGCTAGGTGGTATTGTAGATGCAATTGGCATAAAGCTGGGCGGGCATGGAGGGCAGGGGTGCCTGGCAGGCAATGTTCCATGGGGTTGCAAAGGGTCGGAATCGACTGTGCAACTGAACAACAAAAAAGTTTCACCTTCTTCTTAGAGCTGAATCCAGCATGGTCCTCCCTCATCCTAACTCCACTACTTACTAGGAGGGAACCATGAAATAATTAATATATAGGCTGAACAAAATGTATCTATCATGATCTCTGCAAGACAGAGAAAGCTCCCCTCTCTCTCCCAGCTTCTACCAACTTAGCAAGGGATTATAAGCAGATAAATAGTTATCGCCTTGATCAGAAGGTGAACAGCATTCCATGTACTCTAATGTCTAATCATTCTGGCCACATGACCACAGAAATGTCTGCAAACAAAGATGAGCACTGAACCCTAGATATGACTGGCTTTCGAGAAACCTGGAGAAACTTAGTGAAATATTCTCCCCATTCTCTTCCCCAATTAGGGTGGAAAATTTGATGGGTTATAATTGTTATGCTATTATGTAAAGTGTTTCAGTGTTTCTTGGCTTCAAATGGGAAGTCAAGATCAATTAGTTTTCCTATGCTTGATGGGAATGAAACCCGATCCAGCTGGCTTGTCGACATTGGTCAACACAGCAGCCTGCATGTTTAGATTATTTTTGAAAATCTGGCTTTGGAACTTATCAGGATGATACTGGACTTTATTAATTACCACTACTGAACATACAGAGGTAAGAACTCAGAGTGGAATCTCAGGTAATTGCTATGCTTTGCTGGGTGGCCTTCAGGCCTTCAGGTGGGAGAGAAATTTCAGAATGAGCTGCACTGGAGGTAGATAAATATTTCTTTTTATATGTGGGATGGCTTCAAAGCAGGTGTTACCAACTTTTTTCAGTTGGGGGCCGGGTCACGCTCCCTCTGGCATTTGAGGGGGCCAGACTGGTGGTCCATCCATGGCTAGAGCAAGGGTGGGGGCTGGATTATTTGGCATTGCAGGCCAAATATAGCCCAAGGGGCCATAGGTTGCCTACCCCTGCTTTAAAGGATCTGCTACTGCTGTATCTTCACCCATCTGCAATTGGGGGCAAAGTTGACCAGTTTAGTTGGAAATGTGCTTTCCTATGTGTTTGTTCACATAAAGTTTTCACTGGGACTGAGGCAAGGAGAGTAGGAAGAAAGCCAGTAAGTACCTATACTTGGACCCGAAGTACCATTTGGAGCAAATCAGGAAATGGAGCAACTTGTGACCCCCTTCTGGCACAAACCTAGGCAACAGCACTGCAAAAATCAGGGAAAAAATAGGCTGTGTGGAATGAGTTTGTAAACCCTGGCAGAAAAAAAGACAGGTGTTGTAGCTGCTGAACACATATAGTTTTATGATTATATGTAAACACAATCATAAATAATTAAGTAAAGCAGCAGCATTAATACACCCAATGCATAGTATTACACTTAAAAATAATTGCAGAGTGAATAACATCAGTTTTATGTACACAGTAATGCAATCTTTTAACATGGATGCCTAAAACATATATCTCTGCCTGTATATTTATTAATTCAGAGACTTCATCAGAACGGCCTGCTAGTTTCCAGCAATGGGAATAGGGCACATAATATTTTAAACATATAGTTTAAAACAGCATATGGAGGGTGATTTATAATACTCTGGTTATTAAACTGCCAAAATTAGGTTTGGGGCTTTGAGCAGATGGTAATTCATTGGCGTTGCTCGCCCATGAAAGGGTTGCCTTGCATTTGTAACTGACCGATCTACAAGATGGGGGTGGGGTGGGGGGAATCCAGTATGCAAGAAAGTCCTACTGCATTCATTTGAATATTGCACAGCATGTGTAGCCTTGAGATTAAATTATTCTTGCTGGAGGACAGGAAACCTGTTTGTTATCATTATGCATTAATAATAAATAATTGTGTGCCGTCAAGTCAATTCTGCTTATGGTGACTCTTTCCTGGATATACTAGGCAGAGATTATTAAGAAATGCTTTAACAGTCCCTTCTTCTTGGGGGCATCTTGAATTTTTATTCAGGAACAAAACTGGCACTTGTTTAAAACAAAATGGGCAACACATATTCATTTACTATGGTGAATTGTAGGTAGTTTGCATACTTAATATCAGAATTTCAAAAATTAATCTAATGTATCATTGCCACCACCCAAGTTTCAAGATACATTGGACCATACTATAGAGCAGGGGTTCTCAACCTACGGCCCGCAGGCTAGATCCTGCCCATGGTGCTAAATAATCCAGCCCCTGCCCTCGCTCCAGCCACTGCTGCCGCCAGAATCAGCTGCAGACTCATTTACAGCCGTTGTAAACATGTTTATGACAGCTGTAAATGACAAACAGTCTGGCCCCCTCAACTGCTTGAGGGAGCGTGACCTGGCCTCTGACTTGAAAAGGTTGAGAATGCTTGCTATAGAGCAACATCTGTTATAACAGTTTGTGAAGTAGGCATACCTTTCTATTCAACTGTATCACTTTCACCTAACAAGTACAATTCAATGACATATTTTCCTCATTGTTCATGAGGTCTGTATCATCAATGGAAGGCAAAGATGACAAAACATGCAAACTGCTTCTTTCTGGAACCATGTGGGAAAAAAGACTATGAAAGAAAAGAAGTCATGTTTCTCCTACACCAGTGTTTCTCAACCATGAGCCCCCAGATTGGATTCCAATTCTCAGAAGCCCCGATCAACAGGTGTACTGACTTGGGTTTCTGGGAATTAAAGTCCAGGAACACCTTTCCTCCATAAAAGAGCTAATGTCCATTTCAGAAGTAGAGTATGTAGTGAGAAAGAGAGAGAAATTATCTTAATTTAGATGTATCTGTTCACAAATTACAGATCAAATTAGAAGAGAGGATTCACTTGAGAAAGCCTTGATGCTGGAAAAGGTGGAGGGCAAAAGAAGAAGGGGGTGGCAGAGAATGAGATGGCTAGATGGTATTGTTGACACAATGGGCACAGAGCTGGGCAGGCTGAGGATGGTGGAGGATAGGGGTGCCTGGCGGGCAATGGTCCATGGGGTTGCAAAGGGTCAGAATCAACTGTGCGACTGAACAACAACAAACAATGCAAACATTTTGAGGTATTGGATTTACCATGATCAAGAAATGGGGAAACTGGGCTTCCATCTCAGACAGGAAAATATCCAGGAGTGGCATTGGCAGAATGCCAAGGAGGAGGTTATATATTAGAAAGTGGGAATCTCAAACTGGACTCTGCTTGAAGGATTACGTGATTCTCCATTATCCTTAGATTCTGGTCTGCAAAATACTGCCACTAGTTTTCCTTCTCTTTCCTTTCCTTTCCCTTCCCAGAATCAGTCCTGGTTTTAGAGCACAGATGTATGGTACTTTAACTAGCACAAGGAATATCCACGCAAAACGTTTTAAAAAGGAATACTCAGCTACCTGCTGTTTTTAAATTCCAAGTTAAATCATCATAAAGATTCTATAACCATTCTGAAACAGAACAGCTGCTTAAAAGAGCCATAGAATATGCAATCCTCCCCTTGACTGATGCTGATAAAATGGCTGCATGCATGTGTGTGTGCATGTGTAAAAAGAAAGGGGGGAATTGTAAAGAGTCTCACAAGAGACAAGAAGCAGGTGTCATACACAAGAAAAGGAGTTCAAGCCTTGTGCCTTATAATTAGAGACTTTTCTCTCTGCCTTGTGGTATAGTTTAGGCAGAAGACGGATGATATTGTTTGAGGAACATGGGAGAGTAGAGGTAAATGGTTACACTTTTACATTTATCTTGGATACATCACCCATCCTATATGCAGCGGCTCAGTTTCTCCCATCTCCTACCTGACACCATGTTTGCAATCTTCCATGTTCATGAAACCTATAGACCAGTGGTTCCCAACATGGGGCACATGCCCCAAAGGGGAACATGATTTCCCAGAAGCCTAAGTCAGTACATTGGCTGATCAGTGCTTTGGGGAGTTGATTTACGCTTCTGGAAATTGAAGTCCAAAAACCAAAACTTGGGGGAAACTGCTATAGACCAGGGGTGGCCAAAATACAGCCCGTGGGCTGGATCCAGACCATGGTGCCAAATTTTATTTTTATACACTGCCCATCTCGGAGATTTTCCCTACTCTGGGCAGCTATCAACAAAAAAAAATCACACATTAAAAACAGTCACCCATTTAAAAAAATACATATAAATATAAAGGAACAAAAAACCTATTGGCGACCGAGAGGGAGAAAATAAAATACCTAATGCTCAGCTGTTGGCAATATATTCTTAAAAGCCTCTTTAAAAAGAAATGATTTTAACTGTTTTTTTAAATACAGGCAGGGATGGAACCTGGCACAGCTCAGCTGGAAGAGAGTTCCACAAAGTTGGTGCTGCCACTGAGAAGGCTCTTCCCTGAATCATGGCCTTTCTTGCCAATCTCCGGATCAGCAAATGGAGCTGTGTCATTTGGGAGGAATGAGTGATGTGGGCTAATATCCTGAGGGGAAGACATTCCACCAGGTAGGAAGGTCCCAAATCATCCAGCCCGCCCAGTGGTGGGATGTCAAAAATTTTACTACCCCACCGTGATGCCATCACAGTGTGGGCAGAGCTAACATCATGATGTCATGATGTTGTGGGCGGGGCCAAAGAAAAAAAATAAAAAATAATAAATAATAAATAATAAAATAAAAATAAGCACACGCACACACACACACACACACACCTCAACCCACCCACCCACCCACAACACAAACCCGTAAATAAATTAAATAAATAAATAAATACAATTTAAAAAATACATTAAAATACAACCAACCACCCAACCACCCCAAACACAAATCAACCAGAGCTTTTAAACCAGAGCTTAAAGCTCATTCTGGCTAATCTTTCTCACACTAGGTCAGATGGAACGAACTACAGAATGAACTCACCACAAGATGGCTTCATTTTGGCACTTTTCAAATTTTCAACAGTTAAAGAAGTTACGTACTAAGTCTTTGCCTAACCAGTTCTCTAGCACAATATGCCTTAATGTAAATGTAAAACAGCTGTACTTCCTTAAGGGTTCTCCAATTGGAACAGCACTTGGAACAGCACAGGTGTAGCTTATTGATGAGGTAACTCCAAGACTTTGCTTAAAACCCCAAGCCAGGCCTGCCAGCCGCCACGCCTTTTTAGGAACTGTGGTAGTACATCAATATAGATAAAGGTATTAAATACACATTAAAATACACACAGACACATCACATCCAAAGGTGAGTCACTTACCCTGGGGAGCAGGCTATAGGGAGCTTCAGACTAGCAGCTTCTCTTCCTCCTCCCCGCTTGGGAGGACAGCAAGGAGGCCATGCATACGAACCAAGCACTGTAGGCATGCATGCACACCAAGTGCTTGGCACGCATGCGCAGTGGGGGAACCAGTGAAAAGGTGAGTCCCAAAGGTGGTTCCCCCCAAAAGCTGCTAGCAGTTCTCCGGGACACTGGGAAAAGTTACTACCAGTTATGGTGAACTGGTGAGAACCTGTTACATCCCATCACTGAGCCCGCCATGCCCTCACTTCTACTGGAAGTGGATGTGCCCCACACATGTGCATACGTGCCCAAACATGCACAAATGCTGCTGTAAATACACCTGCAGCTGTCGTAAATGCATGTATGACAGCCATGGATGCATTTTATGACAGCATTTGTGTATGTGCAGGTGCATTTTACTTTCACTTCCAGTGGGAGGAACCACATGATCAGCCCAATCAGCTGTCAGGGGGGGGGCTGGTCAGGGCCACAAGCACAACAATTTTGACTACCACTGCTATAGACTGTTTGCAAAGCAAGAGTTGGGTTATATCCAATATAACCTTTTCTAGAAGATGGGATGCTGTTTATTTGAGAAGGAAACAAACCATCTGCAGTATTTTCCTATGCATCGTTCAAGCCAGCAGACCCTACTTTAAATACAGGAGAAGCTGGCACAGGGGTAAAAAAAAACCCCACTTTTGCTTTCCACAGAAGATCCATTTTTTTTTTTGTTCAGTCGCACAGTCGATTCCGACCCTCTGCGACCCCATGGACCACTGTCCGCCAGGCACTCCTGTCCTCCACCATCCCCCTCAACTCGCTCAGCTCTGTGCCCATTGTCTCCACGATACCATCTAGCCATCTCATCTTGGGCCGTCCCCTTCTTTTGCCCTCGACCCTTCCAAGCATCAAAGCTTTCTCAAGTGAATCCTCTCTTCTCATTTGATGTCCAAAGTACTTTAGCCTCATCTTTATTATTTGACCTTCTAAGGAACAGTCAGGGATGATTTCTTCTAAGATTGACCTATTTGTTCTCCTCGCTGTCCATGGGACTCTCAAAACTCTCCTCCAACACCAAATCTCAAAGGCGTCTATTCTTCTGCATTCAGCTTTCCTAATGGTCCAACTCTCGCAACCATACATTGCCACCGGGAATACCATTGCCTTGACTATGCGAATTTTTGTTTTCAATGTGATGTCTCTACTTTTCACTATGCTCCCCAGGTTTTTCATTGCTTGCCTCCCAAGAATCAGTCGCCTTTTTATTTCATGGCTGCAATCACCATCTGCAGTGAGCTTAGATCCTAAGAAAGTAAAATCTGTCACTGCTTCTACTTCTTCCACATCTATTTTCCATGGACTGATAGGGCCTGTTGCCATTATCTTGGTTTTCTTGATATTGAGTCTCCATTAATACTTTAGATAAACTCAGTCCTCAAGCAGCCTGCAATGCAAGTTCTTCAAGACTGCCTGAGATTTGTGATACTGCAAAGTACTAAGGATATAGTAGTCTCCCTACTATACAGAGCACCTCACAACAAACTAGTAATGGTAACAGTAAAGGTAAAGGTTGACCTTGCTCAAAAGCCAGTCATATCTGACTCTAGGGTTCAGTGCTCATCTCTGTTTATACCCAAAGAGCCAACACTGTCTGCGTGTGCAGACATTTCCGTGGTCATGTGGTAGGCATGACTAGACACCAGAGTGCATGAAATGTGGTTACCTTCCCACCAAAGTGGTCCCTATTTATCTACTTGCAATTTCTTGCTTTCAAACTGCTAGGTTGTCAGGAGCTGGGACAGAGATGGAAGTTCACTCTGTCATGCGACACTCTGGTCTGGAACTGCTGACCTGCAGACCTTCCAGTCATCAAGTTCTGTGTCTTAACCACTAAGCCACAGAACTCAGCCCCACCCAGCCATGTCCTCTGTCTTGGAACTCAGAAATGGAACGTTTGTTTTCTTTCATTTAAGCACCAACTTTAATTTATATCAAACTCTTGAGAAGGAAGGGCTAAAGGCTGCATAATCCTAGCACGACAATACCAGCAGACTTCTGGGTGTTAACATTTTTAAAAATTGGCACCAATGGCAGCTGTCAAGATGGTCTGTAAGATGCCCTCTTGTGGTCGGTTACAAAGAAAAAACAACCTAGGGAAAATACCAGAAGCTGACTCTATTTTTAATAACTTAAAAACTTCTCACCCCAACACAAAGCAATTGCAGACTGTTTTTCAACAAGTGGGGTCTGAAAGGGAGGGGATAAAGCTTTCCATTAATTTAAATTAAAGTTGATTTAGGTGACATAACTTTATGCCACAAAGGTTTTATTATCCATTCTTTTTTCCCCTGTGTATGAGTAGCACGTTTGTAAACATGACGGCTACATAAAAATGGATTTCAGACTATTATCTGGTTAGTTTTGCACACCAGCCCATTATTACTATTTTAGACACTTCCACCATCAGCAGGAATCAGAATTCAAACAATTTCTATATGATGTTGGAGCAAAGGCCAATAATGTAGAGCCCTGTCTCAGGACCAAGATCCTCCTATAGAGTGACAACCCATGGTCTGCTGAAGGTCTCAGTGGACTTTCTTTCTCTCTCTCTTCCTTCTATTTCATGTATCAGCCAAAAACAGCTCTAAGAGAGGTTTCCAGCCTTCAGTCATTGGGTTAGGGGGTTCATGGGGCACTAATAGAAAGCATTATGTATTGCAGGATCCCATCGTTTTGCTAGCAGGATGCCACTATTGAGATTTGGCCAGAGTGTCTCCTTCCTTTTCCTGCCAACCTATCACATTTCTCTAATAACTTCAATTAAAGCTTTATTATTGCCATGATCAGTGCATTGTATTTTATTTTTTTTGTTCTTGTCCAGATATTATTTTCATTCATTTCCATATGACCTCAGACACATTTATAATGGATGGCATAGAAAGCAGAAATGTGTTATCCTTAGTAGTCTGCCAACACCTTGTCACTCACAGATGTGATGGCGTAACTGCAGAACAGTAAACAAAAAACTGTCCTATCAATCAACTGTTGGAGGGTGTATTTTTTAGAGGAGATATTATAAACTAATATCAGTTTCATGTAAAGTGAATATGATAGATGTTTCTGAGTTAGCTTGAACTGTAAAGGAGGTGAGAAACAGAGTACCCAGGTCCCATCTGTGTTAAGAAACTGCAGGTTTCTGTATTAATTTCAGACTTATAAATATCTCAGCATTTGATTTCTTAACATGACATTGAAACTAGAGTCTGCTGTGATCTGAAGACTAAGGCACATGAAAATGAAGAACTGGATGCTTCTGGAACATCTTTCTGGGGGAGGGCATGCACAGGTCAGTGTGAGCCCAAATGCTAGACACCCAATCTTACAGCGAGAAATCAATTTCCCACTGACTAATTTCAAGGAAGGAAGCACACTGGAATTTCAAAGCAACAGGCTAGCCACATATTAATTGAACTGAAATCCCAGGCTGATTATGGCTAGACTAGACATCTACAAAAGGTCAACAGGGATAAGAGAAGGGGAGGATTAATTTAGGTAATCTTAGAACTGCAGAGCGGGGAGGGACCCTATAGCTCATTAAGTCCAGCCCCTGTCAAGGAGGCACAGTGGGGGAATGTATTTCCCAACCTCTGGCTCCATAGCAGATAGCTAAACCACTCAGCTATCCGGCAATTCATACAAAAAAATCTCTCCCAATCTGGTGCCATGGAAAAGTGTTGGACTATCTCTCCTATCAACATATTAGTGTGCATGATATGGATGATGGGACTTATGCATCAGGAGAAGAGATTGGAGACAGTTGTTGTAAATCCAGCCAGGAGAAAATGTACCTTTTCAATATGTGATGCTGAAGCTGTTTGAGAGCTATAGAATTGAAATGGTTTCAGAGATCCATTGATTACATTTGTTACATGTTGTTTTCCCATCTTTTGATGTTTTTAAACTACATTTTATTATGTTATTGATATTTCAGTTCACTTTGTGAACTAATACTCCAAGTTAGTTATTGCCAGAGATTGCAAACAATTCACCAATCCAGCATTGTACATCTTCTGTGAAAATCCTCTTGTGTTCTGATACCTCTACATCTGCAAAGCTGCCACATCTGAAATAACAATTACCAGTTCATTTTGGGAAGTTTGGAAGACTCTGAGCAGCATTTGAGAAGAAATAGACATTAAAACAACTATATTTTAAATGTCTCCAGGGTCTCTGAGGTGCACAGGAGTTTAATTATGAACAATAATCAGATCTACACATTAAAACCATGGATTAGCTATTGGGGAGGAAGGCATGTATTTAGTATCAATCGTTTGAGGATATTCTGCTGCAAATCTAATTTCAGAAGATTATTATTAATACCACATGGAAGCAGGGATGCATTTTAGAGGCACCTGGCCAATTTTCTTGAAAACCTACAAAAAAGAATCTTCAAGATCCAGAGCCATGTAAAGATGGCAGGTTGTAAAAGACTTGGTGTCTGAGCTGAGCCACCATCCTGAAGCATCACCTTCCTATCCGGATCCTTTCGTGCTGGGTAACTCTTACTATGATTAAATATTCAATCGCCAACCGTACATTATAAAATATGTATCACATTTCTTATTTTAGCTTATTATAATATTAATGCATTGTGATGTAATGTCCTCAGAACTTCGTAATGGCATCATAGCTTGCATCTATCATGCATGATAAGTAATTCGGATGTTGGTGGAAACCAGTCTGAAAAATACAGATGGCCCTTGCCTTGTCATATGATGCAGGATGTACAGGCAGGACAAAACTCCCCAGATTTGGGATCCATAAGCATTGATATCTTGTACAAACCCTTTAAAGGAGGGCTTTACTGACTCTTTTGTGGTTGGTGGAAAACTGCACTGCAAAAGGAAAGTTCTTGCCCTAGCCTCTTTTTTCCAGTGTTGTCATAACTGCTGAAAAGATGAGAAAGCAGGCAGAGTAAGAAACATTACATCTTCCACAGCAGCAACTGTGAAAGGTTAGGAGGGCACAATTTGCTGGGGGGGGGAGGTTTGCCTTGGCACCTTGTGGGAGGGTCTCATGCAGACTGCTAAAATTAAAAATCAGGAAAGAAAACAGAAGTTGGTGGAACTGCTACGCAGGGGAGGAAGTTCTACAACTTATTTAAAAGTTAAGTGTTTGCTTGCTTTTCAGAAAAAGATATGAACTAGAAAAGTTGAAGGACCAGGTTTTGGGGGTGACTTCATGAGCCATCTTGCCCAACCTTGCTCTCGAATCTCTGACCTGCAGAACCATAACATTGTCAAGTCATTGAATTTGATGGTGCTGCATTCTTCATGTGGAGTTGCCTGTGTCAATTTTGGTGCACCAAGTTTACAGTGGTAGGATGTCAAAAAATTTACTACCACACCGTGGGTGGAGCCGAATATGTGGGCAGAGCCAACAATGTGGGTGGAGACTAATTTGTGGGTGGAGTCAATGTCATGGGCGGGATCATGTGACCTGGCGGGTGGGGCCAAAGTTGGTCATGTAACTTTAAAAAAAAATCAAAATAATAAATAATAAATAATTAAAAATAACATAATACTACTAAAACTAACAATATAATTTTTCACATTATAAAAAATAACAAAAAATTATATGTTTACTTTTACGTTTTTTCTATGTATTGAATTTTTGTGACTTGCTGTTTTAAGTATAAAAAATACAAAAAGGTAGTTAAAATTATGCATTTAATACTTTAACAATAACAAGAGGTACACAAAACTAGATTTTATTTACAATATGAATAAAAACTATAGAACTATTTGAGAACTGCTATACAGTAAAAACCTCGCATAAAGAGCGCCTCGCTTAGAGACTAACTTGCTTAAAGAGCAGAACTTTCTTTGAATGCTCGCTTGCTTAACTCAACCAAAATCTCAACCAAAAACTCACTTAACAACAAAATTAGGGTTCGCAACCCCCCCCCCCAATCAGAAGTCACAATTGGTCACTTACAATGGTGTTTCACTTAAAGAGCAAGCTCACTTAAAGATTAATTGAACATCTGACCAAAAATAAAACTTATTCTAGGTACAGTATTCCCAAGTGCTGTAGGCGCACATGCACACCAAGTGCTTGGCGTGCATGCACAGTGGAGGAACCAGCGAAAACATAAGCCCTTGAGGTGGTTCCCTCCAAAATCCACTACCGGTTCTCCAGGACACTGGGAAAAGTTACTACAGGTTCTGGCGAACTGGTGCAAACCTGTAACATCCCATCACTGACCAAGGATATTTTGGTGGGCTTTTGGTAATTCAGTTCTTGACTAGGTTGAGTATTGCAGGGGAAAGGGGGGGGGAGTTA
The DNA here is from genome assembly GCA_030440675.1 of Furcifer pardalis. Lineage (NCBI taxonomy): Eukaryota > Metazoa > Chordata > Lepidosauria > Squamata > Chamaeleonidae > Furcifer > Furcifer pardalis. Next base: position 147,499,205 of record CP126894.1, on the reverse strand, counting down.
TCTTTTTCTATCTGGCCATGCCAAATGAAAGAGCCACCTCCTCCTTGGTGTATTTGCATGAAAGACCCTCTTCATCATTATTAAAGCTCTCCCAGTTAAACAGTCAGTGTTAATTTTATTGTGTTGCTTTGAATTGTGTCTGCATTGTCTCCTTGTCCTTCCTTCAAATTTACTTGGCAAGACTTTGTTATTGAAAAGGTGTGTATTTATGTACACATCTTACTGAGTGTATGCATTTATTTCTTCATTTTACATAACTGATCTATTTTTGCCATTGAATGAAGAATAGTTTTTCAACTATGCCTTTTTGCCCCTAAATTTGTAAAAATGTACTCCCTGTTTTGTGCACAACCTGCAGTGATGCAAATACTTGAAACAAGGTGCATTTCTTTCTGCAACCCACTAAGAAATGAAAATGGTATTTATATTGAGAATGTCAAATTGGTTGTAATTGGTTGCTGATTGGTTGTAATCCGCCCTGAGTCGCCTGTGCGAGTAGGGCGGAATATAAATTCAATTAAATAAACAAACAAATAAATAAATAAATAAATCCAGCACAATACCCTCCCATTATTAGTCTAGTTACACCTGAGTTGCTATTCTGCAGCTCACCCACCATCACCCACTCTTTACCTTAAACTCTACCTTTGGCCACAACCATCCCCACTTTACCATTGTTTTGAACATATCACTTTTAATTGAAGAAATTTAATCAAAAGCTAGAAAATTGACTGTTGAGATACCATCATTTTTAAGAAAATGCAGAAGAAAATGCCAAGGGTGCATAGGAAACAAACTCTATAAAGCCAGTAACAAAGAAAGCTTTCAAAAATGTTAATGAGGGTTCTCTCCCTCCCACCCAACCCCATCTATAGCCTGCAAAAAAAGTCTCAACAGCATTTCACTATTGCAGTAGTGCTACTTAATGTGGGCTTTCAAATAAAGCTTTAGTGGAGAGGAAATATACATACCACTTTCACCTCATCTATTGTGAAATTTTACATATTGAGGTTAGGGAATGGAGGTTTTAAAATTCACATTATGAACACAGGAAAGCACAAATTAGCAACATGAGGCTAAAGTTTGACAATATTAGAAAAACTCTAGGAGAGCTTTACTGGGTCTGAGAGTCCACTTTAATGCAAAGAATTAAGTAAAAAATGAATTCTGAGTTAATGACTGATAAATTAAGCACATTCCAGCATGCATATAACATAGGCAGTGTAATGCATTATTTCACTTTTAAGAAAAAGAATGGAAAAAATATTTCATTGATATGATTCCATGATTAAACCAAAGTCTTTCTCATCTAATGAGAACTTTTTTTAAATCTTGACTAAGATGTTGCATGCATTTGGTAACCTTGTGCTAGTTATTGTGTTCCAGTTTGGGATATTTCACTGGCCTGTGATGCAAGTAAAAAAGGGAAAGAGGAGGGTCATACTGGGGGGAAAGAAGGAAATGAAGATCTTACAAATAGGTGTGATATTCCTGAAGTAGGTAAAAGTTACAATAGTGGGAAAATAAAAATTTCTCCTCCTGCATGAAAGATGTATACTGTCAATGGAGTACCAAATGCAGAGGACTCTAAATCTTTTATCATATGTTTTGCCCTGTCCAACCCCATAGTCTTAAATCACTGTTTCCAGGGCACATTTGACACAGTGGTGTTTATGTCTGATTTTCTTCATCCCTGCTACTGCTTTTTTTAGTTAAAATATCAGCCTTAGCTTTGTAAACATTCCACATACTTATGAGGAATTAACGTAAAAAGTAGGGAGAGAAAGTTTAGAAGAAAGAAAGCATGTAATTCCTCCCTTCATTTAGAGAACATCTGAATCCAGTTGGCTGTGGACGAAATCAACAGAGTACCTCAGAGACCAACATCAGCTAAGTGGAACTGGATTTTATTAAGACTTGTTATCTCCCTTTTAAGACCCACAGGGAAAGCAGAAATTAGTTGGGGTAACACAAATGCAGTTCTCTCCTAAACAGTTGAGAGCAGCATTATCTTACAGCTATTTAAGTTGGCAGTGAGTTGTTTCATAATGCATTTCAAGTGGGCTCTTCACATCAAATGAGTACTTCTACTCCTATGTCTCTGTGATTGTTGTCAGTTTTCATGCTTTCCATTGTTCCTGCTATTAACCCTTTTAGAGAATGGCAGGCTCCAGTCAACAGGAGAAAAACTTAACTGAAATTAGATTTCCAATATTTGCTATTATCTGCCTCCAAGAGTTTTCCATCAAGGAAAGATGATGCATTCAGACCAAACAACTTCTTTTTCTCCTGCTGCAGTGTGAACAATAATTATATAGTGGTTGGAACCCAGTGGTAGGTCATAACTAGAGTAGGCCCACTGAATTAGTGGAATTTACAGAGAAGTTGCTTGACTGATTCAATGGGCCTACTCTACTTTCAGCTTGCTAATGGATTCCAGTCATTATCTATCATTCTATTGTAATTACCCATGACTGTCGCCTATTACATATCATAATCTCAGATAAGGAAAAGCAAGCATTCTGGGGAAGACAAAGAGTATTAAAGGAGGATATGGCTGAGGAACTCAACCTCACCTATGTCACTTGGAGAATCCTGGATAGGCTGGGGGGCTTTAAATGTAAGACCAACATGATCAAGTGATGGTGGCTGGCAGATAACAACACATGTGTAAATGTGGAGAGATACAGAATCCAGATCATTTGCTATCTTCCGGTTACTACGGGAAACATGTATCGATGAGGATTTAAGTTTGGCCAATGACAGAGCCAAGAATGGCTTCATTTTGGCAGTTTAAAGTCTGGCCTAGACACAAAAAGAAATTGGCTTTAAAAAATAATTAGTCATAGTTATTCTTCTGGTTCACCCTCCCCAAGTAATTATTTACTCCTACAGTTACAATGGCTGAAATCCAGAAATAAATCACAACTACGGTTGAGCCATTGAATCAATGGGACCTATGGAGGAGATTCACCAAACCCCCACTGATTCAACAAGCCTACTCTAATTGTGACTTATGACTGGATTTTAGCCAAGGATTTAAAAGTATAACCCTGTTCTAAAAGAGTGTCTTCTTTCCATTTGAACCTGCCTGGGTCATGAGGGCTTTCAGGAGGCCTTTTTTTTCTTGGCCTCACTGTGGTAAGATTTTGGGCCTAGCCTGGTGGGTAAGGGTTAAGAGTTCCTTCACTACTGGAAGGCGGGTCTGGGAGGCCACAGTCAGATTGATTAGCCAATTAGTGGCCACACTCAACATCAAACGGCTTGGTTTCAAAGGAACCATAGATGAAGGCAAAAGGTGTGCCAGGATTCAACCTTGCTTTTACATTAGCTCATGGTTTGACACTCTGTCAGTTGGCAATTATATGCTGCCTTAGTTAATCAAGCAGTCTTCTCACAATTAGCATATATGACATTGATTGATTGTCTTAGAGATACACGTCATGCCAGTCTTAAAATGCAGTAATAAAATAGGAGCCCTCTGAGGGCTCTGGGCTTTTGCTTTTCTTTTACCCTACATCCAAAGTCTCAGGTCTATTTAATTACAACACCTCACTACTTTGAAAGAGAAGTGTTATGAGGATACAAGAAACAGTCCTCAACAATGGGGGGGGGGGGTTGTTCCTCCAAAGCAATTGAGCTATTTCAAGGCAAAACATTCAACATCACTGTAATCGAAGTGTAGAAGAGGCCACAGCTAGCCTCATAGAACTAACACCAAAAAATGATGTCCTTATTATCACAGGAGATTGGAATGCCAAAGTAGGAAGTCAAAAGGTAACTGGAATAACAGACAAGTTTGGCCTTGGAATACAGAATGAAGCTGGGCAAAGGCTAATAGAGTTCTGCCAAGAGAATACACTGGTCATAGCAAACACCCTCTTTTATACAGTCAGCAAAAAGTAGACCTGGAGCAGACTGTGGCTCAGATCATGAGCTACTGATTGCCAAATTCAGGCTTAGATTTAAGAAAATGGAGAAACCAATTAGCCCACACAGGTATGACCTAGATAACATCTCTAAGGAATATACGGTGGAGATAAGGAACACATTTAAGGGATTAGATTTGATAGGCAGAGTGCCTGTCTATGGATGGAGGTTCATAATATCATACAGGAAGCCGCAATTAGAACAATACCAAAGAAAAAGAAATGCAAGAAAGCAAAGTGGTTGTCTAATGAGGCCCTTCAAATAGCTGAAGAAAGAAAGGAAGCAAAAAGAAAAGGTGAAAGAGAAAGATTCACTCAACTGAATGCAGAATTCCAAAGGAAAGCAAGGAGAGATAAGGAGGCCTTCTTAAATGAACAGTGCAAAGCAATAGAGGAAAACAACAGAAGGTGAAAGACTAGAGATCGCTTTTAAAAATGGGGGAATTAAACAAACGTTTCAGGTAAAAGTGGCTGTGATAAAGGACAAAAATGGTAGCGATCTAGCAGATGCAGGAGAGATTAAGAAAATATGGCAAGAGTACACAGAATAACTCTATAAAAAGGACCTCAATGTCCCTGACAACTACAGTGATGAGAACATTGAACTTGAACAGGACATTCTGGAGAGTGAATTCAGGAAGGCCCTAGAAAGCCTTGCCAACAACAAGGCCAGTGGAGATGATGGTATTCCAGTTGAATTATTCAAAGCCCTAAAAGGTGATTGATTGATTGGACTTGTATGCTGCCCACTTGGCTTTGTGACTCAGGACAGCTAAAAGCAATCACAATACAGTACTGTATATCACAATACATTTAAAATTAAATACAAAAATACAATATAATACAATGCAACAACAACAAAATAGCAACAAAAACATCAACAGTATCAACAGTATCATCAGTGCATGTCCTAAGACAATTACAATTACAAAACACCTACAGTCACTTCCCTCCGTTAAAGTGTTGCACTCCATATGCTAGGAGATTTGGAAAACACAACAGTGACCAAAGGATTGGAAAAGATCAGTCTATGTTCCAATTCCAAAGAAGGGCAATGCTGAAGAATGCATAAATTATCGAACAATTCCACTCATCTCATACACTAGCAAGGTCATGCCCAAGGTAATACAGGATAGGCTTCAGTAGTACATGGATCAAGAACTTCCAGAAGTGCAGGCAGGGGAACTAGAGATCAAAGTGCCAACATCCATTGGCTCATGGGGAAAGCAAAGGAGTACCGGAAACAGGTCTACTTCTGTTTCATTGACTACACCAAGGCCTTTGATTTGTGTGGACCGCAATAAAATGTGGTAAGTAAATAAAGGAATGGGAATTCCAATGCAAAAGATGGCTTGAGACTCAACATCAAGAAAACCAAGATAATGGCAACAGGCCCTATCATTTCTTGGCAAATAAAAGGGTAAGAAGTGGAAGCAGTGACAGACTTTACATACCTAGGATCCAAGATCACTGCAGATGGTGACTGCAGCCATGAAATAAAAAGGCAGTTAATTGGGAAACAAGCTATGAGAAACCTAGGGAAAATAATAGAAAGTAGAGATATCACCCTACCAACAAAAGTCTGCATAGTCAAAGCAATGGTATTCCCAGTAGTAATGTATGGTTGTGAGAGCTTGACCATAAGGAAAGCTGAGTGCAGAAGAATAGACACCTTTGAAATGTGCTGCTGAAGGAGACTCTTGAAAGTCCCATGGACAGCAAAGAGAACAAATAAGTCAATCCTGAAGGAAACCAACCCTGACTGCTCCTTGGAAGGACAAATATTGAAGATGAAGCTTAAGTACTTTGGAGACCAAATGAGAAGAGAGGACTCACTCAAGAAGGCCTAGATGCTGGGAAAGATCGAAGGCAAAAGGAGAAGGGGACGGCAAAGGATGAGATTACTAGATGGCATTGTTGATGCAATGGGCATAGTTCTGAGTGGGCTATGGAGGATGGTGGAGGATAGGAGTGTCTGGCATGTGATGGTCCATGGGGTCACAAAGGGTCAGATTCGACTATGTGACTGAACAACTGCAAAATGCATTAATGATGCCAAAACCAGGTGTTTACTGGCTAAATCACAGGGTCTTCGGCTGCTATCACACACTGAACAATTAAACAAGTAGTATAATTAAGGATGCAACAACATAATACTGCCACCTCATGGCAGAATCATATGGTAGTTCTGCTCCAATATATAAACAAGTCCCTTTCCCCCCTGGATTTTGTCACCATGGCAAAGTGAATAAGGGAACAAATGAGCAATCATAGCCAGTATGTGCACATTAGTAGTTGAGCATCAGCCTAGAAGATGGTTTCAAGTGGAATGCCAGCCACAGGGCACTATTTTAGTCCACCTACTTTTAAAAGCCTTTGCAAATTAATCAGATGGCAACATAGAATAAATTATTATCTGCAGTGATAGCTAACACCAGAAGAGACAAAAATCAACATTCAGAAATATCTCAGTCTAAACTGCTCAGAAAGAAGTCAACAGAGAATTCTTACATGTGAGTATAAAAGCATCCTCATTCTCCTCCTCATTATCATCATCAAGGACACCAGTATAGAATGGAAGAGGTCTTTTAACTAGATCAGGGATGGCCAACCGTGGTGCTCCAGCTGTTTTTGGACTTCAATTCCCAGAAGCCCTGATCAGCAGGTATGCTGACTTGGGCTTCTAGTATGGAAGTCCAAGATCAGCTGGAGCACCACAGTTGGCCACCCCTGGACTAGAGGAATACAAGCTGAATATGAGACAACAGTGTAATACATCTTCTAAAAAGCTGATTTGATCTTCAGGCTCTATTAAGAGAAGTAGAAAGCCCAGCTAATGTAAAGAAACAGTTCTTCTCTGTTGGGTATAGCATTTTGGAAGGGATGTGTCCACTTCTTGGAATTAAACCTTTAGCAGGTGAACTGAAGCAAGAAAGGCAGTCAAAATGGGATCTGAGACCCAAGTGTTGTAAAAGTTGAAGAGGAGACAAAGGAGAAAAATAATAACAGTCTTCAAATAGCAAAAGGCTGCTTTGCAGGAGGCAAAACATTTTCATTCTCTCCCTGCTGCAAAGGGCAACAGAACCAGAAGGAACAGCTGGAGCTAAGGAGAAACTTCCTAATGATAAGCATTATGTGACAATGGGACTGAATGCCTCAGAAAATGTTGAGGTCTCTTTTACTGGAGGTATTTTATGCACCGTCTGGGGAGCCATCTGTCAGCAATTCTCTAGCTGGATGGTATGTTATAGTTCCCATGTGGAGCAAGGACTTGAAAGTCCCTTCCCATGCCATGATTCTCTAAATTGGCTTTCCCCCTCTATCCCAAACCATTACTGCATACATTAAACAAACTTCTTTTCTGTACCTTGTTACTGGAAAGAATGGTGCTCTTATTTATAAAACAGACCAATACATTGTAACTCCTATTTAACATCTACATGAAGGCCCTGGGTGAGATCATCCGTTGCTACGGGGTGAAGTATCATCAGTACGTAGATGACACTCAGCTGTACATCTTGGCCTGTGGGAACCCTGGCAATGCAGTCAAAGTCCTGTCCAGGTGTCTGGAGGCTTTGAGGGTCTGGATGGAGGATAACGGGTTACCACTGAATCCTGGCAAGACTGAGTGGCTATGGGTCGGGGGTCCCATGTTAACTAAGGAGTTACCATCTTTGGTTCTGGATGGGGCTAGTTTGCCCCAAACAGACCTGGTGCGCAATTTGGGGGTCTTCCTGGACTCATGACTCCTGCTCGAAGACCAGGTAGCAGTTGTGGCTAGGAGGGTTTTTGCACAGTTTCATGTAATACGCCAATTGCACCCACTCCTTGACCAGGACTCCTTACTCATGATCACCCATGCTCTGGTCACCTCCAGATTGGATTATTGCAATGTGCTCTACATGGGGCTGCCCTTGATGACAATTTGGAGGCTGCAGCTGGTCCAGAATGCGGCTGCCTGGCTGGTGTTGGGGTGTGGGTGTTATTCATGTGAATCCTTACTGCTCCGGGAACTGCACTGGTTACCAGTTTGCCTCCGGGTACAATTCAAGGTGCTGGTTATTACCTTTAAAGCTTTATATGGTAGTGGGCCAGGATACTTAAGAGACCGCATCTCCCCAAGGTTATCTGTCTGTCCCACCAGAGTGGACCGGAGAGGTTCCATAGCTGTTCCATCAGCTAGAGAGGCTCGCCTCTCTGGCACTAGAAGGAGGGCCTTCTCCGTGTCCATTCCAGCCCTTTGGAACCACCTGCCTCTAAAGCTGCATCTCCAGACAGAGCTGCTGGCCTTTAGGAAGGGTGTGAAGACTTGGCTGGCAGGACGGGTGTGGGGCAGTGATGGTTCATTGCCCCCTCCCTGCTGGTTTATTTAATATTTTATATCCACCCTCTTCCTCTTTATGAGAAGGAATGAGATGCTGTTTTAAACTGTTTTTAGATTTTTAATTGTACCTTGGAATTTGTGATTTTACATGCTTTTGTATGAGTTGTTTGTAATCCGTCCTGAGTTGCTCTTGCAAGTAGGGCAGAACAGAAATTCAATAAATAAATAAATAAATAAACAAATAAACTCACTTTTCTTCCACATGTGACCAGATTAGATGCATTAACATCCTTTCTTATAAGAAGGTAACTTGACATTTGAAGATACACACCTTAGGAAATATGTTTCTTTGTTTGACTGATTGATTGTAGCCTGAGTATGTCATGCAGCCAGATTGTTTCTTTAGGGCAGGGAGTTTCTGCCATCCCAGCTGATTTTTTCTCTTTCATCTTTTAAGAAATGCTTCTGTTCCAAAGCAATGCTCCCAGGAAGTATGAATCTTGTTCAGTGATGGGATGTCAAAAATTCTACTACCACGCCATGACGTCATGGGCGTGGCCAATGTCATGACGTCATGACGTCATGGGCGGAGCCAACGTCATGACGTCATGACGTTGTGGGCAAGGCCAAAAATAAAAAAAATAATAAAAAAAATAAACATGCACACAGACCCGTAAATAACTTAAAGAAATAAAATAAATAAATAAATAAAATAAAAATTAAATAAAAGTACACCCACCCACCCAAAACACCATAAACCACCCACCCACCCCAAACACAAAACCCTCACTTACCCTTCTTGGGGCCGACGACCCCCATGGCCCGGGGAAACACGGCAAGGCACGCCCCATCCCCGCCGGAACCGAGGAGGAGGCGGGGCACTCCATGTTGGCTCCAATTTTTAAAAAACCGGACCCGGAGCCACTGCCTGCTGCTACTGTCGCCGCTGCTGCCGCCTCCCGCCATCGCCATCGCCGGGGGGGTGGAAGGAGGAGAGGGAGGGGACTGGAGTGCCGGGAGCATTTCTGTAATTGATCCGGGTAGATGCATTTGCTTTTTCCCTCCTTCCTTTTCGTTCCGGAGCTTTCTCTTCCCCGCCTTGCCCGTTGATCGGCTCCCATCCCTTTCGGGGGCGAACAGGTCCTGCCGCCGCCGCGGGACTCGCACGGAAGAGGTGGAGATGCGGTTTTCTCTTTCTCTCCCCCCGGGGGGGGTTCCCTTTCCTCTCCTTGCCTCCCGTTGTTTCCCCTTTTACATCCATAAACCTCACGGGGGGTCTGGGGAGGGATCGGGGGGCAGCCTTTCCATCTGGCAGCGGAGATCTGTGGCTTGGTTTTAGAAGTGACGCTTCACACGTGACGCCAAAAAGCCCGTCTTCTTCGTTGCCGCCGTCGCTGCTGGAACCAGAGGAGGAGGAGGCGCGCTCCGCTGGCCTGGGGCGACGGCGGCAACGGCGGCGATGGCGATGGTGGGAGGCGGCAGCAGCGGCGACAGTAGCAGCAGGCAGTGGCTCCGGGTCCGGTTTTTTAAAAATTGGAGCCAACATGGAGCGCCCCGCCTCCTCCTCGGTTCCGGCGGCGATGGGGACGGCAACGGCAGCAGCGATGGCAGGAGGTGGCAGTGGCGATAGAAGCACCAGGCAGCAGCAAGCGGCGGCAAGCGGCTCCACAGGAGGCTCCAGTCAGGGGCGGCCGGATCCAATTTTTTTTAAATCAGAGAAAAAAATGGCTCCAATTTAGTGCGCATGTGTCAGATTGAGTTTCTGCGCATGCGCACTAAATTGGAGCCATTTTTGCTCCAATTTTTTTTTAAAATTTTCCTCCCAGTGAGGCGTCCGATCCGGACGCCTCAAAAACGGTATTACCCCCACGGAGAGCCCTCCGGAAATCCTTAAAACGGTTCTGTGGATCCGGTCAGAACCGGTGTCATCCCATCACTGATCTTGTTTCATAAAAATAACTGTGTTTGTAGAATCCTTCACCAAGTCTGATCCTCTTCTTAGGCAAGATGTACTTTCCACACACATCGTGTTTTGGCACAGAAGTGGGCAGAGGTGTCTAGAAGTGAAGCACAGCACTTTTGCCATGCTGCCAGAAATTATCAGTGACAGTAGGAGTGGGGTCTTAGCCCACCACCTCACATCGTCAGTAGGTTACATTTCGGGTCCTTTGGATGTGAAGCCTAATGTTTGATGATGCTTGGGATCATAGAATGCACACAGCCACATAGATAACTGTATTAGTTCTGCATGTAGGAGCCAACACCTTCCAGAACCTTCCCCATTAAATTATTTCACCCCAGTGTCCTTGTAACTCCTGGAATGCCTCCCCTGCCCTTGATGAACTGTCCTGATTCTACTGTTTGCCTACAAGACCACTAGGCACTAGCAGGGAGAATAAAGCATGACACATGGCTGTGCCAACATTTCCATGAACACATTAACCTTAGAAGCCCACTGAAGCTTCAAGAGTTGGAGTGGGAACTCATCAATTAATGACAATTTACTGCTGCAAGTCACATAATTTATCTCTGAACAGCAAAATTATGCAACTAGATTTTTTTACCAGTGTAGATGATCTTTTCAGCATGGGGTACCCTGTGGACTGAGTAAGGACCACTTCACCCCCAATGTTGGGAGGGAGAGAGCACATTCTCTCAATGCTCTATACTAAATGTTTGCTGTAAAAAAACATGGTTAAGTGTTGATGTGAAATAAATGTAAATGGCACTAGAGAGTGAAATGAAATACCTGAAGCCACAGAGCTGCATTGCCAAATGGGAAAGAAATAAAGCAAACCAATTATTTCCTTAGTTTGAGACTGAATCCAGGGAGGGCATTGCAAAAAGGCATCCAGAAAGACAAAAATGAGACTATCAGAAATATGTCGTGAGAACAGCAGACTTCCCTACCAGCATCACAGCAGCTGACAACATAGTCAGCCAAGAGAGCAAACAAGGTCAGAAAAGAAACAGCCGACACAGACTGAAACACAGCTAGTAAAATACATGAAACATAACAACTTTATTTAAATAACACTCAGGTCATAGCGGGAAGCTGGCTAAAGCTACCAAATGGGAAATTGGAGGCTGATACTTCAACTAAGCTCAGCTTGGGGTTATAAAGAAGCTATTTATGTGCAATTTGGTGTCTTTGAGATGGAGGAAATATCGACTGTGGTTTGCAATTGTTTTTGTTTTCTTTTTTTAACCCACCTTTCCCTTTCAAGAAGTTTCCTCTGGGAAGAAAATGAATAGGATCTCACTGGCAATATCACAGGTTTAACAGCTCTAAAGGGCTCCACTCACCCACCCAATTCCTGACGCAACGCCAGACATCCTGACACAGTCTGTGCTGGAAGGGCAACCTTAGGCAGGCCCTAAGTAACTTCCTTCTCTTTTTTCCTATTTCCACACTCATTTACTTCCTAATTATACAGTCATTTACTTACAGCTTTTGCTTTAAAATGCTATGAATATGGAGAGGCTTTAAAATACTTGATCTGTAGGACTGTTGTAAGCATAACATGGAGGAGGGAATTCTACTTTTCTCTGATGAGCTTAAGAAAGATTGGCATTCAAATGCAATAGGCAGAGATAAGTATGTAACATTAAAAAATGGATATGGAAACTGGACAGTGACAAGCATTTGGGCATTCTGTTGAGTCCCTTCTAAGGAACTCTTTATCATCTGCAATGTTTCTATGAAGGCACATTCAATTATAGAGCATACTCTCATATCTCAGGATGGAGAATGTGGCCTTGTAGAAATCACTGGTTGTTTGTCAAGCTATAAAAATCTTTCACTAGTCTGAGATCTCAAGGTGTGTCTATGAATTGTGAACCAAGTACATCTTTGGAAGTATCACCTGTTATGATATATGATATTATATTATGCAGTGTGTGTAAGAGAGAGAGAGAGAGAGAAACTGGTTTCACATGGTAGAATTTGAATGCCTTGTCCTGTAAAATGTGTGAAGTATGGATATCAACTCTTAATATCAGCTTGAATGCTGTGAATAAACATTATGATATCTCCTTGCACACTCATTGCACAAACACACATTATACCCTTATAATGCATCCAGCATCAACAATGCATCTACCAACCACTGAACTTCCAGTTTTGGCAACATTGCCTCTCATGGTTTTTAGACTTAAATATGTGTCTTTCTCTGCTTCCTCAGGTAAAGTGACATTTAAAGAGGGGAGTATGCTTTACAGAAAGGAAAATGGGGGGCGGTTTACTTAAAGAACCATGAATTGCATGCCCTGAGTCGCCTTGGTGAGTGGGCAGCAATATAAATCTGAATGAATGAATGAATGAATGAATGAATGAATAAATAAATAAATAAATAAATCTGATACCTTTTCAATGAGTTTTATGATAACATAGTTCCAAAAGTAGAGTTGTTTATAGCTGTTGTGTTTAAATAATAATATTTAGTATGAGGCGGAACCAACAGTGGATATCTATTAATTTTCAAGTCATTTAGGGGGTCATTTGCAAACATATTGTAGGTCATTGCTATTACTGTGATAAGTAAGAGGAAAAATATTTTTCTCCCGAGGGAAGCAAGTGAACAAACACCCGTTTTTGCAAATCTGCATCTGAATTTTAATGTAGGCATCCACTGAACTTTACACTTGATATGCAGGTAACACCACCATTTATATTTATGAACTACAAGCATGTAGGGAATTTGAAATTATCACATCATTGCATGATTAAAATGCAATCTTATATAAATAACAATTAAAGTTGAGAAGGATTTTATTTTTATAAATGAAATTCATGCAGAACCTGACTTATTCAGATTTGCAGTCCACATACTCTATGCAATAGGAACCAAGTGATGGGAAGTGTGTAGTCCTTCAGATGTGAGAGATACTCCTCCTAACATCGTTCATCCGTTGTCTATGTTAGAACCCTTCCTTTGCTCTGTATGAAACCAGACAAAATTAAAGGTCACTTCCAGCTTTCCCAAATGACTAATTTTTATATGATAGGGCATCATTATTCCTTGTTCTATAGAAGAAAATCCCACCCCATTGGCTTCTGCAGGTAGAATTCTCTGACTTTGTGGGTTAAAATAAAATAAAAATAAAAATAGAATGGAGGTGTTAGTGGGCATTCAGTGACCACACGAGATTTTCAAATAGGCCACACAACTGCTGCCCCTCTTATAGGTAAGTGATTCGCAACCTAAGGCCCATGGGTCTAATCTGGCCTGTCGCACCAATTAATCTGGTCCATGGTGAGGAATCCACCACTGCTGCAGCCACTGCCACCACTATCGGAAGCACCAGAAGCACACCATAAACACGCAAAACATGGCAAAATGCACGGTAAGCAGTGGAAATGGAAAAAACAGCTGGGATCGTGCCATGAAGGCACTGCCGGCACCGGCACAACCACAAGTGGTGGAAGTGGCAGGAGGAACCACATCTCTGGCCCATTCATGGGGGGGGGGGAGATAAAGAGCCCCTGTGGTCACAGAAGGCTGAAGATGCCACTAAGTCACCACACCCTCCTTGGCCCTCCCACCGGCCGGGAGGATAAAGAGCCCCCATGGCCATGAGAGCCTGAAGATGATGACACACCAACATGCCCTCCTCAGCCCTCCCACCAGCCGAGAGGATAAAGACCCCCACAGCCATGGGAGGCTGAAGATGCCACCGCCCCACCATGCCCTCCTCAGCCCTTCCACCGGTGGTTTTGGTTGGGGTGCCATGTTGTATTCTTGTGGTGACTTTTGTTTTTGTTGCTAATGGGACTTCTCAAATGAGTGCTTTTTTCTATTTTTGTATTTGCTTTTCTTGATACTGTGATTTGTGATGAAGCTATGATATTGTTTGATTCTACTATATTCTGTTGTACTGTAATATTGTAATAATTATTAGATATATTATGATTGTTGTTAGCTTCCCTGAGTCGTGTAGCTGAGTGGGCGGCATACAAAGCCAATAAATCAAATCAAATCACCTGACCGGCGCGCGGCGTGAAAACATTGTGAACCCCTGTTAAAGACTGACGAGGATGACTACAAAGTGGGAAAATAAGCATTGATCTGCTGCGATTCACATCCACAGAACTTAGTTTTGCCAGATGAATTTGGTTTTATCCTCTAGATAGGAATCAGCAAATAGAAAGGAGGACATTACCAACCAGTACTTGTTTGTAGCGATCCAAATTTGCAAGTCAGCAGAAACAAAGACCCAGCTAGTAAAGGTAAAGGTAAAGGTTTCCCTTTCTTGAAAGCCAGTCATATCCGACTCTAGGATTCAGTGCTCATCTCTGTTTCAAAGCTGAAGAGCCAGCGCTGTCTGCTTCTGCGGATGTTTCCATGGTCATGTGGCAGGTATAACTAGACACCAGAGTGCACGGGACGCTGTTTACCTTCCCACCAAAGTGGTCCCTATTTATCTACTTGCAATGTCTTGTTTTCAAACTGCTAGGTTGGCAGGAGGTGGGACAGAGACAGGAGCTCATTCCATCCTGCAGTACTTGGGAATCAAACTGCTGACCTCCCGCCTTCCAGTCAGCATCTTAGCTACTTGAGCCTAGCTACAAGCTGCAAACAAGTGTTGGCTGGAGAACCCCTGGGTCATGATCCCTCAGACAGTTGAGGAAGACAGACTGGTGACCCCCCTGGCATAAAAACTGCCATAAATGCGACTGCTTGTGGGAGTGGCAGCTGGAAGGCAGGCATGGGCCAAGTGATTTGGCACCATGGGCTGGATCCACCCCATGGTGGTGGTTGCTGACCCCTGTCCTAAGTGCTCCAGTTCAACTTCATTCATCCGGGATGCTGACATCCCTGTGCGTGTCTCTTTGCTTCCTCTTTCTCCCTACCTCCCTCAGCTACCTGCATCCCTGCACATGCCTGTATTGCTCTTCTACATCAAGCTACCTGAACTGATGTCCATGTATTTGTTTGCCAAATAAGTAGAATCCTCTGCAGTGGAGAGAAATGTATGGATTAGGAGGAGGGAAGTATGGACTGATTTGCATTTGATATGTAAGTCATGTAGTCAACAGAAAACAATACGAATCTCAGTGTCCCAGTGCTCGTACAATTTGCCAGTGCTGTGGCCGCATCAGCTTTTTAGTGATGTCCACCTTCAATCTTTCACAGAGCGCCTAGTTCTCCTTTGAATTCTCCTCTCACATCTTTACAACAATGGGAGTTGAAAAGCCAAAGCCTGAACCTGTAATTTGGTTCATGACAACTCCATATGGGAATCGGTAGAGTAACAATAATTTGGTAATTTGCCTCAAGATGATATGAGAATTAGCCAAACAACAACAACAACAACAAACAGGTGCAAGGAAAATAGGCCTCTGCATTCCAATATGCTGTGTTCCTGAAGTGACTGAGATGGATATTTCAAAGCCTTTCCATTTTTGAAGCGTTTTGCCCTGTTCATTTTCACAAAACTAAATGAGAACCAGCTGGCACAAATGACATACCTATATTAGCATAACATGAAAGCTTTGCTGTAGTATTAATTTTTCCATATTAGTCTTCAGTTCATCGATGTAATCTAAAAGATGGTAAATCATTTAGCATTAGTTTTGCTTGCTGGAAATACGATTTTGCTTATTACCCTTAATAGAGACAGGCTGTATGCTTCACCTACAGGAATCAGTGGACCAGAAACAGACCTGACTAGGCTAAAAAAGGGAAATAGTGCTACTTAGGAAAATATGTGGCTTTTCCCCAATACAGAAATCGCTTTCCAGGTAGAAACAAGGACCCAAACTGATGTGGGATTGTACCATTGTAGATAAAGTGATGGTCTCAAGACTGGTGGACAACAGACAGGCATAGAGCCAGCCTGGTAGCTTCCATGTGGACCCTCCTTAGGTTGTCAGGATAATTCCAACCCTCCCTCCACCAGCTTCCCATTGCTTGGTGGGGGAGACTTTTTTCTTAATGGCTTTGTATTGACTGGCAAGAAAAATCCCAAAGAAAGACATCAGGCAGTTGGACAGAAAAAAGGGCAGACTTCACTCCAGTGTTCCTGCCCAACATATAACTTGAGCAGGAAAAGACATTCCAGCCAGTATCCAAACTTAGTGGTCCACCACGCTTGTTTTACTGTGGCGTTATTGTGGTACTTGTTGTTTGCTGCTTGGGTATACAGTATTCTGTTTTGACAATAGTGGTGGTGGCACAGTAACACAAGTTGAAATGGGTGATCTGAGCACTCAGGTTTATCGATCAATAATCAATGATATATATTATGTGTCTAATTGCCTTGTCACAACTCTACTAGCAGTTTTGGGGCATTTAGTTGAATATAGGAGGTATGATGAATAAAGGTGTTGCCTTAAGGAGATCTGGGGCAGGCCCATGGTGTGGCCTAACTTGGGAGCCCACTGACCAGGCCCTGCCCTCAGGTGGCAGGGAGCCACAGAGTGGCACACACCCATGTGGTTTCCAGAAGACTACCACACCTATTGGAAGCTTCAGTTCCTGCTGAAGAGGTTGGCAGCTGGCATGAAGGGGAATTTGGGTTTCTCAATGCACTAGATCCAATTTCATTATACTGGGCCAGGGACTGCTGCTTTAACCAATAAAGTTCTGGCCTTTTCTTCCTCCTAACAATTGTGTGTTATAGTTTTGTAGTCTGGGTTTTGGCAGACTTAGCACTGGGCCAATAACTGTATTTGACCAACAAATGAACTGTTGGATTGGGCCAGTTATAAGACTTTAGTGCTGGGAGTTTAGTCTGGCGTAAAAGGAGATGTGTCAATGCTTCCTTGTCACATCCTCAAGAGGTGAGCACTCCATTACTTTGTGTCCCAAAAAAACCACAAAAATTAAAAAGTTCTGTCCATCCTTTAATCCTTTATCTGTTTGTCTATGCAGTTCCTGCTCCCAAAGTCTGTCCCATGCTGCAGGCACAAATCTGTTTATCATGAACTTTAATGGTGTTAGAATACTGTTGTAGTCCAAAGCAGAGTACAACAAATCAAATGTGTGTGCCAAGTTCATTCCAATTTAATGAACAACAAATTGGCCTGCTTCGGCTTGAAATCTGAAGTTGTTGTTTTCCTGATATATTAGGAGGTTTTTTTGTTCAGTTACATTATTTCCTTTCATGCAAATAGAGGGGCTGCATAAGCAAAAATAGATATGGCAGTTTTCTTTGTAACAAATAACTAGAAGAAAAGGCTGGCTAAATGAAATTACAAAGCTTTCTCTTCTTCTCCATAGGAGTGATCAAATAATTGTTTCTGGTAAATTAGAGCACTCTTTTACTATCAGGTTCAGCAAATCTTAAACTTCCCTTCCTGTATTTTCTTTATTTTATTTTAAATGTATAGATTTAGCTTGTCTTTTCCAATTTCCCCTGCCCTCCTATAATTTCTTGATTCAGCAATGAGAGAAGTCCATCTGTCTTTTCCCAGCGTGTGACTTGCTTGAGTGAGCTCAGGGTCTCCTTAAAAATTGCATTTTTAAGGTTTGTAGTCAAGTGTTTGGGCTGCACAGCTAAAGATAGGAAGTGTGAAAGCGAACAGAATGTGTTTGCCAGCACAAGGATCATGTGTGAGGGAACCAGACAGAAGGCACCCCTGTACGGCAAGCTGTCATCAAATGCCACCTTTGGTCAGGATCCAGTTTGAAGCATGAGCTGATGGAACGGGTTCTCAGCGCAGATCATGGCAATTTTCCTCCCCATGCAACCCATGTATTCCGCATTAGGAAAGATTCCTTCTCTATTGCTTCCCTCCCAAGCCTCTAAGTCGATCCTGCTCAAAACTATTTCTCTCAAGGATATGCTTTCATCTCTTCAGTTAGTGGGGGACAGGATTTTGCCTTCTCCTGGATGTATCGCACAAGATCATGGTCAATGAGCAGCAATCTATGGGGCTATCAATGAGTGACTGTGGCAAAACTATAAAGGTACATGAGGGTTGACTGGTCAGCAGCATTTTAGACAAGTATAGGCTGAAGATATTGCCCTACCCTTTTGAAATCCATAGCACAAATTATTGGGAAGCTGTCTATATTTGCCTGACATCCCTGCAGAAAAGTGCATCTGGCTATGGAAGCACAATACCTTACCATGGGTAGGATTCAGAGGATCCTGGTCTGGGCAGGAAGAACTGCTGGTCAGCTCATGGAGTCCTGGTCAGACCACAGAATCTGTATTAATAAAAGAAAGGACTGTAACTTCCAAATAGCTTTTGTTTAACTTATATGCTGCATAACATTATATTATACAGAGTACTCAAAAGATTCCAGGCTGATACTCCCATGCAGAGAGCTGCTATTTCTCCAGGACCACCTGCACCTGGCAGCAATGCTAAGAGAGAAGTCACCTGGGCTGAGTTGACAGCTTGGCATTATTCCTTTTTGTTGATAAGTACTGGCACAATGTCTGTCAGCTGGGCTTCTACTCCCTCCTCCATTTCTTCTGTGTTAGAATAAATTAGCATATTCGGAAGGAGCAGGTTTCTTTCTCCAAAATACAGGTAACGGGTTCTGTAATTCAGAGTAGAGACATCTCGTTTTTTACAGGTTGCCTTCTGATAGGCAGTTCTGGCCTACCTTGTTCTTCTTTCTTAGAAGCTGCCCCCCTTTGGCTAAGACCATTCTGGTGGGGAGTATTAGTTTCTTCAGAGGAGCTTCACCTTAGTTTGCTGAAATGACTGGATTAAGTTACAGGCATTTTCCCTTCCTTTTAAGATAAAATCATAAATAGCAATAGCAATGGCAGCTACACTTATATATTACCCCATAACACTTAGAACACACTCTTGGCAGTTCACCATTAACATTTTGCCCCCAATAGAATGGGTACTCAGCACACCACCCTCTGAAGTATGGAAGATTGATTCAACCTTGAGCCCATCAGGTCCAAACTCAGATAGCGAGCAGAGTTTTGACTGCAATTTACCCACTCCACCATGGGAGTTATTCAATCTAAAACCTGAGGGCTCGCTTAAATCAAGCTAACATGAAATTAGCTTTTTGAGACCCCAGGATTGAGCTTTGGTTCAGAGGATGATTCTCTTCTCTATGCCAAAGATCTTCTTTTCTCTGCACTGCCCCAACTGGAATGCCAGTGTTTCCCAGCTCCTATTCAGGATGGTCCAAGAGGACCAAAGAATGATAACTTTTGACAGCCTAGGCCCAGGGGTTGCAGGGTGACCACGATGTTTTCTCTGCAGGTTCAGAAGCTCTCTTACCTATGTCTCCCCTTCTTTGCTGCGTTATAGAGAACATCTTTCTTTCTCTACTTTGATTTCAGCAATGTCTGCACTCCAAGTGGTTTAGTAAGTAGCCCTTGCCGCCCTAATTAGAATCTAAATTCAGGCCCGTATTGGCTACCCAGGGCTTGAAATCACACTTGAATCTAAAAAGCATCTCATCATTTGCTTCTTTCTGACAGTATTTTTCCATTCTGAAAAGCAAATGTGTGTAAATATCTAGATCTCTACCTTATTCACAGTTTGTTTGCTATTTATATCATTTATTATGTCTTCAATGTAAGCACGGCATTTATTTTGAGTACAAATCTTAAGGGCTGGAAAATGGAGACTTGGTAGTTAGCAGGTTTTGCTCTTAAATTAGCCCTGGTCAAATGAATAGCATTTTTCTGAAGAAGAAACAAATTTAGATATAATCTGAAAAGATGCATTCATACATTGTGCTGTTTCCACAAATATAACACAAATTCAGTGGAAGCATCCAATAATAGTATTCTGGCTGCTGCACTTAAGAATACTTCACTATATGTACGTTCAAGGTATCTGTCTCTTTTGACAATAATAATTTGACTTGGAAAAGGAAACATGATATTAACATTTTAAAAAGATTTCATTCACTGCCACAAGCAGTGTATTGAAATCTGCAGCTCACTTTCCCCATAAGAAATATTCGATATAGCCCTAAAATGTTTTAGTTCACCTCCTCTCAGGATTGTGATTTTCCCTTTCATACCGCAGATGCAGTTTTGTATATGAAGAGCAAACTAGATGTGAAATGAACTTTGAACCCCCCCCCCCCGGCCCATCAAATAAAGAGGCAAGAGACAAAAAATTGCCATAAAATCTGGACCACATTTTATTGCATTTAAATAAATCCCTTAAACAGGGGAGAAACAAAGGGTAGTGCTATTCAGAGCTGGTACTAGAGCAGGTGGACTGTTTTTGTCCTTAACCTCCTTGCCGTGATATGCCTATGGATTGAGGAGGCATTCCTGCAGGTGTTTCCAATCTATTCACATTCATGGGTCCTACTGCTGAGCTGCCTCATGATGCTCTTGTGTGCACACCTGATTTGCATGAATTGTGGCACATACCCAATAACCACCACATCACATGATGTCCTGAGGGACTCACTACCACCCTGTACTACCCTCCAAAATAACCAATGATAACCTATCTAATCATGACACTGTCCAAAAATAGCCCATAATGACCTGTAAGAATCAGAATGGGATAGGCAAAAATCACCTGGAATCCTTTTTCTAACATTGCCAATCAGAATGTCCAAAAACAGAATTCCTATCTGGCCCCATAGGTGACCCAGTCAACACTCTGACTTAAAGCGCAGTGGGCAGGCTGGCCGTTTGAAAGCCAGGAAGCAAGAGGCTATTAACTGGCTAGAGGAAAACTAATTGTGCATGTGTGACTAGACACTGGAGTGCACAGAATGATGTTACCTTTCCTGCCAAAGCGGTGCCAATTTATCTACTTGCAATTTCTTGCTATTGGACTAGTTTGGCAGGAGCTGGGACAGATGACAGGAGCTCACTCTGTCACACAGCACTCAAACTATGACCTTCCAGTCATTATGCCTGCCACATGACCATGGAAATGTTTGCAAAGACAGACAGCACTCGCTCTTTGGCTGTAGACAAAGATGAGCACCACACCCTAGAGTTGGATATGACTGGCTTTCACGCAAGGGAGATCTTTACTATAATAAGTAATGTAATGTATATAGAAAAATATGTACAAAGTAAAAGGAAGAGAAGCTTTATATCCCTTCTCCTGCCAAGCTCTGGGACTCCATACGGGTCCCCTTCATCCCAGGAAGCCTTTATGACTTTTGAAATGGGGTAGGGAATGAATGATTCAGAGTTCTGAAACTGCTGCTGTTTCTCCAGGCATTGGGACCAGAACCAACAAAGGTCATCTTTCAGTAGGATCCCAAAAAAGAAGAGGCGCTCAAGATCACATGGCAAATAGTAAAGGTAAAGGTCACCCTTGCTTGAAAGCCAGTTGTATCTGACTCTAGGGTTCAGTGCTCATCTCTGTTTTTAACCAAAGAGCCAGCGTTGTCTGTGTCTGCAGACATTTGCATGGACATGGTGGGCATGACTAGGCACGGAACAATGTTTGCCTTCCCACCAAAGTGGTACCTATTTATCTACTTGTAATTTCTTCCTTCTGAACTGCTGGGTTGGCAGGAGCTCAGACAGAGACAGGAGCTCACTCTGTCATGCAGCACTTGAGTCTCAAACTGCTGACCTTCCAGTCATCAAGTTCAGCATCTTAACCACTAAACCACCACAGCCCCCTTATGGCAAATACATGCTGGCTATTGGAGCACACCAAATAATTTTAGGTGGTCATCAGTCTGTGCTTTATAGACTATACCAAAGCTCTTCTGATTATAAGTATGCATGCAGTGTATGTGTGTGTGTGTGTGTGTGTGTGCATATGTGCAAAGGTGTTTCTTATACTAAATTGAAAGCTTACAAGAATATCATGTTGTTTTCTGTGAATGCAGATGCAGAAATGAAATCTCCAGCTGCTGAATTTCTACCTATCACAAGGCTGTTAAACACAAGAGCTTGTCCATTAATGAACAAATAAATACCAACTTAGTTTGAATATTAAAGGGTAGTTTAAAAATACATTATTCAGCAGGATCTCACAGGTGGCAGTGAAGAACAGAAACAAAGATGATGCACTGCCAACATCAAGTGGCATATTGCAACTTCTCATTCTCTTTTATATTCCAAAACTGAACAGGAGCCAATCTGAGACGTGATCAGGCCATTTTCTTTATGCAGGAAGAACATCTTATTGGCTCTCTAAATGCAAGCCAGAGCCTTCCAAGCATATTTCTGTGATCCTTTCAAGATTGCAAACAGTTTAAGTTAAAGGAAATAAAAATTGAAGTCTGGTGCTGCTAGTACAAGATTTCAGTTGTAAACGATTAACTACAGGAAACGAGTAGAAAAGGTTAGCTTTTAAAATGTAGATTAAGGGGGGAAAAAACAGAGTAGCAGAAATGCCACCAGGAGACATGTTCAAAAAGTGTAGAAACATTTAAAAAGTTAATGCCAAAGGACGAGCATGCTAAATATAACAATAGAAAGAAGCAAAATGGAAGACAGAGAAAGAGAACGTGTGACAGCAATTTTGCGTGCTGCCATTTTCAAAGTTCATCCCTAAATCTAGCTTTGGTTGTAACATAGGTAAGTGCCCCCCCCCCCCGGGGTTAAATAAAGAGGCAGGACATAGACAATTTAGGTACAAAACTTGGGCTTCAATTGATTGAATTTTATTGAATCCCCTGACCTTTGGTGGGGCCCAGTAGTGTGTAAATTTGGTACTAGAGCAGGGGAAATTCTAACCCAGATGGTGAATCTCTAACCCCTGTGCAGGGGTTTACACAGTGGTGGGATGTCAAAAACTTTACTACCCCACCATAATGTCATCACAGTGTGGGAGGAGCTAACATCATGACATCATGATGTCATGGGCGGAGCCAAAAAATAAAATAATAATAATAAATTAAAATTAAAATAAGCACACACATACACCTCAGCCCGCCCACCCATCCACCCACAACACAAACTCATAAATACATACATACATTAAAATACACCCACCCACCCCAAACACAAATCAAACAGAGCTTTTAAACCAGAACTTAAAGCTTATTCTGGTTAATCTTTCTCACACTAGGTCAGATGGAAGGAACTACAGAATGAACTCACCACAAGATGGCTTCATTTTGGCACTTTTCAACAGTTAAAGAAGTTAGGTCCTAAGTCTTTGCCTAACCAGTTCTCTAGGATAATATGCCTTAATGTAAGTTTAAAACAGCTGTACCTCCTTAAGGGTTCTCCAATTGGAACAGCACTTGGAACAGCACAGGTGTAGCTTATTGATGAGGTAACTCCAAGACTTTGCTTAAAAACCTCAAGCCAGGCCACCAGGACTGCTGGCCGCCAGGCCTTTTTAGGAACTGTGGTAGTACGCTAATATAGGTAAAGGTATTAAATACACATTAAAATACACACAGACACACCACATCCAAAGGTGAGTCACTTACCTGGGGAGCAGGCTATAGGGAGCTTCAGGCTAGCAGCTTCTCTTCCTCCTCCCCGCTTGGGAGGACAGCAAGGAAGCCATGCATATGCACCAAGCACTGTAGGCGTGCATGCACTCCAAGTGCTTGGCGCACATGCACAGTGGGGGAACCAGTGAAAAGGTAAGCCCCAAAGGTGGTTCCCCCCAAAAGCTGCTGGAGGTTCTCGAGGACACTGGGAAAAGTTACTACTGGTTCTGGTGAACTGGTGCGAACCTGTTACATCCCATCACTGGGTTTACATTATTTTAATATAACCACTCTTCTGCTGCTGCTGCGGCATCCAAATCCAAATATTAGTAATAATCACAGTGATCAGCCATGAAGACTGTCCAGAGAATATAATGCAGTGGCCTTTCATCTGCCTTCCACATCGCTCCATGATACCCGTACCACTGATACAGCTCCACAAGTCTCTCTTAAGGTCAGTATTTTCCAATAGTGCATTAAAAAGCCACCCTGCTTTAAACTGATCACTGCCAGTGCATTTCCCTCACTGTTCAGTGTTTTAATTTTGCTCTTCATTATTCCAAAATTGATTCCTCCATAAATTCCATATTGATGAACATAAGCAAGTGAGTAAGTAAGCAACCGAGCAGTGGACAAAGTGCTCCTAAATTTACTCTGGGCATAATAGAGAAAACAGCTGGGAAATGGGCTAAGGAGAGAATTGCACAAAAAATACTGCAGGGGCTTCAATGTGACAAAGAGGACAACAGCTGATTATGTTCTTGTAAATATGAAGTTAACAGGGAATAACGATTTTAAGGAAGATTGTTCAAAGGGGGTTGTTTTAATGCTAAATATACATCACAACACATATTTCCAGTTGTAATAACACAGGAGATTACTTGCAGTCTTTGCAATGTATTTGCATTAGGTTGCAATTCAATAATGCCAAGTTCTGAGATTAAACTTTATCTTTCCCAGTTCAGTTATGGTTCATTTACCATAATGCCTGGGAGGTATTGGTCTTCTAATTTTTGCTGTATTTGATAAAGAAGGAGATCACATTGCTTTGAATTGCCTTTTATTGCATTTCCATCCAATTTGTTTCTTCCAGCATTTGGCAAAGTACATTTAACAACAACAACAAAACAAAAACCCCAAAGGGTTACCAGATGGTATAACTACTGTCAGCTCGGCTTATGCTTTAACCGCACAATAAAGTTTACAATTAGAATTTTTGAGAGCATTTTCAAAGACCATAATTCAAGCACACTGTATGTGCATGGCTCAGTGCGTGGTTTTGTGTGTCTGTTTATTTCCAGACCCACAAATTATAGGCCATATTGCATGACCCTTCCAGTTTTGCAGTGCAAGGTTTTTGTTCAGGCAACAGCCAACACCAGAAGACCAGGCTTGTATCTGGGCTGTTCCCCTTCTCTTCTCCTCTTGAAGTCTTCTTCAGGGCTCTAAAACAGGGGTTCTCAACCTACAATCCGGGGGACTGGATGTGGCCCACAACACCATTTCATGTGACCACACCACCATCTCTGCCACATCCGAAAGTGCCGTGTGTGGCAGGCAGGGCAAAATGTCTCCAAAGTTTGAGAACCCATGCTCTAAAATATTTTTTCCCCTGGTCTTTTGCAGGAGGAAAATTCTGTTCCCTGGAGAAAATCATTTCATTGGGAGTCACAGATAACTAAAAGTACTGTTCCATTTCATCAATACTCCTGCTCCATTTCAGTATATCTTGGGTTGTTCAGGTGAACTTCTGCAATAACTTTAAAATATATATAATGAAATGAAATGGTATGAATTGCTTCTTCATAATTTCATTGATATTTCTTATCCCCACATCTATTGTTGTTTCAAAAATGTAAATCCTTTTTTCCCCTTGCCCTCATGCAAAGTGGAGGAATTGCAAACATTTTTTCCTTGCCTTGCAAGAAGGTGCTATCGAATGTATGGTTTTGCCCAAATTGTGTATTTTGTGCAAAAAGTTGTGCAAAACTGTAATTGATTTCTCTTTGCTTTATGGACTTCTAAACATCAGGAGCACTGGATAACTAAATTAATATCTTATTTTCTTCTCCTTGTGGTGTAGGAAAGCACATTAACTTTGGAAAAACCTTGATCTGAGAAAGAAGACTCCTTGTCTCACTCTCAAAATGGAAACAATGAGTCCAACAGACTTGAAAAATTATTGTCTAGGTGTCTCTTCATGGCAAGATAGCCTAAATGCATGAAAATTTATTGCAATCAATCATCCATATCAGTCTCACAGAAGATGTGTGGCCAATAACATTTGAGAACCAGTTACTCTTGAAGCTTCCTAAATTCAGTGGTGATGAGAAAGAAAAGAACAGCCATTTGCCCATCACAGCCTTTGTACATTATGCAAATGGCAGCACATGAAGGAGTACATTTTTGTGAATTTCTGTAGACATGAACCTGGACCCCATTTCCCATACTTCTGGGTGATGAGCTTATCACTTAGTTATCTTGTTTTTCAGCTATTCCAGTACATCACTCAGTTCAAGAAATATATCAAAATGAATTTTTAAAGATCCATATCTAAGTGAGAATGCTTTTAGAAGACCAGTTTTGAGAGGAAAATACATTTTTAGAATACACCATCAAAAACATTAAAAACATTCTCTGCATATGAGTTGTGACTCTACAAAAAAGAGTTGACTTGAAGAAGTAAATAAAAATACCAGTAGGGGAATGATGTCCACTATAGCAACAGCTGTCATTTTCTTTAAAACTAGTAACTTGAGGCAAAGACCTGGTGGTTTTTATTGTTGGTGCAGTAGCCCATGCTCACAAGGGCCAAAATCTGTTGCATAAGTTACACTCATGAACGTACGATGACATAATGGGTAGAGGGAGATTTTCAGTATTTAGACTTCCCCCTTCCACAGCTCCCATGCAATTAAATGGATTATTCTCACATCAGACAAGCTAAAAAGACAGGAGGAAGAAGTTTCTCATTACTGAAAATCTCTCCCTGCCAATAATGCCATCACCCTTCTGCAGGTGTAACTTACACAACAAGATTTTGACCATGGTTTATTTTTTTCTGGCATTCATACAAGTGAGTGTTTATTTCTCTCTTGAACATGGAGAGGGACATTGCAGTCAATTGGGTTTTTTCTGGTTTATATAATTACCAGCTGGAGATTGAGTGGAGCATTCCACCTGCAGAGTCATTTAATTCTGGATTTCCTAATAGAAACCTAACCTTGATGTTTCATTTATTCTTAAACCTAAATAATTTTTTTAAAAATTACCAAATATTGTTAGTCTGAACTAATTCAGGATGTTGGGTCCTCTAATAAAAATTATAACATTTACAGGAAAGTGCCAAGTTCTGGGAATGCTCATAGTTGCATGTGGTTAAGCATGCAACATTCATTCTTTAAACTTGATTCTCCTCACAACACTATCTCCCTCTACATGATGAAGGGTGACCTCTATAGTCAGGAACTTTCTAATTCAAGTAAACTCCTAGCATATTTATTCAGAGTAGCCCAGCTCGTCATTGGAAACTTTCCATCTTTCAAAACTGGGAAGTCACTGAAAATGGAGAACTCTGTGGAGGGTCTGAGACTGCAGTATTTCCTCATGGAGGCTGAAGTTCTGATAACAGTAATGATAACTGTGTGCCATTAAATACATTTTCAGGACTTCCAGTCAAGATGGTGAGGTGAGAGGATGCGTTAGAGAGAGATTCGAGGTGTTGGCAAAAAAGGGGAGTGAATAATAAGTTTAAAGTGAATATAAAGAGTAGTAAGTGAGAGGAGAGAGTGAGATCAGGATTGGGAATATACAGCTTAAAAACGAAGAGCAAAGTAAAGCACAGATAAATGGAGAGAGAAGGACAAGAGAGTGGTGCTCTTTATGCGAGACAGACGTGAGGGGTAGGAGACGGCAGAGGCAAAGGAAAGCAAAGAATAATAGAGGGAAACGGAAAGCAGAGGACAGGAAAAAATGGAGAAACGCTGAGGTAAAGAACATATAAAGTCAGATGAGAGAGGCCAGTCATTGGAGATAGTGGAGGCGAATAGAGGTGAGCAAACAGCAGAAGAGAGGAGAACAAACCGGAGCTTGAAGAGCAAGCATGGAAGAGGAACGTTGCGGTAAAGTGATTAAAAGCCCGGACTCCTTGGCTCTTTTGTGGCGCAGTCCTAGGCTCCTTTTTGGTTTCCCGGCCGTAGCGAGTCCTCACAAAGGGGAGGGTCTCAGACGCAATGAGACTGGGAGGGGATCTGTGGGCATCGCGAAAGCTCAAACGTGAGGACAACGGTCCAGGGAAGAGCTTTGGAGGGCTCCCCGGAGCACTTCTGAGGAACGAAGGAGGTTGGAATGGAGAGACTGGAATTGTGGAGACAGGAAGCCGGGTGTTTGAGAAACTCACTAGTGAGGTGGGTGAATCCACAGAATATAGACCTCAGGCTTGAGTGACAAGGACCTCTGGTGGAAACATAGTGCATGGCCCGCTTGAGTCCTGCTTGAGCTCTGTTTGAACTCTGCAGAAGGAATAAGAAAAGAACAAAGACAATCCTATGTGAATCAGGAACAGCTGGAAACCATTACCTGACATTTACAGAATCAAGACTTTGAAACCCTGTATGTGGTTTGGTTCACCATTTGTATCACAGTGGTTAAAGAGAAGTCTTTTGCTGATAGTGGATCTTGGTGCATAGTTAAAGTAGTTTCGCTCTTCAATTAAAATCTGTGCTTGCTGTGCTGTGACCAGGAGCAATTAATGGACATAAACTATATTTGAAAAACAAAGGATCTTAATAGATCTGTGGGCCCTTAAAAGACATTATTGGGAATCTGGTGTAATAAGTGGTGTGTATATGGGGTTATGATATTCAGTAATATAATAATAATTTTCAGCGGTATTCAGTAAGGGGGGGAGTTATATATAAAGGACTGGGGGGAAGGGGTTAATACAGATCATAAAAAAGGGGGGTTAGAGTCGATGCCACCCAAAAGATCCAAAAGCTATTTGGAAGAGAGAGCCTAGGGAGAAATCATCAGATAGAAGTTATAAAAGGTTAACCAGAATTGAACGAGATACTGATATCGATATTGATAAAGATACTGCTAAAGGGAAAGTTCAAAGTAGCAAAGGGAAAGCCAAGGATGTGACAGATCAAGACATTAAAGAAACAGTTGAGGCCTTAGCTAAAATAGAACAAAGAATTGACAGAATGGAAAGTTATTTCCATCAAAATGATAAGCGAAGAAAGCAAGACAAAGATCTGATGAAGGGCCAGCAGGAGATGAGAGATGTTATGGATAATTTTACTAAGACCATTGGGATAAAATTTGAAATGGTAGAAGATAGGACGAAAAAACTAGAGGAAGAATCTAAGACAATGAGTTCAGTACAAGAAGAGGTAAAGGACATAAAAGATGAGGATAAAGAAAGGTATATTATGATACAACAAGATGATAGGCTATACACTTTGGACAATTCTGTTAGACAGAAAAATATTATCAAAAATTTCCCAGAAAAAATTGGACCAATTAAAACAAAGAGTATTGAAATG
This sequence comes from Furcifer pardalis, assembly GCA_030440675.1. Lineage (NCBI taxonomy): Eukaryota > Metazoa > Chordata > Lepidosauria > Squamata > Chamaeleonidae > Furcifer > Furcifer pardalis. Next base: position 147,470,089 of record CP126894.1, on the reverse strand, counting down.
GTTGCAGGAATTAAAACTGGAAAGGGGAGTACAAGAAGAGGATATCTTGACATTATTTGGAATAGGAAAAAGATCACAAGGGAGTGCACCCAGACATATAGTATTAAAATTTTCTAATCTTGAGGTTACAATACGGGTCATGGGACATATACGAAGATTGGGTAACGAAGCATTAAACTATGAAGGTAATAGACTAGATGTATACCATGATATAACCAAAGAAGAAAGGATTTGGAAACAAAAATTAAAACTCTTAACTGGTTTTTTGTTCAGCAAAGGAGTAAAGTATAACTGGATTCCACCACAAAAATTAAAATTCTTCTATTTAGGAAAAATTTCAGTTATCAGTTTAAAAAAATGGATGTTTTAGAATCAAGTGGTTTGATAAAGGAGGGCTCAGAGGAATTGAATAAATTAAAAGAAGAATTGATAGGTTCAGGGGAACAAAGCCCTAAGTAACAAATAAGGATACAAAGAATAATTTAGTTCCTGTTGCACTCTGTTCTCGCTCACTGCAATTAAGGATTAAAGTGCTTTTCATAATATTATTGCTGACCTCATTTTGCGTCCCAACTTTTCCCCTTCATTTTATACCAATTTGATATAGAGGGAAAGCCGCCATTGTGATGTCCAGCCCCCCTATGCTCCATATTGGAGGTAGCCTTCTAAGAAGTATGAAATTTTGTTGTTGCTGTTCTGGTAGTTGTTTTGCTGTTGTTGGTTTGTTGTTGATGATGTTAAGTTTTGTTATTGTTACAATTCTCTCTCTCTCTCTCTCTCTCTCTTTCTGTGTGTGTGAATGGGTGTGTGCATTCACATGTGTTAATATATGAATATTTTTGATATATTTGTTTGTTGTTTACTTTATTTATATATTTTGTTACATTTTGGTTGTAATATATATGTGATAATAAATAAAAAACATAATTGCAAAAATACATTTTCAATTAGGGCAACATGTATCCAATAGGACTGTGGTGGCTTAGTGATTAAGACGCTTAACTTTTGAGGATTGGATGGCCAGCAGGTCAGCAATTTGAGACCTGAGTGCTACATGACCGAATGAGTTCCCATCTTTGTCCCAGCTCCTGCCAACTTGCAAGAATTTGCAAGTAGACAAATTAGTACCATTTCAGTGGGAAGGTAATAGCATCCCATGCTCTCCAGTGTCAAGTTATGCCTGTAGACAGATGCCGACAGCGCTAGCTTTTTGGCTGTAAATGGAGATGAGCACTGGATCCTAGAGCCCGATATGTCTGGTTTCCAAGCAAAGGCAACCTTTACTATGTATAAAATACTTTGATGTGATTTACCATTCCTTTCTATTGTGATCATTTTGAGACTATGCAGCCTATCCCAGGCTACATAGTCAAGCCCTTCTCCTGGGAGGCAAAGTAGGGAATCAGATTCCTGAAATTTGGCTCTGCCACACACGCATCCAATACACAGCTCACTGAGCTAACCAACTAGGTGATGTTCTCCCAGGGGTCTCGCTAAAATAGAACCCTAGAGAAACAAAAAGTTAGGAGCAAACCCAAGAACCAGAAGGGAGTTCATTGAAGGATATCTGCCTATAGCTATCAGAGTTGTTTAGCAGATTTCTTTCCAGTACAACTTCATTTGCTGAAATCTCCAGAAGTATAGCTTCTCACAGCAGCATCCCCCCCCCCCGCTTCAACAAAACCATCCGCTACATTCATATTTTCCAAAACAAATGTGAGAATCATATCCTGTACAGGCCACTTACAAGCTCTGCCAGAGTACAATGCCATCCATTTTGTCTGACCTATCAAATGATATCTGAAGGATGGTGACAAGTCTCTTTGTTAAGACGGTATCTCTGAATGCAAGCGAAACCACTCTTCGCTATCTCCAGGAAGAACACACCATAGATTTATGGTAGGGGGTTGAATACAAATTTAAGCAATTGTCTGCTCCACAATAAAGCAAAATTGGATACAACAGAAGGACACTTTGGCAAAGACAGTTTTGATAAGGGGTCCATTTTCCTTCTAATGTTAAAAGGAAGGCAGAATGTTAAATTGACGTGGTTATGAATGATGCAGAATGTAGCAGATACAACAGGGAGTAGGACAGAAAGTATATAGGGAATAGGATATATAAAGGTGGCTGTAAAGAATGATTGTTTTAATGTAAAATGTAAAATTAGTGGGATAAGTCAAAACTGTTAGGCAATATAATATAAAGCAAATTTTCAAACAATGTTCCAATTTTATCAGTAGCAGCAACAAAAGGGGCCTTCCAGATGGAACAATCATACAGCCTTGTTCTGCCCTTGATCTGCTGTTTGGCTTTGGGAAAATGTGTGAATGAAGCAGGATTTATTCCTGGTGTACCATTCCAGGATTTAGCCATGGTGTACTATTAATTGCCTCAATACAAAATGCATCAGTTGGGTCAACTAGCTTGTGGAAGAGGAAGGTAGGAGTATGAGGATCACAGTGGCAGCTGCTCTTTGGTCATGGCGAAACCTACATTTCCAAATGAGAAGAAAGGCAAGAGAATGAGGCAGCAGTCATGATATGAATGCCTGACTGTCCAGATGAAGGTGGATCTGGGACTCAGTCAGAATGAGCTGCCTCCTTCCTCATTCACCACAAGTGGGCTTCCAAATGTCCAGCATATTTCAAGGTAGTAGTTAGGTTGTGCATCTATGAGGGCTTATTTCAAGTTCCAGCCTAGCAAACATTCAGTAAGGAGCTTTCTCTGCTTCTGTCCTTCTCATCTCCAATGTTGTTTTTAATTTGAGACATTTGGGTGACCTATCTTTTAGAGTCTCCTTAACCACAGCTTCCTAGAAAGTGCCATCACACTGAATTCCTCCTTCTTACTAAATACATTCCATAACATAAATTGTTATGGGTGCTTCAGTGGCTCAGTGGTTAAGAAGCTCACCTTGTTAGCTGGAAGGCTAGCAAGTCAGCAGTTCGAGACCTAGGTTCTGCATGATGGTTTGAATGCCCATCTCTGTCCCAGCTCCTGCCAAACTAGCAGATCGAAAGCAAGAAATCGCAAGTAAATATATAGGGACCACTGTGGTGGGAAAAGATCTTGGGGACATGAAAAGAGGCCTCATTCAGGTGTCCCCTGAGCTGAGTTCATCCAGCAAAAAGCCTTTCAGCCCAGAATAATTTCTGACAAGAAATTATTATTATTATTAACATAAATAAATTTGATCATATTTCCCTATCCTTGGCAGACCTGCATTGGTTACATGTTGCCTACCATGTCAGACACAAGGTGTCAGCATTATCATATAAGACCCAATACCAGGGGTTTGCAACCCCAGCACATCTAGACCTGCCCCACCACCACTGTAAGTCGTGATATGTCACCATGGTGGCAGCAGCATCAGGAATCAAACATTTTAGTGGGATTTTGCAGAACCTCTGCCACTTCCCAGGGCAGCAGGAGGCTTTTTCAGAGCATGTTTGCTCCAGTTTGGGATTTTTCTGACGCTTCTTCACTGTGCTTTGGCAGTGAGAGCATGGTGATGGGTGACATTCGGTGCCAAGCAGAGCTTCTGTCAGCGCCTGGGATCCCAGCGTGGAACCAGGAAGTCACCCGCGGCCATGCCCTAGCTGCCAAAGCACAGCGGAGAAGCATCAGAAAAATCCCAAACCAGAAGCACAGCAAAGAAGCATCAGAAAAATCCCAAACCAGAGCGAACGTGCTTCGAAATGTCTCCTGCTGCCCAGGGAAGTGGCAGAGGCTGTGCAAAACCCTGCTAAAATGTCACATTTCCCGCCGCCACTGACAATGATGATGATGACAACCAAAACATAAGTTGTTGGCACAGCCACACCTCTGTCCCTCAGCACTGAGCATGGTGGTGGGAACTGACTCCTGGTGGGAAAACGTTGTGAAACCTTGCCCTATGCAGTTTTGGACCTTGTTATCTGTCAGAGCATCTGTCCTTCGGAACAACTCCCCACATCATCCATTCATCACAGTCTGCAGAGATCCAGGATGGCTAGAAAATCTATAACTAGAAATAGAGCCTTCTCAGTGGTGGTACCAACATTGTGGGACACACACAGTGGCGGCACCTACATTGTAGAGCTGCGCCTGATGCCATCATTGGCTATCTTCAAAAAACAATTAAAAACTTTCTTATTCAAGGAGGCCTTCCAGGGTGTGGTCCCTTTAGCAATAAATTAGCCAGCTAGTTGATCCTCTGTGCCCTCAGATGTCAACTATTTTGCTTTATTTTACTTTGGAATCTATCTTGTTGGTTGGTCTTTTTTGATTTGTTGTTGTGTTTTGTTGCGTTATTTGATAGTTGTATATACACTGCCCAGAGTAGGAAATTTCCCAAATGGGTGGTATAGAAATGTAATAAATAAATAAACTGTCAGACTGAAAAATCTGATGCCTGAACACTGCCCTAAGAGACCAATAATGCTTTGTTGACTTTTTGGAAGAATCAGAAGCCTGTGATCATCATAGCTGGCATTTACTCCAAAAAGGATTAAATCCAGTATGCTTCTTGTACAGCTTACTCTCTTCTTCTGAATATCCTTTAAGTTTTGTTGCATGACAGTGTCAAAAAATCCTTCTGTTTTTTATTTTATTGAAAAAGCATATGCAAGCAGATATATGTGTATAATATTGTTCTCTATTTGATACCCACAAACTGTAACTATAACAACTCAACATGAAGTTTTAAGATTATAAATATAAAAACCTAATTAAATGTATAAGTATGCACCTTAACAAACTTAATAATAATTTCAAAATGCAGTAATAAGAACTTAAATAAAGTAAGACAAATACTTAACAAAGAGATTTGAAAGTTATAATAACTAAAATTTTAAAACTCTCAATTAAGTAATATCTCCATAAGTATCTTAATAAACTAAAGCATAAGCAGTTAAAAGATCACATCAGCCTAATTTTGTACTTCTCTAATATTGCAGGGGGGAAAACCCACAACCTCACCCCCACTTCCACAGGTTAAATTAAAGGCAATTCATGAAATGAAAATGAGACAAATGAAACATTTGAATTTGGAAATCCTTTCCATTAAGACCAGTTCTTAATAGGGAACCTTAAGCAATGCAAATGCTCTGCAAAGAAGAGCCTAACGTTTAATTTAATGTAGAGAAGAATCAGTCCATCTACTGTATGTTTCCTGTTGCATCCATAAATTTTAAGCAAAAATTTCTTATGCCCCCCTTTCCAAGCAATTTGCACATGCTTTTAGGTTATTTCTCCCTTCTTCTAAAAAAAAAAAAATAATTACACCCAGGTACAAACTACAAGTAACTTCTCCTGCATTTCTTTCTATGTATTTTGCAAGTGGTCCCCTCCCCCCAGGTCTACTTTCACATCTCCCATCATTCCTAATGTAGACATTTTATGCACTTTTTTTTTTTTGGTCAGAAAACTTCACTGTAACATTTGGAGAATCATAAGCACTAGATGATGTTTGCCTTCCAATTCATTTATTCCTTGAAGAAATGTTCAAAAATTATGCCTTAGGTAATTGTCTAATAAAATGCAGGTCAAACCATCCTCCCCAAAGCCTTCAATAAAAACCAACCATCATGTGACCCACAAGTGGAATGTGTCTTCTGACTGTTCCTGAAACGTTTTTGCACTGTGGGCAGGTCATGCCCCCCTCACACAGGTGTAGGGGCCAGAGGCATGGTTCCTCCTACCGCTCCTGGTGCTTCCCTTTTTCATGGCAGCGGCAGTGTGCACAATCATGTCTTTTTTTTTCAGATGCCTTTGCAGCCTCCGCCAATTCCCATGATGGCAGGAGGGTTTTCAGAGCATTTTCGCTCCATTTTTGGAATTTCTCACCACGGTTTAGCTGTGTTATCACAGCAAAAACACAGCATTTTGGCATTTCCGGTTTCTGCAGTGGTGGCAGTGGACTGCAAAAGCAGTGGAAACTAGAATTGCTAAAATGCTCCAAAAATTCCAAAATTGGAGTTAAAATGCTCCGAACACCCTCATGCCACCCCAGGGAGCAGCAGAGGCTGCCAAGGCAGCTGAAGAAAATGGCACTATTATGCTTCCGCTGCCACAGAAACCAGTGTTTTTGGTTCCCGGTTGTGGGGTGGGGGAGCTTCTGGAGATGCCCAGGTTCTCACTACGGGCCAGATTAATTGGTGCCATGGGCCTGATTAGGCCCCTGGGCTATAGGTTGTGAATTAGACATTTGATCCAATTGCCCTTCACATACTCTCATGTGGCTTTGATTTTCCTTATATTTCCTTGAGAATGCACACAGTGTTTTCTGCTGTGTCCTCAGGCCACTATCTATCTATCTATCTATATTCGATTTATATCCCGCCCCAATCACGAAATGCGACTCTGGGCGGCTTACAGACATATCAATACAATATAAAATTCAATCAACATAATATCCATTAATACAATAAAAATATCGTAAGACACACTAAAACAGCACATAGCACATAGCAGTATAGTATCACATAGCAGTTAAATAATAATAGGTAACTAACAAATCATTGCTGCTTGAATGTCCTCAATGAAGGCCGGGCTCAGTGTCCTCTACCGTATCTGTGGTTCTTAAAGCCCTCCACTCCGGCCGGAGGCAAGGGCGGGAGGAGGGCGACAGCGTCGGCGTCCCGGACTCCAGCCAGCGGGTTTTGGAGCCCTCCACTCTGGCCAGTGGCGAGGGCGGGAGGAGGGCGGCAGCGGTCGAGAGCGAAGACGTCGGCACGGCCAGAGCGAGGCCAAAAGCGTCTCTGGCCGGGGCTCCAGCCGGCGGTCCTTTTCACTCCCCCAGACAGGTGTTGCAAATCTGGGGGAGACGAAGATGTTGGCGCGGCCAGAGTGTTGTATTTTAAGTTTTATTCTGAAGTCCTAAATATGGCGGTCTCAACTATGTAAAGATAAGCATCACCAGGTTATCCTTCCATCATCAGCCTCATTCCACCTTCCAAAGTCCTATACCCTTTCCCAAAGCCCACACAGCCCTTTGTGCTGCTTTAGAGTACCTGTGGTCCTGCTCCAGGCTAAATAAATCTATGACAGGTTTCAATCACTGATTGTTTGTACTTACAAACCAGTCAGATCATGTAGAACCCGCATTGTGAATTAACTTATTGGTAGTACAGTCGAACCTCACATAACGAGTGTTTCACTTAGCGAAAAATTCGCATAATGAGCGGTTTTTTTGCTAACCGGTTCGACTCGCATAATGAATATTTTTGCTATGCAAGTCAGACTTTTCCTATGGAAACGCTTGCATAGCGAGCGTTTCTATGGGGAAAACTCGCATAATGAAAAAAATTCACTGTGCGAGTTTCCTCCATAGAAATGCTCATTATGCGAGTTTCTCCATAGGAATTTTTGCTATGTAAGTTTGTTTCACATAGCAAACAGCCTCGCAGAATGAATTAAATGTGTTATGTGAGGTATCCTAAAGCATGTCAAAATATGGTGTTTTCCCTCCACATTCCCCCAATAACCAAAACACATCTTTTCTCTCATTCCTCCTCTTCCAGGGTTTTAACCAATTAAAGCACAGCACACAATGTTCATCAACTTAGTTCCGTTCCCACAGTATTCAGCCTGTTATGACTACGTTCAAAGTAAACTAATCAGCACCTGCCATGGAGGCCAAATTCCTAGGCTTCTCCAGCTTTGCCCAGGGAATTAAAACTCAAGGAAACTACTTTCCTTATTAAAAGCAAAGCCCCTATATTAATTCATTACAAACTAGAGAAATGTCTTTGAATGGAATGGCAGCACCCCATAGCTCTTAACTACAAACATAACCATGAAGTGGGATCAAAGCTCTATGCACAGATCTGTTATAGAAATGAAATAGTTCCTTTTCTTGATAATTCTGGCTTAATTAGTGATATTTCATCAACATAGTAACAGTTGCTTTTGTGCAAAATTCATTACATATATTTTGTTTCAGAAATAAATCAGCACGAGAGAGAAAGAAAATCCTCAGGAATGCTTAATGAGCTTTTCAGCACCATGTTTAATCTCCGTTACCAATGTAAATGCAAAACGGCTGATGAAAAATTACCCATTTGGTAGCATATTGGGCATCAACTAGTGATGATTATTTAGTGTTGTAAAATTAATGCATTTTTAATCAACACATTATTAGGACATCCATTTACATGCAATTATTTTCATGAAGAATTACGTGCAGGGAATTAAAGTTTCTGTGCCTGAGAAACAAAAGTGTGGGAATAGCAAGCATCTGTGTTAAAGCAAGATATTTTTTTCTTAATATGGGTAACATTCCTCCTATGACATATTCAGTTATTTCCCCTTCAATTAAAAAGTTTACTGGTGAGGGTGTCAAGATCCAAGAGATCACTTCCTTTTCCCATGAGCATACAATGAGGCCAACAAAACAGTCTGGGGGCCTTTTCAAGAGAAAGGTGGGGTATGTATGTATGTATGTATGTATGTATGTATGTATGTATGTATGTATGTACAGTAATACCTCGGATAATGCTAAGACTTGGTTCCACAAGTCTTGGTATTATCCGATTTTTAGTGTTATCCGATGCATGTTAAAATCCTGTGGGATGGATCGGATAACGTTAAAGCTCCATAGAGATACATTGTAACCGCACAGGCTTTAGCGGTTGTTATCCGATCCATCCCATAGGACCTTAATGTTATTTGATCCAATTCTCCTCCCCAGATTACTTAACATTATGCGATTTTAGCGTTAGTTATCTGAGGTATTAATGTATGCCGGACGGACAGACGGACGGTCTGTCAGTGGGTCCATCCATCCGTCCATCTGTTCGTCGGTCCGTCCATCAGAAGGAAGGAAGGAATACAAGTTTCTTCACTTCGAGGGGTCTACATCTGTTGACACAACTCAATGGAAGCTTGAGCTACCAAACTTGCTGCAGATATCCAAATAATATGGCTAGAAAAGAAGACACAAACATGTGTGCTAGCCTCCCCCCCCCCCCAGCCCCACTGAACCTACTCCTTGTTTCAGTGAAGATAATTTGCAATGTAACCATGTTTGGTTAGGTTATAATCCATGGGTTATATATATCCAAGTAATATTAAAAGCTGGAAGATGACAGAGGAGCCTGCTGTGTGGTAGTCCATGGAGTCGAAAAGGACCAGTCTCGACTGTGTGACCAAACAACAACAAAAGATTAAAAGCCCTATGTAGCCAGAGCTCCTGATTATGCAGAGTGTTGACATGGCAGGAAGCAAGGAGCAGTTACCAATTCACTATAATAAATATGTTTGGAGGAGTAGAAGCAGTTATGTGATTTTGAAAGGCAATATTACTGAATTGCTTACTAAGGAGGATCCAGGCAGGAGGTGTGACTTTATTAATCTTCTACTCCACCCTTTTTGTATTCTTTCATGAAGTCTGAAATGGAGATTCAAACATCTCTCACTTCAAATGATGATAGGTAAAAGACATCCTTGCTCGAAAGCCAGTCATATCTGATTCTAGGGTACAGTGCTCATCTTTGTTTCATAGTCGAAGAGCCAGTGCTGTCTGCTTCTGCAGGCGACACCAGAGTGCAAGGAACACAAAAAGTACAAAAAAATGAATATAAGCACTTGGCAGTTCCACTTTGCATATCCTGCTGAAACCATTCACATTTTGTATATTGCTCTGCCACTGAATAGCTGTGTAACAAACCCTAAGGCCAATTGCTCATGAAATGAATTGTGTTTCCTGTTGGTGAAGACTACCATGAGGAATGTTTCAGACAGTTGTGTGTTAATGTAAGGCACAACACAGATACTGAATAGCATTTCTCTCACTTTCTCAAATTAACATTATTTTACTTTTCTTTGTTATTTATAACTTAAACACCTCAGGAATAAGTATATGCAGATGTATGGCAGCTCCTCCAATTTATGCATGATATTCCCATTCAGTTTGTATTGTTAGTAGGGTTCAGTATTAACACTAAATTATTCAGATTGGCTGAGAAAACATCTGAATATCCTTGCTTGCAAAGGAACATTATGAACACTAGCATGGTGCAGTGGACAGAGTGACAGACTAAAGCTCACGATGCATGGATTCAAATCCACACTCAGTATGGAAACTCATTGGGGATGAATGGAACTGGTAAAACCACCCCTCAAATATCTCACCTTGAAAGTCCTACTAGGGTCACTATAAGTCTGTTCCAACCTGATGGCACATAACAAGTGTGTGTGTGTGTGTGTGTGTGTGTGTGTGTGTGTGTGTGTGTGTGTGTGTGTGTGTGTGTGTGTGTGTGTGTGTGTGCAAATGTGTTTAATTATCAAGCATTAAACAGCACTTTAAACAATTTTTTCTAAACATAAGAATGATGCAGTTAATCACTTAAAACAGAAGTTGGGGTAGTAACTAACTAAACAGGGGGGAAAAGAAATATTATGGTAAGAATTTTCAGGTTCTGTTGTCTTCAGATGCTCTCTTCAAAACTGTGTTATTTCCTTGGTTGCAATTATAAAACCCAAAGGACAGCGTATTCCAGATTGGATGGATGATTCAGGTGTTGTACTCAAGCTCCAGGCCATGGGTTACTACAGTGCCAAGACTATAAATCCAGACATTCTCCATCTGTACTCCTGTCTTCTGGGTTCTGTAATTGCTTCCTTGGATACACCATATTCTTATTCAGAGCAGCTGAGGAAAAATGAGGATGTCTGACTGTTTGACCATAATATTTCAATTATTCTGTTCTGTTAGTCACTTGTGAACTATCCCAAGAAATTTTGGTACCTGAGAGACTCCAAATGGTGTCCCCCTCCTCCCAGTCACTTTCATAATGCCAGCCCAGTTGTTTTGACATATGAGACTGGAAATTCTGCAACGGCCTTTCCACACAGTGTAGTATTGCATTTTACACTAATATTGCATTTTACACTAACATTAATATTAACATTAACATTGAATAGCCAAAATAAATTAAACCTCCAATTCTTTTTCTACCCTTCCTTAACTGGAACTGCTAAATTCTTATGTTTGGTGCCAAGCAACCAGAAACATGATGAGTAAGGAGAAAGTGTGTGACCTGTGACAAACAGAATGTTGTTCATAAAAAGAGGTACTTCTAGTATCTCTATTAATAACCAGCAAACTGATTCTGAAGGTGATATTCTATATGGGGCAGCAGAGCTAGGTTAGCAAATGTTTGTTCAGATGTTGACAATGTTCTACCTTTGATAAATAGCCCATTTGTTTATTTGCCCTAATGCTCTACAGTAGGTCATTGCCTGGGATGACTCAGAATAATACTTTGGTTTGCACTGCTTGGAGTGTTGGCTGCTATAATACATAGAACAGATGTCAACTGGACAGATATCTTATATGAAGCCCAGGCATTTATGTAAGATCCTGAATTAAAAATACATTTGTTATTATGAAAGACAAATGTAGTTTTAGGGCACATCATTTTGAAGGTCTTTAAAATACCCATCAATTCAAATGCAAAAATACTCAATTAACTAAAATTAAAGTGGACATATGTATGTTAATATTTTTAATGTGAGGTCTTAGCTAACAGAGGCTGGGATGATTTCCCCATTTAATCTTATAACTATCTTCTCCCACTCTCTCTTTCCTCCCCTTTCTCCTGGCAAAATATCCAGGGTAAACCCTAGCCATTAGAAATATAATGCCACCACTGTTTCTTTTCAGACAGTGCAAAATCAAGATGTTGCAGCTTAATCATTCAAACATTACATTTGTAAGGAGGAAAAAGGAATAATTTTTATTCTTGTCTTTACAAAATGGCTGGAATCTTGTTGTTTAGTGTAAGAAAATGTGTAACTTTCAGTATATTCCAAGCTAACAAATAAAGACCCTGCCACAGATCTCAACGGCAGGCATACATGCTGAGCTGATTCACTCATGTGCACCCCTGAGAATCACAGTGGAGACTTTTTATACATTAATTTGACCCACCAATCAATGTATTTTATCATTCAGGCCAGCTAAAGGCATGGTGTTTAGCACAGGAACCCAAAATGCCTGATGTTTGCTGAAGTAAAAACAATTCGTAAACACTAGTGCCCCTTCTTTTCCACCCTGGGACAAGAAGAACCTGTTAACCAAGCAGAAGTAGGTAAGGTGCAATCGGAAGGTCTCATGTGGCCTCTCAGAGCATTCAGTACTCTCTATTTTAAAGTCCTATATGGTAGTGGTCCAGGTTACTTAAGAGACCGTGTCACCTCAAGGTCATCTGTCCATCCCACCAGAGCAGACTGAAGGGGCTCCTTGAAAATACCATCCACTAGAGAGACCCGTCTCTGAAACACTAGAAGAAGTGCCTTTTCAGCATCTGCTCTGCCCCTGTGGAACCTCCTGCCAACTGAGCTGCATCTCCAGACAGAGCTGGTGCCCTTCATAAGAGCTCAAAACCTGGCTGGCAAAGCAGGTTTGGGGAAGCGGTGTTGGGGTAACCCCCCCCCCCAAGCTGGCTGATATAGAAAGGACTGCTTGTTTTTAATAGAATTCCTATTGGGACCAGGGAGTAGTAGTTTTTTAACATTTTAAGGGTTTTCAATAGTTTTTATAGTTTTTAATGTGGGATTGATGTACAGTAATACCCCGTATAACGCGAGTATCATATAGCGTGAAAACCGCATAACGTTACAAGATTTTCGGAAAAATCTTGTATCGAATAACGTGATTTTAAACGTTATACGATACAGTCGTTCTTAGCAGCAGGGTGGGTGGAAAGCTGAACGGGTTTCTCCGTTCAGCTTCCCAGCCACCCTGCAGCTACAGAGGCAGGGGTGGGGAGGCTGGAAAGCTGACGGGGGGCTCCCCCATCGGCTTACACAGCCTCCCCACAGCTGCGGAGGCATGGGCGGGTGGCTAGGGAAGCCGACAGGGAGTCCCCGTCAGCTTCCCCAGCCACCCTGCAGCTGTAGATCAGGTCCTCTGATCTCTCTGGAGGTGTTTCTGGGCTTCCCCGACATCCTGAGCCAGTGCAGCAAGCCAGAATGTCAGAGTTCGAATCCCGACATTCTGGCTTGCTGCACTGGCTCAGGACGTCGGGGAAGCCCAGAAACACCTTGGATCGGGTCCCCACACCTCCCTGGACCCAGCGGGGGGGTCAGACACCCCAAAATTGGTTTAAAAATGGACTTTTTTACCAATTTTGGGGGCTCTGACCCCCCCGCTGGGTCCAGGGAGGTGTGGGGACCCGATCCAAGGTGTTTCCAAAGTTCTCCCACCTCCCTGGAGGCTGCAGCAAGGCAAAATGTCAGGATTCGAATCCCGATGTTCTGGCTTGCTGCAGCATAAAAGAGGGTGGGGGAAGTTCAAAATTAGCGCGCATCGGGTCTCCCGACCTCCCTAGAGCTGATGCGCGCTAAATTTGAACTTCCCCCACCCTCTTTTATGCTGCAGGAAGCCAGAATGTCGGGATTCGAATCCTGACATTTTGCCTTGCTGCAGCCTCCAGGGAGGTGGGAGAACTTTGGAAACAGCTTGGAGTGGGTCCCCACACCTCCCTGGACCCGGCGGGGGGGTCAGAGCCCCCAAAATTGGTAAAAAAAACGTCCGTTGTTTTACCAATTTTGGGGGCTCTGACCCCCCCCCCCGCTGGGTCCAGGGAGGTGTGGGGACCCGCTCCAAGGTGTTTCTGGGCTTCCCCGACGTCCTGAGCCAGTGCAGCAAGCCAGAATGTCGGGATTCGAACTCTGACATTCTGGCTTGCTGCACTGGCTCAGGACGTCGGGGAAGCCCAGAAACACCTTGGATCAGGTCTGCCCACCTCCCTGGACCCGGCGTGGGGGTCAGAAACCCCAAAATTGGTAAAAAAAAAGGATGTTTTTTTTACCAATTTTGGGGTCTCTGACCCCCCCCCCCCGCCGGGTCCAGGGAGGTGGGGAAACCCGCTCCAAGCTGTTTCCAAAGTTCCCCCACCTTCCTGGAGGCAGCAGCAAGCCAAAATGTCAGGATTCAAATCCCGACGTTCTGGCTTCCTGCAGCCTCCAGGGAAACAGGGCTTTTTTTAACATTGTGTGTTCAATGTATCGTACAACGTTAAAAACCGGATAACGACGGGACTTGTGGAACCAAGTCATAACGTTATTCGGGGTACTAGTGTATTTTGTGTTGTTAGTGTTGTACGCTGCCCAGAGTCGCTTGCCGAATGAGTGGCTATATAAAATTGACCAATAAAAAAATATTCCAGGGCTTCCTCTATGTTTTGGATGATGTTGGACCAAATTGGAGAGCTTCAGGAGCAGCAGTTTTTGATTTAGGAAGGTTGGGGAGGGAGTCCCAAAAACCATCCTCCACACTCCAAAATCAAAAGTGAAAGTAACCTTTATTTCGGGGGGGGGAGAGAAGGGGTCATTCCCAGGCTTCATGTAGAATATGGAGGGTACATTAGCAGAAATGTGGCCTCAAGACCCAGTAGGGTTGCCCATCCTGGAGTAAAATCTCCATTCTTACCCTTCTCTAATTCTCTCACAAGCATTTCCCTTGTGTTGAGTCTCTTGACATCCTTGACAGACACTTCTGGTCCACCAACAACTTTGTTTCAGACATTTATGCATGGCCATTATGCTGTCAGTAAATATGTAAGTACTCAGATCAAATCCATGTGGAACACATTCAAGTCGGAAGATAAAAGAATGTCACAATTATCTGGGTTCCCTGGATTACAATCAGGGCAGTTGTGCATGGGAGTTTGGCTCACAATCTTGTGGGGGTACTGCAGATGGCACATTGCGCATAATGATTGCAAGTCTTCTCTTGGTAAATTTGTCCTTAGTTTTCACATATTTATTCTTCTCTGAAACAACTCAAAATTTATCAACACAAAGTTGTTGAAGGATCTAGTTTGCTATTAATTAGAAAGTCTAGAGGCATTGACACTACATGAGTCTCTGTCTTTCTGTGTCTGAAACTCCTGCAAGGCCTATAAACTTGTTAAATATTTGTTTTTTGTTTGCTTGCTATATTTATATCCTGTCATTCACACAACTAGAGTTTGCGGTAACACCAATGTGTTTTGTGCTTTTTGTGATTTTAGACATCAATTCCCAGAATGATTTAGGCTTTCAATCACCTGGGGAATTCTGGCCACTGCAGTTTAGAAACACAAGTTTGTACATCTCTAGTCACAGCAGCATTGCCAAGTGGAATAGATTGAGGAAAAGAGCAACAGGATGGGCCGAGAGAGGCTGAATGGCTCAAAACCTACTCAATTTTAGGGCTCAGAGGAGACTGAAAGCTAGCGCTCCCAAATCCTGGTCCCATGTTACTGTTTGACATCCTGACCATGTGGCAATTTAAATTCTGGGGTTTTTTTCTCATCCTATACCAATATTCTACCCATCACATTACATTATCTTAGCAGGAAATGAACAGTGTCAAAAAGGGAATAGCAGAGATGCGAGAGAACATAAACAATTTTGATAAGGGGACTTCCGATTGGGCTTCCGGCCTGTTCGGCAGCCGAATCTCTGGCAGCCGATCCCCAGCTGACTGTTAGATCCACGAGCGGCATCCAGCGGCCACGTACGTGGACCCAGCCCCCCCTTCGGGCGAAGAAGGAGGTGAGCATTCCGGGCCAGCGTAGAGCCCCCCAAAGCTCCTGGGTGTCGAACACTGGGGGCTCGAAGGTGGGTTCCCCAGAGCGGCTTGGAGGAAGCTCTGGTTGCTGGGATATCCCCTGTTGGTGTGCAGGGCAAGGAACGTGAATCCCCACCCTTGGAACTATTTTAAACCTGAGAAGAATTATACCAAGCGGAACTGTAGCAGGAGTACAAACTGCAAGTAGCTTGTGCTTTTTTTCCCTCCTTACTAAAATAATTTTTCTGCAAAACGCCCCTTTTAAAATGGCGATGGAAAACTTTTAAGTTAAGCTTAAGATTATAAATTATCCAACAGCGACACCTCCTGGGCAATTGAGAAAAGTGCATCCTTTCTTATTCCTTCTTCCTTTGGAAATTGCTTTAGCTATATATTCATTGGAAATCATGTCATCTAGAGGGGGGAAAGGTGGTGTCCCTAAGGGAGCAGATGCCTCACCAGCCAAGTCACCACATCAATCTACTCCTCAAACACAAGTTTTATTTCAACAGCCACAACTTCTTACTTTAAAAGACCTGCAGGAGTTAAATAAAGATTTAAAAGAATCAATAGTTAAAGATCTAAAAGAAGCAATTGGAGATATGCAAAGCAAATTCCAGGTTATGGAGAAGCATGTTGATCAAAGATTTGAGACTGTGACTGCGGAGTTAGTTGATATAAGACAAGAAATTGTATTTAGAAAGAAGGCGATTCGAGCGGATATAATAGATGCTTTTAAGGTTGTGGCTCTTCAAGTGCAAGCCAATCAGGTTGAAGTGGAAGAGATGAAACAGGTGAATCAGCAATTGGCTCAACGTGTGGATAATGTGGAACAACAGAATTTGGTTGCCCAATATCACGAAATGGAACTTGCTATTAGAATTCGTGGATGGAAAGAGACTAAAGGTGAAGATTTGAAAAAGATTTGTGCTCAGGCATTGGCAGAGCATATGGGTGTGCAACCAGAACATTTTTTTTATGATATTGAAAAAATTTATAGAGTTAATTCCCGGGTTGCCAGACAAAAGAATCTGCCAAGAGATGCTGTGATCTATTTCGCCAGAAGAACTACCCGGAATGAATTAATACAAGCCTGTTGTAATCAAAAGCTTCAAATATTGGGTCAAGAGGTAATGGTGATGAAAGAAATCCCACCTAAAATGCTGAGGCAGAGAAAAGAATATTTTTTTTAATGGATGAGCTTAAAAAATGTGAATGCCAATATAGATGGGATGTGCCAGCCGGCCTGGTGGTGATGTTTTCTGGAAGAAGATACCGCTTGAATACAGTTGTCAAGGCAAAAGAATTTTATGTCAGTGTTCTACAAGCAGGTGACCTGGGGAAGGATAGTTATCAACAACCCCAGACAAGCCAACAACAAGAGCAGCAAGTGCAACAGATACAGCAGTACTCCCAGATGCCCCAATGTACAGAAGCTGTGGGAGGAGCCAGACCTAAGATAAAATTTTTAGGTTTCCAGGAAGTGCTCCAGAAGCTTCAGGGCAAAACTGATGGTAATTAAATTTTTGACATGGAATGTAAATGGACTCAATACACCTCAGAAGAGACGGAAGGTTTTTCACTATTTGAAAAAAAATATAAAAATGACATTATATGTCTGCAAGAAACACATATAAAAGTGACTGATCAGAAGTATCTGGTTAACTCTAAAATGGGATCTTGCTTTGTGGCCTCAGTGATGGAGAAGAAAAATGGTCTGGCGATTTATGTTCGGAAAGATATGAAAGCTAATCTTATAGAGGCAGATACACAGCATCGATATCTTTTTTTGGAATTAAATCTACAAGATGAAAAAATTCTTATAGTTGGGTTATATGCACCAAATCAACAGCAATCGAATTTTTACAGCAATCAACACAGAAAGATTGCGCAATTGGATTATAAATCATATATTTTTCTGGGGGACTGGAATGGGGTTATAGATGCACGAAATGATAAACAGGGACTGACAACTACTTCATCAAGTCATGCTCAACTTCCTTTGTCTTTTTTTTTAGTTGAAGGATGAATTGGAACTAGTTGACATATGGCGGGTTCAGAATGTGGGAGAAAAAGATTTTACTTTCTTTTCAGACAGACACCAGTCTTTCTCCCGGATTGACTTCATTTTAATTACTAATGATTTGTTTTCTAGGGTAAAGAGAGTAAAGATTGGTCCCAGGACTTTATCAGATCACAGTCCCGTTGGGATGGAAATGGAGCATCGTACTCAAGAACATAGATAGATCATGGAGGATCAATGAGAATTTATTTAGATATGAAGAAAATGTGAAAGAATGTAAAAAACAACTGAGGGAGTTTTTTGCTATGAATATGAACAAGGGTACATCAATAGATATGGTTTGGGATGCTAGTAAAGCAAACATGATGGGGACATTAATTTATTTAAACAATAAGATTAAACGTCAACGGAAACAGAAGAGGCAGGCTCTAGAGCAGGAGATAAAAGATAAAGAAAAATTACTTGTCTCTAATCCTGGGGATAAGGTGATACAGGCGGCTGTAAAGTTACTGAAAGGGCAATTTACAAAGCTCTTGTCAGAACAGGTAGCTATGAAATTGAGATATCTCAAACACAATACATTTTGTAATGCTAATACACCTGGCAGATGGTTAGCTTATCTTTTAAGAAAGAGGAGGAAACAGAGTATTATAGAAAAAGTTCAATATAATGGTAGGGAGGTATCTACACAGAAGATTATTCATAAGGTGTTTACAGAATTTTATAATAACCTGTATGCCAAGGAGGATATTCAATTAGGTGATATAGATAAATATCTGCAAGGGCTGAGTATCCCTTTAGTAAATCAAGAGCAAAGAGAGGGATTGAATCAATTGATAACTACGGAAGAAATAATGCTGGCTATAAGACAGTTAAAAGTAGGGAAAGCACCAGGAACAGATGGCTTGACAGTCATATATTATAAAACATTGCAGTCAGAAATGGTGGAACCTTTAAAAGAATTATTTAGAACAGTACAAACTGAAGGGAAGATTCCGCCATCATGGAAAACTGCTTTTATAACTTTGATTCCTAAGGAAGAGCAGGATGTTAGCCAGCCAAAAAATTACAGACCAATCTCTTTGTTAAACACAGATTATAAGATTTTTGCAAAAGTTATGTCAAATAGACTGATGCCGGTGATCCAGCAACTTATTCATGAAGATCAAACAGGTTTTATAATGGGTCGATACATGAAATACAACGTGCGGCATGTTATAAATTTAATAGAATATTTAGAAAGGAATGCCCAAGTCTCAGCAGCTTTAATATTTTTGGATGCTGAAAAAGCTTTTGATCAAGTTAATTGGAATTTTTTGTTAAAAGTGTTGGGAAAAATGGGTTTTGGAACATATTTTTTACAGGCAATCAAGGCTATATATCAAGAACAAACGGCACAATTGATGATTAATGGTAGTCTTTCAGAGAAATGTAAGATAGAGAAAGGTACTAGACAGGGATGCCCTTTATCTCCTTTACTGTTTATGTTAACACTGGAAGTGTTGCTTGTTAAAATACATGTGTGTAAGGAGATAAAAGGTATAAGTATAAGGAATTATTAGTATAAATTAAAAGCGTTTGCTGATGACTTGGTTATTACAATTTCACAACCGGATCAATCAATTAAGAAACTTGTAAATATAATTTCAGTTTATGGGAAGATTTCTGGATTTAAAGTCAATAACCAAAAGATTAAAGTGCTTACTCAAAATGTTACAGGGCAGCAGAAAGAAAATATGCAGGAAATAACAGGCTTTGAGGTGGTTAAAAAAATTAAATATTTAGGGGTTCATATAGCGACCTCGAATGCAAAGTTATACAAAAATAATTATGTTCCATTATGGCAAAGGGTACAGAGAGAGTTGGTAAATTTGGAAAAATTAAGGTTGTCACTTCTTGGTAGAATAGCTGCTGTGAAAACGAACATTTTACCAAGATTTTTATTTCTGTTTCAAATGATACCAATATTGAAAAACGAGGTCAACTTAAATGAATGGCAGAAGGGTCTTAACAAGTTCGTTTGGGCTGGTAAAAAACAGGGTTAAAATGAAAATTGTGCAAGATGCAAGGGAAAGAGGTGGTTTAACAATGCCTAATTTGAAATTATATTATGATGCAACAGCATTAACCTTGGTTAGTGATTGGGTTAATATGATGGAGAAGGGTAATCTTAATATCGAAGGGCATGATTTGTTATTTGGATGGCATGCATATCTGGTATATGAGAAAAAGGTTGATACTATTTTTAAAGTTCATATATTGAGAAGTGCTCTGTTAAGAGTATGGAAGAAGTTCCAATACAAACTAAATCAAAAGGTACCTATATGGACAGTACCTAGACATACGATAGGTAATATTAGTGTTTTGCAGAAGCATGATTTAGTTACATATAAAGGATTGTTAGATTGGGATGGTGATACATGTCGACTTAAACCACTTGAAGATTTGAAAAGAGTCGGAATATTACAGACTTGGTTTCAATATGGACAGTTACAATCCAGATTGAAGGAAGACTTGAAAACAGGTATATCAACAATTGATGAGGAATTGATTGAACAAATTAAGAATTAGGGGCAAGCCCATATTAAAAGGGTATATAAGGTATTAATAGCAATGGACTCGGCCCCTGAATTAGTTAGATTGTATGATAAAATGGGCGCAAAATATATAAGAACCAATAATGTTAGAGACCTGGGAAAAGATATGGGTTAGAAATGTAAAATTTACACAAGCTCAAAATTTGAGGGAAAATTTTTATAAAATGTTTTATAGATGGCATTTAGATCCGAAAAAGTTGTCAATAATGTATCCTAATTCAAAACCTAAATGTTGAAGATGCTACGTATTATCACATTTGGTGGATGTGTAAGAAGGTTAAAGTATTTTGGATAAAAATATGGTGGATAATGCAGAAAAAGATTTTTAAGAGGCGAATTAAATTTACACTACAGTTATTTTTATTCGGGATTACTTCTGAATGTACAGTTGTGGAAACAAAATTGTTATTGAACTTAATAACTGCAGCGAGGTTACTGATCGCCCAGTATTGGAAAAAGGAAGAATTGTGTACAGTGGAGGAATGGGTACTTAAAGTATCAAATCTGGCAGAGATGGCAAAAGTCTCTGCATATTTGAAAGATCAGACAATTGATAAATATTTGTTAGATTGGAGATGCTGGATTGATTTTATACAGGATAGATATAAAACAGATAAGATCCAGTTAGCTTATGAGTATTAAGAATATTTGAATGATCTGATTGGTATAATGTTTGTTTATTTTGATGTTTCTTAAGTGTTAATGGGATTTGGTATGGATTATACCTTGTGTCCAGTTCTTGGAAGTCGGGGGGAGGGGGAGGGGGAACGGGGGAGGGTGGGGGAGGGAGGGGCTGTGGGGGGGATAGAAAATGTATACTCTTTGTAAAACTCTTTAAATAAAAAAAAACAATTTTGATAAGGATACCCTAAGGATACGGAGAGAGAAATACTTTCATCCCTTCACTTTCATGCTCTCCCTGCAAAGTTCTTTAATGTGGAGGAATTTACTGAAAAGAACATACATCTGTTCAGGACCTTTCAACCTAGCAAGCAGATTAATTTGTACAAAGACTAATTCTCTGACACTGAGGTTCATCCAATTTATTTACTTAAATTACATTAATTCACCAGCCTGACCTTTTCAGAAGTCTATATTGTCTCACCCGACAGCTGTGTAATGGTGCTTTGCTGCTCCTTAATCAGCACACCATTTATTTAACTCTGAAAGCAAATATGAGTGTGCACCATTTCAGTGTCCCTTCCCTATCCTCAGCCCCAATACCCCTTCTTTTTCTAAAGGACTCAAACTCTTTATTGCTTAGAAACCCATCAAAGTAGCTAATTGAATGATTAAATAGACTTCATTCAAGAATCTTCCACATTGTGCAAAAGAGAAACCTCTCCTACAACATCCATGCCAGAGTTGGGTAATGTTACCATTTTTTGGCCTACAACTCCCAAAGTTTCACAGCCAGCAAGGCCATGAGCTTATGCTGCTTGTAAAACTCTGAGATATTCAGCCCAGAATCATTATTTTCTTTATCTCAGATCCATCTTATGTATCTGGAAGCAGCCTTTACCCCTAGGGAATGCAAATTTTATTTTTTAAATTCCACCTCTCTCCCAATCTAATTTACAATCAGATTAGATTATCACTTAAGGATATTTGCCACCATCAGGTTTTGTGTACTTTGAATTTGTATTATTGGCATTTGTTTTATGATGTACTTTTTGTAAACTGCTGCAGATCGTACCTGGTAAAATATCTGGCAGCCTAGAAATGTTATAAATAAAGAAATAAATAAAATAAACAAGAAGGCAATAAATAAATAAATTCAGCATCTCAGGTAAGAGAGATACTGTTGAAAAGTTAATATGTAGGGGAAGATAACAGTCAACCTTTGAGAAATCTGTAACCTTTCACTTTAGAGAGGTTTCCCAGTCAATGCATATTTATTTATTCATTCATTTACTCATTCATTCACATACTCATTTATTCATTTAGTTTTCACCCCACCTTTCCTGATGTAAAGGGACTCTAGGCTGCTAACCTTTTTTGTTTGTTGTTGCTGTTGTTGTTGTTGTTGCTGCTGCTGCTGCTGCTGTTTTTTTCCAGTTCCTTTTTTAAAACCCCACATGATTTTAAAACACAATTATTGAAACAATTACAAATATAAAAATGACATTATTATTTTTTTTCAATTAACATACTAATCATTTAGAAGCATGAAATAGAACCCAGTTCAACTAAGTTAAAAATACATTTTTTAAAAAAAGATAAAAGAGCCATGCTCCTATTAAAATCTCTACATCAGCATATTAAGTGTGTGACTGAAAAGAAAGGCCTTCACTCCCATGGAAGGGAGTTTTGTAGGCTAGGAGACATCGTTGAAAAGGTCTTTATCCAAATCCACACCAAGTACGCCCGTGAAAGCAACAGGTCAGAGAGAAAGACCTCCCCAGATGATCTTAAAGATAAGAGAATGGTGGTTATAGAGAGTTACAATCCTTCAAATGCTCAAGTCTTTCAGGACTTTATGTTTAAACCAGGACTTTGATTTCTGTCCAGAAACACATCTCTAGCCAGAGAAGCCATTACAACAAGGGGTTTCAGATCTTTCTCTGTCCTTGCTTCCCAGTCATCACATTTTCATTCCAGGGATATGTGAGAAAGCAATGGTGTCTCCCTTCTTCAGGAGATATATCTCTTTCCTTATGTGTGCATTTCACCATGTTTCACCCCTATTGCAAAGTGTGTCACATCCTAATGAGTGAGAATTATTTTACGTGCTTCATTTTATTTATTAGTTAAAATTAAAATTATTTCTTACCTTTCCTGGAACAATCTGAAAGTGGTATCAATGGTTCTCCCTACTTCATCTTTATAACAATCATGTGAAACAGGTCAGACAGAGAACATTTCTCACTTAAGGTTACCGAGTGTGCTTCATGGCCTAAATATGGATCTCCCAAATTCCAGTTCAGCAGTTTAACCCCTACAATAAACTTTTTTTAAAAATTCACCTGAATAAACACTGAAGTTAACCACACACAAAAATGGAATCCTATTGATTTTTTACCCAAACAGTAAGGCATGTAATTGAGACCTCAGTAATTAATTTCAGTTAATCATCCTGACTTCCACATTTTCAGCTATGTGGACATAAAAAAACAACATAACTGCAGCCAGCATTATAGCCTTTTTAAAAGAAATTGTTACAGTGCTTAGGTGCTGATACACACAGATGGTACCTAACTCCTTTTACCATCAGCAGGATTCAGAAAACATATGATCTGTGTTGTCACAGAAGGTATGAAGCAATAAGCATATATTTCCCTATGTGGTGAAACTGAGAAAATACAAACATTGGGGAGGCTGGAATCTAGAACTGTGATAGAATTCTTCATATGTTCAATTCAATTCAAAATTAGCCTGATTTCACTATGTAGAAGACAATCATTTATTTATTTATTTGAAAAATTGAAAATTTCCCCCTAGAAGCATAAAGAGGGCCCAGAGAGAGATAATTTCTTAAAGGTCAGATGGAGAACCCCCCTGCAGTCAGATCTACTTCTGAGTATCAGCCTGTAGTAACAATAATAATTTCATGTCAGAAATTATTCTGGGTTGTGAAAGGATTTTTGCTAGAGAAATGCCACTCAGGGAATGCTCGAATGAGGCTCCTTTCATGTCCCCAAGATCTTTTCCCACCGATGTGGTCCCTATTTATTTACTTGCAATTTCTTGCTTTTGATCTGCTAAGTTGGCAGGAGCTCAATCTGTCATTCAATACTCAGGTCTCGAACTGCCGACTTACCAGCCTTCCAGCTAACAAGGCGAGTTTCTGAACCACTGAGCCACTGCAGTTCCGGTGGTGAATTCAGTGATTAAGAAAACTTAATCTGCCCCTCCATGAAGCAGAGGAAATGTTTTAATTTTCCAGTATCGTAAAGTGGCTGTCTTCACAATATGGGAAATTGATGGCAGAAGGCAAATTTAACAGTCACGAGCTAGTTTTTCTCTCTTTCCAGCGATCTCATGAGCCGAAAAGAAACCAAAATAAAGTGACCCTACTGGCACAAAAAAGAAGAGGAAGAAGATGACAACGATGACATTGCAAGGACCAATAAAGGTGTGGGTAGGAACACTCTGGGCTGAGGTATTTTGTCATTTAATTACCAGGAAAAAAAGGAACAAACCAGTACATTCCCACAGTAGATGAAAGAGTAGTACAAATGGCAGGTGGCAATTAACTAACCTGTCTCCCTAAAGGTGCCAATGGCTACGAGTGGATGAGTCCCTTTAGATGGGGTGATGGTCCACCTCAGTGGAGGAAGCGCCACTGGAAACCATCATATTGGGCCCGATGGCAAAATGAGTGGAAGAAGAACTCTGATTCCCAATGGTCATGGAGGTGGAAGAGGCCATGCCAGATGGACTGGCTGTGAAGGCGCACCTTCTCCATATTCATTCAACGCTGTTGCAGTCCACTGCAGTTGAATCCTGCATGTCTCATTTCATGTGTGCCACTGGGGAAAATGCATTCTCGGATACGAGTTGCAGTGGACCACCACCAAAAATGCTCACCTGATCACACTCTTGGTAAGTTAAAGCTAAATGAGGCAAGGGGAAGCTACCTACCCAGCAACAATGACAGAGGCTTTCATTCTGCCCCACTCTTACATGAGATGGTTTGTGAAGGGGCAGCAGAGGATACAAGGATGTCAGTCTGCCTAATTCTTCAGGGTCCAAGATCAACCTTGGGCTTTGCTGGGACCTCACCTTCTTCTTCAGCACCAGCAATTCTATCTTTTTGATGTCCATTTCCTAATTTCATATCAGAGGGCCTCTTTGCTTAAAAACTTGACAATCTCACAAATGCTGGGTTAAACATGACAGATTTGTGAGGATGTAGCCCTGCCTGCCTGGTGACAATGACTCTTATCCCTGCCCCATAGTTAATCCAGAATCACACAAACACAACTTGAACTGGTTTTAGACGTTTGTAGGAAAATAGTGCATAACCCTAGTTTGGAGCCAAATCCTGTTTGATAAATTGCCTATGCTATTGCTCAGCAAGCAAGGAAAGAAATGGATGCTTCAAAAGCTGTTTGGACAACATATTAAGAAAGATGGACAACGAAGAACATGTGAAACTCACAAACTATACTTTCAGACAACCCTCAAAGCACAACAACTGTGTAATTTAAAAAGTAATTAAGTGTCTATTGTACTTTGTAATACTTGTCAAAAGTAGAACAATGAAGTATACAGACACAAATGTACCACTGCTTGGATGAAATGTTGCTAGCTTAAAATACCTACAGAAATAATGGTATCTCTATAGCTGCTCTGAGTCCTCCTGAGGAGAAAGGTGAGATATAAATATTTTACATACATATATACATAACTGTGAATTTAAAACACTGTAATTAGCTCAATGGGTGCACTCAAGTTAGAATTAGCAATTGAATTTAGGTCCGAATAAAAGCATTTCGTGTCAAAAAAAATTTAAAAAGTATTTAGGTGCTATTGTGTGATTTTAAGAACTTCTTTTAACGATAGCTGAACATGTTTTAGTACTAATTAACAGATCTGGGTGGGAGAAGGAGGAACCGCTCCCATTGGGCTACTAGGGGGAGGGGCAAGGCAAACTCTGTGCTGGGGGAGGGAGGAAATTCTCCCATTGGGCTGCTGGGCAGAAGGGTGGGGTGAAATATGTACTGAGGTGACCGCACAGGTGCCCACAGAGAGTACTCCAAGTGCCACCTCTGGCATGCGTGCCATAGGTTCTCTACCAGTGACCTAGGAAAAGGATTTGAGAATATTAACAGGGAGATTAGGGTGGTCAACCTATGGCCCATGGGACAGCCCCAGCCAATGGTACCATTTCATGTGGCCCACCACCGCCTTCACCACTATTAGAAGCAGAAACTAAAGCATTTACAACATCTGTTAAATGCACCCACACATGCATAAATGTGTCCACACCTGCTATAAACGCTGCTGTAAATGCACCCGTGGCTGTCATAAATGTGTTTTACAGCAGTGTTTACAGCAGGAGGAACCACGTGCCTGGCCTGCTCAGCTATCCAGGGGCTTGATTTGTCCGGTGGAACAAAAAGGTTGGGAACCCTTGAGGTAGACTGTTCCTCTGTTATTCTCTAATGTTAATATGATGTTTTAAATTGATTTTTTTAATACCAACGTCTGGGTCAATATTCAGGGGTACACAAAGAGCCTCCTTGAAGAGTGTGGTATTCTTGAACCACAATCTGGCATACTCGGGGTAACAGCAGCCTTGTACCAGATAATCTTTCCCACACTGGGTCTGGCAAAAGGAACTGCAGAATGAACTCACCAAAAGGTCCCTTCATTTTGGCAGTTTCACATCTGGCCTAGACATGGAGGAGGAGAAGTAGTAGTCAAGATTCAGTATTTAACCAGTAGCTATCTTACTACCAATAGCTGTCCAAAATATCTGATTTTGACTAATATTCCCTGTAATACAGTAGCACTAAAATGGTAATTTTATAACAAATACCTAATTTGGAAGCACCGAGTCATTCTATTCTGCAAAATGGAAACCCTGAAAAAAATATAGGTTGGGAAGCTGCAGATGCTAAGATCCCAAATGAACAGTGGAATATTAATCTTTTTGAGGATCATAAGCTGTTCACACCAAAGCCCTGGGTGGGGGTGGTACTGGAGACAATGGTAGATATCTATAGAGGGAAGCCAACCCTACACACATATGCTCTTCCAGTGGTTTACAACTCTGGCATACAGAAAGCATACAGAAGCCTTGGAAAATATCATTTTCTAGACTAGAATTGTGCTGAATATAGTATTGGGAGAATGAGCCAAAATAACCTTTTCAGGCTCTCACAGTGCATATCTCTAAATCAGTGATGGTGAACCTTGGCACTCCAGCTGTTCTTGAACTTCAATTCCCAGAAGCCCTGATCAACAGGAGTATTGACTTGGGCTTCTGGTAATTGAAGTTCAAGAACAGCTGAAGTGCCAGGGTTTGCCATCACGGCTCTAAATCATAGAGGCAGCACAGATGCGTGATAAATGTAATTAAGGTTCTTTACCAATTTACCAGATACCACATTTTCAAGACATAGTTGGAATAAATGACTTTTCTTCAAAAATTGGGTTATTTCAATAGGTGAGTGATGCATCCCATGAAAGAAGACAAAACTGCATTTATAAACATGGAAGGGGGAAAAGACAAAAATGTTGCATACACTTCTAAAAGTGCACAGTCACACTTTAATCAATGGGGACATGCATCAATAAATGTGTTCGTTTGGAAATGAGTGTGCTACATACGTACTTTCCCTCTAATCATATATACTCCACATAGAATTTGAAGAAGGAGATGCAGCCATTGGGGTGGGCTAGTGGACAGGGCCACACCACTGCTGACACAACTGTTCAGAAGAAAATCCAGTTAAAACCAAACCATTGTTTTAGTTAGGAGAAAGACAGAACTCTACAGATTATAGTGGCAAAACCTGCTTCATTTGAGACATAGGTGTAAATTGGTTTATATTGAGTTTTTGTTTCATTTCCAAATATCTCTCACTTTAAAGGAGGATAAGAAAGGATCTGTATGAACAGATCATTGTGCTGTCTAATCTTTCTCACACTAGGTCAGGCAAAAGGAACTATGGCTTCATTATGGCAGTTTAACGTCTGACCTAGACAAAAGAACTGTTCATTTTCTGTAAACATATAAGCAACAAATGACATTGACTTAGGAAATATTAGGATAGTGAGAATAGGAAACAAATAACTTTGCTCCTCACAAGGATAACATTTTTCCATGTGTCATCCCCCCCAACATTACTTGCCTCCAGCACAAAAGCATGGGCCCTTCATCTACCACTAAATTGGGTGTAAAAACAAATTTGATGGAGAAAAGCCACCTCAAACTACAGGTGCTAGTTTGTTTCCCTGAATCAGCAAGTTGTCCTCAAAGATGAGTTAATTAATACAGCTGACAACCCATCTAAAGGCAGTCATACATGAGAGCCAATGTCTGATTTACTATCAATCACAATGATTTAAATTTAATAGAGCTTTCAGAAAATAACAACAGCAATATTTCAACACTGCTTTGAAAATAGCCTGAAGCTGAGAATTATTGCTCACAATCATTTCCATCTCACTGAAAATATTGTATTACATGTTCACATTTCATAGATAAAAAAGATAAAATATAGATGGCCCCTGACGTTCCAAGGTTAGTGGCCTGAACTGGATGACTGGTAGGCAAACAGTGCTACTCTATTAAACAAGTAAAGAAGAAATCCAGGATCTTTGTATTAGTTGGTATTATTTCTGGCTAGTTAAGAAATCTGAATATTTATTTTTTTAACAAACCAGGTGAAAATATGAATCTGAGGTAGCCATTTTACTTGTTTTGAGCTAGCCAGACTCTCATTTAGTTGTCTGCTTTCTGTCCTTGTTTATACTTATTTCAGATTCTACATCCTATGATCCGAGTGAGACAGTAACTATGGCAACTGCATTTCTTTCCCCCTTATCTAAGATTTTAGTCAGATAAGGTTGGACAGTTAGCTGTCTAACTCATGAGGTTACTAAACACCTGCAGACCTGAAAACTCCAAGCAGCTACTAGAAGTTACCCGAATTTATCAGATGTTTCTATAACCTTCTATAACCCTTGAGAAGGTTCCAAGTGATGTAATTAATATGAGGTCACTGAATTCATGTGGGAGGGAGACTTCCCTCTTTACAGTATTTAAGAAGGGCCATTTCAGCCATCAAATTGGTTCCTAACTTGAGGATAAAATGCTTCGTTAGACGAACTCAAAAAGCTCTTTCAAGGGCTTACATACATGTCCAGGAATTCTGCCAGACAAAGCTGATGGCTATCAGAAGGGCTACCGACTACGATAGATTTTTCTGGAGATTATTACCATCCTATGCCATCCTATGGAACTGGACAGTGCTGGTAAGAGGCCAGTTGACCCCTTCAAGGACTAATGGATTTGGGGGGGAGTTCTTTTACTCTATAGACTTATGGACTTTGGGAATTGGGGATTTGATTCTCTACAGCTTTGCTTCACTATCTTATGGAATATAAAATAAAGTTCTGTTTTGGGACTTTACCTTGTTGAATTCTACTTGGGCATAGCATTGACACAGAGCTCTCTGCTTCAACTGAACACTGCTACTGCAATTTCCACGCTACTGTGAAAAAACCCTTACTCCCTTTGACTTGGTAAGACCAGAGGTGGTTTGAGTCCTTTTGGGAGGCTGGTAGAGGCTGGAAGAAGGGAGGTGAGGTGGACTGCATCACACTCATCACTCTGTCACACCAAAAGCCTCTAAGGATGCCTGGGAACCCCCTGACAAACAACATTTCATACAAACTGCAAACAAAGGGATCTGACAGATGTAATTAAAAAGTGTGGATTGGCATCAGTTGAGGCTGGCTGGTTTGAGATGATATCTACATGAGTGAACCAACCTGTCCCCAATCCACACTTAAAGTGCAGGACAATTGCCTGTCTGATGGCATTCCCAATTTGCTCTGGGCTCCTTTGTGTTTCCACTCCTGTTTCAGATTCTCCTTGTTGTCCATGTGATCTGCGTAAACTTCTACAAAATTCTTCATTCCTTGCATTTACTGATACCTGCCTTTGTGCCTGGGCAGTGCTGTTTTGTCAATAGTAGCAACAGACTGTACAATCAGTTTGAACATCAGAAACAGAGAGCAAATTGATAGATGCAATATTGTACTGAAACCTTGTAGCATGTGAACTGCAGACAAGGGGGA
Source organism: Furcifer pardalis (assembly GCA_030440675.1). NCBI lineage: Eukaryota > Metazoa > Chordata > Lepidosauria > Squamata > Chamaeleonidae > Furcifer > Furcifer pardalis. Next base: position 147,440,163 of record CP126894.1, on the reverse strand, counting down.
TAAGAAACCAAGATCCTATTTTAGGCAAACAAATATTTGTCACTGTATATATGCCTTGATTACACACTCACTGAAAATATAAAAGAAGGCCCTTTTTTGAAATTTACGTCATAGTTTACATCTATGATCATACATTTCACTGGAAGGCTTTTGTTTTTAAGGTTATGGTATATATATATTTCATCCATTGTTCTCACTGGGCCACAGTTTATTGGCAATGCTATGTGTCCTTCCCAGTAGTGTGAGAGTGAGGAAAGTGTTGACTTTGTTTTAAAGACTTGCCCTAATTTAAATGCTCTGCAAAGAGAGAGTTTTAATAGGAGCTTAGGCAACATATTCATGAGATGCTGGATTTGAGAATTCCCCCCTGAAAGCATCTAATATTGTATTGTCATATATCACCCGTTGGGCAGCTTCAGCACTTCTTTCATTGCAGAGCTGTCACATCAAACTACATTTGACTAAAATAAACTTAGAGAATAAAAATTTGATGAGCACCACAGTCTTTTTTGCTACCCATAAATCATTGGGCTACTTGACTACTGATCCCTTTTTCATTTGGAGGAGAATTCATTCCATTCTATTGTGGCACTTATAACTCATGGCCATATATATTTATTACTGCTGCTTTCTTATGCTGCTCAGTGCTAGTAGAAATGAGCCTAACAACCAAAGAGCAATGGTGGGATTCAATTTTTTTTACTACTTGCTCTGTGGGTGTGGTATAGTGGGTGTGGCCAGAGGGAAAGCCCTGCATTATTTCAAAACTTGTGTGGGCGGGGCCAGCCAGAATTTCTGCTACCGGTTCTGGCAGACTGAGAGGAACCTGCTGAATCCTACCACTGCCAAAGAGGTCTGACATGGATGGAGAAGTAGCCACCAGGTCTTCAGTAGGACAGAGGGAACATTTGTTTTCCGTTGGTTTTTTATGTCATTTAAAATGAATTCATAAACTTGTCAATAAATAATTTTGTTCTATCCATTCAATTTCAATGTATGACGACTCTTTCCTTTGGTTCTCTAAGAATCATGTATTCAGACATGGTTTACAAAAATAAATAAATTATTAAACCAACCAATCAACAAATAAATAAATTAGTGCTAGGGCAGCAAGCATATCAATCAAAGAAGAAGAAAAACAGAATGGATCAGGAAGAGAATGGAAGAGGAAAACAGGTGCCAAGATTTGGGGAGGGGATTATTCAAGTGGCAGCCAGTTCCCTGCCCCCTTGCCATAGGTGTATGGAATGGCTCCATATTGAACACTACAAACCCCTCCTCAGCAGCTCAAGTGATCACACTGCCTGAAGCAAGACAAATGCATTTGATTCCAAAAAAAAGCAGAAGCCCTTGTGACAATGGAGAGAAAAAACTATAGACTGGGAGGGGACACTCAAGGCTGATTCATAACGACCTGTGTAGCATGTTGTCCATAGAAGTGACTCTGACAGTCCCAATCCTGGAGTGCTTTCCAGATTATTTGTCTATGTAGTTGTACTCTCAATAATGTCCAGTAGATCTTTTAAATCTTGGAACATTAGGGTTCACCAAATTCTGTACAAGGGGTAGAATAGTTTTATGTTTTAAAAAAAGATAACTCAAAAAACCTTTGCCCAATCATCCACAAATTTGGCACAACAACACAATACAATACTATAATATTACTTTAAAAGTTCTTTGTCCTTGGTTAGGGCTTGAGCTGTTAATTTTATAGCAGTAGGTAGGTAGATTTTATTATTATTATTATTATTATTATTATTATTATTATTATTATTATTATTATTATTATTATTATTATTATTATTATTATTATTATTATTATTATTATTATTTGAACTAGCAACAATTAAAATATTTTCAAAGGACAGAAGAGCATTAATTATGGATTGGCATCAAAATGTGCTTACTGTTTTCTTCAAAGTGTACTGGCCTGGGGTCCTGGGTGCGAGGCAGAGGAAGAGGACGACCTGTCAGCTCCACAATCGGGTGGGGTTTCTGGGTTGGAGCCGGCTGGAACAGATGAGGTCCTGGATGAGCAGCCAACTCCACAGACTGGTGAGGTTTCTGGGTTGGGGCCGACTGCAGCAGGTGAGGTCCTGGAAGAGATGGAGGGCTCAAGCCAGGTTGGGCTGCAGGACTCGGGCGTGGCAGGAGGACCAAATAACCAGGCCAGCACTTCGGAAGCAACAAGGGGTGCTTTAAGGCATCAGCTTCAGGTGAGGCGAAGGAGGGCTCGGGCACGCCCCCCAACAGGCCCACAGCTGTGGACTCTGACTGACCTTAAAAGGAAGTGAAATCTGCTTGCTCCTGGTCAGAGCAATTCTGGAATTTTTGGACCCATACTGAGTTTACCGCCTGTCGTGGAATCTGAACTTCTGGTTTGTGACCTTGGACTGCTTCTCGGAAAACTCTTTGGACTCTGGAACGCTCGGCTGGTTTGACCTCTGGACTGTTTGATAACGCTTTACCTCCCTCCCTTACCTCTGCTGCAATTGTGGGTGGTGGGCCATAATAGTTTTGCTCTGACCCTTCAGCAGACTAGTAAGGGGGGGGTGTTCTTTCTGCCTACTGACTGCATTCCTGGGAGGGGTGCTATGGAAGCCCTTCAAGCAGCTCTGGCTGCTTTAACAAACCAGATGGCGGAAATGCAGGGGAATCTTCAAACCCTGGCTGGGGAGGTGCATGGTTTGCAGCGCATGACTGCTGCTGCTGCTGCTGTTCCGTTACCACCCTCCCCCAGGTGCCCGTTGGCAGTACCTGACAAATTCTCTGGCAAACGGGAGGACTGTGGAATGTTCCTGGCTCGGTGTCGGTTGTTCTTTTCAGCCAGGCCACAGGATTTTCCTACAGACGAGCTGAAGGTCGCCTTTCTAATCAGTTTGTTATGCGAGACAGCTGCTAAATGGGCAACTCCCTTACTGCTCCAGCAATCTCCTTTGCTCCGAGACTATGTACGTTTTGAGCAGCATTTCCTCTCTTGTTTTGGAGATGGTTTGTCGCAGGCCCGAGCCAATCGGCATATCAGGCAGCTGCGGCAGGGTCTCCAGCCTGTAGCTGATTACGTGGCCGATTTCCAGCTGTTGGCCCAGGATCTGCGCTGGAATGAGCCTGCCCTCCAAGACCAATTCCTGGAGGGGTTAAACGATGCTGTCCTGGATGAGTTGGCACGGGTGGAGAGGCCCCAATCCCTTGCTGCTCTAATTGACTTGAGCCTTCGCATCGATGGGAGGCTGGAGGATCGACGGCAGGCTGCTGCATCACGGCGTCGGGACTTTGGGGGGCCGCTTCTGCCGCCTCCCACCCCTCCTCCTCTGCCTCCTGCCCCACGGGCCGTGGCGGTGGGCCCGCCTCCTCCACGGCTGCCGGGCCTTGCTGTTCCTGAACCCATGCAGTTGGGTGGGGCCAGGCCGCGCCTCCCGCCGGAGGAACGCCACCGCCGGCGGCTGGGCGGCCTGTGCCTGTATTGTGGGGCGGGTGGTCATTTTGCTCGGTCCTGCCCCGCCAAGCCGCAATTGCCGCCATTAAACGCCGGACCCCAGGTGCGTCCGGGCCTGGCCACCTGGGGTGCTCCGCAGTGAATCGTGGCCCTGCTCTGTCTGGCATCCAGCTGTTGCTTGTGCCGGTTCGGCTCTGTGTGGGCGGGGGCAGCTGGATCCTCGCCCATAGGCTTGTGGACTCTGGGGCCTTGCGCTCCTATATGGACTCGTCCTTTGCCCGGCGGCATGGAGTTCCGCTGCGGCCAAATAAATGTCCTGTCACGGTCGAGGCTATTGATGGCCATGTATTGCGGGCCGGGTCGGTGGCGATGGAAACGCAGCCTCTTTCCTTGGTGGTGCAGCAGCGGGAGGACCGCGTCTGCCTGGACGTTACCTCGATGCCGCACTTCGCCCTTGTGTTGGGCATGGACTGGCTGTTCCGCCACAACCCCGCCATCAACTGGAGGACGCAGGAGCTTCGCTTCTGCGACTTGGTGGGGGGGAAGGAGGACCCGCGCCGGGCCTTCCTGAACTCGTGCACCACCCAAGGGGGGGTCGTCCTTCCTGAGGAGTACCGGGACTTCGATGCGGTCTTTTCGGAGCAGGAGGCCGACAGCCTGCCGCCGCATCGACCGTTTGATTGCGGCATCACGCTAGTTCCTGGAGCAAGTCTGCCACCTGGAAGGTTGTATTCCCTCTCAGAGCCTGAGCGTGAGGAGCTGCAGAAATTCCTTGCCAAGAACCTGGCTAAGGGGTTTATCCGTCCGTCTGCGTCTCCCACGTCTGCCCCAGTCCTGTTCGTGAAAAAGAAAGGGGGGGAGCTGCGGTTGTGTACGGACTATCGGGCCCTCAATAAAATCACGATCCGGGACCGCTATCCTTTGCCCCTGATTTCGGATCTGCTCTTGCGGGTGCGGGGTGCATCCATTTTTACCAAGTTGGACCTCCGGGGAGCATACAATATTATCCGCATCCGGGAGGGGGACGAGTGGCTGACGGCGTTTGGCACCCGCTATGGTCAGTTCGAGTACCTGGTGATGCCGTTCGGGCTGAGCAACGCGCCGGCTGTTTTCCAGCGCTTCATTAACTTCGTGTTCCAGGATCTGTTGGACAAGTATGTGGTCATCTACTTGGACGATATCCTGATTTTCTCCAATTCCCTGGAGGAACACCGTGGGCACGTGAGGGAAGTTCTGGGTCGTCTCCGGCAGCAGCATCTTTATGCTAAGTTAGAGAAATGTTGTTTTCATGTGCCCACCGTGGACTACCTGGGCCATCGCTTGTCTGGGGAGGCCATTCAGAGGGATCCGGAGAAGGTGCAGGCAATTGAAGAGTGGGCAGTCCCTCAGAACCGTAAGGACCTACAGCGGTTCTTGGGGTTCGTGAACTACTACCGCTCTTTCATTGCCCAGTTTGCTGAATTGGCCCTTCCGCTGACGCGCCTGACACGACCGAACACCCCGTTCCGGTGGGGTGAGGAGGCCCAGGCGGCATTCATGGCCCTAAAAGACTGCTTCATATCTGGTCCTGTTCTGGGGTACCCCGACCCTGCGGAACCCTTCATTGTTGAGACTGATGCCTCGGACTATGCCTTGGGGGCAATCCTCTCCCAGCCGGTGCCGGGGTCTGATCTTTTACGCCCTTGTGCCTTTTACTCCCGACAGCTCTCTTCTGCAGAGCGGAGCTACACTATCTGGGAGAAGGAGTTGCTGGCCATCAAGGTGGCATTTGAGGTTTGGCAGCACCACCTTGAGGGGGCTCGGCTCCCGGTCACAGTAAGAACAGACCATAAGAATCTGGAACATTTGCAGACGGCCCGGCGCCTGAGTCAGCGGTTGGTGCGATGGTCTCTGTTCTTTGCACGCTTCGATTTCCGGATTCAGTTTGTCCCAGAATCCCAAAATAAGCGGGCGGATGCCTTGTCCCAGAAACCCGAATATCGTGAAGATCGGGCGCCGGGTCCTGACAGTTCGCCGATCCTAGGTCCGGAAGTCTTCGCAGTAGGATTGGAGGTGCGGCCCCTGGTCGAGCGGGTGCGAGAGCAACAGCGTCGGGATCCTGTTGTCCACGCCAGAATAACGGAGCTCCGGAACAACCCAGGGAGAGCATCGGACTACTCTGTGCATGGGGAGGAGCTCTGGTTCCGTGGCCAGCTCTTTGTACCTGCTGGGCCTCTTCGGGCCGAGGTGATTCGTCTTCACCATGATGCACCTCCTGCGGGGCATTTTGGCCGCTTCAAGACCACCCGATTGATCACCCGCGCATTTGATTTGCCAAGGTTGCGGGATGACGTCTATCAGCACATCCAGAAGTGTGAGACCTGTCATGGAGCCAAGCATGTGACGGGAAGGCCTGCCGGGTTGCTGCAACCGCTGCCCACACCACCTCGCCCATGGCACACGGTATCCATGGATTTCATCACGGATCTCCCACGAGCAAAGAAGTTCACCACAATTTGGGTGGTGGTTGATTGCTTCACAAAACTGGCTCACTTCATCCCCTGCACTGGTCTCCCTTCAGCTTCTGACACTGCCCGCCTCTACCTTGATCACGTTTTTCGGCACCACGGAATCCCTGAGAACATTATATCGGACAGAGGATCCCAGTTCACCTCCCGGTTCTGGCGCACCCTGCATGAGCACTTGGGGACTCAGCTTTGTCTCTCCTCCGCCTACCACCCACAAACCGATGGGCAGACGGAGCGGATCAATGGGTTGTTGGAACAGTATCTGCGCTGTTATGTCAACGAGCAGCAAGACAATTGGCCCCAGTTCCTGTCACTGGCGGAATACGCATACAACAACTCGGACAGCGGATCAACGGGGCAGTCGCCTTTTCTTGCGACTTATGGTTTCCACCCTCGATTTTGGGCCGCGGCACCCGTCTCCGACGCCGTACCGGCTGTGGCAGACTTCATACAGGAACTGCGGGCTCAGCATGCCCTGCTACGGGAACACTTGGATAGGGCCAAGGCAGCGTACAAACAGCAGGCGGATCGGCACCGTCGGCCGGGGCCGTTGTTGGCCCCAGGGGATTGGGCGTGGGTATCAACGCGCCACTTGCGGGGCTCCCGGCCGCGCCGGAAATTAGAGGCTCGGTACGAGGGTCCCTACCGTGTGCTGCGGCGACTGGGACCGGTGGCCTTTGAACTTGAACTCCCTCGTGGCCTTCGGTTGCACCCTGTTTTTCACCAGTCGCTCCTGGTCCCTGCTGTTGCCCCCCCCCCGTGGTGGGTGCCTGTCTCCGCCTCCGCCTTCGCCACTGTCCGATGTTGTTTTGGAGGGGGGCCCTGAGGGGGGGGATAGTGTACTGGCCTGGGGTCCTGGGTGTGAGGCAGAGGAAGAGGACGACCTGTCAGCTCCACAATCGGGTGGGGTTTCTGGGTTGGAGCCGGCTGGAACAGATGAGGTCCTGGATGAGCAGCCAACTCCACAGACTGGTGAGGTTTCTGGGTTGGGGCCGACTGCAGCAGGTGAGGTCCTGGAAGAGATGGAGGGCTCAAGCCAGGTTGGGCTGCAGGACCCGGGCGTGGCAGGAGGACCAAATAACCAGGCCAGCACTTCGGAAGCAACAAGGGGTGCTTTAAGGCATCAGCTTCAGGTGAGGCGAAGGAGGGCTCGGGCACGCCTCCTTAACAGGCCCACAGCTGTGGACTCTGACTGACCTTAAAAGGAAGTGAAATCTGCTTGCTCCTGGTCAGAGCAATTCTGGAATTTTTGGACCCATACTGAGTTTACCACCTGTCGTGGAATCTGAACTTCTGGTTTGTGACCTTGGACTGCTTCTCGGAAAACTCTTTGGACTCTGGAACGCTCGGCTGGTTTGACCTCTGGACTGTTTGATAACGCTTTACCTCCCTCCCTTACCTCTGCTGCAATTGTGGGTGGTGGGCCATAATACAAAGTCAGCAAGGTCTTGCAAGGAAAAGCCAATCAGAAGATAGGGGTCATCAAGGGAAAGGCTATGTTTCTCCTACCTGCCAGTCTAACAGATATAATTGGCTTGCTATGAAGTAAAACACCCTAACTTCAAAGGAATACTAGCAGCTGCTCATATAACCTAGTCCCAAACTATTACCTTAATTCACTCATCATCCTACCTAGCCTTCAGAACTAATACAAATATTGTTTTATAGATAACCTTTGTCTTCAGTCTTATATTATTTGATAAGGTGATTTAGAAATTTATTATTATTACTATTGTTAGACATTTTTCATCTCAGTGCAATTTATGCATATAAATATTTTTCCCCAGAAACTAGGCAGAAAATTGTCATGACTATCCAGAATTGCCTGTTTTTGTATGGCAGGAAATCAGAAGGAAGGTCCACACAATGAGCCTCCAGCATTGCCTGGACCCTTGAAAATGAACTGTTTACATTCCCTGAAGAAAATTGTCCACAATCTTACTCCCACATTTTTATCACATAATTATTTATTGGGTTCTTTAATTGGCTAATTATGCCTGCATTGTGGCATCTTAGAAGCAAACTGTTCCACATAATTGCTAATGAGTAGTTTTTGTATTTTCTTCCAGATAACTCATAAGCATTTTTCTGCTTAGCGTTAAGAGGTTTATAGCAGGTTTGGTGTGCTAATTATTAGCTATTTTGACATACTGTGAAAACTCTAAGAAGGCAGAAAAGCTAGGCTTTGGACTTAAAAATAAAATGTGCCCCCCAAATTCCAAGTTCTTCATCCTGCTGTACCAAGATGCTTTAATTGATTTTAGATAATTTTTAAAATTTCATGATTTTATATGTTTTTATTTTTTACCTCCGTTTTATGACGATGTAAGCCGCCCAGAGTCGGGTTCTCCCGAGTGGGGCGGGGTAATAAATTCAATAAAATAAATAAATAATAAATAAATAAATTTCAGCAGGTGTGTATAAAACAAATATTCATATTTATGGGCTGGTCTTCCCATTTTTAATTCTTACATTATGACATAGATTGAGAACAGTTTATAGACATTCAAAGATGCAAGAGGAGTATCGGTAATATGTGAGCCCATTTGAGAGGTACCGTATGTGGATTATGACTTTGAAAACATCATCTTCCAAATGTCTGTGGATCTACTGATCATGAGATACGGCATGACTTTATGCTAATGGTAGGCCCCACAAGGAAGCATGGCACACAAAGAGCATGCAGATTCTGGGTTGTGATGGTCCAAATGCAGGTGCTCTTGGAGGAAAGTGTTATCTAGATCCATTCCAGTCAGGGTTTAGTCCACAACAAGGCACTGAGACTGCACTGCCAGTGCTACACAATAACCGCCCAGAGTCGGGTCTTCCCGAGTGGGGCGGGGTATTAAATACGAACAAATAAAAAAAAACTGTTAAAGGAGCCTGACTGGTGGATCGTATGATCCTGCAGCTTTTGATATCACCTACCATGGCAGCCTTCTGGGCTCAGAGGACTACCATTGTTTTGGCTTTGGTCTTTACTTAATGGTTGATCCCAAATGGTACAACTGGGGTGTGCTTTTTTGACTTTTTGGGTTGTCAGGTTCAGAGGTTTCTGTCATGGTGTTTTCTACACTCTGATAAGAACAGTACCACCTATGCCCAAGACACAGCTGACACTTGTTCTGTATCTATGAAATCTCCAATTCTAGATACTTACCCAGGAATCCCAAACCTTCAATTAAGCAATTTATGACCCAGCATACCTGCATAGCTATTTATAGATTTACAACCTGTTGTACATTGTTTTGACAGGCAATGATGACACGAGTTGCATTTTAATTAATTTTTCTATACATGGTTATTAGCATCAAAGCATATATCATGAAGGAATATCAAAACATAATCAGAAAACATTTATAGCTTAAAGTAATAGTTATCTGTACAAATGAATGTACACTAGTACCTCGGATAATGATGAGACTTGGTTCCACAAGTCTCGTCGTTAACTGGTTTTTAACGTTGTGTGATGCACTGATTGCACAACATTAAAAAAGCCTTGTCCCCTTTCCGAAGAGGAAAAGGAACAGGGTGGTGATCCACCTGCCTCTTTGGAAAGGGCAGTGGGGATTCCATGAGTGGAATTGCCAAAGCCCCCTGTCGGCTTTCCAGCCCCCCCCCCCCCGCCCATGCCCCCACAGCTTCAGGATGGTTGGGAAACCAAACAGGGAACTCCCGTTCAGCTTCTGAGCCATCCCGCTGCTATGAATGATTGCATCAGAAAACCCTAAGAGATCGTTATCCAATGCAAAAAAAAAATTCAAAATTTTGTATTGTCATCCGATTTCAGCATTATCCGACATAATCGTTATCCGAGGTATTACCACCACCCACAAGTCACCTGTGGCGGGGTGAACCATCTCTGGGACTCCAGCCCGCACTGGGAGATTCAAAAGCCCGTCAGGATGGGGACTTTCACCACCACCCACAAGTCACCTGTGGCGGGGCGGACCATCTCCTCGCCGGCCTCTGGGACTCCACCTTCCGCCGGGAGGTTCAAAAGCCCACCAGGATGGAGACCTTTGCTGCTCCCCGTGAGTCACCTGTGGTGGGGCGGACCATCTCATCGCTGGCCTCCGGGACTCCACCCCCCACCAGGAGATTCAAAAACCCATCAGGACGGGGACTTTCATCACCACCCGCAAGTCACCTGTGGCGGGGCAGACTATCTCCTGGCCAGCCTATGGGACTCCACCCCCCGCCAGGAGATTCAAAAACCCATCAGGACAGGGACTTTCACCACCACCCGCAAGTCACCTGTGGCGGGGTGGACCATCTCCTGGCCGGCCTATGGGACTCCACCCTCCGCCAGGAGATTCAAAAACCCATCAGGACAGGGACTTTCACCACCACCCGCAAGTCACCTGTGGCGGGGTGGACCATCTCTTCGCTGGCTTCCAGGAGTCCACCCCCCGCCTGGAGATTCAAAAACCCATCAGGACGGGGACTTTCACCACCACCCGCAAGTCACCTGTGGCGGGGCGGACCATCTCTTCGCTGGCCTCCAGGAGTCCACCCCCTGCCTGGAGATTCAAAAACCCATCAGGACTGGGACTTTCACTGCCACCCACAAGTCACCTGTGGCAGGGCGGACCATCTCCTCGCTGGCCTCTGGGACTCCACCCCCCACCAGGAGATTTAAATTCCACCATGGTAACAGGCAGTAGGACTTAGCGGTAGTCAATCCTGGATTTGTTAGCAGCTGCGGTCAAGAGGCAGTCAAATGTTGCTGTGACATGACATATTGTTGTATTGAACCTTGTTATATTAAATATTGTAAGGTTATGTTATATTATTACTTTGTACTAGCATTGTGTTTTGGTTACTGTATTCTGTATTCTGTTTGATTTGTGATTTATACTATATTTATTGTATATGGTTTCTATAATGATGTAAGCCGCCCTGAGTCGGGTTCTCCTGAGTGGGCGGGGTATAAATTCAACAATTAAATTAAATTATTGTAACTGTAAAGTAGTTACAGACAATGAATTGCTTTAAAGCTAGGTTATCAAAAGCAGGCATATTTCAAAAGAAATTACTGCAATATTCAATAATCAAACTTAAACTTATATGTTTTAGTAAGAAAAGACAAAGTAACTTAATACTAAATATTGGTGGAGGGAAGAGCCTAATGTAGCTGTTTGGAGTGGATTCCATCATCTCCTTCTCTCCACAAAGGGAAAAATAAGGTCCTATTTGATTTAAAAATACCATGGAAATTGTCAAAGATAGCCTGTTGCAGTCCTTGGATGATATAAGGTTTTGTAGGAGGTGTTGAAGTCTTGGAGATGAACTGTTTGCTGAGTAATCTTCTGAAAAAGATCAGGGAGAAAAGCATAGGCATTTGGCTGCAAAGCTTTTTAAAGCAAAAGAACTGCTATCTCCCTCTTGTTGCTGTGTGGACTTTTTCTTCTCTTCACCCTTTTGCCTCTTTTGCCTCTTTGCCATAACTTTGGAGGAAAAGGTTTGATACAAGATTGTGTTGGAGAAAGAGTGTCTGCAGTTCATCCACAAAAGCTGTTATTTAAAAAGACTGGTTTGACTTTGGAGGGAAGAACCGCCATTTTTAGCTGAGCTGACAGGTCTGGTAAGAAGCCAGTTGCCAATCAGCAATTGCTTTATTTTTTTTTTAAGAAATATATGAGGGCCTGTCAATAGCTGTTGAAAAAATATTTGTGGACTATTGACTGTAAGAGGAGTATGATATTTGCATGTTGGTGAGCAAATAGTACCATCTACTACAGGAGTTCTCTATCTTATTAAGCCAGGGGCTGGGATACGCTCGCTCAAACAGCTTTGGGGCCTGGACGGCCATTTTGCCCTTTCTGCACAACATGGCACTTCCTGGTGTGGTGGAGGTGGTAGGGGCCACATGAAATGGTGCCGTGGACTGCATCCGGCTCATGGGCTGAAGGTCGAGCATCCCTGATCTACTGGATACAACATAGGAGAGACAGCAGCAGGAGACTTTCTTTTCTTTTGATTGCAGCCATGAAATAAAAAGGCGACTGATTCTTGGGAGGCAAGCAATGAGAAACCTGAGGAGCATAGTGAAAAGTACAGACATCACATTTCAAACAAAAATTTGTATAGTTAAAGCAATGGTATTCCTGGTGGCAATGTATGGTTGTGAGAGCTGGACCATTAGGAAAGCTGAGCGCAAAAGAATAGATGCCTTTGAGATGTGGTGTTGGAGGAGAGTTTTGAGAGTCCCCTGGACAGCGGGGAGAACAAATAGGTCAATCTTAGAAGAAATCAACCCTGTCTGCTCCTTAGAAGGTCAAATAGTAAAGATGAATCTGAAGTACTTTGGCCATCAAATGAGAAGAGAGGATTCACTTGAGAAAATCTTGATGCTGGGAAAGTTGGAGGGCAAAAGAAAAAGGGGTGGCCAAAAATGAGATGGCTACATGGTATTGTCCCTGCTTGGACAGATGGTCTCTCATAACACTAGTTATCTCACTGGTAGTCTCATGTACTGATTACTGTAATGTTCCTTACATTGGGCTTCCTCTGTGCCTGTTATGGAGGCCCCAACAAGTTCAGAATGCAGCAGCCAGGCTGGTTATGGGAATAAGGAAATTTGATCATATTTCCCCAGCTTGGCAAGGCTGCACTGGCTCACAGTTTCTTTCCATATCAGGTACAAGGTGTTAGTTCTAACTTGCAAAGCCCTGAATGGTTTGGGACCATCCTACCTGGTGTAACGTCTTCCCACCAGGACAACATCCCACATCACTCACTCCTCCATGACAATGCAGCTTCAGGTGCCAATCCTGAGATTAGATAGGCCATGACTAGGAAAAGAGCCTTCTTGGTGGTGGTACCAATGCTGTGGAATTACCTGCCAATTGAGCTGTGCCTGGTATCATCTCTCCATGTTTTTAAAAAGCAATTGAAAACTTCTCTTTTTAAAGAGGCCTTTAGCAATATTTTACCATCAGCCGATTGTTAGGCATTTTATTCTGCCCCACTTCTTCCAACATAGGCTTTCTTATTAGGTTGTTTGGGTTTTGATGGGTTTTATATGAAAATTTTAATATTTGTGTCAGTTTGCATTTTTGAATTTTATGCTGTAAGCTGCCCTGAATAAGAAAGCTTTCCCTAGAAGGGTCAGATATAAGTTTGATAGATAGATAGATAGATAGATAGATAGATAGATAGATAGATAGATAGATAGATAGATAGATAGTGCAATCTATGGAAAATCAATTTCTGGATTAAATGGGAGAACCAGTCAGAGGTTAAGGATTTGGCGGAGATTGCTCTAAGGCATGAAGACATCATGGACAAAAGAGTTAAACAATTGGTGAAACTATAAGACCAATAAAAAAGAAAATCATCAGAATTAAGCTCTTTCCCAATATGGATAAAGACAATCTAAAAATTAAGGTGGTTCAATGGTTACAAGCAGTAGTGGGCATCAGCAGGTTCACACCAGTTCGCCAGAACCAGTAGCAGAAATTCTGGCTGGCCCCACCCATCCAAGTTTTGAAATAAAGTAGTCCTAATTTGGGTGCAACTCAGGGCTTTTCCCCTGGCCACGCCCACCATACCACACACACACAGTGTGGTAGTAAAAAAAAATAATGAGCCCACCACTGGTTACAAGCCTTTGCTCTAGACTCAGGCCCAATTAAAGAAGAAGACATTGAAGCAATTTTAAGGTTGTTTTCAAGAGAAGTCAACACCCCAGAGACATGATAATTACTTTTATATCAGGTTACAGTGACTATGTATTAAAGACAGGAGAAGTGAAAATACAAGCGTATCATTATTTAAGTGATGAGACTATTCAATGGAGAAGAGAGATGAAACCTATAAAGAAAATTTTGTGTAGTTGCAATGTAAGTTATCAATGGAGTTTTCCTATCTACTTTCCTTTTTGGCTACTTTCCTTTTTGTTTTTTTGAAAAGGCAAATTTTGTTCAACATAATTAGAAAAGTAAAACATATTGTCCTTGTACAAG